>OY855913.1:540000-1140000 GCA_963693305.1 Meandrina meandrites | reverse complement strand
TAATGTTTTCCTTTTAACGGCTGAAAAAATCTTGAAGGAACAACAAATAAACCTGATGCATGAATCACAATAGAATTGGCTCTTACACGATCGAACGGCGTGGTAAAGAAAACAAATTGCATATTTAACAAAGACAAATGCCAGCCTTCACCAACCTCTAAGCGAGCTCTCACAATGGTTCCATTACCTACGTCCTGTTTCTCTTCAGACAATGTAGCTGTGAAACTAGAAAAAAGAAGTAATGTGGTTAATGGCAGAAGGCCCCACATATTTCTCGCTGCTTTCTTCCACAACTGCACAACGTGTCCCAACCAGTCTTCCGATGTATTCCGAAAATTTCCGGTTTCTTCCGACTGATACCGACTGTTCGATTTGAGCGCGCGCGTGTCCCACTCGTCCCACTCCAAAATGGTGAGTCAACCACTCCCTGCCTAGCTGGCGCTTTTGTTGGGGTTAGGGCCCAAAGTTTGCAAAACAAACTTTTCTTCGCTCATTCTAAAGCTAAAACATTGATTTATGGTTGGTAAAAAAAAATAAAATTGTTAAATGATCGTGCGGGCGACAAAGTGGCGAAGCCGTGATAACAGACCTTTGCGGCTTCGCCGCTTACTCGCGCCAGCTTCACTCCCTCCTGTCACAAGGTGTTCAAATCAAGGAAGTGGGCTAACTATATTTAAATCGGTAGGTGAGAGTTTGCCTGGGCGTTGAAGTCCGCGCCGGCTTCACAAAAAGTCGGTGCCTCCCGAGAATTTTCCAGTGTAATGAACGAAAGAGTTTCGTACCATTTGCACCCCTTTCCGAAACTTTTTTGGGTGAATGGTTAACAGCCTTAGTCTCTAAACTGAGAGCCTGACAAAATGTGCAGGTCAATTAGTTTTATTAGCGTCGCTGGTGAAGTGTCCTCTCGTGATTCCTCTGTATTCAAACGTTTGTTACAACGCAGCAGGGATTAATAGAAATCCGGATCCCGGAGTAAAGGTGGAAATGTCTTCCTAATGTATGAACTTCCCTCACCTGCTGGATTTAATTTCTTGAAACGGAAAACTGCACTTATGGAGTAAAACTGGAGTGAAATGGTTCGATAAAAAGGTGTTCATACTTTCCTATTTTGTTGTTTTTATTGGTATTTAATTTACATCTGTTTCGTTTGTACGGTCTGGACGTCAGGTTCGTCTCTATTCAACAATAGTTTTGCTCAACCAAGTACAGAACGCAGTCACATGACCAACAGCTGACCAATACCTGAATGACACGTGTATAAATCGCACCATATTTGGATTTTAGAAAGACAAAAAAATTGCAGATAAACATCTTCCAGATAAGAAAAGCAAACAAACTCGGGCTTCTACAACGAGCGAGTGCTATAAAAAATAAATAAATTTTACGAAAAAAGAACTTGGACTATCAATGTCAATGTCATAACTGCGTTCTGTAAAGAAACATTCGGAATGCGTAATTCTAGAACAGTAAGTGCGTTTACAGATATAACATCTATTGGGTCAACAATTTGACAAAATAAGCTAACCGTACAAAGCGAATAACTTTTTTAGTCAATCGCGTTTGGGAATATTAAGAGTCTACTCGTTAGAAAAACAATCTCACAAATTAAATTCGCATCAGTGTCTACTCTAAAGATCTATTCATATCTAATAAATAACGTGATCTATTGATTTAGAAATAAGTACATATATTTTGTGTCAATTTTCCTTACTTTCTTCGCTAAGTTATAAATATTAACTAGCCTAGCTAGTTCTGATTCGACACAATCGAACAACGAAGTTCGATTCAACTAATAATTTTTTAATTATCAACACAATCAAGACGTTATAATTAACATCGTTAAGAATCATTCAAATAATTGGGACCTAGACTTCTATGGATTGCGGCCTACATTTCAGCTCAATCACACGTAAACCAACGGTTCGCATCTGCGCAAAACCTCCTAAGTCATTTATAGATAATTCAATGGACACAAACTGTTTGTTATCTGTTCTCCCTGGCTTAGGGCGTCATGTTTCTCGTCACGAGAACTCCTCATTCACGAGTACCCAGTCCCCGACTCGCGACGAATAAAACAAGGATTAACGACAAATAAATTGTCTACATTTAGAGTTTTGTGGCTTCCGGTACCAATTTTCTCCCAAGCAAAGTTCCAAACGGTTTGGAAATGTCATTTATTAAACTGTTTCCTAAATGTAAAATAGCCTTGCACTTTTGAAACCCTAGCAAGTAAAAACCATGAGCCAATCAGAGGTTTTCGAACAAGAGTCCCGAGCTTTTTATGTGTTGTGTAAAGTATACACCATAATCTCCTTGAAAGTGTTATTTTACCACAAGAGCTGGTCACCGAAAGCCACAAAAAACGTTTACCATTTGAATGGCTTAAATAATTACTAACTTAAAACTTATAGTTGGGTTTCCACGTTGTGTTATAGGGAAAAGTCCTTAGCATTTTACAGGTTTTTGATCGTCAATTACACTGACACAATAACAGTTCCCCACCTCACATGCCTTTAACGTTACAATATAGCCTTTAACGTTACAATATAGTGAGCTATCCAGAAATAACACCTTAACATTATGTTCAAATTTTTCTGCTCACAAATAACAATATATTTACGTAACTTAATATTTTACGCTTCTTTTTCTCTATGTACATTTCATGTATATTTACTGCCATAGCTAGTCTAGTTGTACTTCCTCTTGGGAAATTGTCCATAACTTACAGCTCTAAGCCGGTTAAATAATAAGTAATCAAGGCGACACTTTCTAACAGTGACCTCAATAATTAATTTTACTTGATGGTTAATTTTCCTATACAGTGCTTTAGCTGACTGTAATCCTGTTTTACTGGTTCTTGATGAGTTCTTGGACTTTCGCCACCAGGCCGCGCGCCACCCTTAGCGCCGTCTTCGCATCATGCCGCTCAGCCATTTCTGAAAGTTTCGTCAAAGTTATCAGTATCAACATACAATTTCTTCTTACTACGCTTATCAGTTGAGCATGCAACTAGAAAAGTTTCGCGCCCAAGTTTTGCCGTTAAAACTCTGCTGTTGTCAGGGGCGACAGAGCTGGTTTCCATTGGAAACATCTCGTACTATTAACGTCAATCAGTCTGTTGTGCGCGCGAAATCTCCGTAAGCACTTCTGACTCTCCTTTCGCGTGCACGGGACTGATGACGTCAATAGCACGAGATGTTTCCAATGGAAACTAGCTCTGTCGCCCCTGACAACAGCAGAGTTTTAACGGTAAAACTTGGGCGCATACTCAACTGATAAGCGTAGTATTATCTCCATACATATCGTGTAGTACTAGTTGAGAGAGGTTGATAATTTCTTTAACCGTCCTGATTTCAGCATATAAATTTTTGTCACTGGTTCCCATAGAATTCTATATGTAAAGCGTCTTTATTCCAAATCTCATGACCTTCATTATCTTTACATTGCTATGTTAAGGAGATTTTAGATAGTGATCAGCCTGATAAGTGTAAGAAACTGAGTAAGCCATAGGTGCTTATATCTGAACTTACCATTGAAAAACTTAATGATGTCTGTGAAGTCCATTTTGTTGTCCAAAATGATATCTCTGAAAAACAAAAGGAAGAAAAGACATATTTGCCATCAAAGTCGTAAAGGAAAATTAGCAAACAGAGTTCTCAGAGACGAGCCAGGAAAACATTTTTTTCTGATTTTTAGGATGAAGTCTCCAGGTTAGACATCCCGCCCCCAAATGTAAACATCAATGACGTACACAAAATGGATAATGACAACTCATGGTCGCACATTCACCTGTAGAACTGAAGCAGCGCGAGAGCGATAAACAGAACAAAGTGTTCGGAGGTACAGTGCCTCGCTGCCCAGATTGATTCCCACACCACAAACACGTCATCATAAAGAAGTTCTGCAGAGACAAGCATGCAAAGAACAAGGTATTACGAACAACTACAACACAGGGAAGAAACGTAAATTAACAAAGCTTCTGTAACTTGTAATAACAATAGTTCCCTTACTTGCTTGCTTTCTTTTTGTTTATTCATTTGTTTGTTTGTTTGTTTGTGCACACGTGTTCTGTTTACTACAAGTAAAATGAGATACTGCTGCGTGGCAACCATGAAATCATAGAAAATTAACAGCACATTAAGCGACTCGCAGCCAATCACCACACACCTCTTTTAAAGTCGAGCAGAAACCATCTGTAGCAGAAATAGAAATGTGTTAGGTCGCCATTCTGCTGAAGATGTTCAAACATTTCCGGGTCAAGAATCTATAAAGGTTGAAAGAAAAAGAGAACAACCTTTAGAAATAGTTAGTGGATACGATGCTTTAGATATGTCATATTTTACCACAGAATGTTAGCGGCTTCAGGTACTTTAAAGTATAATACCTGAATTGTACTCCTCTATGAGTCATTATACAATAAGTACTAAAACCAATAACAATAATAACACGTACTTGAATCAGTGATCTCATATTTGCAAAATGCGTGTCCATTGCTCCGCCGTGCGGGAAGTTGTTGTTCATTCTTTGCATGAGATCCACAAAACAGCTGTAGGTTATCGCCTCTGTAAAGGAAGTGGAAACAGCATTCGAGTGAATGAAATGGGTAGAACGAATAATGCGTAAACAGAATATGTCCTCGTTTCTAAAGCTGAGGAATAAGTGTCCTTTCCGATCAGGGGCCCGTTTCTCGAAAACCCCGGAAACTTTTCGGGCCCGCAAAGCCATTTTTAGTCATCTGTATCTTGAAAACAGAGAAGTGTACAAGCCTGAAACTTTGTATGAAGGAAACCTCTGTTCATATTTAAAATATCATGGACTTAAACTGCTCTGTAATCATACGGTTTGAGATTTTTTTTGTGGCCAATGGCTTTCCGGGTGCGAAAACTTTTCGGGACCTTCGAGAAACGGGCTCCAGGTCTCATCTTTGAGAGTAAACTAGCAAATAGAAACTGTTTAAATGTTTACGCAAAGGGTTGCCAAAGGTGGCATTTGTTACAGCCGGTAAGTTGATAACTAGCAATGTAAAAGGATCTCGTTTGAATTATATATTTGCTCTTACTTAATAGAATCCATTTTCACTGAAACAACTTACCGTTATCAAAGATAACAAGCAGAGGTGCCACGAGGTCACACATCCCCTGAACATAACCAACATCCAAGGTCTTCCACACGTAACTGTGAGAATAAACAAAGAATAATTAAACTACATGAAAGTTACAGAGGCCATCATTTTTTCTAATGCCATAAATAGACACATTTGGAAAGACGATCAAAATTGTACTTTGGCTAATGGCTTAGGAGAACACTGCAAAAGTTATTTATACATCACTAGCCTCCATGTGATTTCTCTTGTTTTATTCTCCTAAGCCTTTTTTTATTACCAGCAAACAAAAAATTACAATTACGCGTACAGTACAACTACTAATGCACGATACTAAAAGTGACGAGGAAATGGACTATATAAAAAGAATTACAAAAAGGGTGGAGCCAAACAGACCTTAGTTATAGCAAAGTAGAAAGTTAAATGTGTCGTAATTGGTCTACTCTGAAGCGCAGCTTTACCTGCTAATGACGTTTCGTAATTTATTGAGATTTTCGTGTGTAAAGTAAGGATAGTTCCGGTCACATCTGAGCACATCCTTCTCGATTCGATGGAGATTTAAGCCGAAGTCGTCAAGGAGTTCAGTCTACGAAAAAAAAAACACAAACCCATCACAAGGTAAAGAAACAAAAACTCACAGAAGGAGCATCATCACTTTTTATCACTAGAACAAGGAATATAAACCTCTGGGTGTGGTAACTTTCTAGGCCGGGAAACCTGTTGAGCTTGGCTCGGGGGGAAAGTAACAATACAGTGCTTTGTAAAATTAATAAGAGAAGCTGCCACAATTTAAGGTTAAAGTCTTAAAGCAGCTGACATTTCAAGTGTAATCCCAAGTGGACAATAGAGTCGCCGAACTCTCCGTTATTCAGTCAAACACGATAAGAGGCGTAAAATGAGGTGTCACTGGAACATGGGATCTACAATCCGATCTTGCTTCATATTGGCACTCACCGAGTATTGACATGAGGTCCTAGACCCAGTGCTACCCTGGCTGCACTGTTTGCAAAGGACTGGTACCTCTGTGTCCTCTCCTTCATGACGTGTCCGTTGTGATTCCTGTTCTCCAGTCCCCTCGCTGTATCTGGAATCGTGTCCATTTGGTACGTAACCTGCCCCATTTCCGTTCAGTTCCACAGAAGAATTAAATCTCTTACTACATCGTTGGCAAGTCCTTGCCATCGAAATCCACTTGCCGTTTTCTTCCCCGCAATCGCTACAACATCCACTTTCGGCGTCGTCACCATTTCTGCTGGGAATAATAAGCTGTCCGTTCATTAGTCTGGCCTTGCCATCTTCATCAAGTCCTTCGATCTCAGGCTCCTCAATACTGACTCTCGGACGATTGAAATTTTCGGATTTTTCCAGCCCGTTGCTGATCATTTCCAACTGTTCATAAACCTCATCTCTGCTGCCCGTGCTGTCCATTGATATACCATCCATTTCATGTTCCTTCTCCTGTTGGCGGATGACGCTCTCCACATCTTTCCACTCCTCCATGATGGAGCGAAACTCTTCGTTAGCACCTTTGTCTGTGGCTTGTCGATCTCGTGGTGCACTCCCAAACTTGTAGTGTCCGAGTAGATACGGCCACACCTAAGAACGAGATGTACATTTACCATTTCTTGCGCATATAATCACTGAGCAATGATCCGCCACAAGTGTGCAGTGTTGGTAAATCTTACCTCTTTTCTTATGGAGTGTTCTATTCCACCAAAGTAGACATACTTCTTTACGGTATCTTCATCTGTGATCTGGAAACCAGTCAGTTTGCAGTGAGTTGATAATAAAAGACACACATACAGCTATTAGACTTTATTATTCAACAAGTTCGCGCGATGCCCATATATGGTCTGGACGTCCTGTTATCGAAGTATCGCAAAGCGCTGCGCAACCACAGTATTTCTTAGTTGTAAAATACTTTTTGTTGACAATTTGTTGAATAATAAAACAATTATCCTGCTCAATCTTCTGCTTTGTCGGCCAAGTATCAGGCAATATTCCGCGCGATTTCGCAGGATAATTGTTAAATATATAGCGCATAAAATAAGAAACAATTCTTAACTGTCAGTAGCTATGAGGGTAAGCTAACAACATGTTGCTGGGTTTCACCTACCTGTCCTTTGTGGTACAGGTTTCGCCACACTTGTTCTGTCAGGCCCTGTGTGTAATCGACTCCATTCTCTTCTGAAGTGATTTTGTTATGATGAACCAGCCATAACAAGTGCGTTCTCACTGTTTTAAGGTGACGTATATAGGACAGCCCTAATGAAAAAGTGTAAACGCACAAGCCCATAAGATACTATTGACGTTTTGATCATTTCAGACCAATCCACCGACAGGCTCTCTCCACTCAGGGAATACATACAATGTAAGTTACATGGAGCCCTTTGACGCCCTTTGCTCCAACTGGAGCCCAACGAAAAAAGTTCTGGTGCAAGAGACCCCTTCTTTTCTTTATCAAGGTTTCTGTAGCTATAACTGAGCGAAGCTTTTGCACAGCTCCAAAAATTTCTGAAGATTATTTTCTGAGAAAACGAAACAGTTGAAATCCTGACAAAGGGCTCCATCAATTTCGGACCGGAAAGAAGAAGAAACCAACAGACTGTAACTAACGATTTTCATAATGCTAAATCATATTGTTTACGTACATCCATTAAAGGCTCGTAGAGTAATTTGTCTTCTCATGGTTTCACACGCGGTGCTGAGGCATTCCCTGAAAAGCCAAACAACGTAGGTATACATGTAAACCAACACAGTAGTACAGCAGTACTGCATCTGGGTTTTCCCCTTCCGGTAGATACAAGTTATTTTTACCACTCATGAACTACTTCATTACTGGCGGTACGCTGATATTTGAAAAGGAAGAATCTCTGTCATTCTGCAGTCACTACCTTCCCCATCCTCCCGACTCCCCCCTCCACAATCACTCTCGTTTTCAGTACGCGACTACAATAAATAAGATGCCATTATTTTTGCCTTCCCATGAGAATCTTGATAACTGTTTCAAAGTCATTGCAGGTTCTCTTTGCAATTTGTAAGCATGATCACAACCAGCAGTTTCAATGTCAGGTGCAAAGAATGTCCACCATGAAACAAATCTCAAGTTGATAGCTTCTGGTACCTATGTCATCATACAGTTACGAGATTACAAAGAAAGAGATCGCACGGCAAGTAGAATAACTGTTAAAGCTTAGTTCCCACTAGCGACATAAGGATCATAAGTGTAAGCATAATCATAAACATGAACATAAGCTTCTTATGTTCTAGTGGGAACGGCCGCCCTAAAAGCTCAAAACTACTTGCCAGCTTTTCTTCAAAGCTGGACGCCACCATAAAATAAACCGTCCCGAAAGTACTGGACCTAGAATTTAATTGGCCAAAACACAATGACCGAGTAGGAACTAAGCTTAAGAAAGCTTGACAACCTCAAGATGGGTTGTGTGGCCTCTAAGCAGTTGCTGCCAAGAAGCGGCATCTGGATCAGACTCTGTTATTAACAGTGAACTGTTTCATAACTCACATTGTGTGGGGTGAAGATTGTTTTTGATTCCGCTTGAAGCTGGATTGAATGCGTGAACTTAGGTCCTGCCGTCTCCATGGCAACCCACCCTGTCTCTTGAAAGATTTTTGAGAAGACCACCGATCCATTTCCTTGGAAACTATAATAACAAAAGATAAAAATCAACATTACAGATATACAATAGCACAAATACCAACCACAAGACAGGTGAGAAACTCGTCAGAAAACATACTAATGTATAATCATATGCTACCTTCATGACCTATTGTAGCAAATGGTCATGAAAAACCTTTCTATGCAAATGTACCTGTACTTCACATCTAAAAACAGATGTCCTTAAAGGTCCATAGTCAGCCTCTGCCATTTTTGATACCATCAAATTTTTGAGAATTGTATAGTGAAGCAAAATCTTATAAGTCATGTTACTGGAAGTTTGTTCAATTACCTTTAGCAGTCTCTTGGTGATCTCTTCCGTTTACACATGCCCCATTAGAAATCATTTATAATACTGAAAATCCTGTATGTCAACAAAAACAAAGGCCTATGTGGCTGACTTGGCTCCTTTAAGGTCATTCCACTGAAATAGATCCTTCGCTGAGATTTCTGTCAAACTTTGCCTATTGACCACTTTTCTTATAGGAACTTAAATTTTGAAATAAAAATGGGGGTCCCCGTGCTCATTTCGGAGCAATAGCACCTTGTTTATACCCAGTAAATCCTTATAATATCACCACGATTATATTTGTGATTGCTTGCTTAATTCAGGTTCCGAAGATTGTTTCTTATTCTACACTAAGAATTGGTTCATATTTGTTTTACAGAAAGAGATTTATTATTCTATTCAAAACAACAGAAAAAAATGATAGGCCACCATACCCGTTTTCGAGAAAATGGCGATTTACCTTTCTGGCATTGTCAAGCCATAACTAAAAAGCTGCCATTTTGTAATGTGTGCGCAATAATCACACATGAAATTGTGCACAGTAAGCTTAAGGATGTGCAATGCAAAACTGGGGAATGACCTTACAATCATCAACAAACAATACACTAATTAGAAAATACATACCCACATCTTCCGGCTTTGTTCCAGAAACTAATCTAAACACATAGTCTTGATTTGCATTGTCCCCTTTTGAGAATGGCATGAGTGGTAAGTTATCCCCTGAAGCTGGTCTCTTGAGGCGCGGCAGGGCAAGGCCTTTGGAACGTGGGTTAAACAGAGGAGGATCAAGTTCACCATGGGGATGGAGGCCATTCTCAAGACAGTTTAAGAATGACAATAAAGACCCTGTTGTTGGGAAGCGGATTGGTGGACGCTGGACTCCATCTTGTCCAATCAGAATAACCACTCCATAAACACCTGAAATTAACAACAAATATGCCAACAATTATTATAAGCTAAAACCCTCAAAAAAGGGGGACGGAGGGGTGGGAGCAAAATAAAGTACAAAGCCAAGCAGCAAACTACATGTCTGCACGCAGCTACAATGTGAAACATCTGATACCCCTGTGAACCCCAGTTTAGTGAGCTGATTTGATGACTGCCGCAGAGAGCTGCCGACCAGCCCTGGCTCGAGTCTTACTTAGCCTAATTCCTTTAAGCCACATATAAGCAAATGTCTTGAAACAGCTACTTCTATATAGAATCAAGCCTTCAGAAATTATCTCAAAGTGTTGATTCCATGCTCAAGCACTGCCAGTTTACCATTTTTTGGTTATGTGTAAATAATTGGGTAAGGTTATAGTCCATCAAAATGTAATCATCAATATTGTCTTACCATGCTGATGACAGTGAATATAGACAACATCATGTAGGTTAACTGTCAGAGCATAATCCCAAAACTGGCTCTTTTCTCTCTCGCATGACCCACTCATCAACTTGTTTGGCGTCCATTTAAGGAGCATGCTCTCGTTGCTTTTGTGAAGTGACAGGTAACCTGCAATGGGGTGTTCATCATGCTATGGAAGAGGAAAATGAAATAATAAAAAAATTGAACAATACATACAGCTAGATATACAGAAGAACTTCATTGACGGGACTGGTCACCAAAACCAAGGGTCCAAAATAGGATTGACACCCTTTTTGGCCTTTTCCCATCATCCTGCCTCACTAAGAATCTTTATCCCAATCCTGTCTGCTTACAAAACAAGTGTGTTTTGGCTGACATCCCAATTCATTGGTAACTCTTCCATTCAGACTCTTTTTACTGTGGAAAATAAGGGATTATTGTTCCTTGACCACCAGAAATGGCAGACAAGTAATAGCACTACCTAGCGATATGGTACAAAAAAGGTGGGTCAAATAACTGCTACTTGCCACATCCAATCACATTTTGCATAGTGACATACGTACAAAAAAACTATTTATTTGAGTGGAAACAAGATCGTCACCAGAACAACCTTCATCTATTAACAAGGATTGTGTTAATTAACCCCTTCACTGCCACAGTGACATACTCAGTATGTCATGATTTCTGTACTTCATGTGCCTATATGACATACTGAGTACGTCAATAAAATAAAGGCCACAGTTGAAACCCCAGCACACTAAATGCACTTGTGACCCAGAAAAACTTTTGGGAACCTGGTAACCACTAGTTATCAGTCTCCAAAACCCTGCCTCTCCGTTTTTCTGAATTTTTGGTCGTGATCTGTCCGCCATCTTGTTTTCTCCCTCGTGGTTGAGGAAATTTTTTATTAGGCATGTAATATCACGGCAAAGATGAGAAGTTTAAATGCAGAAAGTGAAAAGGATATAAAGTGGAGAATTTGGGGAGCAGAAAAATAATACACTACTGAAAGCATTATGGAAAAATATGTGAGGAAGATGGAGCAATCGTGGAAGGCTGTATAATGTTCAAAATTCTGTTTTTAGCATCGAATATGAAGGTAACCATGTTGAAATTAGCTATTAGTAAATATTTCAAATTATACAGTTCCAAAAAAATGTCTCCTTGTCATTATGTTTTATACAATTATTTAAGAGATATTTATGTTTTTATTCTGATCTACTGTATTGCCTCATGAACAATGCACTTAGCCTTGGCACTGAGCAATACAGTGGGGTCAGCAGTCAAGGGGTTAAGGTCCCTTTACTTGCCATCTTTGATCCCGAATCCCACCATCAATTTCAAAATATCCCACAACCGCCTACAAAAAGGAACGCATCCCGTTCCCACCTAGAGAATTTCATCTCATATCCTGCCCCTAAAATTTGTCAGATTCCACATCCCACCTTGATTTTAAGCCCTGCATCCTGGCAAACCTATACCCTCAATACCAACTGGACACCAAGCTATGCTTTTATTAACAGGGTTGTCAGAATAATTTTCATGAAATAAAGAAAATTACTGACTGCACTTTCTTCTAGCCAAATGAAAGTAGCCATAATAATGAATGTTTCCACTTTTTAATATGTAGACTGATAAATTATTCATAATCCCTAAATTTTTCAGGCAAAGCTTATCAATCGAATTTCCACTACAGAGCACTTGCATAAAGAAAAAATATCTACTGTAAACATTACTGTCCTAGCTTAGTTACAGTATAAAAGCCCTTGTAACACAATTCAGTTAATTTTCCTTGTGATATGACCAAGTTAAGCATTCTTGATGAGCCAGTAACCAGTTTTTTTTGTTACTGTGTATTCACAAAATTCAACTGGCTAGCTAAAAAAGGGCCAGTCTAAGATCCTCTTAGTTGCTGAAAACCAGATTCTCCATTACCAGCTGAAACTATACAAGCTAAACTACTATCCTTGTATTCAAATTCTTATCAAGATCCCTGCCCATTTAAAATGGTTTGATCCATCCACCTGTTCCAGCTAAATTTGGAGACCTGTCAGAAACAATACAATCTGCATAAAATGTTACAAAGTGCATAAATTATTTTACTTACTGGTTCAAGGTACACATTGTTTTTGCCGTACAGGAGGGCAGCATGTGAGTTCTGGTGAAGTGACTCGATGTGCTCCCTTGCCAACAATGGTGCCACAGCTAAATTTTCATCATGGGAAGATTTTGTAGCTCCAAGCTGTGGCCGTTGAGATGTTGTGCTGGCAGGTGTCTGTTGAAATAACCCACTGTGTATTCTGTGTCTTTGAACAAGCTCGTCTGCCGTTGGATCAGACCAGTAGCTATCGGGTGTCTTCATCTTTGAGAAATCCAAGGCGCATGGGCCATCTATAGAAAAAGAAACACAACATATCACACAGGTTGTTTGGTTAACCACATAATAAAAGTAACAAGCAGCACATGGCATTGGTTTTATCCTAAATAAAAATAACTTCACTCTCAAAATAATATTTAATGCCAGGACTCTAAAATTAAATATTTAATGTTACATGTAGCACACAAGTTGTTCAATTACCTGAGATAAATTTTGATGATCTTTTTTTAACAAGCAAGTGATTATCACAGCTAGGATCACTCAGCAGAATAATTCTACAATTTGTTTTGTCTGCATGTTGTCAAAAAATATATTTCAAATCCAAAACTTGAATATGGATAATGTATCTTATTTCTGCTGTCAATTTTACCACAAACATTAAAAAAAATAATTATATAGGCCTGTACATTTAAAAAACAGTTGTTCAATGGCAAAAAATGATTATTAATAACACTCCAGATGGATACATCACATAGAAAACATGATTCTCATTATTTTATAAAATTAATCTCCATGAGGTTATGAAAATAGCCAATATTGTACATCCTTTTCTGGCATTAAAAAATGCAATAAATATTTCACTACTGGTGCAAAAACAGGTATTTCTGTCTTTGGCAAATTTTGTCTTAATTTATGTTCCAAATAGTGAATTCTTCCAGTAGAATGATTCCTTTGCTGAAAATTGGCTTATGGAGCTTGCAAAGCCCAACACACATGTACTTCATGCTAGCTGTGCAAAACAGCAGTTAATCCACAGACAAAACCCCACCTCCTTCCCTCCCAAATTTAGGCCCATCTGTCAACTGACAAAAAATATATCGTAATGGTTAAATTATTCGTCTACCTTCAATATGCTAACTATGTAAATGACAGACAAGAGGCCTGGCACAAGCTGTTAGTTGAATTAAACAAGTGAAAAAAAATCATCTTATCTATATTTTCCATGTATGTGTTATAAATTTTTTGTTAAAGCAAATACAAATTAAAATAACAAACTAAGATAATCTATAATATTAGGTATGCGAAACTGATATTGGCATTAAAGGCTGTTTAATCTCACTCTCCAAACATAAATTGATACTTTCTGTTCATATTGCAGGCTTAATTTTATTTAACATTGTTTCATGCATACATTGTACTAACGTGTACACTGATCGTGAAACATTCAACTATTAAGTTTTCCATGTTTTACAGACTGAAATGAAAGATTTTCTCTTTCAAATTATTTCAGCAAATTAAAGGTACCTGGTTACTGTGTGTTAACAAAGACTTGGTGACATTCAGCAGCCAACACAAATATACTACACAACTGTGTACAATGATCTGTTATATGCACGCTTGCAACAAGTTAGCTTGTAATATATATATTCACTTACCTAAAAGTTCAATAAATATTCTGCCATCAGCTGGGTCACTTAAAAGAGCTTCAGGCTCATAGAATTGGCTGCAACATACATAAATTACATGGTCAAACACTCGACAAACTGCTATACAAAAGCATACATTGATTAGGCCCAATATATATACCTTATTCACTGTTGACTTCTGATTAGTTCTTAAGTTCCAATGTGGTTGAGCAGTGAGCAATTTACAATCAGTGGTTTAGTGTTTGTTAAAAGCTTTCTAATAACATGCACATCTGGTTAAATGTAAGTTAATTAACCATGGTATAATGCAGCTTGTTCTGATTGGCTTATTGCAATATTTGCTGTCACAGTGACTCCAAGACTTTGTGACTGCCATGGGGCCATGACAGCCATCATTGGAAGCAAAACAGAACAAGTGAAATCTGGCACAGAATGTTGGATCAAAGAAAAATGATTCATTTAAATCAGATACAAACATATTAGTGACATAAATACTAAACGTGCCCTTATTTTAACATTAGTACGAATATATAATGTAACACAGTGTAATTCAAAATAGCAAGATTGTAAAATGTAGTGTGTATGTGTTCACAATATTAAGCATTAAAAAAATCAATACTAAACAAAAAAAATAAAAATATAAACAAATACTAAAATTGGATTGTCCATAGTTTACTGTTTTATTGCCAACGAGTCAGGCCTTCTGGAAGACCAGAAGGCCTGACGAGGCGGCAGATTATAGAGCCGTGAGAAGATTTGGATGTGCGGAAAAAATCTCACAAACGCTCCAAAATGTAGAAATGTAAGTAATGTAATGTAATGTAATGTAATGTAATGTAATGTAAGGTAGATCGTGACGACACAATGTCTGATGTTTTTAGCCAATCTGTTGAGCAGAAACTGTTCAGCACGTGCACAATTTGTCATAGTTTTGGCCAATCAGCGCGCTACTTATTTGTTCAGCACGTGCACGATGCATGATTCATGGCGTCGATATGTGATCCGCAAACTCACATGTGTGAGAAGCTAAACAACAGCCGGTACGCGATCTGCTTTTAGCCATGCATGGCGGGTGCCAAGAATCGCCTGCGTAAGGCCTAGACTGTAACGAGAGGCTCTTCCGAAAAGATTTATTCAAGAAAATCTGCCCAGAATCAATGGAGAAACAAAGAAGATGACCTCGGATACAGGCAAAGTGAAAACTGCTCACGTTTGTTGCAGTATTGAGCTGAGTGACACTGAATCGCTGCAGAATTATTTCCCTTCGCATTGCCAGTAGATTCTTCCAGTACCAAGTAAGCTTTATTGAGATTATTTGAAATTTTTATTTCGATGAAAAGTGCGTTCTTTGCTTCATTTTTCCCCTACTCGCTAGTAATGGCAATCTTTCGGAGTGAAAAAAGATCGAACTGAAAGCATTTAGAATCTGTACGTGACCGCTTATCGAAACAATCTCCGCAGGAATTCCAAACCCCGGTATGGAAATCGCCACGAAATGTTCATTGCTCTAGTTCTACATCTTGTATTTTAAGAGCACTAAGTACTGTATTTATATACTCTGTATATGTGCTTCTAAAAGCAAATAAAAAGGAAATTTATTTTATGGAGTTGTTTCAAATGACGACCAATGACGCGTATGGCGACAGGAGCTTGTAATTGTAATTGTAGCTTGCGCCCCCACGACGCGAGGTCATAATTTCAAAATAAAGTATTTCTTAGCTGGATGACCTCGAAAGTAAACATTTTATACCTGTTTCTACCGGTATATTTTATTTTAGGCCGCGAATGCCCTAAATCTTTTTGATTTTCGAACGATTTTCTTCAGCGCCAGAATCAAAACAATAACAAACACTCGCAGTCGACAGAGAGTCTTTAATATTAAATTTAGTAATCAATTAGTCTTGTGAAGCGGGTAGGGGGTTGGGTAAAATGCAGCCTTTATTTGTGTTACTATATATGAAGTAAACAAAGGCTATAAATTTTCCGAGTTTCAGTGGCTCACAGCCACTTTGATTTAAGGTCTATTGGACTTAAAAACAGCTGACACCTTTCCAAAATAGCGGCATAGAACTGCAACGGCTTGCAACCCTCAAATTACATGGATTTCACAAGGTTTCTCACTACTTTAGTATCATTTTAGAACTCCTTCGTTAGGCCTTCACCAAATCGCATCAGTTTATTCCATAAACATTCCGCAACGAATACATGCAATGTACATTGATCACACCCACATCATAAAGTGTACTTTTAGTCAAACATTTACAATAAATTTATTATCCTCACAACCCTTCTCTCTTGTTGTACTCGTTGGCACTTCTACCGATAGGTACCACTAGTATATTGTTAGTATTATACTACCATCCGGGCGGTGGGGGGGGGGGGGGGGGCACTCTGTATATTTTTGGGTGGGGATGTGCCGCTGGGACTCTGAAACCCTTACCCTATGATTATATACCAGACCATGTTCAGCTGATATTGCAACCCTATAAATGACTGGACACAGAAAATCCCTACCCTATCCCAGACTTGCTATTTTTTAGAACTGTGACAATATTAGTGTTTTTAATGGAAAACCATCTGTCCACAACATTGCCACAATGATATTATTTATGTTTAGGAAAGCCTCTTTCTCTTCTGAGTTTCTAATTCTTTACTTGTTCATACCATTGAACAACGGAAATTATCAAATTATGCAACCTGCAAAAGGGTACATGTTTGTACATGTACAGTGTTAGAGTAGCAATAATTTAGTACCTACAATCGAGTATGCAGTTTAATTATTGAAATCCTCTGACCTTGCATTATTTTGAAGATCCTCCACAATCTTTCCAAGAAGCTTTTCTAACAGAGCTATTCTGATCCACAGAAACTTGCCACAGTGCCCAGTGATGTTATAACCATTAACCTTTTTATTACTACTGTTCAGAGCTGCAGAGAAGTTAAATTTCATCTTTAGTAACGGACTTTCAGCAGGCCCTAACAAAATCAAACAAATAAAAGCTGTTATTTGACATAAAATACATTTTGCAGACTATCTCAATTTTGCTACCATGGCCAAGGTGAACATCCCAATACCTTGTAGCAGCGTGGCTGAGTGATTTAGGGCGCTGTCACTAGCTGGATTTGTTCTCGGTCGTCCCGAGTTCAAATCCTCGGTCACGCTTTCTATATAGCCAACTGGTCTGCCTCCTGCCAGTTGGGATTTTTAACCATGTTATGTTCATTCAAAATTATTTTTCCTATGTTTCAGTAGCATGCCTGCAAACTTACCATCTCAAAGCTAAGTGCATGAACGCACACTATAAACAACATTTACATTTACAATTTTTATCTACATTGACATGAATGTCAATATTAACCTTTGGCACTTAATTTGCTTAAGCAGACTCCGATATGATATAAAAAAATACTTCATGATCATAATTGTTTTTTTGTTGAACATTTGCTGTGTTGTAAATAAAAGTACTTGAAAGCAACGCCACTGTAAATCCCGAAGTATTAATTTTTCACATCACAGTAGAGTCTGATTATAGGTAAGGTGCCATAACAAATTTATAGTAAATGTACTAGAATGGGCCATTGGTTAAATTGTGAATTTTGGAAGGCAAGTTATACGTGTTTTCTTCTGGAAAGCAAAAATTTCTGGATAAAGAAGCTCTGATCTCTTGTCACCAATATTTCCAACCCCGGCCATTGGGAACAGTCATTACTAAGAGGGGGTCTGGCCATGGTGCAAATGGAAGGAGGCCATGTTCAAAGCAACATTGTTTACAAGAAGGCCATGTTCAGATTTTTCTTTGTCAAGCATTTTGCCGACCCTCTGGCCTTTACCCAATCCCTTAATTGACTATTCATTGAACCCACATAGATTTATTTGCCCCCCCTTTTTTCCCTGCATATAAAAATCATTGACCCAGCCCTATTTGCACCATAATGACAGGTCCTTTATATACCATGAAATTCCGGCTATAAGCCCTGGGCTTATACAACTTCATAAGGGTTTTTGGGTGGGCTTATAAATGAAGGGGCTTATATCCGGGGGGGTTATAAGCAGAATAAAAAAAAGGTTTCACAAAGAGCCACTGTAGTCTCCTTTGCAGCTGTTGTTTGGGCTCGTCACGCAATGTTCCCTCACCCACCAATGGCTGCTTAAACCAGAACCACATTCCTTTCCATAGTTTAGCCAATCACAGCTTCACTCACATTTTTCTGAGCCAGTCGTGCCAAAACTTGTCCACTAAACCAATCAAAAGTTGTGTCTTATCGTGACCCTAACATTGGCAACATGAAACAGATGGCAGTTCACTGCCTTTTGAATTTAACACACACCAGACATCGAATAAGCAAAGATTTATACCTACATAAAACACATCTGATATGAAACCTTATGTCCAAAAAATTAATTCCAAGTACAACAGGAATCTAACCTCAAGATTTGAACCAATATAACAGCTTTTTGGTTGGCAGCAACTGAAGTAAGGAATGCAGTTCTGGTCCAAGCAGTCTTTGGTGGGGGAGGGAGTGTTGCGTGACGAGCCCAAACAACGGCTGTGAAGGAGACTAGAGCCACAGCAGTGTTGATCCAAATATGTTTTTAAGTTAAAAATAAATAAAACCGCAACATTTAGCCCTGTTCAGTTCTGTCATCCAGCAGAGGGGGGGCTTATATCCGAGAGGGCATATATTAACCGGATGTATTTTTTTGTTTCCTGGTAGACGGGCCTATGACCGGGGGGGGGGGGGGGGGGGGGGGGAGAGGACTCATAACCGGAATTTTACGATATTCAGGTAGAGTACCCAGAACACTCTTGACCTGACCATCTGTGAATTACCTGGTGAGGTGTTCCTGCTACCATCCTTATTTCCTTCTTCTTCTCCTGAGAGTTTTTTAACCAGTTCAGCAGCAGGTTCGGATAATCTTGTGAGTTTCAACAAAACAGACTGAGTATCCTGAGCAGGAAGTAAGCCACCAGCTCTTTTCTTTAAGCCGTGTGCAATACCAGCCTCCACAGCCCCTGAAAAAAGGTACAGTGTGATAACTACTGTGAGATGATAGCTTTACAGGTGTGTCAAGCAAAGCGTACACCCCTAGAGTACATTTATGATTTTTTTTATTCGAAATTTGATTCCACTAGCAATTTCAAGAATGCATTCATCTTATTATTAATAATGGCAGTACAAATCAATGCTCGAATCAGAATTTGGTTTCTGATCACAGCCGCCCGATTTGAATTAAAGAGAAATTGAATTTGCCTTCCATCTGTTCATCTTATAAGCGTCAATACGCACGTCCTGAAAAAAAAAACATGAAATAGTGCATTTTCTTTGATCTGCCAGAATTATCTTCACAGAATTCAACATTCACAGTCAAGCATTCAAAAGTGGGCCCCTCTTAGGTGAAGGTTTGGATCCTCCACTGAAAGCTTGAGTGTTTTTAAGCCATCAGTAAAAATAACATTCCTCTCAAAATAAATTGCACAACGCTAACTGACACTCACATGGCTAAAAGCCAAAAAATGTACCTCTGCAACAAAGTTTCTGCATCACTGCTCTCTCTTAAAGAGGCTACTTATAAACTTGATGCTCAATCCAATTTTTTAACTCTGTTTTGCTGTGCTTTTTTCATAAAATTGGGTCAGCCAGCAGACTTAACAAATAGAAAAACAAAAGCACTGCTTTCAACAGAGATGATAATTAACTTCTTTTTCATTTAAATATCCATGTTAATCTTGATCTCTGAGCTTAATTATTTATCTTTCTCCATGTAAAAAGGTTACTATATATAAACAACCAGGAAAAACTACTGCCTTAACCTTTTCATACCCAAAAATACATGACACATTTAAGCATTAGTCGGAATTAAATTGCATGAAAATGATTTTAAAATTGTTTTTCCGTGTCTGACATGTAAAAGACTTGTGCAAATACTGGTTATCAGCACAACACAAATATAACCCCCCCCCCAAAAAAAAAAATAGCATGCAGTAGCTTGCTGACCAAGTGATGTTGCATGAAACTGGAAATAATATTAAATCATTATTTTTAGCAATAAGTGGCATTTGCAAAAAAAATTAATATTCGTTTGCGTGCCAAAAAGTGCAGCGAGAGATATCAACTTGTGTAAATAAAATTGCAGTCTCAAAATGGAAATTATTTAACATAAATTTTACGACTCAAACCTTGCAGAAAAATTTTAGTGGTTATTCTTAGGCCACAAATATCATCTGTCATACGGAATTTTCGAGAAATACTGCATTCAATACTCGCGAAATATTTTTCAAAATTGCGAAATAACAAAAATCTACATAAATTATGGATCCTGTATGATTAATCGCACGATTTTAATAATTTTATTAGGAAATAGCACTTTCATACCGAAACAAAAGAATTGTTTCAAAGTTTCAAGCAAAAGACATAAAGTAAAATTAATTTGAAAAAGTTGGCTCCATGCGTGAATTTTATCGCGAATGATCGATACAAGGCTTAAATTTAATATTTGATAAAATATTGAATCGGCAGTGAGTTTGCATGTCAAAGTTTTGGATATAACCATGATAACGTCCTGGGTGGATTAGCGATTGGAATGCAGCTTCAAGAATATTTTTTAGTCAACATATACAATTTACTTTTAATCCGCAATAATGTGATCTTTAGAGAAGCCCCGTCAAAAACACCAGGCTAGTTTATTTGTTTTGATCTTTGTGTATACACTAGCGGCAAAGAGTCCAGAGATTCGCGCACCATTCGGCATAATTCGCACTTCTGTAGATTTGCTTCAGACATGATCATATATATTTCTGAAAATGAGCGAGCACGATTCCAATCTGACAATATGAGTCACTGCAGCAGCCTCTAGTTGAAGGACGATTCACTCCCTTGGAATTAAAATTTGCTTCCGCTTTCAAAGCCTGCTTTTCACGAATATTCGGCAGCTCGAACGCGATCGATGGAAATGTTTATATATATGCAATCAAAATACATTTCAGAAAAGGACTTCCAAAGCAACCAAGTTTATTATCAGAAAATTACGGCGTAAGCGAAAAACAGTATTAGAAACAAAGAAAATAATTCTTACCGCAAAGGGAGGTTATACTTGAGCTGTCTGCATGGATAAACTTGCGTGTGACAGCTTCTTCCATTAGCTGTTTGACCTGGGAATCGACAACCATATGAACATTTTAAAACATTGCACTGCTTTCAATTCAAGCTAGCATTGTCTAGGAAACATAAAAACAAGGTTGTTCAAAGTTCTGGGTTTCCCGAAGGAATAATAGCAACCCTACAAATCCAAAAGCAAAGGTGCAAGAAACCAAGATGAAAAAATCAACTCAGGATCGCTCGACGTTTTAATCTTACGAGCGAAGAGAAATATTCGCGTTACCTCTTTCTTGAGGTTTTCCAGCAACTTCTTTCGTACCTCCGCATCTGAAAGCCAAGAAAAGTAATGCAAATGTTAGTTTTCCTATTTTTCCACAGAAAAAACCTCGAATGTGCCAAAATACATCAGTTCTTCGCTGATTTTTACCTTTCGAGGGAGCCATTTTGGCCTTCCGGACCAAACTCAGTTTACATGAATATTCAATAACGCTCGACCAATCACAGCGCGAGGCTAAACAGAATATCATTATTCGTACAGCAGGTTCGTAAATTTTTTGATTTTTGTGAAATTTCTATTGGTCAGAACGTGAGTAATTTTTCCCCGTGTTCTCATTACATTTATTTGGTTTTATGTGTTTGTTTTGCCTTTGCCTACACTTTTCTTCGTGAACATCTGTCAGAGGCCGACAACGACTTCGACACCGATAACAAAATGCTATTCATTCAGCTTTCCCAGAAACAAAAATATAATCTTGGACATCACTGAGAAACGAAGATTGGCAATTACTGAAAATAAATTTCCTTTACGGAGTAACGCATAATAACACGGTAATTTACTGTTGTTTTGAATAAATCGCCATTTTCGGATTAACCACTGACATTTCGAACTCTCGCGAAACTATAATCCGTGAGATGCAATCCATCTTTCTCGGTGCAGAAAAAATAGATATACATTTCTTCCGAGTTCCAAAATCTGGCAAGGAAAATTTTCACTGCGGAACTGATCATACATCGAAATAGAACCATTTGTAGAAGAAATTTTTAATGAACAAGAATAATTTACTCCAAGAATATAATTAGCATGTGTAATAGTGTCGGCTAACACTGCTCCAAATGTTTTGCTTTGCACTCAAATGTAATTTCAATGCGACTTTAAAAACTTCCCGCTTCGCCGGTTACGAGGAAAACTTCACGAGCATGGTGAGACAAAATGCTTTGTTTGTGTCAATTTAAAATAACATTATGCTTCGACCGCCTGCTCGTCGATCCCGTTGACAATGGCTGATATGGCGCGCGAACTTTGCGCTTGAAACATTCGGTCACATATTTTCAGTGATTGATCAGTCCGATAAACAATATAATTTTAACTGACTTTTACATTCAATTGATCGTTTATTTTTTGTATGAGACTGACAAAGTCGATTGACGGAGAAGGAAACACACATTTAAGGCTGCGATTTTGATTGTCTATTTATTCGGAAAAAAATCAAGTCCATGCCAGTTTTGAAAAATATTAGCATGCGGGGGTGAGATAATAGAGAGGTTAAGCATGACGTTTACGGCAAAAATAATTCTGATTTTGCTCACTTTTTCTTTAGCACTTAAATAAAGCCAGTCGAAAAATAGGAAAAAATTCCTTAATCACAATAAATGCAAACAATTTCCCTAAATTGTACAAACGGTTAAAATCAGACACCAAAAGTTCGATTTTTGCCGTTTGCCGTTTGCCGTAAACGTCATACTTAACCTCTCTAATGGCTGAGGTATAAATGCGTTAAGGGGGCTACACCAATTCAAGTACTTCTAAAGTCTATTTGCTATTGAAAAATTAACATTAGGAAATAGGAACTCGGCCAGTGGAACGATAAATTCTCTTGTAGTTGCGTGCAAAAATGAACTCAACAGAAACAATGCGGAATTTTGTGTCAACAATCCAGGAAACTCTACTACCACATTTATTGGTTGCCTCCAGGCATTAAATAAATCATTAAAGGTGTTGAATACGTCACGAACAGAGCATGAGAAAAATTATTTCGATCTTGTAACTTCTAACTTGATGTTAGGATACTATTATTTTGGACGGGTGTTTTCAGTTCAATTTGTACATCAGAAAGATGACTTTAAAAAAACGCAGTGTCTTTTTGTCAGGCTTCGAGTTATATCTGCACAAAGAACTGTTTTCCGGAGGGTCTTAGGTGTGTCAGAGAATCACGCATTATCAGTGAGAGCCTGTTATGCTGTCACTATGCTCTGTAGTCTCTGATCGATAAGAATTCATTCTTTCATCCTTGGAAACGAACACGGATGTCATGGCTTCTGACAGGTTTTGTAAAGGAGTTTAGAAGAAGAAGAATTTTTTGTCACATGAATCAATTGAGCTACCGAGTAAAAGGCACATATTATACAGTAGCGGCGACAGATTTTAAAAATGAGCCCCTGATATGTACTCACAGTCTGCTTTCGAGTCTTCGGCGACATGTGCAGTGGATCCCGCAAAGTATAAATAATTTCTATAGTCCTTCTTTCACTAGTTGCCTGAACTGTTTAGTTAAACCTCATTTTCTCTTGGCTAAACCAAGTTTAACAAAATGAAATCGGCAACAGAAAACTGAGAGACTGAATTTTCAAGTAAGCTCCAATTTATGCTCTCATTAGATCTCATTATGCTGAACTTGAAGTCGACAAAACTCAAGATCAGTTAGCAACTTTTTTGAAGAAAACAATTTTAAACCGTTTTTAACTAACAGCTTTTGAACGTTTTTTAGCTTGGTGTAAATGGGGTATTGGGTCCATCATTGAGTCATTCCTCTCTACCCCTGACTGGTTGAGCAAGTATTCTAACCGGGGGAGGAGTGAGTTGTACAGACACCTATTTCCCACTGATTTTCTTAGTCACAATATACCTGGATCGTCTAGTTCCATATTTTCCAGTCGTGTGTTATCTCTCGGCCTTCTGACATGCCATGCTAAATTCTTTGGTCCTATAAACTGGAATAGCAGAGTGTTCATCGTGTTCCGCGTACAGAGGTTGCTTATTTCTTGTACACTTTTCAGCAGTAGCGATTTTACACCTTGTGTGATGATCTCTCAGCCAAATGTTGAAAGCTAATGTTTCCTGTAGACACACACAGGTCCAATAAAACGGAATCTTTAAGTTATCTGCTTGAATTGACCTATCTTCTCGAGGAAAATCCATTGCTATATAGTCACAGATGCCATGTATATGACGCGATGGGTAGAAAACCTCGGCTTGCCGTGAAGATCGCTTACAATGACACAATAGCTTTCACTTTCCATGAGTATCTTGTCTCCATTTGTTCACTTGCTTTGGTAGCTTCTGTTTTTCAACTGGAAGGGTTTGTGCAGATGAGTTAGAGCTGGAAAAGTTTGGATAAATCGAGTGCGTCGGGGTTGTTTTGTGCTTCCGTTCTAGACTTTTAATAATTTATTCAGTTTACGGTTTCGGAAAAAGCCGAGATATCAAAGGCTTCTGGTACCAGTAGGTTCAATATATTCGCTTTTTTAAGAAAAGCATGCTATACGCGTGCGGCAGAAAAAGCGGGCAGAAAATAATCAAGTAATTGATTTGTCCAGGAGCTTTCAGGCAAGGAGATCGCAGCGAGTTTTAATTGGTTTTGTGAACAATCACACAGCTTTCACTTTGCATAGAAGAAACGGCTTCAAAACTTGTTTGCAAAACTTTTATAACTTTACATGGTGATCCCTAAGAGATATTTATTTGCCCTGGAAGGAATTCTGCTACATTTAATACTTTTTTATCACTGACTCCGTAAAAGCACCGAACACGTCAGCATAATATCCGATTCAGTGGACAAAAACGGTTGTGATTTATTCAGAAACAAAAACGAAATTAAATTTGGCCGTTTCAGTCATGCACGGAAGGACAAGTATGGCGATTGAAAGATATTTTATGTGAATACAGTATTCGAATACAGCTTTGAGCTTGATGTAAGTCTACATTTAGACTGAAGAGGAAAAATGTGCTGCATCAGAGTTTTCGCAAATTCTTGCAATCTTCCTGTGTGGAACGACTGGACAGCCGAACACTTCTCAAGTTCAAAGGTAGCGGTCGATCGCCTTCTTAACGAACCAAACGTGCTCGCTCAGGTGTGCTTTGATTCGGAATCACATTGTACATGTACATTTATATGCTCTTGGCTGGGCATGGAATGCTTACAGATTTGACACGATTATAGTGAAGATAGACTTATATACGGTCCGACGCTTTCGTCGGTACCCGATACACCTCCCCCCCCCCCCCCCCCCCCCCACCCACCCCCTCCACCATCCAATCCTCCCGAAAATAACAACCAAGCTTTGAAAGAAGCGATAGAAAAGTGACGAGGATTGAAACTTTCGGAATTTTACATCGATCGTGTGATCTAAAACTAGCTGTGAGTTTTGCTACCGATCTAAAGCAGTGAAAACAAGAAGACTGATTTCATCAACTCTTCTCTTTTGTTGACACTTCACACTCAAGGGTAATACTGTTAGTCAGTCTTGGAGCTAGCGACAATTAATATTAAGGTGAAAATCATTATTTTTCATTGAAATCGGAAGAGCTGATATGTGAATCAGCAGCTACCTTTGTATGAATTTTTGTACCCAAGCCAAACTAAACAAAATCCTCTGATAACTCAGTGTGTTCTCTAGGTTGTTCCAGTGCCCATTCTAGCAGCCTGGCGACTGGTTGCGGGTGTTTACTGCATGGTGTGGTGGATTTATAACTTGATCTGGTACCTAGATGAGACTTCCTTCATCTTTCTCACCCACTGGACCTTCACAGTGTCCACCGCCTTCTTCCTATTTGGAGCTGATCTGTCAATCACAGCAGCCTTGCAGGTAACGTAAGTCTCAACAAGATTTAGGCTTCTTGAACTGAAGTCCAATGAATGTGCTGGTATTAGTTGGAAATACACTAGTAGTTGCCTAACCTTACTAATATGCAATGTACTGGACGCGAAAGTTGTTTAAAACTGGTGTGGCTGCGGACGGGTTGAAAAGAAGTGGTCTAAAATTTGAAAACGTCGGGTCAACATTTTCAAGTTTGAGGGTGTTACTTGGAGGAAAATCACTAAAACATCATCGGTTATGGTTTATGCACATGTTATAGAGTCAATTTATGCCTTTTGACGTTTAAAGGTTATCTTGTTGATCAGTGAGTGCACCTTTACAATTCTAGCATAGTTTACGCAAAAACTTGGAAGACCGCTCATGATACTGCCCCTTTAATACTTGGCACCTGTAAGGTCTCCTTCTCTTCTCATGCAGTTCTACCTACGGCTTTTTTATCCTGCGAAAAGCGCGGAGTGTCGTCCGATACTTAGCCAATATGGCCGTAGGGCAAGTTGCTAAAATCAGACTGCATACCGCACTGATTGTCAACAAATCTATTTTACACCTGAAAATACTGCGATCATGCTGCGCTTTGCTAGACATCAGACTAATCTTGGCAGCCTACGTATATTTACGCAGGATATCTGTTGCGTACATATGACTTTCTAACCATATATGGGTATCGTGACAATTTGATGAATAATAAGTTAATTTATGCTTGTGCTTACAAAACAGCAATGCAGAAACCGAGTGCCTGAACAGAGAGCACTAAACCAATGTATGAACGACTGGGAACCACTGAAACCGACGAAGAAGGGAGTGAAGATACTGCAAAAGATTCCCCAGACGAGCACCATGGCAACACCTTAGCTTGGTATTACAAAGCATTCTGGGTCATGTACTGCACAGCGGTGAATGTATCGTTAACCATCACTGTGTTCTACTATGGATATTTCTACTTCAGTGAAAACGGAAATAAGAGTGGTGTTAACCTCGTTAACGATCTCACCAAGTATGCGTTTACCACAATATTCTTCCTGCTCGAGACCACCATAAGTGGAATTCCCGTGATATTTTCCCAGGTTATTTAGCCTTTGATCTTCACAGGAAGCTATATGGCATTTACGGTGATTTTCTGGCTCGCTAAAGCAGTGAATCACCGAGGAAAGGTACAAGTCTACGAAGGAGTAGAGTATAGCAGGACTCTGGGAGGGCATGTTGTTCTTGGTGCGTTGCTTTTCGCTGGCGCGCAGCTCCTCATCCAACTCGATTTGTATGGCATTTATAAACTACGTCGTCATTTTTGTGAAAAGTCTTGCAAGTAGATTGCTATATAGATTGCAAGTCATTGCTAACCTTGTATTAACGAAGAAACGTATTGGAATGCACTTCATAAAGTATGCAATTTCAACATATGAAGTTGCATGCCTTCAATCTTTTACATGGGCGGGTGTTGTCTTTTCTAAGTAGCTTTCTCATTGTGAGAGGGAGTTGCTTTTGGAAGGGAGAGAGGGAGTTTATTTGAAAGGGATATGGGGAATTATTTAAATAATGGAATAGCCTAAATACAGTGAAGAATGTAACAATTCCGTTTAATATAAACACAACAGAGTACGGGATTGAAACATAATATAACCATAAGATTATTACATGCTGCGAACAGTGAGTCTCATATTATGATATATTAAAATGTCAAAAATAATTTCAGATTCATAGTTTAAGGAGTGAAAGTCTGGTGGGAAGGATAAATACTGTGGAATCACTTCTCATTGACATATTATCAGTTCAATCTCTTTTTGTCTGAACGAGATTAACTTTTAGCTAAAAAGTTCTCTATCAAGTGCATCAACCAATAAATGTTGCGCATTTCTAAAGCATTATATAACAATTTCGGAACCCTTTTCAGCCTAAAAATAAAGATACATTTAACGTAACATCGTTTCAGTAATATCCAATTAGCGTAATCAATGTTATGAATAATTATTCTTCGTGCAACCAAAGCAAAGGTTATCGCAGAAGAGTAATCACGAGCCCCCAAAAAATCATAGCATTGTGTAGCGATTATAGATAATTGAGTATTACCTCAACTTTTCACAATCGTCTGATGTAGTCAAGTTGATGTATCACCCATAAATGTAATAAAAACCATAAATGTAATAACAACCATAAATGTAATAAAAATTAACCATAAATGTAATACTAACCATAAATGTAATAACTTTTAACCACAAATGTAATAAATCCACTAACCATAAATGTAATAAAATTTGCCCATAAATGTAATAAACTGAACAACCATAAATGTGAGAAGGCTTAACCATAAATGTAATAAACTGGCTATGACTTCCAAATCAAGGGGCTACAAACTTGTCATTCTCTTTGTGCAATTCTTACTTCAGGACATGGGACTCCTGCATCAAGTTAGTATTTTAATAAACCCAGAGACCAAGACCAAGAAGCTATAATTATGGTTACCCAAGTATGATTAGAAAGTCTATATACCAGGGCGTTTGAAGTTCTGTTGGTTGATGATATTTCATCCACTTGAAAGAGATTGAGGTTCTCTTTGAGTCAAGACGAATTCAGTCAAACATCATTTTATAAGGAATACGCCTGTTTTATTTTTTCAAACTTTCCCATATATCCACCCGGATTTGCAAACTTGTGTTCTCCGTTTCCGCGTGCCCATGCTTCCCTGCCGACGTTATTCGACCTTAAAACCAATTTCAAGCAAGGTGGTAGGGTGGGGAAGGGGGTTGGATGTTCCCTGTTGGAGCAAGAACAATCTACAGAGATAGGACTCTCAGGCTAGAACTGCTGACTTGAAGGTTGGTTGGGTGGGGCAGGTGATCCAAGTTCTATACTAAGTGTTGAACAGAGAAGATATGCCAGACATCCCTTGAGGCACATGGGAAATAGAAGGGTAAAATACTGAACAACATTCTATAGAACAAAACTCGGTTTAACGTTAACACAAAAGCGGTAAGTTATTATTAAAGATATTGTGTAAAGAGTCAGGTTTGCATTGCCATTATACCTGTTATTGTTGATTGCGAATATATAAAATAACCTTAACTTATATTTTTGCATTTTCATAAAAAAATCTAGTGCTTCCGTTCCATGTCATGGAAAGCACAAGGCAAGTAGCTTTCAATAGCCACTTCTTTCCTTTTTTCTAAAAGATGGCTGTTACATACATCCATGTTGCAACGCCAGTGAAAAAGAACATTAATCCAAGCATTTATCCACTGAGGACTGTTTCTGATTTCTTTTAACGCCAACACATTTCCGCTACCTCTTCCATACTGCTTTAGAATCTGTCTCATGCTGTGTCTCATAGGGAAATGGCACCTTATTCAGATTCAACCACAATTAAGAAATATCTTCAAGGAGCCTCCCCTCGTATCTTATCGCAAAAGAAAATCCCTAAAAGACATTC
Organism: Meandrina meandrites; assembly: GCA_963693305.1. Lineage (NCBI taxonomy): Eukaryota > Metazoa > Cnidaria > Anthozoa > Scleractinia > Meandrinidae > Meandrina > Meandrina meandrites. Next base: position 1,110,448 of record OY855913.1, on the reverse strand, counting down.
TCATCAAAGCCAAACTATAAAGGCTTTAGAAAGTATTCTTTTAGCGAACCGCAGGAGTCGTGCAGGCCCGTCAACACTTCACACAAAACCGCAATATTTCATGCCGTATGTTCCTCGTTTAAGATTGCACACGAAGAAATAGTGTTTTTGTTTATTTAAGGAGTCAGGCCTTTAGGCGTTAAATTGGAAATTTCAAGTCAAATTCACGAAGAATGAGGATGGTAAGTTTGTAGCCCCTTGATTTGGGAGTCATATCCAGTTTATTACATTTATGGTTAAGCCTTATTACATTTATGGTTGTTCAGTTTCATTACATTTATGGGCAAATTTTATTACATTTATGGTTAGTGGATTTATTACATTTGTGGTTAAAAGTTATTACATTTATGGTAAGTATTACATTTATGGTTAATTTTTATTACATTTATGGTTGTTATTACATTTATGGTTTTTATTACATTTATGGGTGATACAGAAAGAAGGTAAAACCATGATATTTAAGACCTTGGTTTTCTGATTCTTTAACTGAAAAGATCAGATCCGTGATCTGAACCCAGACTGAACCAGTCCTTGCAAGACGTGCATCTCTGATAAACAGTGCTAATTAAGCACGAACAAGAATCACCTGCCTTTTCTAAATTTACTCCCGTTCTATAGCGTTTTTAATTGAGTGCTGGTAAATCCAAGATCAAAGGAATAGAGCGGTTTTCACTTTTAAGCATTTTCCATGGCATTTTTCCAATTTTTTTCCGGGGATTATTTTTTCAATTAAATGTTTCTTAAAAAAGGACAAAATCAAGACGAGGCAAGTGCCTCGTCTTGCCTATACTACTGCTCTACAACCGTGAGACCAGCACACCAACATAGGAAGCTAAAAAACTTTATCCCTTAAACCAATTTTGAGCTTGATAAGTTTCAGTAAATAGTGGATTTTCGAGATTTCGAAGCATTTCCACTGATCCTTTTGTTGCTAAATAACCCATTAACTTCATCACATCACGGCAATATCGCTCAATCACATTCACGTAACAGGGATCTGCTAAAACTCGCCACTTGTTCAAGACTTCCGACGAATTTCTGACAACAGATACAGGACTTCGTTCTCCTTTCGTTAAATCTATCAAGCTTGGCTGAGTTATTTTTACCACCCATTGTTTGATACTCTCCAGCAGCTCAATTTCTGCGAATTTGTACAAATAGTTTAAAACTTTTAATGGCTCCACTGTTAAGTCTTCATATCGCACCAGTGTTACACGACTGCGAACAGATGGCTGAAAAGTTTTCATCAAAAGAAGATTCTTCTCAGTCATTTCACAGCGAGAGTAAACAAATTGTCTCATTGACGGCCTGTCCTTCCTGTCAACTTCCTTGAAAAACGACACTTTCTGAGAAGACATTACAAGTGGTCTTATATCACGTATCAAGTAAATAACTTTGCATTCAACTCCGGCCACTTTACAAACTTCAAAAAGGTTCTCAATCGATTGACCAGGAATTCTTTCCAAAAGTAGCTTATAAGCAATTGTATCATGTACTCTGCACGAATGTTCGAGTTCTTGTTGTTGAACAGTCGAACAAAGTTCCTTTTCCCATCTAGGATCTGCTTGTTCATATTTACAAAACGGTGGCGAGCTCAACGCTCGGCTATAAATTCGATAAAAATTACGAGTATGACTTGATGCATTACCCACGCTAAAGTCACACTGGAAAATGTGGAGAAGAAAATTCGTGGCAAAGTTAGCATAATCCTTCAGTGTGCGTCGAATACCGTGCAATGGCTCGAAGACATAAAACACTCCAGGATGCTTGTTAAAAATATCTGCAAGAAATGTAGAACCTGATCTACCATGAGCAACAATTAACAAAAGCTTGCGTTTTCTCGTCTGAGGTTCTATCATCGTCTTTCTTGGATCATCGTAGAGATGTTTTCCTTCCTTCAGAAGAGCTTGAGGTGTTGTTACAGTGCGGAACAAAACTCGGCGTTTGGCACTGTCACGGGGCGGCAATATTTCAAGAAAAGAAAAATATAAACCAATAGAAAGAAGAGAGAAGATTAACAGCAAGCTGAAGACACGAATTTTTCGTTCACATTCAACCATTCTTGTTCATTGCTTGTAAACAACCAGTCCTAGAAAGATTCAGTTGAAAGAAAATATTAAGGAATATATATTACCACCATAAAGAACTATTCGCTATATATAATCGTGTTATAAGGTGAGACTTTACGTGATCATCAAAATCGTCATCACGTGATCACTTTTTTTAATTTGTGACCAAAACCAACGGTGACCCGGGTGAAACGGCCTGAAAGAAAAGTCATCTCAACAGACTTCTGAGATCATGATTTCTAACTGGATAATGGAAGTTTTATCATTTGCTTGTTATCGTACCCGATATGTATTTAACCTGACTCGTCCCCAGTCGTCTTCATATAACACGCGGCAAAGGAAGAGTTGCGCACGAGGTAGGGGAACAGGGGATGAGGCGCGGAATATGTGGGGAATATTTGGGGGGGATATGTGCGGAATATTTGGGGGGAAATTAAAGGGATACGGGATATTTTAAGAAGACTTTCCGGGACATGGAAAGTAAAAGTTGGGTATACAAACCCTCGGAATTAACAGGATACGGGATATTTCTCATTAAAAATAAAACGCACAAAAAAATTCAGAAATACATCCCTCTATTGTTTGCTTACGACGGAGCCGTTCACTGACATTGTCCAACGGTTGTACAAATAGTCTAAAAGCCATTAATGGCTTAACTACCACGTCTTCAGACCACACTGATGTTACATGACTGAGAGGAGTTGTAATCTGAAAACGCCAGATTTTTGCCTCTTTTTTTTAAACTGGCAGAATTTGTGGCCAATGTATTAGTCTGAACTAAGCAGATGAGAACTGAGTAAGGCAAGGAGTGAAAATGTTCACGTGACCGCCAGGTGTCAAAGGCCTACTTCACAAATTAGTTTTCAGCAGGCCTAAGTCCTCGAGACACATCAATCCTCTTTATTCATTTTTGCTTGAACCGTTTAAAAATGATTAAAGTGCGATACTTTAGACATTGTGACAGATTTCTAGTGCTGATCTCTGAAGGAATAAAAAACAAGATGGATCGGAACAGTTGCCAAGTTGATATATACAAGAGTTCAGATTTGCAAAACAATGGTAATTTCTATTCAAGCAGTGAACAGCCAATTTTTAATTTTTCATTGATTTACTGCACCGACAATTCAAAATCAAGACTCAAAGTGTTAAAATTTCCATCCTTCTTTTTACAAATAAAGTAAACTAAACGAATGTTGTTTGCTATTCTTGACCTCAATGCATCCTCTGTTTGACTGTTGACATGGCATTTTTTTTCCCTGAAGTTTAAATAGCATGGATTTACATGATGTTAGCGAGCTACATTAGCAAATCACATAAAGTAATAACGTTTTGACTCTTTCTTCACTTAAATATAAAACAGAGACATTTGGCACTCCGATTATGTCTTATTTTTATACAAATATTCCTAGTCTGAAAGCACATGAAAAGGAATATTCAGATTTGGTAAGGTATTAATTAATCCAACAGACGCTGAGTTTTCCCTTAGCTAAAAAAGTGTTAAGGCAGCTGATGGTTGAGAAAGCACAATAAATTATTTGTGTATGAAGGTTGGTTTCAGGTCGCTCTTTGGTATCAACAGGAAAAGTTATTTCTTAAATACTCACTTTGTTTCCTTGAAACAAACCCACGATCGCTCGGTTTACAAACAAAAAGTTTTCAACGGAAACGCCAGCGTGAGATTTTTGCGCGTGTCGTGGCCGAAACTGTGATGAGTATTTATTTGTTTATTTCAGTTGAGGAAATAAAAGCCTCAGGTCAGTATTTAACTTTTCATTGGCTGATTGAGTGTAACAGGCGTGCGGTGAACCATTTGTTCATGCACTTCTTACGACCAATCATATCACTACACATATCGGGCAATAGCGTTTTTCCCGCCGTGAAAAAGTTCCTGTGAGTTGAAGATGTGGTACAAAAAATACTAATTGGCTAATCGGAGATATATTGGGTCCCTGGCTGAGCAAAAAATTGGATCTCTGGATCATAAACAGGGATAAATTTTTAATTTGTTAAATTCGTCTTGCTGCTGAAAGAGATCACGAAACTGTTTGTTCAACTAAAATATACAAGGCTTCTGTTTATGGTCGTTTCTTCGTTATAATAACGTCAATTAAGGCGTTCGACATCTCAATCTGAAATTGTTATTATTATATTGCCAAATTCGTTTATAGAATGGTGGTGTGGTGGTTTGACGATTGTATGGAAACCAGTCTTGAAGTGCAAATCACACATGTCACTACCAAGGCGTTCTTTTAGCTCGTCATGCATTCCTTTTCGAATGAATTACAAATATGCAATGGAATAACTTTAGCATTTGTTTCTGTCCTCCTTCTGTCCTAACTACTTAAGCTTACTTCGGAATCCCACAAGTACGCAAGGATAGCCCGATTATGCGTTCGTTAAAAAGAACGACTTGGAATAGAGGTTACAATTCTTAACAGCCATGCATCTTTGCTGTGTGAAATAATTCTCTTTGCCTTTTGTTAAATTGATAATTACATGGCTTTGTTTTGATTTGCTATGGTTTGGTTTGTATTTCTGTTACATCTGCCTCACAGTCTGACTTAAAGAGCTACCGGCATTAAAAAGACATCCTAAAGATCGAAAGTTATTTACATTTTACATTCGTGTTCCCGCCTGCACTATGAAGCCGGAGAAAGTTGAACAAGTAGCCACAAGTGCAATAAGATTGGCACAAACATTGACACATTGTCAATTAAACAAACAAGGATTAATTAAGCGATTGAACACGCGACCATCCGCCTGTAAATAGTACAAGCATGTACATTCACCTGTCCTCGTTGCTCTTTGACGCAGTAAGCCGATCACATTTCCTGAATTTGCTGCTGAACTGTTTCGTGAACTGCAAAGCGGAAAATCATCAATGCTTTTTTGAATTAAACTATTCTTGTTTTTTTTTTTGAGTTACCTCTTTCTATTGCAAATGAGAACACCGTGACGCCAACAATTTAATTAATTAAACAATAAAATTGGAATGTTTCACATTCTCTATTTTCCAATTGCCCATAATACACTCTGTTTGCCCCCCAAATTTTGCATAAACTATTGTTTTGGGAATATGCCGTCCTCCCAAGAGATTTGAAAACAATAGTTTATGCAAAATTTGGGAGGCAAACAAAGTGTATTATGGGCAATTGGAAAATAGAGAATTGGCCCAGGAAATAACGAACTGGATATTCACTTTCTCACTCCCAGAATCAAAATGTCAAATCTCCTTACTTACATTTTTTGTTAGAATTTGGTGATTCGTTAAAAATGTTTCCTCCCGCTTAAAATACTTTATTCTATATCCAGTACATTATTTGGTAAGGAGATGTTAATTTGCGTAAGGGCCGATTCGCACTAGCGGACAAGTTTTAAATGTCATGACATTTTTGACAAAAACAAAATTGTCGCGACAAGTCAGAGACATTTTGAAGAAAACAAAAGGTGTAATTATGGCGTTTTTGAGCCAGGGACGGCAGCCGGAAATGGAACCTTCTCGTCTGTAGTGCCTATTGTCAGCTTTTTATTCATAAATTCAAGTTGTAAGTGCTAAAATGAAAGCTTTCTAACTTATTTTTGGAGGTAAAAGTTTGCCAAAACCTTAAATATTCGCCTTCCGGTTGCCGTCCGTGGCTCAAAAACGTCTGTGCTTAAGCTCTCTAATAGCTCTGCACGTGCTTCTGGCATCCTTGTACATTTCTTGGCACGGTCGTCTTGTGCAAACATCAAATAATCAGGCATGTGGCTGCCGCGTTCTTTGTTTGTCCATTCGATCAATTCTATCTGCATCGCTGCGAGAATTTGGCCACACCCTTGACGACGAGACGTTCAGAACCCTGCTAACTGAGGTTGAATGCATCATTAACAGCCGGCCGCTTACTGTTCCGTCAAGCGATCCTGAGGATTTAGATCCCCTCACACCGAGTCACATTCTGACCACGAAGTCAAGAGTCGTGATGCCTCCACCTGGAAATTTCCAGAAAGCTGACGTGTATCTCCGAAAAAGATGGAAACGTGTCCAATACCTCTCAAACGTCTTTTGGACAAGATGGAGAAAAGAATACGTGCAAAGCCTGCAGCAAAGAATGAAGTGGAATCGAACAAGAAGAAATTTGGAAAGGGGAGACCTGGTTCTGATCGTTGACGAGCGAGTGGCAAGGAACGTCTGGAGCTTGGGTCGAGTTGTTGACGTACACCCGGGTGCAGATGGTCAAGTCCGATCAGCCAAGGTTGCCACCACTACGACAGTGCTGGATCGCCCAATCGACAAACTCGTGCTAGTCTTAGAAAATGAAGAGTGAAACCGGGGTAATCCCAGCCAGAGGAGCCACAAGACATGAACTTTTTTTAGAACCGTTTTTAATGTTAAGAACTGAGACGTTAAGAGTTGACAACTCTTGGGGAGCCAGATGTGGCTGCCGCGTTCTTTGTTTTTATTTGTATTGTTTTGTTTGCGAATTCATTACTTCATCATTCGTATTGTTTTGTGTACTTATCGTGTTTTCGTGCTATTTATATTCTGTTAGGTTTTTGTGCATAATTTCGCTTTGTTTCCTAGTTTTATTTGCGTAAGTTTTAGTTTTAATTTTCATTCTCTATCGACGTTCTGTGCCGTCCACATCGAGTTTTTTCTAAGTTTATTCATCGTCCTTTCGTTGCTCTCGTTCCCGTAGTCAAACAACGTTTGTAAGTATCTTTAGTTGTTATTTTCTGTTATGCTTTTTATCTTGTCAATTTCAGTCGTTAATTTAGTATTTTTATCGTAACTTGTAATTTTGTTATTTCCTTTAGCAACCGCATTTTCGTCGCATTTTCGTCGCATAATCGTTTACTTCGTGTGGTTTTTACAATGTTTGCGTGTGTGAACAAGTTTTGACTTCTACAAGGCAGGTCCACGTGGTGAAAAATTTTAAAACGATTTGCATTTGAAGTGCGCGTGTACTGATGTTTTTGTGCTCGTGCGGGGAAAATGCCGCAAAAAAACAATTTCTTTTCCCCTCCATTTATCGGCGCAAACTGGTTCCCTCCGCATTCTTTTGTTCCAACCCCGGTATTACCATCCTTCCACGACCTCTCCTCGGCACACAAACGGGTTTTGCCGCCTATCGTGGAAAAATTTCGCTTGTTGTTTTTTAGTACAATCCAGACCAAACACAATAGCCAATCAACAAAGTATTGTTATCTGGCATACGAGGGGCGTTGGAATGCGACTTGTCATGAATTGTCCTGCCTCGAGGCAGGACATCGGCCCCTTTGAAGATTTGTCCGTTTTGACAAAATTTGCCCTTGTCCAACAAGTCGTTCGCACTTGTTTTTGCGATTGTGTGACAAAATGTATCGCGCGTGCAACGCGGACCAATCAAAAGACAACTGCTTCTTTGTTTTCCTGAATTTTGGACAAGTTCTTTGTCTCAGAAAACGTATTCGCACTTGTTTTCTGTAACAAGTGACACACAAGTGATGAAATCTACCAATTGTTACAAAATTTGTCCGCTAGTGCGAATTGGCCCAAACTAACAAACTGGGATTGTTTTTGGGGTTAATCGCTTTCGAAAACCACTAAGTCAGTAATGTATGTCAACAGCATGCAAGCATGTCCACGAGCTGCAAAGCCGGGAACCATACTTTGTTTCAGCTCTATCCCTTATTCATTGGTGATTATATTTCAGGCGGGGGAGGGGGGGCGCGAAGTGCTAAAAGACCGTCAATTAGTAACGCAATTAAAGATCAGAACACAATTACCAACCAGAAATTATTTCAATGACACTAAGTTATATCGCCCCAATTCCCCCCCCCCCAAAAAAAAACATGATAAAACTAGATGCCAGCCCCCTCCCGCCCCCCCCCCCCCCCCACCCCCGCAAAAAAAAACATTATAAAACTAAATGATGATAATATTCAACGTGTTTGACTATATATTTGCACTGAGTTTACCAAATGTAAAGCATCATGTTCATAAGTCATTCATCCAGTTTGCGCTTTAAAAGTTTCAGTAAATAGTGGATTTTCGAGATTTCGAAGCATTTCCACTGATCCTTTTGTTGCTAAATAACCCATTAACTTCATCACATCACGGCAATATCGCTCAATCACATTCACGTAACAGGGATCTGCTAAAACTCGCCACTTGTTCAAGACTTCCGACGAATTTCTTACAACAGATACAGGACTTCGTTCTCCTTTCTTTAAATCTATCAAGCTTGGCTGAGTTATTTTTACCACCCATTGTTTGATACTCTCCAGCAGCTCAATTTCTGCGAATTTGTACAAATAGTTTAAAACTTTTAATGGCTCCACTGTTAAGTCTTCATATCGCACCAGTGTTACACGACTGCGAACAGATGGTTGAAAAGTTTTCATCAAAAGAAGATTCTTCTCAGTCATTTCACAGCGAGAGTAAACAAATTGTCTCATGGACGGCCTCTCCTTCCATCAACTTCCTTGAAAAACGACACTTTCTGAGAAGACATTACAAGTGGTCTTATATCACGTATCAAATGAATAACTTTGCATTCAACTCCGGCCACTTTACAAACTTCAAAAAGATTCTCAATCGACTGACCAGGAATTCTTTCCAAAAGTAGCTTATAAACAATTGTATCATGTACTCTGCACGAATGTTCGAGTTGTTGTTGCTTAACAGTCGAACAAAGTTCCCGTTTCCATCTAGGATCTGCTTGTTCGTATTTACAAAAAGGTGGTGAGCTCAACGCTCGGCTTTTAAAGCGAAAAAAATGCCCAGTATCCCACGTTGAATTTCCCACACTAAAGTCACACTTGAAAATGTGGAGAAGAAAATTCATGGCAAACTTATCATAATCTCTGCCATGTACAAGTAATTTATGAATCCCGTGCAGTGGCTCGAAGACATAAAATACGCCAGGATGTTGGTTAAAAATGTCCGCAAGAAATGTAGAACCAGATCTACCATGAGCGACAATTAGCAAAATCTGTGGCTTTTTCGCCCGACGCTGCTGGGACATCTCTGCTGAGGTATCGAAGGGATCTTTGTTCCACAGTTGATGTGGCTGCGTTTTTGTTGGATCGCTCACTGACAGCAATTCCTGTGTGACACGATATAGGTCTTGACTTGTGATAATATCTTGAGACGATGTTTCGAGAAAAGCAAAAAGCAACCCAATAGATACAAGAGAGAAGATTACCAGCAGACTGAAGACACGCTTCATATTTCGAAATCCAGCCATTTTCGCTGCACCTTTTGCTGGCTATAAACAGTCTGTATATTCGGCCTACAAAGTAATATTATTACAAACTGAAATTAGATTCTCGATTGAAAAAGTTGGAAATAATTATATAACTACATACAATTAAATACATGTCGTGTGACATGTGTATTTAAATATAAAAGCTTGGCAGTTTAAATATGCATCTATGAGATATAGCTTATATTCAAAGAGTGAATCATTGCAACTTTGCATTGACGGGCCTTAATCGAATTTTTAATTTATATTTTAGCAGGGGAAATAGCAGGTAATCGGTAATTGAGGTATCACTGTAGCTTGGGGATATTTACCAACGTCTTTCTACTAATTGCAAGCAGTGTTCCACATTGAAATGACAATAAATCTTCAAAGTTGAATGCATGCATTTGGGGAAAAAAGCTGTTGCTCCGACAACACATATCCAGTGGGCGATGTCAGTAAAAGCCAGCAACTGGGTAAAACCGTGTGAAAATAAAATTGTTCGCTTTCCACATTGCAAAACTTAAACATAGTAGTATGCTTCAAAGACGCGTTAAATTCCTGTTACTTACTTTCTCACAAAATGTTATCAAATCCGATCTGAACACTCTGAACAGGCTGTGTGATATCCTTAACAAAGGCATAAAAAAAAACATGATATTAATTATTTTTGCATCTGAAACTAAAACGTTTATCCTTGCATGCTTTATCGTTATAGTGTAGTTTACAGTCGATATTCTACTATCATGATCACTACACTGAGCTGTTTGATTTGCGATAGACGGGACTGAATAAATTGCGGTAATTACTTTTCACATTCAAGTGCGTTCAAATCATTTGCCAAATGGATTATTGTTGCAGCTGGTGAAGAATCCATGCAGTGGGAAATGGAAATCATATATATTAGAACTAGCAAGCGGGAAGATGTTAGCCAAGTTGTCGAGAAAATCGCCGATAATAGCACAGAAAGCCAAAAACTGAAAATGAAAGAGATTCTCGTGTATAATATTGTTAGAATATTTATTTGCGGTGAATATATATCGGCTCCCCGGTGACAAAAGAACTAATGAATTTTAGCTTTTACCGATGCTAATTGAACTTCATTTCCCTTTTCCAATTCGAATTTATTTATTGATTGATTTATTACTTCCAAGAAGGTATTTATTTTGTAAAATCGTATTTTAATTGGGTATTAGAGTGAGCTATTTACTGACGCAGTATTGGGACTTGCTATTAACAATTCAAGAAATTAATTAAAGCATAGCCTGACAAACTTTACGATTAAATTCAAGGAAAGTTCCCCAGCTAACAAAATATTGAACTAATTGCTTCGCGTTTGTTCAATATCTTATGATTTTATTCGAGTCGGAAATTTGAAGCAAGCAGTATATTTTGTCATAAAAAAATAAATTACAAAAATAAACTTGCTTTTAATTTTTCTATGTAATAAACGAATTCCTGTTACTTTTGTTCTATTTTATTTCATTTTCATTAACTTTTAGCTCATTGTTGTTCTTGCAAAATAGCAAGAATTGTTGTCGTTTGAATGGATATCGATACAACTTCAGTTATAAAGAAAAACAATACTAGCATGCTATTTTGAAATCAATGCGCACGCATGGAAGCAATATAAATCAAACGAGGTGAAAGCTAATATTTTTAAAAATAATGGAAAGATCATCCTCTTGTGGGGGCTTTTTGTTCACTTATAATTGGCAATTTGAAGTATGTAAAGCTGTAACTTGGGCAAGTAGTTTCTCCTAAAAGCTGTTCGATATTTTTTTCATATGCACCAGAAGACTATGTCGCGTTGATACAAATCATGGTTTCAGGTGGTTGGTTTACCTTGAAAATGTCTATGAATAACCTCTTCATATTCAAAGTATTTTTTTCTTACTGTTTTCTTACCGAGAGCCAGTATCGCCGATGATCAGGACGTTCTTTCTTTAGAGATTTCACTGCAAGGCTTGCTCAGTCCAGCAGCTTCAAATGTTTGGGACAATTTCATGTCGACCCACAAGATGAATGGGCCCGCCATAAGAACAAGCTGGCTACAGCAGCTGTCAGCAAAGACTGTTGTACGAGATTTGTTATTAACTGGCTTATATATCTCCACTGACGTATAGTCTCTATACGATGACCTCACTGAATTGCTCGTAGTAGAGAGCTGACGACAGCTTTGTGTTCTCGTGAATTCTCAGTATTGGTCAAGCGCTTTTTTCCATTTCTTCCCCCCCCCCCCCCCCCCCACCTCCCTCAAAGTGCAGTTAAGGTGTCTCTCTACAGTTTTTTTCTGGACCATACCAAAAATTTTTATTTGGCCGTTTAACAAACTTCCCGGACTCGCATCGTTGTGAAATTTACACCAGGTATTGGAATTGGATTGAAGTTTGATATGAAATATTTGTTAGGAAAATCGATATTTCCATGGCAACGAAAAACAGAAAAACAAGATATCAGTTAAACTTGAATTCTACGCGAATAAGATTTGACGTAAAAAAACTAACACCAGTATCTGAAACTATGCTGTACTGCACATCAAATATGCACGAATAAAAAAATTCTGTATGTTTGATTTCGAATAAATCGAAAATATATTTCAAACCATGCTTTTTGCATTATAATGATAAACGGACCGAGACGCGGACACCGCTTTGATGAAATTACCTCGAAATAACACCAAAATGTGTATTTAACTTATCTTTCATCGCCGCGAACGTTTTGCTGATTTTCGTTATCGCGATCCCGAGAATTGGATATTTTCATACGGTCACTACCAATGTAATTTTTGGTAAATTTCCTACTTTTAGCGCTTTTTCGAAAATCTCCAAAACGGCTCCAACGATTTTTTTAAAACTTTCGCAACACATGCTTGATAATGCAAACAATTTAATTCCAAAGTTTTATTAACGTTGATTTACTGGAACACGTCCAAATTTATCCTTAAAGAAGGCATTCGAACCGACGAAAATGTTGGGTTACAAATTCAGCGTTCGCAATTTATGCTAAAATATTCAAATCAATGTTTTTTACATTCCATCGAGTGAGCAAAAGAGTGAGGGAAAAAACACAATATTAAAAACAATAGCAACGAACTGTATTTATCATGATGGAATGTAAAAAATCATTGATTTGAATATTTTAGCATAACTTGCGAAAGCTGAATTTGTAACGCAACTTTTTCGTCGGTTCGAACGCCTTCTCTAAGGATAAATTTGGACGTGTTCCAGTAAATCAACGTTAATAAAACTTTGGAATTAAATTTTTTGCATTATCAAGTTTGTGTTGTGAAAGTTTTAAAAAAAATCGTTGGAGCCGTTTTGGAGATTTTCGAAAAAGCGCTAAAAGTAGAAAATTTGCCAAAAATTACATTGGTACTGACCGTATGAAAATATCCAATTCTCGGGATCGCGATAACGAAAATCAACAAAACTTTCACGGCGACGAAAAATAAGTTAAATACACATTTTGGTGTTATTTCGAGGTAATTTCATCAGAGCAGTGTCCACGTCTCGGTCCGTTTATCATTATAATGCAAAAAGCATGGTTTGAAATATATTTGCGATTTATTCGAAATCAAACATACGGAATTTTTTTATTCTTGCATATTTGATGTGCAGTACAGCATAGTTTCAGATACTGGTGTTAGTTTTTCTACGTCAAATCTTATTCGCGTAGAATTCAAGTTTAACTGATATCTTGTTTTTCTGTTTTTCGTTACCATGGAAATATCGATTTTCCTAAAAAATATATAATATCAAACTTCAATCCAATTCCAATACCTGGTGTAAAGGTCCGGTTAATCTGAGAGGGAGGGTTAAAATGACTCTCAGAATGCAGGAAAAGTGGACTTCAACAACTTGATTTTTTACGTTGTTGGGCGATACAAGAAACCGGTTACCAAGCAACAGTGCCACGAATGACGCAAGTGCACCTTGCAGTAGCCAGGCGTTCCCTTTCCACTCGGCACTCGATTTGGCGCGAAATTTCATTTCGTCACAGAGAAGGCCGACCCAAAAAATCACGCAACCTGTTTCCATGCCTTAACGTGTACCTTGTGCGCGACCAAGAGAGGACCAGAACGCCTAGGGACTGGGTTGTATTTTGTATTCAAAATGCTGTGACATGCTTTTCACGTGAAGAAAGTCAAATTCTATTGTAAATTTTACGTCACTTTACTTCACATCACAACAGATGCTGTGTTTTCGAAGCGAAAACTTGGACATTAACTATTGAAAGCTTGAAGAACCACCGTATAGTGATCTCCCAATAAATCAAAAATCTTTACTGTTCTTAGTACCGTAAAATTCCGGTTATAGCCCCCCCCCACCCCAATGGCCCATCTCCCTGGAAACAAAAAACTACATCTGGTCATAAGCCCCCCCCCCCCCCGGATATAAGCCGTCCTCTGCTGGATGACAGTAGTGAACAGGGCTAAATGTTGTTTTATTATGGCTTTTTAACATAAAACGCGTATTTCGATCAACACTGCCGTGGCTCGTTTCGAAACGTATTTAGTCCGCTTATAAGCCACCCAAAACGCCTTACGAAGTTTTATAAGCCCTGGGCTTATAACCGGAATTTTACGGTATTTCTGTTGGCTAACGTCCAAAAAAATAAAGAGTTTGACAAACTTACACCTGCTCAACTACAATTGTTTGAAATGTACTTTTATCTGATCGGTTTGAACAAAGCTAAATCAAACATGCCAGTTCTGTCACTTGTAAATGTTTCCATTGAAAAAAGATGATCCACATAAAGTAAAGGTCCTGAGTAACAAACATAGAGACGAAAATCGGGAAATACTGCATGACAAATCAGTATTGTCATAACACCTGCATGCAACGCATCGTCCTTTAAATAATTGATGGAGAACTACTAAAGTCCATAAAAACTTACAGAATTACTCCTACATTTCTCAAAGAACATGGTAGAAATTTCTCCCGTCGCAACTATTGGATGTTATCGATTTACCTATATGAAAACTCCCGAATTTTACCGCGACTGCCCGGGGACATTGCTAGATCGAGTAGATTTGCATGAAAAATAAATATCAAAGAGAGTCAAGATATCAACAGGCCAATAGTACTGAAGTGCCTGCTGAGCACAGTTAACAGGTGACGGCTATTGAGCTTGTTTTAACAACTGTATTGTTATTAACAGATCGATAAATGGTCGGAAACTTAATCGTTCGGATGTCGTATACTCGTGTCGGAAATTTCATTTTCGGGATCAACGGGTTTTGAACGTATTTGGCCACGACAAGGGGCGATGAATCACAGCTTGTAGTCCGCGAATTGTCAGATAAACTCAGTATAGCTGTGTATTTTGGATACGTTCAATGTGCGGTAAAAATTACTATTCTGTGATCAAAGTGTTGAAGGCTGATTAAACTCTTTCTGAGTTTTTGTGCCATCAGTTCCTGCAACAGTTGCCCTTCTGTCTAAGAAACATTTCCTGTCGCAGCCTGTCCCTTCCACGGCATATAAACCACCAAGAACCGTGTGAGAAAAGGCTCGAGAACACGACAGCGCGAAACACTTGCATATTTCTTTCGTCTCAGTCGCGCCAGCTCAGCCTTCAAGGAACTTTCGTATAATCGAAGTTTAACTAAAAGACCTTAATTGTTTGATCAGACAAACAGGACAAAAGTTTGTTACTTTAAAAAAAAAACAGAACCCTCTACAATGAAAGCAGTTGCAGCTGAGCACACTGGCGAAATGAACTCTTTCGTCAACAGACATCATATTTGGAACGCCCGGGGAACTGCAACCTCCTTTTTATCGTGACTTGCCACACGATAAAACACTATCTTCATTCTCGCCTGCTCTTTGTTGTGTCATTTGGCCGCCCCGCCATTTTTTGCCGCATTTTGTGGTTTTTGGTTGTCGCAGAATTGCCCTGCAAGTTGGCTGTAGTCAGCTCTGTTTGCCATTGTATAAAGACCACAAACTAATCCTAGCATCTTTTCCACCAGCAGCTAACAGCTGTCCAAAGTTTGACAAGTCCTCTGAAAAGTCCACCGTATTTACAGTGTCTGTATGGTAACTCAGATAAGCCAGGGGCGTGAGCTTTCTCCAGTCGTATACTCTTAACCTGCGAATAAAAAAATAGTTAAAAATATCAAGTTTGTTTCTAGTGTGAGCCCTTAATCGGAGCAAAATTCAAAAATTTCAAAATTACATTTTGCCACAACGATGGATTATTTTACGCTCGAAACGTCAGCTTTCCATTTTCACTACGGCGGTTTATTTCCCTTTAACAATTTCCAACTGACAATCACCTTATTGTCTCACTCGTCTGCTGATGATACAGCACAACAGTTTCCTTAGAAACTAAGAGCTTGAAGACGTGCTTTATTGTCATATATTTGTTATCGAGTGAGTAAGTGTGCGTGCTGTGACTAAACACATTATTTGCTGGAGCAGTTGGATAGAAGAAGGCTTTGAGACAAAACACTTGGTGTGCACAATCAAAAGGGAACAAACATTCAAACCCAACATTACCTGCCGTCCCATCCGCCAGTAGCCATTATTTTACAATCTTTTCGGATCTTGACTGCAGCGACACCACGGTTCTTAAGTTCAATTTGTCTGTCCATTGACAAGGTGTACTAGAAGGAAAATGGAGACTTCATGTGTCAATTCTCAATACTGATTACCAGAGATTTCTAAATAATAGTTACGAGAATTTGCTGGTACATCAAGAGAGTATCCGCTGGTGGATATTTCCTTTATTCTCATCACATGGCAAAATACATTGTATTATTGTTGTTTAAAGAGAAACTGGATTTTGATCAATCTTGGCAATTATACCAATGAAAGATATTTTACTATGTGACTAAAAGGCATGATGTAAAGTGGCAAGTAAATTCTTTTAAAAATGGTCCTGTAACCAGGTGGTTGATTCATGATTGAAAATAAAATAAAACGTTACTCTGGTTTAAAAATGTAAAAATGTTCGTAAAATTTTGTAAAAGTCCCAACGTTCCGGCTGAAACTTCAGCCTTCATCAGGGGAAAGTGAAAAGGAATTCGTTAAGAAGCACGTTCTTATACTATGCAAATCAGCAAATCGGAGCTAATTATGTTCTGTCCCTTAAGGCTAAATTTAAAAACTCGTGCGGCAAATGCATGCCATCATCACGGTTCAGCGGATTCCTGCAAGTGTTGATTTCCCATGCTTCTAAAATGCGTCTGTTGCGCCAATTTGTGCTTGTACGTAGGATCTTTGCAGATTCCCAGGAGGTGGTGTGGCCAGAATGTAAACAATGTTCCGCTAAAGCTGACTTGTGCGAGTGTTTCTTTTCAACTGCTTTTTGATGTTCCTTCAGCCGGGTGGAAAATTTCCGTTTCGTTTCCCCGATGTAGCTTTTGTCACAAACTTTGCAGGGAATAGAATAAATTGCGCCGCGAGTTTGATCTTTCGGGACTGGGTCTTTTGGTTTGGGAAATAAATTGCCGATGGTATGGTGTGGCTTTAAAGCAACTTTGATATTGTAATTGCTTAAGATTCGCTTGATCGGTTCCGTAGTACCCTTGACATACGGTAAAATGCAGAAGCCTTTTTTGTCATCCGGTGCAGTTGCAGGCGTTTGTAGAGAAGGCCGTTTTGGTTTACTTGCATCAATAACAAAGCGTTTCGGGTAGCCATTCGCGCTGAGTGCCGCGATCACACGTTTCATTTCCTTTGATTGTTGGCCATCGACAAGACGATGGCCAACTCTCCACTAAAGTCTATCGCAAACCGACGCACACAGAAAGAAATCTCTCATTTGATTCTCACCATCCGGTTGCTCACAAAAGGGCTGTGATCAAGTCTCTGACTGATCGTGCAAAAACGATTCCGTCTTCCGTTGACTTTAGTGGAGAGTTGGCCATCGTCTTGTCGATGGCCAACAACCAAAGGAAATGAAACATGTGATCGCGGCACTCAGCGCGAATAACTACCCGAAACGCTTTGTTATTGATGCAAGTAAACCAAAACGGCCTTCTCTACATACGCCTGCAACTGCACCGGATGACAAAAAAGGCTTCTGCATTTTACCGTATGTCAAGGGTACTACGGAACCGATCAAGCGAATCTTAAGCAATTACAATATCAAAGTTGCTTTAAAGCCACACCATACCATCGGCAATTTATTTCCCAAACCAAAAGACCCAGTCCCGAAAGATCAAACTCGCGGCGCAATTTATTCTATTCCCTGCAAAGTTTGTGACAAAAGCTACATCGGGGAAACGAAACGGAAATTTTCCACTCGGCTGAAGGAACATCAAAAAGCGGTTGAAAAGAAACACTCGCACAAGTCAGCTTTAGCGGAACATTGTTTACATTCTGGCCACACCATCTCCTGGGAATCTGCAAAGATCCTACGTACAAGCACAAATTGGCGCAACAGACGCATTTTAGAAGCATGGGAAATCAACACTTGCAGGAATCCGCTGAACCGTGATGATGGCATGCATTTGCCGCACGAGTTTTGATTTGCATAGTATAAGAACGTGCTTCTTAACGAATTCCTTTTCACTTTCCCCTGATGAAGGCTGAAGTTTCAGCCGAAACGTTGGGACTTTTACAAAATTTTACGAACATTTTTACATTTTTAAACCAGAGTAACGTTTTATTTTATTTTCAATCATGAAGTAAATTCTTTTTTTCCATACTACAAAAGTGTGCAACTTGATAAAATTTATTTTGTTACACCTGGTTCACACTAGCGACATAGCAACATAACGACATAGACATAACAACATAAAAAAGAAAAGATAAAGTTTCTCCTCATGTCTTTACGTTCCTACTATGTCGTTATGCTGTGTTCTTCACGCTGGTGACATAAAACATCAACATGAAGTGTTTCTACATTTGCATACCTTGCCATTATGACGTTATGTCGCTAGTGTGAACCAAGCCTTAAGTTGAAACTTAAGGAAGATTTTATTTTATCATCCCAGCAGCTAACAGAAGCTCGTGTCAGTCTAATACCTGAGACTAATTTCTTGCTTTCAATTAGACTTGCCTACAAGTCAAGCTTGCAGAGCTCAAAGCATGAAAGCAAGTGCAAACAGTGAGTGTTAAACGAAAAGCAACTTCTTTAAGGAAGTCTAGCTTTCGATAACTGTGCTAAAAAAATTATTCTGTCGAAATCTGTGTCTGAAGGTAAGTAAAGCAAAGTAATTGTCACTGACTAAGGTCCTTGGTGTGGACATACCTGGGTAGTTATCGATGACACACATAATTTATTGTCTGCTGAGCCTGAAACTATCTGAAGATTTTCTTTGTCGACATCCATACAGAGAACTGAAATAAACAAAAACAAAACCACAATCAAGATAGTTAAATAAATAAACCTTGTAAAATTAATACCACAGATATATATATACAAGTACATCAACAATTTGACAACACCTTCATGTAGTACAGAGGTGGGGGGGGGGGGGGGGGGGGGGCATTTAGGGACAAATTAAAAACCATTCAGTGATTCTGCTGTCTTCATATTTTTTTCAGTTGTCAATGTTGTGGTTTAGTTTTGCCCTTGGTTCCACTTGATTGTTTCCTTTGTTTTATATATTCATATATTTATCATGTATTATCATACACCAGGAAAAAAGAAAAAGACCAAAATGTACCAAAGGTAAAATTGAACCACAACATCAATACTGTCCATTCTATTATTTTCTATTCTACCTTATTATAGGAAATTAACACTCCTGTTAATTAAGGTATTGGGAATTAATGTGACTTAAATTAACGCGAAGTGAAGGAAAAATCACTTTCCAATAAAGAAAATTAACGCAAAAATTTCAAAATGAAGGAAATTAACGCGACCACATAAAGAAAGAGAACTTGTAGAGAAAACAGGAACAAATTTATTGTAACACACTGTTAACAAGTTAACAATATCCAATACCCAAAGGAATCTTGCTACTTTGAGTGTTCTTTTCAGCTCTAACGATACCAGTGGATCTCCACCCTGATAAAACAATGCTAAAACAAATCCAAATTCCACTTAATTGATGGCACAGAAATTAATAAATGCTCATAAAAATGAACACAACTTAAATTAATGCGAATTTGAAAAATTCGTGTTAATCTCGTGAAGCATTAAGGCCGCGATGGACCCTTGCTCATTAATAAATTCATTAGCAATTTATTTTGATGGGGTGTCTGTAACTGCTGTCGAGTTAAATATTAGTGACGTAACTTCTAGAAGATCGTATTTCAGAACCTCGTGCGTGCAGTTTTTGCGTTGCGTGCGACTGTGCGAAGGATTGCTAAGTTTATTGCGTTGTTATACATGGTCGTTCCTAACTTATCCAGGCGTACAAGAGGACAATCGGTAAGCAAGTTAAATGTCACTCTTTATAGTTTTATTTCCATTAATCTCCATTTCGTTATTTTGTTAGTTCTTGCGTTAGTGCATTGTGTTATGTAATGATCGTTCGGCCTTGTTCCTTTCGCGTCGCTTAGATTAGATTTTGTTTGCATTCTAGTTTGACGTTATCGATCATTGGATCAATTTCTCGTAATAAATCATCTTGGAATAGTACGAACACGACGTCCAGTGGTTGATATTAGTACAGCGATATTCTCCCGGCCGATATTTTCGATTGCGAGCCTGAATTAGTTACAGTCAAACGATTCCTCCCGAACGATTAAAGAACATTTTGGAACGTTGTGGTTCGGATCGTATCGGATCAGCAATTATTAAAGGCATTCAAGAACAGTAGGAACATGCGATTTAATCGAAAAAAGTAAGATCTGATGGCGAAAAGCGCATCGAAGGGTCTAGAAGACGTACGGGACCATGTGGAATCTGAGAGTTCGCACGATCAGTCATCAGAAGCGCCGCGTCAAAGCGAAAGAGAAAGACATCCTACGGAAAAGGGGTCCGAGTATATTCGCAATATTCGCCTTCAAGCGGTCACTACGGCAAAGAGGTCATGGAGAAAACAAATCAATTCTATTCATTCGATTCTCGTCACTCGAAAGGACATTGCGACACTCACAGCAGGGTGCGAAGATCTCGAGAGGAAAATGACTCAATTCTCCCTATCACATGAAGAATTAGAAGCCGTAATCGAAGACGAAGAAGAAAGGAAACTCATGAACGATGACTTTGAAGTTATTTCTCGCGAAAATAACGAAATTCTTAGAACGGTGAACGAACGAATTAAATCCTTAGAACGAGAACTAAAATCGAATGGCTCAACTACATCACGGTCGACCAAAACAAGCAAAATCTCCGACAGGTCAAGCCACAAATCTTCTCGTGCATCCTCCAGAAATTCATCCTTATCTCTTCGACAGAAGAGGGTTCAACTCGAAGGAGACATCGCTTCTTTAAGGGCAACAATGGCTCTCGCCAAGGAAAGACAACAGAAAGAAGAAGAACACCGTGCGAGGATGGATGAAGTCCAAAGGAAAAAGATGGAAATTGCACGTGAAGAAGAACGCACTAAAGAAGAGTTGAAGTTTTTAGAAGAGAATTTTCGAATTAAAGAAGAGCTAGCTCATAAGGAAGCCCAAATGATTGCGTCCATGAAGCAAGAACAAGAAGATAATTATCGCCTTCTAGACGAATTTCCATCCAGACCTCCCATGGAGACATGCTCAAAAGAACTTCTGGAGAAATTTCTCGATGACCAATCGGCGACAGTTTCAAACGTGCACGTTTCTGCCCCAAACCAATCGCCTGTTACCTCAACATCCTGGGCACCAGCTTCATCTGCACCGAACTTCCACCCACTAAATCCTTTCACCCCGCCTCTAAAACCAATGTACACGTTAGCGAACTCCGCGCATCTGAACCCCTTTCCAGTCGTTCAACCTAGGACCTTTCCTTACAGGGTTAATCAAGAGCTACCCGAGTGCGACTTCTCAAAAACAGTTGTCAGAAGTTCAGACGCCCAAGTCCAATCAAAATTACTCGAAGTAGCAAAGCTGTTGGCAGAAACTCAGAATCAAAGTCGTCTACCTATCCCCGAGCCAGATGTATTTAGTGGAGACTTCCTTCAATACCCCGTATGGTTGAAAGCCTTTGAAACACTTATCGAAGCACGAGCGGTAAAGCCTTCCGAAAGACTCCACTATTTGGGAAAATATGTCAAGGGAGAGGCAAAGCAGGTTGTGGCTAGTTTCCTTCTCCTTGGCTCCGAGGATGCTTACGAAAAGGCGAAAGAAATGCTTGCCAAACGGTTTGGAGACCCATTTGTTGTCGCTTCTAGCTGCCGAAGTAGGCTCGAATCATGGCCTTCTATTCACCCCAACGATGGCCCTGGATTGAGAAGATTCGCGGATTACTTGGTTCAGTGTGAACAACTAATGAAGACCAACGGGAGCTTGCGAGTTCTCGACGACGACCAAGAGAACCGAAAACTAGCATCGAAACTGCCAAGGTGGGCCAGCAATCGATGGAATCGTGCTGCCTTCAACTGGAAGGAAGAAAAGGGGACCTTTCCTCCCTTTTCCGAGTTTGTAAAATTCGTTGTTAGAGAAGCCGACATAGCTTGTGATCCAACCTTGTCTTCACTGCCGGCACACAAGGGACAAGCAGAAAACAACAACAACCTCTATGAAGGGAAGAGATCTGGAAAGCCGCGTCCATTTCAAAGAGGACCACTCGACGTTAACGCCTTCGTGACAAGCTCAATGTGGAAGAATCCAGAAAGGAAAGAAAGCTCGGGAAGCAAGACGTGCGCACTCTGCAACAAGCCACATAACATAGACACATGCTATGAATTCATAAAGAAACCCATAAGTGACAGGAAGGCTTTCGCATTGACAAAGGGGCTTTGTTTTGGTTGTCTGGAGCATGGTCATCTGTCAAAGGACTGCCCAAAGAGAAGCACGTGCAACATTTGTAAAAGATCGCACCCGACCTCACTTCACGGTGACTTCAAGGGACGCGAGGGAGAGCAAGGCGACATCAGCACCGCTAATAATCCAAGTAAACCGCCCACACCAGATGATCCTGCGACCTGTTTTATGAGCGGTCAAGGTGAAGAACAAATCAATTCTCTTATTGTTCCTGTTTGGCTATCCCACAAGAAGGACCCATGCAACAAGGTTCTAGTATACGCCCTGCTCGATGATCAGTCCGATACGACGTTTATTGCGAATGAAACACTTAATCAGCTCGGTGTGCGAGGCCATCAGACTCAGCTCTTGCTCTCCACCATGCATGGGAGGGACACAGCCATCCCAAGTGAGAAGGTCAATGGCTTGCTAGTTCAAGATTTTAAGTGCGAGGTCACAATTGCCCTGCCCAACACATTTTCGGCGCAGACAATACCAGCCAGAAGAGAGCAGATTCCTACGCCAGAAACCGCATTGAACTGGCCCCACATGAAGAAGATCGCAGATCAGTTAATGCCTTATCGTGACGACGTCAAAGTTGGTCTACTTATAGGTTCCAATTGCACACGTGCCATTGTGCCTAGAGAAGTGATTCCCGGTGGCTATGATGACCCTTATGCATTACGCACAGACTTAGGATGGGGCATTGTTGGGAGAGTTAGCTGGGGTCCAGACCATGACGGAGATGTGTTTGGTGTCACAAACCGGATCATCACCCGTACAGTGCAAGAGAGCGGTGTCCTACCTGTCGTAGAGTCAGCAAGCAGAAGATGCCTATTCGCACTTGGAACCAAGACCAAGGAAATCATCAATCCCTTTCAGATCAGCGAAATGTTCGAGCTGGACTTCTCAGAAAGATCAACGGGCACTGGCACACTCTCTCAAGAGGACAAAACATTTCTAAGAAAGTTAGAAGAGGGAATCCATCAGAGAAGCGATGGCCATTATGAAATGCCTCTCCCCTTCCGTGACGACATGCCTAATTTACCAAACAACAGGTCTATTGCCCTGAGTCGGTTGCACAAGCTTGGCCAAAGATTTAAAGGGGACATGAAGTACAAGGACGATTATACGACCTTCATGAACGAGATAATTGCCAAGGGCTACGCAGAAGAGGTTCCAGAAAAGGCTTCCGAAAACGATGGTCGTGTATGGTACATCCCTCATCATGGGGTGTACCACCCCAAGAAACCCGACAAAATCCGTGTCGTGTTCGATTGTAGCGCAGATTACAAAAGAGAGTCCTTAAACAAGCACCTTCTAACAGGCCCTGATTTGACGAACGGACTTCTGGGCGTGTTGTGTCGGTTCAGGAAGAACCCAGTGGCATTTATGTGCGACTTGGAAGCCATGTTCCATCAATTCAAGGTCGAAGAGAAACACCGAGACTTTCTACGATTCCTCTGGTGGCCAAATGGTGACATTAGAGTAGCGCCAGTCCAGTACAGAATGACGGTTCACCTTTTTGGAGCAGGATCTTCTCCTGGTTGTGCGAACTTTGCGTTGAAGAGAATCGCGTCTGATCATGAACAAGAGTTCGGACATGAGGCAGCTAACTTTGTCAGGGACAATTTTTATGTCGACGATGGCCTAAAATCCGTTCCCACAGTGACCGAAGCAATCAAGTTGATAGAAAACACCAGAAAGTTGTGCGCAAAGGGTGGACTACGCCTTCACAAGTTTACCTCCAACTCAAGGGAAGTACTAGAAGCTATTCCTGAAGAAGAACGTGCGAAGGGCCTGAAGAACTTGGATCTTAATCAGAACTCCCTGCCTATGGAAAGAGCACTGGGTGTACAATGGTGCGTAGAAACTGACTCGTTCCAGTTTCGGATAACCATGCAAGACAAACCATTGACAAGGCGTGGTATCCTGTCCACCGTAAGCTCTGTTTACGATCCCTTGGGCTTCCTAGCTCCCTTCATCTTAATTGGAAAACAGATTCTGCAGCAGCTATGCCGCGACAAGGCTGACTGGGACGAACCCATTTCAGACCAGGTTCGAGCTAAGTGGGAAAGATGGAGAAGTGATCTGTTAGAATTAGAGGTACTAAAGATCCCTAGATGCTTCGTTCCAAATGAATTTGGAGAGCCAACCTCAATCGAGCTACATCACTTCTCAGATGCTAGTGTTTACGGCTACGGTCAATGCTCTTATCTGCGACTAGTCAACCAAAGTAACCAAGTTCACTGCTCGTTGGCAATGGGAAAGTCACGGGTCACTCCTCTAAAGAATGTCACAGTCCCTCGCTTAGAGCTTACAGCTGCGCTTGTGTCGACCAAAGTCAGCTCAGTCCTGCGTCAAGAACTCGACTACGAAAATGTAAAGGAAGTGTTCTGGACCGACAGTCAAGTAGTCCTAGGCTACATACGGAATGATGCAAGACGCTTCCACGTGTTCGTGGCTAATAGAGTCCAGCAAATAAGAGATTCCAGCTCTCCTAGTCAGTGGCAGTACGTAAGAACCGAGGAGAACCCAGCAGATGAGGCTTCTCGTGGTGTGTCGCCTCGAAATCTAATGGGCAACTCTCATTGGCTGAAGGGACCACCATTCCTATGGGAGCAGAACGTACCCTATCAGGGCGAGGAAGAAACAACATTCCCCCTCTCTCCTGACGATCCAGAGCTGAAGAAGACTCAGGTGCTCGCTACAAGTGGAACTGAAAGAGAAGAAATGGCGCCAGTCCTGAAACGACTTGAGTATTTTTCAGATTGGAATCGTGCGAAGAAAGCAATAGCGATCTGCTTAAGATTGAAACATCGTGTCGAACAAACCTCAAGTGAGCAGCCTCCAATAACCAAGACTACCAAAGCAATGCGGAAAGGTCCAACTAAGTTCCCAGCCATCACAGTGGACGAACTGCACCAAGCCGAAATCGCAATCCTCAAATTGTTGCAAAGCGAGGCATTTGAGAAGGAAATGAAAATACTTCGAAGCTGTGCGTCAGATGGAAGTGCGGTGGATCGAAACCTCGCTAAGCAGAGAAAATGCTCAATGAAAACAACCAGTTCCCTGTACCGGCTGGACCCTTTTTTGGATAGTCATGGTATCCTGCGTCTTGGAGGAAGAATCAAGCGTGCAAATGTTCCTCACGACCTCAAACATCCGGTGATCCTCCCCAAGAAGAGCCATATCACCGAATTAATTATCAAGCACTGTCACCATCAGGTCGAGCATCAAGGTCGAGGAATTACTCTGAACAGTCTACGTTCCAGTGGCTACTGGGTCATAGGAGGAAGCTCTGTTGTTGGAAACCTCATTTCCAAATGTGTTCCTTGCCGTAAGCTTCGTGGTCCGGTGTCAGAGCAGAAGATGGCAGACCTGCCCGAAGACCGACTACAGCCATCTCCTCCATTCACTTACTGCGCAGTTGATTACTTTGGCCCCTGGTTGATTAAGGAGGGTCGACGAGAGTTGAAAAGGTACGGCGTGTTATTCACTTGCTTGGCCTCAAGGGCAATCCATCTTGAAACAGCCAATGCTCTAACGACTGATGCATTCATTAATGCCCTGCGACGATTTCTAAGCCGCCGTGGTCCAACCAGGCTAGTACGATCTGATAGAGGTTCCAACTTCGTGGGTGCCAAGTCCGAGTTAGAAAACGCAGCCGCCGAAATGGATGACGCCCGAATCCATGACTTTCTGCTTGACCGAGGTTGTGATTGGTTCGAATTCAAGATGAATCCCCCTGCTGCGAGTCACATGGGTGGTGTCTGGGAGAGGCAGATCCGCTCCGTTCGTAACGTCTTATGCGCACTTCTGCAAGGTTCTGGTCAGCAGTTAGATGATGAATCGCTTCGAACGTTCATGTGTGAGGCAGAAGCCATAGTCAATAGCAGACCACTGACGACAGATGGATTGACGTCGCCGCTCTCACCAGAACCACTTACACCCAATCACCTCCTGACGATGAAATCGAGCGTTCTCCTTCCACCACCAGGGGATTTC
Source organism: Meandrina meandrites (assembly GCA_963693305.1). Classification (NCBI taxonomy): domain Eukaryota; kingdom Metazoa; phylum Cnidaria; class Anthozoa; order Scleractinia; family Meandrinidae; genus Meandrina; species Meandrina meandrites. Next base: position 1,084,333 of record OY855913.1, on the reverse strand, counting down.
AAGCGTGCAGACTTGTACTCTCGAAAGAGATGGCGCAGAGTACAACACTTGGCAAATGAATTCTGGAACAGATGGAAGAAAGACTTCCTCCAGTCTTTGCAAGAACGCCAGAAATGGAACCGCGTCCGCCCCAATGTCCAAACCGACGACATTGTGCTGTTAAAGGAAGTCGACCTTCCCCGAAATCAGTGGCAACTCGCGCGTGTTGTAGAAGCTGAACCAGATTCTGATGGTTTAGTACGAAAGGTGAAAGTCGCCGTTGCCAGCCGTAACCTTGACAAGTTAGGCCGAAGAGTCAAGCCCACCAGTATCCTGGAGCGGCCAATCCAAAAGTTAGTTCTACTTGTTGCGTGTGAGTCCGATTAGAGGACCAGGGATCCCCACCGAGGAGCCTTAGAGCTACAGTGACTTGATTTACCCAAGGATGCTACGAACACTTGTGAACTGGACTTGACTTTATATTTTGATTACCACTTGATCGAACACTTGATTGACTGATTACTTAAGTTTTTATTAAATTGATTATTTCAATTTAGGGGAGCCATGTAACTGCTGTCGAGTTAAATATTAGTGACGTAACTTCTAGAAGATCGTATTTCAGAACCTCGTGCGTGCAGTTTTTGCGTTGCGTGCGACTGTGCGAAGGATTGCTAAGTTTATTGCGTTGTTATACATGGTCGTTCCTAACTTATCCAGGCGTACAAGAGGACAATCGGTAAGCAAGTTAAATGTCACTCTTTATAGTTTTATTTCCATTAATCTCCATTTCGTTATTTTGTTAGTTCTTGCGTTAGTGCATTGTGTTATGTAATGATCGTTCGGCCTTGTTCCTTTCGCGTCGCTTAGATTAGATTTTGTTTGCATTCTAGTTTGACGTTATCGATCATTGGATCAATTTCTCGTAATAAATCATCTTGGAATAGTACGAACACGACGTCCAGTGGTTGATATTAGTACAGCGATATTCTCCCGGCCGATATTTTCGATTGCGAGCCTGAATTAGTTACAGTGTCATGTTGTAAATGTTTAATTCTTCGAATTTTGAACACCGATTCCTTCAAAACTTATCAAGGATAATAGGGGTTGATGGAATTTTATCATGATTGTCGTTTTACTGAGAGATGACCGTTTACTTTGATGTTACAAGCTCTTAAGTGTTAATCTGCAGATAATGCGATTTTGTGTCGAAGTTTCCAGCTAGAATAGCGCACCAAAATAAACGACTATATAACCTAGTGGTAAATCACAACCTCTTTTGTGTTCTGGTCAGAACGAAATTCTCGAATTCAATAATTACTAGGAGTTATTGGCTCCTAAGAGGGTAAAAATGTGAAATCTAAACTTTGAAACGTGCTATCTTCTTTTTGAAAAGGGATTTTAAAAATCCGTTTTGACCAGAACACGATAGAGTACACCAAGTTTATGTTCCCTGCAAATCAAGTCATGAAATTTTGTATCAGCGGAGAAAACTTGGACACAAAATTGCAGGTTTTGAGGCTTCCGAAGACCTTCCGAGTCTATGTTTACAACAACGTGCACTATATTCATAGCTGTGAATCTAATTATGATAATTCGCTACGTTCCAGCGCACGGGACACAAAGCTGTCAAAGCTGAGAACAATAACGTGTAATTACTGATACAAAGAACGTTTAGAAATAAATTTCATGAATATTTCATTTGCCGTCGGCTTCAGTCGTCGCAGTTCGTGCATAAATGCATACATAATGATAGCAAGGGTCCAGCGCGGCCTTAATTTCCTATAATAAGGTATTTTCAGTCCAGTTCATGGCTAAATTAGAAGACAAATGTACTGAAAAAATAAAAATTTATTTGGCAAACAACAATTGGCAATTAACCTGATTCAGAGTGAGTAAGACTTGTACTCAGCACCTTTGCTGCCGTGATATCCCAGAGCACAAGCTGACCATTTTCATAGCCTGCGATCAAGAGAGGCTTGTCTGTTGTTGGATTGGTGATCATGGAGAAACACATGCACATTCCTGACAAAAGAATGGGAGAGGCAAACTTACAGATTGAATTGAAATGTTATGGTATCAGGAAGATTGAAAAGTACTGCACAAGCACTTTGTTGTTTTGTTTTAATGTAAAACTAAAACTACGTTTAAAATAATCTTAAAGTGAGAGGTAACAAATACGTTAGTATTACAGTACATTCAATAAAAATTAAAATCAATAAAAAAGTATAAAGAGCATGATAAAGGATCGGCTATCACAAGCAATGTTGCTTACCCAGTGACTTGTCATTTTCAGGTTTTATAGAGAACAGAACTTCCTTAGATTCCAGATCAAGAATATTCACCTGAAAAATCAGAAGATCAAAAGTCTTCATAAATGACAATTCAAAGATATCGATAGAACAATTTAAGTCAAACCAGCAAATTTCACATTCAATATACACCTGACTGAAGAAACATTGATCCACGAAAATCGTAAACCATGAACGATATGACCCAATGGTGTTCTGGGTAGGCAGCATTTGCAAGCTTAGTAATATTCCTTTTATTGATAACAAGGATATTTTCTTTCTTTGATTAGCCTTAAGAGCAGGATTTGCACAATCCTTCTTAATATAGTGTTTGTTCTGTCACTGACGACGATAATTTTTTCCGAAATCCCAGTAAACATGTGGGTTGCATCGTTCATGGTTTATGCTTTTCATGGGTCAACGATTCTTCAATCAGGTATATATTTCTACTTCTAATGAAACCAAGGTTATCTAGTCCATAGTATTGACTCATTACCTGGGATTGTTTAGATGAAGGTAGAGCAATCCAATGTGACTTACATTCTATTGAGAAAAAATATTTCTATAATCAAATATTACTAGATTAGAATTATAAATTAAATTATGCAGCATATATTTTCCAGGTGTGTGTATGATGTTACCTGTAGCTACTTCTAGAAGAAGCTCTAATGTTGAAGTTGAATAACAAATTACAGATACCTCTTAACAAAATACAAAACTGGCAAAATCCAAGGAAAGGGGCTGCTATGCTGCTCACTACTTCAGATCTTCCTTCAGAATACTGCCATGTTTTTATAAGCCCATCTCGGCCATGGCTGCAACAATAATGCATGATAAGAATGAAGTTTTTTTTATGTATTTTTACCAATGCACTATTCTTATATGCACTAATCTACAAATATTAATAAACTGTAAGACGTAAGTATCCAGTATACCTTATAACTCTTCCACATGGATGAAAATCTGCGGTAAGGATCCCATGTCCATCATGGCCATCCAAAGTTAGTTCTGTTCTTTTTGTCTTAAGATTCCACAGGTTTATAATTCCTTTAACGGACCTTTTAAATTCAAGCATAGTGTTTAGTATACGTATACAGCTAATTAATTACGTTGTTTTGAATCACTTGCCTATAAAGCAGTCTGGTGATGTAAAAGTCTCATCAAGCTGTATTTCTTCTTTTTCTCCTTTAATTTTGGTAGAAATTAAAATTAATCTAAATGTGTGGGAGACATGCTGGCAGCCTTGCTGGCACTATACTGTTAGAGGCATAATAAATAATGAATGGGTGCCAATGGCACTTTATGTTGCAGTATCATAAAAATGCTGTCTCTTCAAAAGTACTTTTAATTAGTTCTTTGCGTGGCATTTCAGAAAAACCCTTAAAGTTTATTATTTGCAAAATGCATTTAAAACCAATGGTTTCTTATGTACCAGTCAAATTGAAACTTCAACAACTTCCCCCCCCCCCCCCCAGGGGGGCATACCCCAGGCATTTGACTTATCAATGTGTCCAGTGGGACAGGAGTTTGATATTAATTTTGTGCTTGTTGAGTGGGGAATTTAAGCGTGAGGTGGTAAAAATTTAAACAATATTTGCCTCAACGCTGTGTTTATAAAACCTCACATTTTTGCAGTTACATTTGCGGCTCCTGATCTTGAAATCATCATGGAGATTGGGAAGCTAGAAGATTTTAAGGATCAACATTTGTGTCTTTTGTGACATTTTGGCTGCAAAAGAAGGACCTGCAAAAGCTTAGCCTCCTATGCAGATGTTCCTTTAGCTTGTCACACAATCCTCCCCAAACCAAAAGAACAACTGTGTTGGAGGCTAGAAAAATCTGTGTTTGTGTTCTGCATTTAAAGGTGAATACAGTCAACTCTTGCCTTGTGGACAGCTCGCTATTATGGACACTCGCTATAACAAACAAAATCCAGATCCCCAGCAAAAGCTATGGGGGTTAGACTGGAAAGGACTCCCGCTACTATGGATTCTCACTATTACGGAATTGCAGACACTTTTGTGGTAACAAACGAACATTTTTTTGTTTTGACTCTTGATAAAATGGACACCATGAACTTCTCATATAGCATTATTACAAATCATTACAGTCTGTTGCTGGTTATTTGTCAAAACACACTTCAAAAGACTTCCAGAATATTTATTTTTGCATCAATTCCTTCAGTAGCTATACAAAAGACTTCAGCTTGTGCCTTTTCCTTCCAGACTCTTTACGATAGGTCAAACCTTCATCCTCCATTCCCATATGTTAACAGCACTCAGTGCTTTCAATAAGCACCGACTGCTGACAAAAAGTGTTGGTTGCTTTGCTCAGAGAAGTCGGCTACTATTTCCCCTAAACTGAAGTAACTAGTGAAAGATCCTTTCAAACCTAGTTGATGCAGTCGGCTACTCTATTCTAACCAGCTGCCTACTTCAAATTTTATTGAAACCCCTGGGCACTTTTTTTCCTCACATCCCGCTATTACAGACTCTCACTATTAATATAAAACGCAGTACAATAAACGAAATCCCAAGGATGTCCGCTATAATGAGTGTTGACAGTATATTGTGTCAGAGTTACTGATTTGGACATAAATCATACACTGATTAAAGGAATACACTTCTGTTCTGGGTAGGGGAATTTGATTGTGAAATGAGATCGTTATTTGGGGCATTTGAACATTATTTTTCAACAACCCGGGGGATGGAAATTTGAACAACCAAAATGCCAGGGTTGGGGTGGGGAGGGGGGGGGGGGGTGGGGCATCTTGAAGTTTTGATTTGATCGGAACATTACTCAACTGTGCGCTTTGCGACTTATGAAGGATTTTTTTTCGAAACGCATAAGTGTATAAGAACTCAACTAAAGCACTTTTGAAGAATCTGGTTTTTATGATACCGTATAAAAAGCATGTTTACGTTATGATCATGTACATACCCACAAAGTAAAAGCCCTTCATCTCTGACAGACTTCGGCGCAAACTTGAGGACATTTATAGCTGCTTCTGTTCCACGTAAAACATATATTGGGTCTGGAGGGCTTCTTTTCGACATAATTTTTACATGTTTCGACGTTTTCGACTACATGTACAGCTGCTGGTGCAAAACAGACTTTGCAAAGGTTGTTTTCTTCCAGGCGTTACTTTCTAAACCGAAGGAGACAGAGGGAGAGCAGAGGGAGATTAGAAATTGGTTTAAGAGTTTTACCGCTGCCTAATTTTACTACTGGCGCAATCAAAATGGCGGTCATGGCAGGGTGGGCGCAGGTGGGATTTTGAGTTTCTCCTTTTTCTAGAAGTTTTCTTTTCTTTTTCTTCATTTTTTTGTAAGTATTGGTGTTTTGTGGTCTTTTTGTAAGCTTTAAAGCTGATTTAATTTCGAGCTGCTGTTTTGAAAGGAAACGGTCACACATTGAATTGAAAGTCGCGTGGGTGGTTTCTGTTGTCAGCTGTGACGCGCGGAATGCGCGTTATACATGCAAACGAAATTCAGTTTGAATCGGTCAGTTATTTTCATGTCATCGGCAGTTGCTTCAGTTTACAGTTAGACGATGCCGCAACCTTTTTAAATTGTTATCTATATAGTACCCGAAGCTATCGACCGAAAATATAAGGGTTTCGATAAAAGCCAAAATCTAGAAAATGCAAGATGATAGAGAACACATGTGCACCACTGGTTTGGGAGATTCCCGTCCACCGTCAGCGCCGGTAACTGATGAATCCCTTGAAAGTACGACACTACAGTCGGAAAGAGTGCCACATAAAAGGAAGTCGGACGAAGAGCTGGGGAGCGACAATTACAATAAACGGCAGCGAAGCAGTGATACAGGCACGGTGGAAGAAAACGGCAATGAAGAAAAAGAAATGTGCGAACCTTCAGAGCCAGAGCGAAGAGTCATCATTAGTACGTATTTCTTCACAGTTCTTCGTAACATATTAAATGCCTTGGTTAATGTCAAATTTGAGAGACAATCATGTACATGGTTATGACGGCTTAATATAATGGGAAAATTTCTGCAGAGCACCATACATTAATATTATTATGCAAATGGAAGTCATGAACAGAACGAGAGTTACAAATTGTATCCGTAATAAGTGTATGGTGCTCTGCAGAAATCCTGCCATAAAATGAAAGGTGGTAAATATTATGTTTGGTGAATAAATGATAAAGATGAAGGAACATTTAATGTTCATTTCTCATGAGCGTGGGACAAAGAAAAAATCCGAGTCCCTGACGGGAATCAAACCCGCAGCCTCCCAGATACCAGTTGGGCACTCTAATTGGTGAGCTATGGGAGACTTGATGATCTAGACCATTTACTACAGTAGGTTTGTATGTGACACTTATAATTTAAAGATGTAAAATGTGGACTTAATGTGTGACTGGGCTGAAAGCGAAAGCATTGACAGTAGTAACGGATGTGCTTTAAAAAACTGATTCACAGCAGGGGCAGCTGTAGTGTCAACTATTCCTAGTAATTTAAAGATGTAAAATGTGGACTTAATGTGTGACTGGGCTGAAAACGTTGGGCCAAATAATGTAGTCCAGCTGCATGCCTAAATATTGCATGTGTTAAGCCATGGTTGCTTGCATCATGAAAAAATTGCATACAACTTTATAGTGTATATATGAGGCTAAGACTATTCAAGGTTTTTAAAACATGTTATTTTAATCCTACAACATTCAAATTAGAGGCTTTGGGAGACAGAGACTAATTCATCTTTTGTGCAAGCCTGAGACTTTCTTTAGCCTTGTAAGAGAAGTCTAGGCTTCAAGAGAGCTTCCCAAAAAGATGAAGATGGCAAGACCTGTGAAATGCAATTTTGAATTTTTGTTTTGAAGGACCGTTCACCACCCTAACAGTCGTTAGCAAGTTGCAGGTTTAAATATACACAAAACAATAATTCTGCCATACATGTATGCAGATGTGTCAACTAAGCTTGATGTGTATGTGTCTGTTTAGCAGAGGTCTTCCACTTGTAGGTTTCTATTAGCTGAGGTCCAATGGTGCAATTCATACTCATTTCCCACTTTTAAAATTACAGAGTAAAGTTAATTCTGATGTTTAAGACTGCAGATAAAGAGTATGATGTAACATTTAAAAAAAAACATTATGCCTCAAAGAGATGGTAGAGGTTCACTAGAAAAGCAATAACATTGCAGCTGGTGATCACATGACCATGTCAATCAACACAACAGGTGCCAGCAAGCATACTAATGGTTTCCAAAAAAACAGCCATATGAGCTGTGAAAATTAGTATTTTGCTGGAAAAATTTCACTTGCAACATAATAAAAACATTTTTTGTGCAAATTTAACAAATTTTGTATGGAGCTAGCTGCAACTATTTTTTTTTTGGTGACTACATTTTCTGAAAATGTCACATTGATAATCCTTACAGGGCTCAAACTTTTTTTTATTATTATTATTGGAATGCTTTACTACACTTAATAAATACAGAGAATTGTTCATATTACAAAAGAAAAATAACTAGTATACTTTTCAACTGACTACAAACGACTAAGATTATGGACTATAAGAGGCTAAAAGATTATAGGATTCTGGCAATTAATTTGCTATTTTACAAGCACTCCAATAACATTAACAAAAAACACACGCACATACACACGCACGCACAATGCAGATGCCTCGAACTGCAATTATATGTGTAACAATGATAGTTAATAATAATTTAAAGACTAAAGCCGAATTCTCTTTTAAGGCCAACCACGTTTTTCCTTCGTACAATCTCTAAAAATTTATAGCAGGGGCTCCCATCTGTTATTAAAATCCAGAAGCTTCTTGTTTCTTAAGACAATTAATTTTTCAGTCTCTTTCTTAGCTTCTACCTTGTTTCAGGGCTCAAACTTGACTGGTACAAATAAAAGGAACACACACACAAATGTCAAAATATGTAAGAACGTGACTGTGAAAGGGCTGTTAAAAATCAGTTGCAAACTTTATTTAAACAGGTAAAAAGGAACATTTACAAATATTAAAAAGGAGGGAAACACCAACTGCACTATCTTACTCAGTGCCGTCATCAAGTTTTTGAGCAGCCGTTACATCTTAGGTATCACCCGTAGCAGTGCAATACGTATGCAAGTTTAATGTAGCACTAATGCAACACCAATAGGCATCTTCACCCGTAACAGTCGTGTGAGCTCAGCCGTAACAGGTGTTACGGGTTACGGCCCTTAATGACAGCTCTGTTACTAAAGCTAGGTACTTGTAATAACATAATAAACCTGTTTTACAAGGAAACAGCCTGTGATATTCCCTTGAATTCCCGATGAGAGTTCAGTAGCTTAATTTGAAGCTCTGACTGTGCCTAGTGAAGTTCAGTATTCAGGGTTGTATATTGGCATGCATTTTAATTTTAGACATTTTGTTCTTTGGTGTTTATTCCTTTAGTGAAAGGTAATTTACCAAAATTGGCCTTACCAGATGGCTGGATTGCACTCAATCACCGGAGTGGTGGGATTATTTACCTTCATAAACAAGCAAGAGTGTGTACGTGGTCTCGTCCTTATCACATTGGAGGTGGCAGTGTTAGGGTAACTTTATTCTTTCATTGAAACATTTTAGTTGAAACACAAAGACAAGCTATTTCCATTAATCATATTATTGTATGTTCATGTACTAGGTGATGGGCATAAATTTGTTAATAGGTGTGTTGTGGAAACTCCCAGCACTGTTTCTCATAATTTGGTCATTTATGAATTTTGTGCTTCTCTAAACTGTTTATAATGTTATCAAAACGTTATGATTAGCAAAACAGGCCCTTAATAAATAAGGCTGCATTGAAATAAATGTCAGATCTACTAGGTCAAACTTAAAATAAATGTCTCTGGCATTTATAAACAAGAAAATGCTGCAATATAGGTTTGGGGTTCATTCTCTAAGACTAGGCACACACCACCCCAGCTCAAGTCAGTCTGTAAATTGAAACTCAATTACCCTGTCAACTTCACTTGACTGTCTGATGATCACAGTGCACTGAGACAATAATCCATATGACTTTATACAAGTTATTTGTTCCTGGCTAAAATAGAGGGGAACCAAATGTCTCACGCTATTGAATAATATGACTGCACTGCTGCATACCTCCCCTCCCATGTGCAAAATGATGGAATAGCAATAGATCCTGGGGCTCGAGTAGCAGTACCCTTGATTCTTTTATGCTACAGTCCCATGGATCATTGTAAGCAGTAGCTGTATGGCTTACTTAGTTTCTGGCAAAGGTTTTATATTTCTATCTCATAGTCTGCAGAAAGTGAATAATGGTCACTGGATCTATTATATGCAATGTAGATCAGTGGGAGACAGTATTACTGTCGTAATACTGCTAATAATTTACAACAACTATCCACCTTTTTCACTTTTCTGCAACTTGCGCTTGCCTTAAAACTGCCACTGGTAGGTCTTTACTGCCTACGGGTCGCATTTTTAGTCACATGCAAGGAGCAAATATGGAGTGAAATGGGAATATTAATTTTAAGGCTTGTTTGCCACCTAATCACTTCAGAGGCAGCTAGAGAAGAACATTTCACCCATGCTATACAAAGACAATTCACAGTTCAGGCTGAGGTTGTTCAAAGGATGGGTAATGATATCTATCATGGTTTTTTCCCGCCTGATATTGATTTATCAGCCAGGTGAACAACATCATCCACCCTTTGAGTAACTGTCGTTGGTTGCACATGCAGACTAGATCAGTTTGGATTTGTCAGTAGATGTGAAAAAATGTTGCATTTAATTTATGTTGGAGGTTTGGAAAATTTGAGATTGACAGGCAGTTGGAAGAGCTTGTTTGCAGTTGTTCTTCAGAAATTGCAGCTTTCAATCTTAATAAACAAGTCATTTAAAGGCATTGGCTGAAAAGGCAGTGTCCACAAATTTAGGCATGGCTGAAATCATTGCTGGTTTTTCACTTTTGCTGCACCTTATAGTTGTTTTCTGTGGTTCAGTCCACATTTTTTACTGGGCACTTCTAAAACAGACAGTTGTGGTCCATGCCACACACCAACTCTAATTAATTTTTAGTTACCTCCCATAATCTGGTATTTGTCATCATGATTGGATACTTGGCCAAGAGTCCTGACTACCTGCAGAACATGGAGTTTACATGTGTTTAGTTGAATTGCAGGTCACACTTCACATGGTCCTGACCACACAAACTTGAAAATAGTTAGATAAGTGGCTTTGTGAGTGTACTTTAAATTATGCAAGTATCAGCCTGGAAATAATGCCAGGTTTGGGATAGGATCAAGGACAAAACTACTGACATTTCAGGTTACACTGTATGCGAGTTCACATCTACAAGTGTACATGTTTCAGTATGATATTTTATTCATTCAATGTTGTAACTGTTGAGCTCAAATAACCCGACTGTAACTCCCACACTACAAAAGTGTAACGAATGTGGACAGATGGTAAGTTTTAATGGAGACTTCAGCAAATATATTCCTATGCATTTAATTTTATTTTATAATGTACATAGAAGACACTTGACAGTTATTCCATGAGCTCACAAAGCGCCAACTAGGCTATAACTATCTCATATCCAACAAGCAGGAGTGGAATAATAATATTTGTTTTATTAAAAAATGCCCAAAGAATTGCAATATTTGAGCTCCCTGGCTGTTCTTGCTGACATGTACACCTACCATATTTGTGGTCCATGGTATATGAGCTCAGATACTGTGGCCTGTAAACCAATCAAAACTCAGGAATTGCAATATGCCATGACTAGTTTTTAATATAAAGCTAATTATCAGAAGGCTAGGGTTGTTTTCCTCTCATCACAGGTGCATAATATTTACTGTCAACTTTCAGAAACATGATGTCCCACTGGCTGCCATCCCTTGCCTTCATCAGAAAAGAGGAGAAGCCATGGAAGAAGAGAAAAGTGAAAGTACAAGTTCAGAGGACAACAATTCTAAAACCATTCTTGTAAACCATGGAGGTTCAATTTTGAATGCACTGAATACGGGTGAGAAAACTGATACAGAGGAAGCAACTCCAGATGAGAACACCATTACACAACCCACTTCTGTCGGGGAGGAGCATGAAAGAAGTGGATTGGATGTTATCATGAGCATAACTGATACAAATGGCTTGACAAATGATGATGTGGAAGTAGATGTTGTGACAGAAAGTAACGGTATGACCAAAAGATGTGATGTGACACATCACCAAAGTAACATCACACAACATTCACAAGCTACAGAGGATTCTGACTCTAGTAAAGGTCGAGAAAGCTTGGTAGGAAAGACTGCTTTAAAACAAGAAGAACTGACTATCAATGGCAGCAATAGTAGCTTAGAGTCACTAGATGCTGGAGAACTGGGCACATACTTGTCAAGACTTTGGAAGTTTCAACCTCTTACATCAGATCAGGAACGCTATGCTGTGATTGCTCAGCCACAAGCTGTGGATGATCTTGAGTTACCGCCATCTTTGGAATGCCAGCCATATGCTGTTAAAGGTGGTACAGAAAACAAAAAGCTGCAGGGCAAAGACTGTTTGCTGAACGCTGGCGGGAAAACCCCAGTGGCAATTTTACACGAGTACTGTCAGCGTGTATTGAAGACAAAACCTGTGTACCTGTCCAGTGAATGTGAGAATGCTGATATGCCCTTTTTGGCAGAGGTCCAGATAGATGAAATCAAATATGGATCAGGAATTGGCCCCAGTAAGAAACTTGCTCGACAGAAGGCAGCTGAATGCACTCTGGAAGTGTTGTTACCAGGAGTTTACAAGAAAATGCATGATTACCAGATTTCAGAAGCTGAGCTGGAGGTAGGGATTAACTTGTTTTCATCATCATTGCATCCTTTATTTAAACACGATCAGATTTTAAGCACAATGCTTAACACTGATGAAGGGGTTATCCCTGAAACATCTGTTTTTTACAGTATTTCAAGCACTCCAGACACACTATTTACTAGTTAACCCTTTATTTATTGTTTATTTATTGATTTCATTGTTCATGGTTTCAGTTTTTTGACAAAGTAGACATCTTGGATCCTCGACTCCCTGAGTTTTGTTCAAAGACAACCCTCCCAAACCCCACGCAAATCCTTGAGGAGTGCTTGAAGAGGTGAGATCTGTAATGGTTTGTTGTAGCTAGCTTGCTGTTAATTGCCAAATTTCAGAATAACTGCTCTTCCCAAACAACCTAAGAATGCATCATGAAAAGCATGGACAAGACTGGAAGGAAAACATTTTATCATCCAACTGTTGCACTTGCCTGCCAACGTAGCAAACTGTTTCTTTTTCTCTGAACGTTTGTTCCTATTTTTATTTCTCTGTTTTTTATGCAGAAATCAAGGTATTTGTTCATCTCCGATCCAGTTCACCACCGTATGCGGACATGACAGAAGTCTATCATTTCAAATAACTTGCGGCAAACACACAGCAACGGTTAGAAGTTTGTCTTGTTGATTAGTGATAGTGAAAGGCATTCAAAAGTTCTCGCACTCTTGAATTACTTTTATCAAACATAAATTTGTTTAATTTTACAGGGACCTTGTAAGAACAAACGACTCGGCAAGCAGCTGGCCTCACAACAAATCTTACAGGTACCGTATTGTGCAAATCTGAAAGAAACTTAGATTTTTGAGAGGTATTTTTAATCAAATGTTTTAAAATTTTTACATTGCAAGTTGAAAAGCGTGTTTGTGTGTTTGTGCGTAAGTTGCAACGTGTTGCAAATTGTGCGAGATCAACTTGTGCAACATATTGCCACAACTTGAAACATTGACGGACTAATTAGGGAGCTTACGCAAACTACGACGGCAACGGCAACGAGAACGTCACCAAACAAAAGGTTTAATGAGCAGAACAATAGCTCTGCACGTGCGTTTGAAATCTTGATACATTTCCTAGCCGTTCTCTGCAAAACAACAACGTGAAATGACCCAATTCTGCGTATTCTGGACAACGTGAACCACGACGGCAAATTTTTGATTTTTCTATTTGGAGTTGAACGCTCTCTTTACACATTTAGCTTGAGCCAGTTCTTAAACCCACAGATACGCTGAATACATCTGAATAATCGCGAGATTCTAGAGTAAAATATAAATTCCTTTTTCACCGGGCGTTGTCCTCGGCGTCGCCGTCGTCATTGCGTAAGCTCTCTAATACCCACACTGAGACGGCTGGCCCCCTTTTCTCTGCCAAGAATATATTTATTTAACTAGTTTGTTGTAACACTTTATACCAAGCGTACTCTCGCTGCCTCCGTGTCCGGCAGTCTTTGTAATATTTGAGCTTCTTTTTGTTTTGTCTCTTGTAGAAACTCCATCCTCATCTCGAAAAGTGGGGAGCGCTGATTAGAATCTACTGCGACAGACCTTCGGGTTCCATTAAAAAGGTAATAGGATTGGTGTAAGAGTTCGAGATTGAATACAAGTACGACTTTTGAATTTCAATCCAGTTACGTTCCCAAAGCCCTCACTCCTCCCTGTTGCTGACGAGTTGAGAGATTAGGGTGAAATGTGACAATCCAATGCTTAAGTACTTAGGTTTGAAAAGTCGTACTCATACTCCACATGTTCCGTTTTTTTTTTTTTTTGCGTAGCACTTAATTACTCATTACTTGGCTTAGTTTATTTTTGTCTTCTTTTATGTACAACCTCGTCAAGCAATTAAATTCCTTTTTTGTAACTACTCAGCTCATTTAGTTTATTTCTATTCTGGGTAGTTTTCTTTTGCCTATTTTAGTTAATTTATATTCTGCTGTAATTTTCTCTCAATTTAATTTGGCAAAATAAAATGGTTGTTCTTCCAATGTGAAGGTGCCTAATCATTGCCAGACCACTGTATTCCATAGGCTGATGCAAACTCGATGGAAGTCAAGTCCTTACTTCTGAATCAGTGATGATTCCCGTGCTAACTCTATATAGTCAATTTTCATATCAGTATAGAGCCCCACTGATGCGAGTACAAGCTGCAGTGTGTACGACCGATGCTGATTTCTTATCTATTGTTCCTTTGTTTTTGTTTAATTGCAGTACAAAAAAGATGACAGTAAATCTATCAGCGAGCGAGAACACGACTCTGATATGCACCAGAATAGCGATTTGCTGGCGCGGCTTAAAAGTGAAATGAGAAAACTTCATCATGAGGTTTGTTTGTAAATAAAAAAAAACAACTTTGACACAAACTCAACCACACAGGTGGCCCATACTATACTAAACGGACAACCCACACTCAGCTACACAGGCAGCCCACACTAAACACAGCAATGCATATTCAACTACACAGGCACCTCACATTCAGCTACACAGGTATCCCTCATTTACGTATAGGGGTAACCTGTTCTGAAATAAATACATAAATAAATATTGTTACCAATTTCCACCTTAAACTACACAGGATTATATGACGAAACGTTAGCATGAGTTATTGATGTATTTACAAACCTTTCTTGTTTGAACCATATGTGTTAACTATGTGTGACTCGCATTACCGATTTACTTGCTTATTGAGAACTTGACGACGTCCTTAAGATCAAGGCCGTCTGTATAAAAGGTCTCCTTCCAGATCTGTTATAAAATATATGTATGTAAAGTTTTCGATGTTTGCCCTCGTTGATATTTGGTTGTTTTCAGTTGCAGGTTGAGAAAGCCAAAGGGATGGACAGCAGGAAGAACTCGGCGGCAGAGCCAGTGTTCACTGTGGACCTCTAAATAATTTATTATTTATTAGATAACTATCATCACTGATCATGGTGATTGCATCCAAATGTCTCCAATAAATAAAGCTATGAAATAGCTACAGACAAAAATGTAAAACTTATTTTCTTTGAAACGTTATCATTAAAATGTCTCTCCAGCAAAGCTGATATGAAAAGTAGAAGTAAAATTTTGAAATATAATTTTGTAGTAAACGAATGTAATACCATGTAATAATAGGTGATAAAATTAAATACAAGTATCTTTGCCTTTCACAAACGTGGTATTCAAACCGTGAAAAAATTGCCTTAGAGTAATGCGTTTCATTCTTCTTCAATCGTTTAGACATTCTTGTTCGTCGAATTCGTCATTCTTGTAGGGTGATTTGATTTAACCCGTAAAACAACATCTAGCAATTGGTGTGAAATAGTCAAAACTAAACAAAAGAAAACAACAGAACAAGCGTGTATTACTATCTGAAAGTTTAGTTAGTATTTCACGGGTTAAGTAAAATCACTCTAGTTTTTAGATTTCATCGCACTTTCATGTTATTTATTCTTTGTAGACTGAAAAGGATCTGGGGTGAGCGGGTAAATTCTCGCGCGCGATTCGCCCGCGAGCTTATCGTTGCTTCGTGCATCACACATCGACATTCGAGAGAGAAACAAGAGTAAAAGGAGACTTAAGTTGTTTTTTCTTTGCGCATTTACAATAGCTACCACTGCACAGGGTGACGTGATAAATACAATGGACCTCTACTATCGAACACCTATAGGCGGACACAAGCGCTTTCCATTTGTCAGAACTGGCCGGCCATATACCGGTTTACTCGTTAGTCAGGTTTGTCCTTTCGGATCAGTCAATACATACATATTATGATTGTTATGGTGGATTTGTCGGAAAATCTAGTGGCAAACGCTCATTTCACATTCAAAACCAGCGGTCATGGTCCCAGCCACGTACAAAGTAACTGTTTTAATCCACTCGATAAGCGGATACATTTCAAAGTCGATTTTCTAGTTCCAAGCGTTTCCGCTTCCGCTTCCACTGTATGTAGTTTGTCGCGATAAACCCAATTCCTTGAATTTGAGTTTTGGCGATTTTTTCTTCAGCTGTCGCGTCTATAAAGTGGTGCGATATTCACACCAGCTGTCGCCTGTGTAAACTAAAAATTATTCATGTACCAGCTGCTCACTACTTTGCGGTAACAAAGTAATAATTTTCTGAAACAGAGGAATGATATATGTTTAAAATGCCAGAGATACTGTTTTCTCAGACAGTTAAGTCATGCGAAATCAATTATGATATAAAGAAACATTGAGTAATATATAAAATTACAAGTATTTCTTTTGTGAGGTTAATTTACTCAACGATGATTGAAGTATTAGTTTTCTTTATTTCACTGCAGAAGTGAGCACCCTGGGAAAGGGTGATCAAATGTTGCCGCCTGGCTGACGAGTAAGAAAGATTCGTCGATTGTCGGAAAGCTGTCGTCACAACCTTCAGAGTGCTCGCTTGATTGGACCGGCTTCGAATCGGAAACTCGGCAAGGATTTGGCGCCCGAAGTGGGAATTTCACCACTCGACTGTACAGAGCTTGTTCAAATATCCCTGGAGCTCAGGAGCATGATAACATGACAACATGCATGACAATGCATCGGGCCTTCTCAATGCTGGTATGCATTTTGAGTTTTTATTGCAATAATCCAATCAATTGCACATGGTTTCACCGCCACTGTGAAAATGTAAGCTCTCAAAAGCTACTTGTGTTCATCCCTTGGTCGTCGTTCGCTTCCGTTGTGGCCGAGAACCCTACGCGGTAAGGTGGTTCCGCGTGGTTTTTGCCAGAGCTGTTTATGACGCGCACCCTGTTTCTATGACAACAGAGCATGCTCCATATACCCCTCCTAAAGCCATCCATGTACCAAGTGTACAAGAGTGGATCAGCGGCTGCGTTGAGAAGGATTAGCAAAACCGTGATGATATAAGTGGTTGAGCCATAATAAAAACCGGGAGCGTAGAAAATCAATAAGTACAGCACATAGTTTGGAGACCAACACAAGGTATGGACAAGTGTTACAATAATTAACATGATTGTAACACGTTTGCGTGATTTCAGTCGTGCAAGTTGAACTGAGCTTGTGATCGCATCTTCATTGCGCCATAGGTTATAAATGATTTTCAAATACAAGAGCGTCATTGTGATAATAGGAACCATGCAATTCACTGCGAAAACAAAGGCCACGTGAACTTGTGCCGGGTACCACACAGGCCAGTCCTCCACGCAGAAATCTTTTCCTGGATCGTAAACGATGGAAGACATACTTGGCGCTGTCAGCACGGAAGCAAAACCCCAAGATAACGCCATTACCCAAAGGACCCGTTTGGTGTTTAACCGGAAGTTACTCTTCAAAGGATGTACGACGGCAAAATAACGTGCTGTGGCAATGGCAATTAGTAAGATCCCGGATGAGGCAGCGCTCAGCCAGATTAACACGCCACCGGTGATGAACTTGCAAAGATAGTTCCCATATGTACCTTTGGTCATAAGAACCAGATAAAAATAAGAAATAAATACAATGGTTGCACAACTGTTTTCTTATATATAAAAAAAAAAGATTTAAAATTTGTATGGGAAAAGTATCGTTCGCCCGATATGGGACTTGAACCCATGACCCTCAGGTTAAAAGTCTGATGCTCTACCGACTGAGCTAACCGGGCGCGCTTATTTAATAATCGGACTATTATGTTTAATTATATACCACACAAGTGAATAGTGCTTTCCGCCTGCGCTGATTGGCTATCAGCAAAGTACTATTCACCTCCACTTCCGATCGGTGAATAATGTGCTCGTGGAATAATTGTTAAATATAAGCGTTTTATATCTTTATCAGGAAAAACTTTCGACATACTAATTTGCATACGTGATTTACAAAACTAGTTTCGTTTTGATCGCCATACAATACCCTTGAAATTTGCAAAATCTCACAGGAAAGTAATCATTTTACATCACGATAATTCTGTGTCCCAGTCCTTGATGGGGAATCTGTGATAGTGAGAATTAATCACGGAAAAATGATAAGACCTAGGCAAGAATCAACCTACCTGTCGGGTGAGCAAAGGTGTGATGGAACACGTGTCTTGGCAACATAAATACACCAATCACAATATCCGCTACGGCAAGGTTCACCAGAAGATAGTTCATGGGTCGCCGCATCTGCTTGGTGCAATAAACAACCAGGCAAACCAATACATTACCAGTGATGTCAATCACAATCAGGAATGAAAACAGCACTGACAGTAGAATGTCCGCCATGGAAACCATTCTAGTGACCACAAATAACAAATGGTAAAGTCTTATGTGACATTAAACCGGAGATCGTACGTAGATTTATGTACGTACCCTTCAAGGGATTTATCAAAAGTAACGGATAATACTGCGCATGCGTTCTCTCGTGCATGATCGGTTGAGGAGCCAATCACGCGTTTCAGTGTCCTCGTGTTTGCATCAAGATTTTGTTTAATTTTATATTTTTATACTAGCAACCTACAGAAACAGGCGATTAGTACAGTGCAAGCAGTTCATGTTGCTTGTTTTTGTTCGGGACCTGGCCGGATATTTTAGAGTTTCCGCTACCAAGATACGTTACTGCATATAATGACCATATAATGAAAACAGAAATGCTATATTGATTCCTTTGCTAAGTTTTAATTGATGTTTTGGATCCCGCACAAAATAGGAAAGATTCACTGGGCTCTTATGTTTACACAGGAGCCAAGCTGTGAATACCGCATACACTGCAAATACTCTGTGGTAAATAAAAATTCCAAGATATCGATAAAATATAATACAAACTGTATATAATATTGTTTTCGAGTTAGATCCTCTTTAAAATAAAAAAAAAAAAGCTTGGTTTGCTTGTCTCGGTAAAAACCGACTTGATATCCGTCGATTGACGTGGAGGCAACGACATCACTAAAAATGAAATAATTACAACGGCAGATCACATCAAAGCAAAACAGAAAAAAAAGCGTTGAAGTGACTTTCGTGGTAAAAGCAAGCTTCACAACCCCTTTCACCTTCAAGAGGCACTAAACAACGATAGAAATAGACGTTTTCAGTCTTTGCAAATCTTCAAAATTCTTATTATTGAGATCTCCGACCAAGCTTTTATTAAAGCGCTTACGGTTACTTAGGCTGTGTGAAGCACACTTGTGTTTAAAACTATTATGTTCACCTTCACCAAAGCGACAGTAGAAATGGATTCCCCTGAATTGCTTCCAATTTTTCGACAAGGACTTTGTTTTTGTGTTTCGTGATTCAGTTGGCCAACAGAGGCTGCCGTCACTAATGGTAATTGCTGAGGTTTAACACGACAAATGTTTGAACAAATATGAAATTATTTGGGAGCTAGTTGGTCCTTGAATTTCATGGAATGTGATTGGCTGCTAGGGTGTAATTGCGAAAGCTACGTCCGCTGTCTTTGAAAAGTCATCAGAAATCGTCAAACGTTTGACGTTAATCCAATTAAGGGATGGGGAAGTACACTTGAAATTGAAACCAACCTATTTACAGCAGTTTTCTAGAAAGTACAAAACTGAATTTTTTTTGCCATTCGTTGGTAATTCAATCCACTTTCCACGTTAAAACTAAATGTTAGACTCGCGACGAAAAAAAAACGCAAGTAATAAAAGGGTGTTTGTTCTGGTGTCAGCCATTGACGAGGCTCCGAAAATTAATTACAACATACGATATTTACGAACTTTATAGTACATTTCCGATAGTAAAGTGAAACTATTTGATCTAAACCTGACCAAACCTAATAATATAGGTTTTCACACATCTTCTGGACGATTCTCTCAAATACTCTCAAACCTGAGACTTCTCTTTCGCTCAGTTCATTATTACAGAAAAATGTCAGGAATGAGCAATGTACGTTAATAAAAATAAACAACGCTTGTTAATTGGTTACGATTTTCACACTTGGATATTAGCCATTTATAAAAACAGAGTTTGACTGTATATAACTTGTACCGCGCGGGGAGACATGGGTAATGCTACGTCATCGGTATGGAATGTCGAAGGATGTCTTGCAAGACATGTCTTATTGGCCATTTCCACATCTTCCATAATACACTTTGTTTGCGCCCCACTATTTTGCGTAAGTGTTGTTTTAAGTTTCTCTTGGTCGACTGTATGTCCCAAGAGAAATTGAAAACATTGCTTAGGCAATTTTTTTTTGTGGGGGGGGGGGGGGGGGGGCAAACAAAGTGTATGGTGGGAATGTAAAAGTGGCGAATTGGAGAGATCGCACTAAAACGCCTCGAAGAAGCATCCTTTATATCTAAAAAAAGTAATGTCTATAGTTGAGTCTACGCCTTGAATTACCAGTATAATCCAAATCACGATCATGTGTTGGCGTTGATTAAAGGTCACACGTTTAACAAAAACCCTAATAAAATAGGCATTTTCTGAAAGCGTATGAATTATAGATTTGTATATGTAATGTATTCATTTGAAGGAAGGGAAAATAAAGAGATCAAATTGAGTTGGAAGGAAGTTGTGAACATCGCTACGTGTTCTTCATACCTTTCCCTAAATACCGTGCAGCGGATCGGAATATTGTTAAAATATGTCAGGTTTGCTTTAGACAACGATTTCTTTTTGAAGAGATCGCACTAGATGGATTAGGAAGAAGCATTTTATCTGAAAAAAGAGAGATCTATTACACTGTGCGGAATCAGAATGTCCGTCGTGAGCAGTATTGCTGCCTGTTTCACGGTTACTTTAGATCTAGTGCCGCGGTGGACTAGTCTCATTGTACCTCTCTGGGCTAAATTGTGCAGAGTAACCGAGAGAGAATGGTGCCTAATTTTTCACAGCCCGTTCTTCAAAAAACAGGTGCCAATTCTGATTTTCAATTTATTAGCAGAGAGATTAAAAAAAAGTACCAAACTTCGATTTTAATTTCTTGGCAACGAAATTAAATAAGGTTCCAGGTTTCGATTTTCTTAAAATTTGTTGGCAGCGAGATTAAAAAGGTACCAAATCTTTGATGAAGATTGGGGTATTTCAAATGTACATCATCAAAGGCCTTTTTCTCGTATGCACGTGTGTAAATAAATTGCTGGGAAAAAGGAAGTGAAATTCATTTTCTACCCACTATTAGAACACATGTCGATTTAGTGTTTTCCGATTCCACTGAGGGCGTCATCGCGAAAGTTGCGCAAGCGACTGCAGAATCGCTCACGTAAAATGACTCAAACACAAGTGGAGGAAACGCGTATGATGATTGATAACATAAACAGATAACATTTACTTTATGTCTGAGCCACCTTAAATTTATGAAAAAAATCAATTCACTCTGAACCTCTCCGACAGAATCTTTAAAATGATTTGAGTGACTATTTTGTTGATTAAACAAAACTGAATTAAAAAGAAAAACTTTTACCGAGTTATCAAATTTAATGCCATTAGCAACTGATTATGTCAAACGATTAGTTAGCTCTCAGTTCTAATAGTTACTTGTAGATACGACAGCATCAGCTATGCTGCAACACATTTATCGTGTATAAATAAAAGCTATTATTATTATTATTATTATTATTATTATTATTATTATTATTATTATTATTATTATGCTTTAGAACTTTACTGACACAAAACCTGCATATGATGTCCAAAACGTGTCGATTTAAAGGAGAAGTTCACTCCAGAATGGCCATTTATTTTCTTTACGCCAATAAAAAGTTTATACAAAAATATGTTATTCACCAAAATTTCAGCTTCCAACGAGCGCTAAATCCCTACGAAATCTTTCTTTAAAGTAGCCCAAAATTGGACAACTGAACGCCGCCATCTTGGAGCTAGTAATGTATGCGTGACGTCAAAGAGTTCAGCCTGAAGTTTAGCGGGAAAATTTAAATACTCGAAAGTCTTTGTTTCTTTGTGGTGGCTTTTGTATGTCAAAATGCCTGTTTGTGCAGCTCCATGTTTCTCAAACAGAGCTCCAAGAGATACAAAAAAACCTTTCAGCTTTTCTTTCCTTTCAGACAGGCATTTTGACAAACAAAACCACTTCAAAGAAACAAGGAGTTTGAAGTATTTAAATTTTCCCGCTAAACTTCAGGCTGAACTCTTTGACGTCACGCATACATTACTAGCTCCAAGATGGCGGCGTTCAGTTGTCCAATTTTGGGCTACTTTAGAGAAAGATTTCGTAGGGATTTAGCGCTCGTTGGAAGCTGAAATTTTGGTGAATAACATATTTTTGTATAAACTTTTTATTGGCGTAAAGAAAATAAATGGCCATTCTGGAGTGAACTTCTCCTTTAATGTTTTCTAATCTTTTGAAGGCGTCATTATGATCAGGATAGTTGCGCAAGCGACTGCAGAATCGCTCACGTAAACTGACTCAAACACAAGCGGTTTTGTTGATTGAACAAAAATGTATGAAAAGAAAAACTTTGACCGAGTTATCAAACTTAACTTAAGTGACACAAAACGTGCATCTTCAGGATCGGGCCAAAAACATGAAATGTTAGAATATTACGAGCCGCCTAAAACTTAGAAACCTCAATACATTTAAATATTGCGTAGACCTTTCAAAATCCACCTGCTTCCTTAGTAAATATGTCATTAATATATATGTCATTATATCTCCATCCTATTGGTTATCTTCATAAGCTGATAAACATTGCACGTGAGCAATTAACTTGGTCCAGAAGAAATAAAATGAACAAGATATTCCGTCGCACGCTGCTAGACCTAATGAGTCACTCAAGGTGTGTTTAGCAAGCCTCATAGTGACACAAAACCACTGTGGTTCTGCCAAGATATTCTTGCTGACTGTTTTTTACTGATTACTTCAAATCGTAAGTATTGAAAAAAGGAGTGTGTTACATACATAAGGGGAAAGATTAAAACCTACCTATAGCTCTCTTTTGTTTTAATTTTTGGTAAAATCAAAAACGTAGATTAAAAATAGAAGTTTGACTTGAATTAAAAGTCTCTCTAAGGTGCATAAGTATAAATCTTCATGGACCTGTTTGCTTTTATAAGAATTTTCTTTTAAGGATTAGATAGTAAATAATGCAAATGATTCTGCTTACAAACTTTAGACAAACTTTAAACGATTGTAGAAATGGCATCACAAAGCTAGTGATATAGATTGCACATGAACTACAGTCACCACAAAGCTTCTTTGGCAATTTTCGGCTTTGCTAGCATTCCCCGGAAGAGTAAAACTTAAAAACGACATTATATATTTGTTTCAGCTGCTGTTTGAGTAATAACTGAATAATAATTTGAAGCGCTTGGAACAAAGCTGAGACGCACGGAAGACTTGAATTAACCTCACGTAGCATTTAGCGATCCCAATTGAGGCCCTAAGTTGATAAATGACACGTAATCTGCATGGCTTAAAAGAAAATCGTATAACACATTAACAATTTTGCTTATGTATGTTCCTTGGCAGGACAAACACGACAAAGTGTAATGTTTACAGTTGAAAACGATACGATGCGAGTTTGGGAGTCAAAAAAGTTTTACAGTCTTAGAGTACTTTCAAACGAAATAACAATGGTAAATCATGATTTCACACGGCCAATTTTCATGATTGAATAGTCTTATCTTATCTTCGACGCCCTTGTGAGTGAAATGTACACAGGTGATGATCAATATTGGATTTAATTTCTTTTATCACGTATGCAAAATCAGATGAGGCACGAATTCACAAAACCTGGTCAACCAATATTCCAACCATATACAACATTGAAGTTTAGTGGCTGAGGAAAGATCTGCTGATAAAAAATCTTGGCTGATTGGTCAGTCATCTCGCTGCTCTTTTATGGGTTGTTGAATTTTACACTCCTGCCAAGTAATATTAAAGAAGAAAGGTGATTTTTTTCCAAAACGTTTTCACCCAAAATTCAATGTACCGTATAATTTTTAGCTATAAATTTCTGATCACAATGTTGATGTGAATTGCCGCAAGCTGAAAGCAACAGCAAAAAAATGTTTTTATCCTCTCAGTTCTAAAATACATTTCTGTAGTTTGTTTCTGAATTTGAAGATATAAAGAAAAATCTCAGTTCTGATTAATGACTTTCCTTATTCTCCGCACCTTTCCACGTGACAGTGTACTGAATATTTTAATGAGAAAGTCGAACTTGATCGTTTCGGGGAATTGAAAGGTTAAGTTATCAGTTACATTGTTGAATAAGGCAGAAAAAATGGCCTACGATAAACAAGGAGATAAAGTGTAATCTTCATTTAACGTATCAAGCCGAGTAGCATTATCAAGAGCAATATATTATCAGTTTCCCTCAATAACGTTTATGTCTTAGCCTTGTTATTGTTATTTTCAGGAAAGCCAATATGAACACGACCGACCTCTCCCCTGTGGATAGACACGCCCTTCGTCTGGCGGAATCGTTACGTTCTCCAAGTACCGTTCGAATTGTTCTGGAAACTTCAATCTATGGTTTCATTTGTACTTCTGCATTAGTAGGAAATCTCCTCGTTCACTACATTATTTACAAATCGCCGAGACTTCGAAACGTACCAGGGCTTTTTATGGCATCCCTCACTGTGTCAGATATCGCCACTGCTGCCCTCGCGACTCCGCTATCTTTTGCATCGCTCATCGTAGGGCGCTGGATCGCTGGCTTCGTTGCATGTCAGTTTCAAGGTTTTGTTGTCATAACAACAGTCGCCGCCTCTCTGTAGACCATGGCTCTTATGTCGATAGATCGATATTTCCGCGTTGTTCGTCCCATAAAACATCGAATATTATTCACCATGCCACGCGCACGGTGGATGACCGCGTCGGTCTGGATCATGGCTATGATGCACCCAGTCCCTTATCTTGCCAGCGGTAGAAGATTCATTTTTCATCCAGGAAAGTTTTTCTGTTTCTACGAAGCAGATGCGTCTTTTACAGCTGATGTTGTCTATGTTTGCATTTGCATTTCGCTTTCCGTTCTCTCATTTTGTTATTTTAATGTTTTTAAACATCTGAGATTGAACACTAAGCGTGTGAAAAATTTGCGCGGACAATTTGCAACTCAAGATGACAATACAAGCAAGATCACACCAGAAGAGATAAAACTGACACGAACTTTATTTGTTACTGTTCTTGGATATCTGATTTGCTGGACTCCTGTTCTTATAGTTGATTTTGTGGAAATGGGTGTTGGTGATTGGTCCCTTTCACGTGGGGTCTATGTCATGTACACTACTATTGGACTCAAAAGCTCGTCCTTAAATCCCACATATCAAACTTAGCCTATTGTTATGGTTAGAATTTTTCTGGCACAATGAAGCTATTGTTGCCCATCCTTAGGGATTTTCCTGTTCGGTGTCGCCAAATTACACTCGGGTTAAATCGAATCCAGTCGGCACGTTGCTGATGATGGCATTTTTGTTCCTAACGGGGGCCTTCTTGGGAAAGCACAGACAGACTAACAAGTTTGAATAAAAAGTAAAGCGAGGTTTGATGTTTAAAGCGTCGGTTCGCATAAGTAAGGTGAGGTTTCATGTTCAAGGTCGGTTCGTTATTCAAAAGCATAAATAAAAAGTTAAGCAAGGTTCCATGTTCGAAGCATCGGTTGGAAAGCGCGCAGGATAAGCGAGGTTTCATGTTCTAAGCGTCGTTTGGAATGTTCACAAGTTTGAATAAAAGGTTAAGCGAGGCTCTATCTGCTTTATGTTCAAAGCGCGTCAGTTCAAATGTTTACAAGTTGGAATAAAAAGTTAATTCAGCCATTAAAATTGATGACATTTACGTGCGTAATAGCAACATAATAATGCAGCTGTGTGTGAAAGTGGAATTAAAATGAAAATTCGTCTCGACCAAGAGAAAATGAAGGTAGAATTAGAAGCTAATTTTTTTCCTCTCATGCAGAGTCGTTATGAATTTCCCGGCCTATCCTTGGCCAGGGGCAGTTAATGGGGCGAAACGAAGTAAATCCGGCAAAAATCGTTTTCAAGAAGGCTTCTTGAAAACTTTTGCCCCTCCGACTTTGCCGGGTTTACTTCGTGATAGATGCGTAAAATAAAATAGAGAAAAAAGTATGGACGGCTTGCGTACGTCTGCGGAAAAAGTTGAACCATATTTCACTTCTTTCGCAGACTCGAGACGTCTTTACATTTTTGCAGCGGAGCTATGTTGTTTATTAAAATCGTAGCTGTATGGCGATACAAAATTTGTTCTCTTTAGTATACAGTGGAACCCCGATATAACGACACACCATATAAAAAAATTATTCCAATCCGCAATGTTATGGCATGGCCTGAACTTTCCCATGGGAATAATCCTTCGCAAAAGGAATTTCCCTGCGGTCGCCTCTCAATTCTAAATAACGCTGCCCTTGCCGAATAACCCTAATGTAACCCTAACACTTCGTGCTTACACTAACTTTTTATTTTGGAAAACCGATTTTCAGTAATCCCGAGTCTCTTTGCATAGCCTGCATCTCTTCTATATCAAAAGTGGATTGTAAAGGAATTACCCTGTGATTGCCTTACAGCTTCGAAAACGCAAGCCTATAGGGTAAACGCTAACTCTAGGTGCAGCTAACTCTAACTTTTGGAAAAACGAATTCATAACGTCTTCAGTGACTTTCAAAAGAAAACAATTAACAAAGTACTGAGAACAATCTATAGAGATCTTTTGTGGAAATCGAAACCAAGGTTAATAGACAAACCCAATCATGACCACTGATGGAAGTCACTGTTCAGAAATAAGAGCTCTTAAAATAGAACTAAGCGCTTGAGGTTACAAAACTCTTTGTGCGGGCTTTCGGGCCCTTGAATCACACTGGAACGGAAGCTACGAAATAGTAAGCAACTGATAAACTAAACATCGTGCGGTTCGAATGTTCACAAGATGGAATAAACAGTCAGACGAGTTCTCATTTTCAAAGCGTCCGTTCGCATCTTCAAAAGTTTGACTCTCATTTCACAAATGACTTTCAAGAAATATCTTTATTATATATTTAAGACAGAAAAAAGCACCGATCCTAATCTTGCCTGAGACTTTTACCTCAAAATATCTCTCAACTCTCCAACTGAACGCGAAGCTATTGCTCTGCGGTATATCACTCCCAAAATAGATAACTTTGGCGGAAATTATTTTAGCTATATATGTATATTGTTGTATTCGAGAGCCTTTGCCTTTACGTGTACGTTTTTATTACAGGTTTAATTTTATCCAAATTAAAAATTTAACCAAGCGCTTCTCAGATAAAAAAAGATGTGTAAATTAAACTGTTATAACGACAAAGTTGTTTTAACCGACTGAGTCTGTAGACTCTGCAGGCTTAGACTTAATATTTTGCAAGCCGAATTAAGCTGACATTTCCGCGCGGAATTAGTAAAATGAAAATTCCTCACTTCGAATTTTCCAAGAATTATCTTACCTTACAGATGCAAACGTGGCTTTTTTTTGTACCGTTCTTTCATGAGCTGTTTGCAAGCCGAATTAAACTGACATTTCCGCGCGGAATTAGTAAAATGAAAATTCCTCACTTCGAATTTTCCAAGAATTATCTTACCTTACAGATGCAAACGTGGCTTTTTTTTGTACCGTTCTTTCGGTGTAAAGCGCCCCACTGAACCAAGAATTCTATCATAAAGGAAGTTCAGTCTTTCACTAACACAATTAATAACTATGGTGACAAATAACAAGGAATTTCTTGAAAGGAATAATATTGGAATAATATTGACATTCTGTCAGCAGCTCCTGTTTGCAAGAAAAAACTCATTTTCCATTATAAGCATTTTCAACAGTTCTTGATATAATCTAAAATTAAGGTAATTAGAGAGTTACGGAAACAATTTTCAATGACTTCTTACTCGTTTTATCCAAATTAGTTTTAACAACCGCCAAAATTTAAGCGAATGCTTTGCTAATAAGTTGTTTAATTACTAATAATGTCTAGCTTTTCTTCTTTTGCAAAATTATATTTTGACTCCAAAATATGTTAATTACCCTCATCCCGGGAGACAAAAGATAGCTGTCAAAGTCACACCTGCATTTCGTTTGACGCTACACATTTGCACATTTCAAGCTTATAGTATTCACAGTTCCCTTTTGCATTCCCGTTTCCCTAGATATGGCTAACGCAGGCTCTGGCGACCCATTGTACATCACCGGCTGACCTACTACATTCAGTGGTTCTATTGCGAACTTTCAAGTTCAATTGCGAAAGCGCTATCATGCCCAGAGTTTGTTCACTTTGATGGGGGCGAGGGAAGCCAAAGTGTAGTTTGATAACGCGCTACAACCCCTGTACAAGGATATAACTATGCGGAAAAAGACCAGCTGACTTGTATTCAATTTAGGAGTGTTTGAATTCTATAACGCTTTGTCTCAAACTTCCCCCACCCCACTCCCTTTTAGATGTGTCCAAGCTACAACAATCATTCCCACACCCTCCACCACAAAGCCTAGGTTTGTAACACTCATTGCTTCCGACGAATTTTGTATTTCGCGCTCGGCGATCTGGCTACGCGTCGGTGATTCCTAACTATTGTCTTACAAACAATAGCGCCCCTTTCCATCAAACAATAGTTAAGACCATAAAAGGAGCGAAAAGTTAGACTTATTGTCCAGCCAAAATCCCAACCGAAAGTTTGATACGTTATATACGGAGCTCTTAATCAAACATTTCGACGTGAATACAAAAATATTTTCTGCTTCAAGAAGTTATTAAACCAAAATGAAAACACTCAATGTGAAGTAACAAATACAAACACCGTGGATTTGTAAGAAAGCCAATCTAAGCCTAACCTTGTATACATTGACCATTTGTTATAACACTATCAATTTGATTTTAAATACGTATCCTTTAAACCTTAAAGTAAAACATTGTAAATAAATAAATAAATCACTTTATTTAAGTGTCAATGTATTTAGCACTGCTGTGCTAATTGGGGACGCTGTAAATATTAGGAAAGAAATATTATAAATCAAACAGAAACTTGTTAAAAATCCCAACTGACAGGAGGCTGACCAGTCGGCTATTTACAAAGCGTGGAGGAGTTGAATTCGGGACCACCGAAGACAAATCCATCTAGTGGCAGGGAGGAGGATTTGAACCCGGGACCTCCGGATTACAAGTCCAGCGCCCTAACCACTAGGCCACGCTGCCTCCAGGTAAATTAATTCAATGATTGTAACTGATTCAATGATGTAATTCAATGATTGTTGGTAAGTGTCAATCATACGTACACTACACTGTGGAACAAGGCACATATTGAGATAAAGTGATGACGACCAGATGGGAAATCTCTCTTCTAGGTTCCTTCATTTTGGAACGTTTAGAAAAGTAGCAACATAACTAGCATTGGTGGTGGTAGGGAGAGAGAGGGAGGAAGGAAGAGTATGTAAAGTGCTTTCGCGCTTCTTGCACTCACTCTTGCTCTCAGTGGGGTGTTCCAAGTCACCCATCCAATTAATAACCCCACCCAACAAGTCTAATTGCTTAAATTGGTTATACACTGCGAAGATCATTTCATTCATTTCATGGTTCTACGTCATCTACTTAATTATTATGCGGTACAGTAGAACCTACAACTGGCTCTGCTCCCAACTTATTAAGGCTTCGTCAGTTCTTAGCTCAGTTGACCTCAGTTGGTAGAGTAACGTACCGGTTATGCATCAGTGAATTCCAGCAGTGCCCATCCCCCTCGGGCAACCGCGGGGCATTTGCTCACGTTGTCAGTCCCGGGTGTGGGGCATTCGCGATTTTATCTGGGCCGGGGGTATGGCATTTGCGTACGGCGGGGCCCCCGTTCATTTGACACACGTGGTTTTGAATCCGTGGAGTGAGTCGCGTATTCGTGATGGAGGCGTTTATAGGCCAAGACATGGACTACATTGCAGGTTGGCTAGTCCATCAAGGACTACAGAAGCTTGTGGATGTTTTTAAAGGTGTACATTGTCTATATTTCTTCATTGCTAAGAAGCAACAACTTGTACTATATATTGGACTCACAAGCTCGTCCTTAAATCCCACATATCAAACTTAGCCTATTGTTATGGTTAGAATTTTTCTGGCACAATGAAGCTATTGTTGCCCATCCTTAGGGATTTTCCTGTTCGGTGTCGCCAAATTACACTCGGGTTAAATCGAATCCAGTCGGCACGTTGCTGATGATGGCATTTTTGTTCCTAACGGGGGCCTTCTTGGGAAAGCACAGACAGACTAACAAGTTTGAATAAAAAGTAAAGCGAGGTTTGATGTTTAAAGCGTCGGTTCGCATAAGTAAGGTGAGGTTTCATGTTCAAGGTCGGTTCGTTATTCAAAAGCATAAATAAAAAGTTAAGCAAGGTTCCATGTTCGAAGCATCGGTTGGAAAGCGCGCAGGATAAGCGAGGTTTCATGTTCTAAGCGTCGTTTGGAATGTTCACAAGTTTGAATAAAAGGTTAAGCGAGGCT
Source organism: Meandrina meandrites (assembly GCA_963693305.1). Classification (NCBI taxonomy): domain Eukaryota; kingdom Metazoa; phylum Cnidaria; class Anthozoa; order Scleractinia; family Meandrinidae; genus Meandrina; species Meandrina meandrites. Next base: position 1,053,935 of record OY855913.1, on the reverse strand, counting down.
CTATCTGCTTTATGTTCAAAGCGCGTCAGTTCAAATGTTTACAAGTTGGAATAAAAAGTTAATTCAGCCATTAAAATTGATGACATTTACGTGCGTAATAGCAACATAATAATGCAGCTGTGTGTGAAAGTGGAATTAAAATGAAAATTCGTCTCGACCAAGAGAAAATGAAGGTAGAATTAGAAGCTAATTTTTTTCCTCTCATGCAGAGTCGTTATGAATTTCCCGGCCTATCCTTGGCCAGGGGCAGTTAATGGGGCGAAACGAAGTAAATCCGGCAAAAATCGTTTTCAAGAAGGCTTCTTGAAAACTTTTGCCCCTCCGACTTTGCCGGGTTTACTTCGTGATAGATGCGTAAAATAAAATAGAGAAAAAAGTATGGACGGCTTGCGTACGTCTGCGGAAAAAGTTGAACCATATTTCACTTCTTTCGCAGACTCGAGACGTCTTTACATTTTTGCAGCGGAGCTATGTTGTTTATTAAAATCGTAGCTGTATGGCGATACAAAATTTGTTCTCTTTAGTATACAGTGGAACCCCGATATAACGACACACCATATAAAAAAATTATTCCAATCCGCAATGTTATGGCATGGCCTGAACTTTCCCATGGGAATAATCCTTCGCAAAAGGAATTTCCCTGCGGTCGCCTCTCAATTCTAAATAACGCTGCCCTTGCCGAATAACCCTAATGTAACCCTAACACTTCGTGCTTACACTAACTTTTTATTTTGGAAAACCGATTTTCAGTAATCCCGAGTCTCTTTGCATAGCCTGCATCTCTTCTATATCAAAAGTGGATTGTAAAGGAATTACCCTGTGATTGCCTTACAGCTTCGAAAACGCAAGCCTATAGGGTAAACGCTAACTCTAGGTGCAGCTAACTCTAACTTTTGGAAAAACGAATTCATAACGTCTTCAGTGACTTTCAAAAGAAAACAATTAACAAAGTACTGAGAACAATCTATAGAGATCTTTTGTGGAAATCGAAACCAAGGTTAATAGACAAACCCAATCATGACCACTGATGGAAGTCACTGTTCAGAAATAAGAGCTCTTAAAATAGAACTAAGCGCTTGAGGTTACAAAACTCTTTGTGCGGGCTTTCGGGCCCTTGAATCACACTGGAACGGAAGCTACGAAATAGTAAGCAACTGATAAACTAAACATCGTGCGGTTCGAATGTTCACAAGATGGAATAAACAGTCAGACGAGTTCTCATTTTCAAAGCGTCCGTTCGCATCTTCAAAAGTTTGACTCTCATTTCACAAATGACTTTCAAGAAATATCTTTATTATATATTTAAGACAGAAAAAAGCACCGATCCTAATCTTGCCTGAGACTTTTACCTCAAAATATCTCTCAACTCTCCAACTGAACGCGAAGCTATTGCTCTGCGGTATATCACTCCCAAAATAGATAACTTTGGCGGAAATTATTTTAGCTATATATGTATATTGTTGTATTCGAGAGCCTTTGCCTTTACGTGTACGTTTTTATTACAGGTTTAATTTTATCCAAATTAAAAATTTAACCAAGCGCTTCTCAGATAAAAAAAGATGTGTAAATTAAACTGTTATAACGACAAAGTTGTTTTAACCGACTGAGTCTGTAGACTCTGCAGGCTTAGACTTAATATTTTGCAAGCCGAATTAAGCTGACATTTCCGCGCGGAATTAGTAAAATGAAAATTCCTCACTTCGAATTTTCCAAGAATTATCTTACCTTACAGATGCAAACGTGGCTTTTTTTTGTACCGTTCTTTCATGAGCTGTTTGCAAGCCGAATTAAACTGACATTTCCGCGCGGAATTAGTAAAATGAAAATTCCTCACTTCGAATTTTCCAAGAATTATCTTACCTTACAGATGCAAACGTGGCTTTTTTTTGTACCGTTCTTTCATGAGCTGTTTGCAAGCCGAATTAAACTGACATTTCCGCGCGGAATTAGTAAAATGAAAATTCCTCACTTCGAATTTTCCAAGAATTATCTTACCTTACAGATGCAAACGTGGCTTTTTTTTGTACCGTTCTTTCGGTGTAAAGCGCCCCACTGAACCAAGAATTCTATCATAAAGGAAGTTCAGTCTTTCACTAACACAATTAATAACTATGGTGACAAATAACAAGGAATTTCTTGAAAGGAATAATATTGGAATAATATTGACATTCTGTCAGCAGCTCCTGTTTGCAAGAAAAAACTCATTTTCCATTATAAGCATTTTCAACAGTTCTTGATATAATCTAAAATTAAGGTAATTAGAGAGTTACGGAAACAATTTTCAATGACTTCTTACTCGTTTTATCCAAATTAGTTTTAACAACCGCCAAAATTTAAGCGAATGCTTTGCTAATAAGTTGTTTAATTACTAATAATGTCTAGCTTTTCTTCTTTTGCAAAATTATATTTTGACTCCAAAATATGTTAATTACCCTCATCCCGGGAGACAAAAGATAGCTGTCAAAGTCACACCTGCATTTCGTTTGACGCTACACATTTGCACATTTCAAGCTTATAGTATTCACAGTTCCCTTTTGCATTCCCGTTTCCCTAGATATGGCTAACGCAGGCTCTGGCGACCCATTGTACATCACCGGCTGACCTACTACATTCAGTGGTTCTATTGCGAACTTTCAAGTTCAATTGCGAAAGCGCTATCATGCCCAGAGTTTGTTCACTTTGATGGGGGCGAGGGAAGCCAAAGTGTAGTTTGATAACGCGCTACAACCCCTGTACAAGGATATAACTATGCGGAAAAAGACCAGCTGACTTGTATTCAATTTAGGAGTGTTTGAATTCTATAACGCTTTGTCTCAAACTTCCCCCACCCCACTCCCTTTTAGATGTGTCCAAGCTACAACAATCATTCCCACACCCTCCACCACAAAGCCTAGGTTTGTAACACTCATTGCTTCCGACGAATTTTGTATTTCGCGCTCGGCGATCTGGCTACGCGTCGGTGATTCCTAACTATTGTCTTACAAACAATAGCGCCCCTTTCCATCAAACAATAGTTAAGACCATAAAAGGAGCGAAAAGTTAGACTTATTGTCCAGCCAAAATCCCAACCGAAAGTTTGATACGTTATATACGGAGCTCTTAATCAAACATTTCGACGTGAATACAAAAATATTTTCTGCTTCAAGAAGTTATTAAACCAAAATGAAAACACTCAATGTGAAGTAACAAATACAAACACCGTGGATTTGTAAGAAAGCCAATCTAAGCCTAACCTTGTATACATTGACCATTTGTTATAACACTATCAATTTGATTTTAAATACGTATCCTTTAAACCTTAAAGTAAAACATTGTAAATAAATAAATAAATCACTTTATTTAAGTGTCAATGTATTTAGCACTGCTGTGCTAATTGGGGACGCTGTAAATATTAGGAAAGAAATATTATAAATCAAACAGAAACTTGTTAAAAATCCCAACTGACAGGAGGCTGACCAGTCGGCTATTTACAAAGCGTGGAGGAGTTGAATTCGGGACCACCGAAGACAAATCCATCTAGTGGCAGGGAGGAGGATTTGAACCCGGGACCTCCGGATTACAAGTCCAGCGCCCTAACCACTAGGCCACGCTGCCTCCAGGTAAATTAATTCAATGATTGTAACTGATTCAATGATGTAATTCAATGATTGTTGGTAAGTGTCAATCATACGTACACTACACTGTGGAACAAGGCACATATTGAGATAAAGTGATGACGACCAGATGGGAAATCTCTCTTCTAGGTTCCTTCATTTTGGAACGTTTAGAAAAGTAGCAACATAACTAGCATTGGTGGTGGTAGGGAGAGAGAGGGAGGAAGGAAGAGTATGTAAAGTGCTTTCGCGCTTCTTGCACTCACTCTTGCTCTCAGTGGGGTGTTCCAAGTCACCCATCCAATTAATAACCCCACCCAACAAGTCTAATTGCTTAAATTGGTTATACACTGCGAAGATCATTTCATTCATTTCATGGTTCTACGTCATCTACTTAATTATTATGCGGTACAGTAGAACCTACAACTGGCTCTGCTCCCAACTTATTAAGGCTTCGTCAGTTCTTAGCTCAGTTGACCTCAGTTGGTAGAGTAACGTACCGGTTATGCATCAGTGAATTCCAGCAGTGCCCATCCCCCTCGGGCAACCGCGGGGCATTTGCTCACGTTGTCAGTCCCGGGTGTGGGGCATTCGCGATTTTATCTGGGCCGGGGGTATGGCATTTGCGTACGGCGGGGCCCCCGTTCATTTGACACACGTGGTTTTGAATCCGTGGAGTGAGTCGCGTATTCGTGATGGAGGCGTTTATAGGCCAAGACATGGACTACATTGCAGGTTGGCTAGTCCATCAAGGACTACAGAAGCTTGTGGATGTTTTTAAAGGTGTACATTGTCTATATTTCTTCATTGCTAAGAAGCAACAACTTGTACTATATATTGGACTCACAAGCTCGTCCTTAAATCCCACATATCAAACTTAGCCTATTGTTATGGTTAGAATTTTTCTGGCACAATGAAGCTATTGTTGCCCATCCTTAGGGATTTTCCTGTTCGGTGTCGCCAAATTACACTCGGGTTAAATCGAATCCAGTCGGCACGTTGCTGATGATGGCATTTTTGTTCCTAACGGGGGCCTTCTTGGGAAAGCACAGACAGACTAACAAGTTTGAATAAAAAGTAAAGCGAGGTTTGATGTTTAAAGCGTCGGTTCGCATAAGTAAGGTGAGGTTTCATGTTCAAGGTCGGTTCGTTATTCAAAAGCATAAATAAAAAGTTAAGCAAGGTTCCATGTTCGAAGCATCGGTTGGAAAGCGCGCAGGATAAGCGAGGTTTCATGTTCTAAGCGTCGTTTGGAATGTTCACAAGTTTGAATAAAAGGTTAAGCGAGGCTCTATCTGCTTTATGTTCAAAGCGCGTCAGTTCAAATGTTTACAAGTTGGAATAAAAAGTTAATTCAGCCATTAAAATTGATGAAATTAAACTGTTATAACGACAAAGTTGTTTTAACCGACTGAGTCTGTAGACTCTGCAGGCTTAGACTTAATATTTTGCAAGCCGAATTAAGCTGACATTTCCGCGCGGAATTAGTAAAATGAAAATTCCTCACTTCGAATTTTCCAAGAATTATCTTACCTTACAGATGCAAACGTGGCTTTTTTTGTACCGTTCTTTCATGAGCTGTTTGCAAGCCGAATTAAACTGACATTTCCGCGCGGAATTAGTAAAATGAAAATTCCTCACTTCGAATTTTCCAAGAATTATCTTACCTTACAGATGCAAACGTGGCTTTTTTTTGTACCGTTCTTTCATGAGCTGTTTGCAAGCCGAATTAAACTGACATTTCCGCGCGGAATTAGTAAAATGAAAATTCCTCACTTCGAATTTTCCAAGAATTATCTTACCTTACAGATGCAAACGTGGCTTTTTTTTGTACCGTTCTTTCGGTGTAAAGCGCCCCACTGAACCAAGAATTCTATCATAAAGGAAGTTCAGTCTTTCACTAACACAATTAATAACTATGGTGACAAATAACAAGGAATTTCTTGAAAGGAATAATATTGGAATAATATTGACATTCTGTCAGCAGCTCCTGTTTGCAAGAAAAAACTCATTTTCCATTATAAGCATTTTCAACAGTTCTTGATATAATCTAAAATTAAGGTAATTAGAGAGTTACGGAAACAATTTTCAATGACTTCTTACTCGTTTTATCCAAATTAGTTTTAACAACCGCCAAAATTTAAGCGAATGCTTTGCTAATAAGTTGTTTAATTACTAATAATGTCTAGCTTTTCTTCTTTTGCAAAATTATATTTTGACTCCAAAATATGTTAATTACCCTCATCCCGGGAGACAAAAGATAGCTGTCAAAGTCACACCTGCATTTCGTTTGACGCTACACATTTGCACATTTCAAGCTTATAGTATTCACAGTTCCCTTTTGCATTCCCGTTTCCCTAGATATGGCTAACGCAGGCTCTGGCGACCCATTGTACATCACCGGCTGACCTACTACATTCAGTGGTTCTATTGCGAACTTTCAAGTTCAATTGCGAAAGCGCTATCATGCCCAGAGTTTGTTCACTTTGATGGGGGCGAGGGAAGCCAAAGTGTAGTTTGATAACGCGCTACAACCCCTGTACAAGGATATAACTATGCGGAAAAAGACCAGCTGACTTGTATTCAATTTAGGAGTGTTTGAATTCTATAACGCTTTGTCTCAAACTTCCCCCACCCCACTCCCTTTTAGATGTGTCCAAGCTACAACAATCATTCCCACACCCTCCACCACAAAGCCTAGGTTTGTAACACTCATTGCTTCCGACGAATTTTGTATTTCGCGCTCGGCGATCTGGCTACGCGTCGGTGATTCCTAACTATTGTCTTACAAACAATAGCGCCCCTTTCCATCAAACAATAGTTAAGACCATAAAAGGAGCGAAAAGTTAGACTTATTGTCCAGCCAAAATCCCAACCGAAAGTTTGATACGTTATATACGGAGCTCTTAATCAAACATTTCGACGTGAATACAAAAATATTTTCTGCTTCAAGAAGTTATTAAACCAAAATGAAAACACTCAATGTGAAGTAACAAATACAAACACCGTGGATTTGTAAGAAAGCCAATCTAAGCCTAACCTTGTATACATTGACCATTTGTTATAACACTATCAATTTGATTTTAAATACGTATCCTTTAAACCTTAAAGTAAAACATTGTAAATAAATAAATAAATCACTTTATTTAAGTGTCAATGTATTTAGCACTGCTGTGCTAATTGGGGACGCTGTAAATATTAGGAAAGAAATATTATAAATCAAACAGAAACTTGTTAAAAATCCCAACTGACAGGAGGCTGACCAGTCGGCTATTTACAAAGCGTGGAGGAGTTGAATTCGGGACCACCGAAGACAAATCCATCTAGTGGCAGGGAGGAGGATTTGAACCCGGGACCTCCGGATTACAAGTCCAGCGCCCTAACCACTAGGCCACGCTGCCTCCAGGTAAATTAATTCAATGATTGTAACTGATTCAATGATGTAATTCAATGATTGTTGGTAAGTGTCAATCATACGTACACTACACTGTGGAACAAGGCACATATTGAGATAAAGTGATGACGACCAGATGGGAAATCTCTCTTCTAGGTTCCTTCATTTTGGAACGTTTAGAAAAGTAGCAACATAACTAGCATTGGTGGTGGTAGGGAGAGAGAGGGAGGAAGGAAGAGTATGTAAAGTGCTTTCGCGCTTCTTGCACTCACTCTTGCTCTCAGTGGGGTGTTCCAAGTCACCCATCCAATTAATAACCCCACCCAACAAGTCTAATTGCTTAAATTGGTTATACACTGCGAAGATCATTTCATTCATTTCATGGTTCTACGTCATCTACTTAATTATTATGCGGTACAGTAGAACCTACAACTGGCTCTGCTCCCAACTTATTAAGGCTTCGTCAGTTCTTAGCTCAGTTGACCTCAGTTGGTAGAGTAACGTACCGGTTATGCATCAGTGAATTCCAGCAGTGCCCATCCCCCTCGGGCAACCGCGGGGCATTTGCTCACGTTGTCAGTCCCGGGTGTGGGGCATTCGCGATTTTATCTGGGCCGGGGGTATGGCATTTGCGTACGGCGGGGCCCCCGTTCATTTGACACACGTGGTTTTGAATCCGTGGAGTGAGTCGCGTATTCGTGATGGAGGCGTTTATAGGCCAAGACATGGACTACATTGCAGGTTGGCTAGTCCATCAAGGACTACAGAAGCTTGTGGATGTTTTTAAAGGTGTACATTGTCTATATTTCTTCATTGCTAAGAAGCAACAACTTGTACTATATATTGGACTCACAAGCTCGTCCTTAAATCCCACATATCAAACTTAGCCTATTGTTATGGTTAGAATTTTTCTGGCACAATGAAGCTATTGTTGCCCATCCTTAGGGATTTTCCTGTTCGGTGTCGCCAAATTACACTCGGGTTAAATCGAATCCAGTCGGCACGTTGCTGATGATGGCATTTTTGTTCCTAACGGGGGCCTTCTTGGGAAAGCACAGACAGACTAACAAGTTTGAATAAAAAGTAAAGCGAGGTTTGATGTTTAAAGCGTCGGTTCGCATAAGTAAGGTGAGGTTTCATGTTCAAGGTCGGTTCGTTATTCAAAAGCATAAATAAAAAGTTAAGCAAGGTTCCATGTTCGAAGCATCGGTTGGAAAGCGCGCAGGATAAGCGAGGTTTCATGTTCTAAGCGTCGTTTGGAATGTTCACAAGTTTGAATAAAAGGTTAAGCGAGGCTCTATCTGCTTTATGTTCAAAGCGCGTCAGTTCAAATGTTTACAAGTTGGAATAAAAAGTTAATTCAGCCATTAAAATTGATGACATTTACGTGCGTAATAGCAACATAATAATGCAGCTGTGTTTGAAAGTGGAATTAAAATGAAAATTCGTCTCGACCAAGAGAAAATGAAGGTAGAATTAGAAGCTAATTTTTTTCCTCTCATGCAGAGTCGTTATGAATTTCCCGGCCTATCCTTGGCCAGGGGCAGTTAATGGGGCGAAACGAAGTAAATCCGGCAAAAATCGTTTTCAAGAAGGCTTCTTGAAAACTTTTGCCCCTCCGACTTTGCCGGGTTTACTTCGTGATAGATGCGTAAAATAAAATAGAGAAAAAAGTATGGACGGCTTGCGTACGTCTGCGGAAAAAGTTGAACCATATTTCACTTCTTTCGCAGACTCGAGACGTCTTTACATTTTTGCAGCGGAGCTATGTTGTTTATTAAAATCGTAGCTGTATGGCGATACAAAATTTGTTCTCTTTAGTATACAGTGGAACCCCGATATAACGACACACCATATAAAAAAATTATTCCAATCCGCAATGTTATGGCATGGCCTGAACTTTCCCATGGGAATAATCCTTCGCAAAAGGAATTTCCCTGCGGTCGCCTCTCAATTCTAAATAACGCTGCCCTTGCCGAATAACCCTAATGTAACCCTAACACTTCGTGCTTACACTAACTTTTTATTTTGGAAAACCGATTTTCAGTAATCCCGAGTCTCTTTGCATAGCCTGCATCTCTTCTATATCAAAAGTGGATTGTAAAGGAATTACCCTGTGATTGCCTTACAGCTTCGAAAACGCAAGCCTATAGGGTAAACGCTAACTCTAGGTGCAGCTAACTCTAACTTTTGGAAAAACGAATTCATAACGTCTTCAGTGACTTTCAAAAGAAAACAATTAACAAAGTACTGAGAACAATCTATAGAGATCTTTTGTGGAAATCGAAACCAAGGTTAATAGACAAACCCAATCATGACCACTGATGGAAGTCACTGTTCAGAAATAAGAGCTCTTAAAATAGAACTAAGCGCTTGAGGTTACAAAACTCTTTGTGCGGGCTTTCGGGCCCTTGAATCACACTGGAACGGAAGCTACGAAATAGTAAGCAACTGATAAACTAAACATCGTGCGGTTCGAATGTTCACAAGATGGAATAAACAGTCAGACGAGTTCTCATTTTCAAAGCGTCCGTTCGCATCTTCAAAAGTTTGACTCTCATTTCACAAATGACTTTCAAGAAATATCTTTATTATATATTTAAGACAGAAAAAAGCACCGATCCTAATCTTGCCTGAGACTTTTACCTCAAACTATCTCTCAACTCTCCAACTGAACGCGAAGCTATTGCTCTGCGGTATATCACTCCCAAAATAGATAACTTTGGCGGAAATTATTTTAGCTATATATGTATATTGTTGTATTCGAGAGCCTTTGCCTTTACGTGTACGTTTTTATTACAGGTTTAATTTTATCCAAATTAAAAATTTAACCAAGCGCTTCTCAGATAAAAAAAGATGTGTAAATTAAACTGTTATAACGACAAAGTTGTTTTAACCGACTGAGTCTGTAGACTCTGCAGGCTTAGACTTAATATTTTGCAAGCCGAATTAAGCTGACATTTCCGCGCGGAATTAGTAAAATGAAAATTCCTCACTTCGAATTTTCCAAGAATTATCTTACCTTACAGATGCAAACGTGGCTTTTTTTTGTACCGTTCTTTCATGAGCTGTTTGCAAGCCGAATTAAACTGACATTTCCGCGCGGAATTAGTAAAATGAAAATTCCTCACTTCGAATTTTCCAAGAATTATCTTACCTTACAGATGCAAACGTGGCTTTTTTTTGTACCGTTCTTTCATGAGCTGTTTGCAAGCCGAATTAAACTGACATTTCCGCGCGGAATTAGTAAAATGAAAATTCCTCACTTCGAATTTTCCAAGAATTATCTTACCTTACAGATGCAAACGTGGCTTTTTTTTGTACCGTTCTTTCGGTGTAAAGCGCCCCACTGAACCAAGAATTCTATCATAAAGGAAGTTCAGTCTTTCACTAACACAATTAATAACTATGGTGACAAATAACAAGGAATTTCTTGAAAGGAATAATATTGGAATAATATTGACATTCTGTCAGCAGCTCCTGTTTGCAAGAAAAAACTCATTTTCCATTATAAGCATTTTCAACAGTTCTTGATATAATCTAAAATTAAGGTAATTAGAGAGTTACGGAAACAATTTTCAATGACTTCTTACTCGTTTTATCCAAATTAGTTTTAACAACCGCCAAAATTTAAGCGAATGCTTTGCTAATAAGTTGTTTAATTACTAATAATGTCTAGCTTTTCTTCTTTTGCAAAATTATATTTTGACTCCAAAATATGTTAATTACCCTCATCCCGGGAGACAAAAGATAGCTGTCAAAGTCACACCTGCATTTCGTTTGACGCTACACATTTGCACATTTCAAGCTTATAGTATTCACAGTTCCCTTTTGCATTCCCGTTTCCCTAGATATGGCTAACGCAGGCTCTGGCGACCCATTGTACATCACCGGCTGACCTACTACATTCAGTGGTTCTATTGCGAACTTTCAAGTTCAATTGCGAAAGCGCTATCATGCCCAGAGTTTGTTCACTTTGATGGGGGCGAGGGAAGCCAAAGTGTAGTTTGATAACGCGCTACAACCCCTGTACAAGGATATAACTATGCGGAAAAAGACCAGCTGACTTGTATTCAATTTAGGAGTGTTTGAATTCTATAACGCTTTGTCTCAAACTTCCCCCACCCCACTCCCTTTTAGATGTGTCCAAGCTACAACAATCATTCCCACACCCTCCACCACAAAGCCTAGGTTTGTAACACTCATTGCTTCCGACGAATTTTGTATTTCGCGCTCGGCGATCTGGCTACGCGTCGGTGATTCCTAACTATTGTCTTACAAACAATAGCGCCCCTTTCCATCAAACAATAGTTAAGACCATAAAAGGAGCGAAAAGTTAGACTTATTGTCCAGCCAAAATCCCAACCGAAAGTTTGATACGTTATATACGGAGCTCTTAATCAAACATTTCGACGTGAATACAAAAATATTTTCTGCTTCAAGAAGTTATTAAACCAAAATGAAAACACTCAATGTGAAGTAACAAATACAAACACCGTGGATTTGTAAGAAAGCCAATCTAAGCCTAACCTTGTATACATTGACCATTTGTTATAACACTATCAATTTGATTTTAAATACGTATCCTTTAAACCTTAAAGTAAAACATTGTAAATAAATAAATAAATCACTTTATTTAAGTGTCAATGTATTTAGCACTGCTGTGCTAATTGGGGACGCTGTAAATATTAGGAAAGAAATATTATAAATCAAACAGAAACTTGTTAAAAATCCCAACTGACAGGAGGCTGACCAGTCGGCTATTTACAAAGCGTGGAGGAGTTGAATTCGGGACCACCGAAGACAAATCCATCTAGTGGCAGGGAGGAGGATTTGAACCCGGGACCTCCGGATTACAAGTCCAGCGCCCTAACCACTAGGCCACGCTGCCTCCAGGTAAATTAATTCAATGATTGTAACTGATTCAATGATGTAATTCAATGATTGTTGGTAAGTGTCAATCATACGTACACTACACTGTGGAACAAGGCACATATTGAGATAAAGTGATGACGACCAGATGGGAAATCTCTCTTCTAGGTTCCTTCATTTTGGAACGTTTAGAAAAGTAGCAACATAACTAGCATTGGTGGTGGTAGGGAGAGAGAGGGAGGAAGGAAGAGTATGTAAAGTGCTTTCGCGCTTCTTGCACTCACTCTTGCTCTCAGTGGGGTGTTCCAAGTCACCCATCCAATTAATAACCCCACCCAACAAGTCTAATTGCTTAAATTGGTTATACACTGCGAAGATCATTTCATTCATTTCATGGTTCTACGTCATCTACTTAATTATTATGCGGTACAGTAGAACCTACAACTGGCTCTGCTCCCAACTTATTAAGGCTTCGTCAGTTCTTAGCTCAGTTGACCTCAGTTGGTAGAGTAACGTACCGGTTATGCATCAGTGAATTCCAGCAGTGCCCATCCCCCTCGGGCAACCGCGGGGCATTTGCTCACGTTGTCAGTCCCGGGTGTGGGGCATTCGCGATTTTATCTGGGCCGGGGGTATGGCATTTGCGTACGGCGGGGCCCCCGTTCATTTGACACACGTGGTTTTGAATCCGTGGAGTGAGTCGCGTATTCGTGATGGAGGCGTTTATAGGCCAAGACATGGACTACATTGCAGGTTGGCTAGTCCATCAAGGACTACAGAAGCTTGTGGATGTTTTTAAAGGTGTACATTGTCTATATTTCTTCATTGCTAAGAAGCAACAACTTGTACTATATTTTTATATCACTTGTCAAGAGATCGAAAACAATCAACGCGGTGAATACCACTGTTACGCGTTCAGTGAAAATGAAACTTAACCTGGAATTTCAGTGATGTAAACTTCAAGACGGAACTTGTAGGCTTATAATGTACTTCGGAATTTAAAATATTATGATTCTCTTCAGAAAACGTTTTCTGCGAATACTGGTGCTTATCATCGCTCCCGATTGAAGACTCGCCTACGCATTTATTAACTATTGTTTCGGAATACGACGATCCCGGCGGGCGGGGCATTTGCCTGCTTCCTTAATCCTCACTACAGGGTATTTGGACAGCTTTTGCGTCCCCATCCCGGGGAATTTGCCAATTTTTTTTTTCAAAAAAAAAAAAGAAAAGAAAAAAAGAAAGAAAATGTTACAGCCAAAACAGCTCAAGCGCTCTTATCCTGAGGGTGAATTACTCAATTCATTAACGTTGGCTATCTACCATCTCATATCCAGTGCGCGCTCGTAGAATAATTGCGTTCGACGATAGGAGAACGCAACCCTAATCTTGTGTAGCTAAGAAAAATCGAGATTTCGTTTCTTCTGCAATTTGCCTCGCTTTCGTTATTGGCCTCAGCTTGACGATCTCACTCGAGTGGCGTCGGTGGTACCTTACATGTATTTCTATCATGCAACCATTGTCGACAGAGCGAGGGATTACCGCAAGAGACTTTTCTTGAGGCTTGGCACCCTAGGCGAGACCCAACGCGGGCAATGAGCGTATCGACATACCATCAATTCGCAAGTCTTTTGCGTGATTCGATCTTGCGCAACAATAGCTTTGTGACGTTTGCTATCGTAGCACGCGCCAATTAGTGAACCGTAAAAAAAAGCCGTTACGGCCTTTATGATATTTGAAACTGATGAAGACCGAAGATGTTCGGTCGAAACGTCTCCTGCATGGGGAAAATAACATTTTTTCACGCAAGGCATGTTACAAGTTGCACGTTGTTCATCAATGGCGAGCATATCGAACGCACTACATAATCTTCGATTACTCCTAGTTGTTAAATATATAATTTATGCTAAAAGTAGTTTAAAAGCAAAACTCGCATTGTACTGTCCAATTGGCCATTTCCGAGTTTCTCATTGCTTCATTTTCAAAACGAGTCCCCTTGCGAAACCATTCAAATAAAATGAGTTTGATTTGCATGAAAATGGACGTGCAAGTGAAACACATTTTCATATGAATGAAGACTCGTTTTGAGAAAAACGTAAACGTGTCTCGGGAATGGCCTGACAACAGGGCGGTATAGGCCGTTTGCATTATTACGTCAAATGCGCAGACTTCTGGTAGTTGTAGTAAAGTTCGCGCCAAATAACGACGAAAATGGAAAAGCAAATGACGAAATTATCACGCGTAAATTACGCGATCTGCAGTAACTTCGAAATATGGAAATAACTTTTGAATTAGCGCGTAACTGGGCAATATTTGATAACATTTTGGCATTGATTCATTGTAGAGCAATATTTATCAAGGTATAAATCACAGCCACAAAAACAGCCTTCAATGTTCCGTCCTGCGGTAAAACATAGACTGCATGATATTTGCATTTTTAGACCTTTTTAAAGCAATTCGGCGAGCCCTAAGCAAAATATAACACACAATTGGCGTTATTTGTTCGGCGTTATTTGGCGCGAACTTTACTACAACTACCAGGAATCCTGGATAAAACTGTGTAGCACAATAACTGTAATACATTCAGTAGTTTGAGTAAATATGTGCGCTATTGAATGTAAGAAAAAACAAGACGTTTCGAGGGTACTCCCTCTTCCTCAGTGGAAAATGCCTTGTTTGATAGCAACTCTCAAATGACGAATTCAGTTGCTATCAAACAAGGCATTTTCCACTGAGGAAGAGGGAGTACCCTCGAAACGCAGGAATCCTTGCGCGTTTGACGTCATAATACAAACGGCCTACGTAGTCCTGTGCGTCATGTGTGCGAGGCTCCCGTCGACCTTTGCAGCGCGAGCATTGCATAGTGTTGATATTGGACTGAGCTCGACTGAGCTAATAATGCGGAAAAATACAAGTGGAAGAGGTAAGACGCTTCACGTACAACTTTGTCTTTGTCCAGGGTGAAGAAAAATGGCTAAAATAATCGTCAACTGTTGGCCAAATCTGAGGTATGTAAGTTACTTTAATTTTCTGATATTTTACTTCGACATATAAACCTTGTTGATACAGTTTGCTTTCATCTCCATGTCATTGTGAGTTCAGTATAATGAGATTTGTTGTTGCACGAAAATTTTCTGAAGTCCGTTTAAGGATTAAGTGCAAATGTTGTACTGAAGATGCACTATTAACTTAATAAAAAGGCAAGCCAAAGCGTATTTATTAAGTTTCACAAGTCAAAGAGCCGTATAAAATCCGATATTTTGACTGAAAAAATTGGAAACCATCGCCTGTTTCTTGTTGCTACGCCGGTTATTTTGTACGATTTAGAATTCAACTCACATTGTTATGTTTTAAACTTTTTTCAGTTGCATTTGTGGTTAAAGTTATTGAATGCTGATTAATGAAATTTCTGTACAATAAATATCCTGCTGTTTTCAAACATGTCAAGATGGATATTGTTTCATCAAGAGAGGTGTACATTTTGCCTTATCATTCTTCCAACAGCTTTAATGAATCTTAAAACATCTTAATGGATTGACCATACGTTGTTTTAATATTTGTACCACAGTGCAAGACATGTGCATTGAAATGCTTAATCATCTTTTTCAGCACTCGCTCCATTCGTGGTGTGGAATATCAGAAAAGCAATATTCACTGTTATAATCTATCAAATATTTTTTGCACGCGATTGGTCTAAACACGTCATGTGATGCAGCCAAAACTGGGGAATAATAATATCAGATGTTATAATCCATCAAATATTTTTCGCGCGCGTGATTGGTCTAAACACGTCGCGTGATGCAGCCAAAACTGGGGAATATCAGATGTTATTAAAAACTAGCAATGGTATATTGCAATTCCTGAGATTTGATTGGCTAACAGGCAATGGTATATGAGCTCATATACCATTCACCACAAATTTCGTAGCCGATGCGCGTCGACGAAAACAGCTGGGGAGCTCAAATATTGCAATTCTTTTGGGCGTTTTTAATAAAACAATTATTCCACTCGCGCTTGTTGGATATGAGATCGTTATAGCCAACTCGGCGCTACGCGCCTCGTTGGCTATTTACCATCTCATATCCAACGCGCGCTCGTGGAATAATTGTTAAATATTCCCCAAGTGATATTCCCCAGTTTTAGAACTTTGCAATTTACGTTCGCGTGTTTAGTTTTTATCCCGAGCAAATTATTAAAATGAATTAAACTAAACACTTTTAAAAACAGACAAATAATATTTTGAGCGCTTACAGAATTTCTTTGGCGTTTAAAAGCTTTGAGAAAAGGTCTCCCAAAATTCGGCCTTGTAAAAAATATTTGAAGGATAATAAACACAATAGCATCCATTTGGCTTCAAAAATATGTACAGATATTTGTCCTTGGACATTATCTGTTCCTCGAAGCTCACAGTTTTCCTCAAGCTTCGCTCTTGGAAAACTGTTCACTTCTCGGAACAGATAATGCCCGCGGACAAATATCCGTGCATATTTTCGCGCCAAATGGAGGCTATTGTTTATATATTCCCCAGTTTTCGAACTTTGCGATTTACGTTCGCATGTTTAGCTTTTATCCCGAGTAAATTGTTATCAAAGATCTCTTCGAGATTCGACTATTTCGCATGGAGTATGCGTTGGGGAAATGTTAGTATTGAAAGCGATTTGTGATGCACTAACCCATTGACTCACAGTCCAGAAGGCTTTTATTAGCGCTCACCCACCCCCCCCCCCCCCCCCAAAAAAAAAAAAAATTCCTGGCTCTTTTACGGCTTTAAACACAAACGTGCGAGTGGGAAAAAATATACCATATGCGTACTAAATTCAGACAAACAATTCTGTTCTGAAGTAAACGTTTATTACAACTAGACACGCTGAAAGACCAATTCATGGTTTGAAATGTTAATTAACAACCTTGATAAATTGATCCCAAACCAAACTTGAAGACGGTGAAAAAAATTTCTTCACCTCCATGCGTCATTTTAACAACTCGCAAAAACACGAACTCTTTCTACAAAATATAACACTAGTTCGAAACACTCTGGTGAAAGGTAGGCTTTCATTCTGTACAACTGTCACTGACATTTATTTAACCACCACCAGCGGTAACTGGGGATAATAATTTGCGAATCATGGTGCCGTGAGATAGCGGACATCTACTGAATTCCTTCCACAAAATTAACACTCACATTGCTTTTTATGAAAGGTAGGTTTTCATTCTGTATAACTGTCACTGACATTTATTTAACCACTAGTGGTATTATCTTGGTACAGAAAAGCGGTAATTGGAGATAAGCCGTGAGATTGCTGTGAGATAGCGGAAAACTACTGAATTCCTTCCACAAAATTAACACTCAGATTGCTTTTTATGCTATCCATCACTATAACTAATAACAAAAAATACTTGTTTGCATTTTCCGAAGTACTGTAGTAAATCTTTGCATGTAAAAGGTCGTAAACTGAACACAATTATTAAATAAACAACAATGCGATGGTACAGTAAGTCGGCTGCACGCTGCATATCAGATGTCACCATGCGCTTTTCAAATCAATACGCTTCAGAAGCATAAAATTCCAAACGTAAACTGGGCAAATGAAAGAAACTTGAAGGAAGTTTTGTTTTAGATTAATTCTCATTTCAAGATGTAGCTACTAATGTATCAAAGCTTCAAAATTCTGCATATTTCTGAAGCCGTGAGATCCTGCATTATTCACGCTAAAGCGTAAGTTTAATTTTAGCCCGACGGCTTTTTGCAGTCAATTTTTCACTAAGTGGCTTTACCGATCCTTCTAAAAATTCCATTTAAGTTCGAAGCAATATTGTACATTACCATTTTCCTGTCTGAAGTCTTGAGAAGCTGCTGTCGTGATCAAGTCCGTGAATTGTGGTCAAAACAAAAGATTGCGTGATGAGCTAAAAATACTTCTTTCAATGAAGACTACAAACAATAGACTTTTAACAATAGAAAATAGCATTGGCCAATATCCTCTGACAATGAAGATTCGCAGCAGCTTTTAAGCATGTAAAACTAAGCAATTCAATCGATGAATAGCACAGATCTTTAAAAAATACCTACCTGTAGTTTGCAAAAGGCTAGACAGGCTAAATGACGAGCGACGCGTGAAAATAACATTTCGGGATCGAAAACTGCGGACGCATTCCTATCCAGTGACGTTTTTATCGTCCACAGCGAAAAGTATTCCCTTGACAAATTAAAACAGTCCCTTGAGAGTATACAAAAATGTGTGTGAGAGAGTGCCACCAATGATCCCAATTCTTACCATTTTCCTTGGTAACCAAGCAAAATAGTCGAAAAAATGAATCAAACTAAACATTTTGAACAGACTAATAATATTTGAGTGCTGACAGAATTTCTTTGACGTTTAAAAGCTTTGAGAAAAGGTCTCCCAAAATGCGGCCTTGTAAAAAAGTATTTGAAGGATAATAAACACAATAGCATCCTTTGGCTTCAAAAATATGCACAGGCTATTGTTTATTTACTAACTCATTCATTGCAAATCATTGATCAACTATATACTTGATCCTCTCAGGCTTTGTTCTAAAATGTACAAAGCTCTGAATTACGTTTCTGCAAACCACCCCTTGCTCTCTTTAGTCGTGGGGGGGAGGGACAGAGGTCAGGATGGGGGTTGTAGAGGGGCAGGAACCTGGAGTAAAGGAGCAGAAATTCTATGGGAGTTGGGGGGAAAGAGGGTATGGAGGGGATTTTCCCAAGGTGGTGGGAGCTGGGATAAACTTGGAAACACTTCTTAATATCACATAACATTTGTAATGCAAATAGCACCGAGGGAGGTGGTAACCAGTAAGGAGGGGAGGGGGACTGGGAGTGAAAGGTTTTAGGAAGTTGAAAGTTAAGCTCCTCCTGTCCCCCTCCCCCCAAACTGTCCACTACTACACAACCAAATCGGGTTGGGTAAGTGAAGAGTCCCTTCACTGTTTGCACAATATACAGACACTGTATGTATCTTTTACCAACAGCTAAGTTGCTTTGTAAACTAATTGGTTTCTTCCCTGTGATCCATGAGAGGACAGTTAGGGTGAACAGATATCGCCAGTGCTTGCTGCGATTCAGGTTCTAAGCCTACAGGCCAAGAGTTTATTAGCTTTTGCTGTAAGGTACTTCACAATAATTTAATTATATTCTTTTGTATCCTCCAGGTTTACAAAGCATGACCTGATAGCACTGTGTCTGTCCATTCTTATTCCAGTGATTGTTATCATCCTTGTAATGGTGTCAATTTTACCATCATTAGGAGCACCTCCATTGCCAGACTTTGGAGATCCAGTCAAGGTATTATACAAGCAATGTACTTATGATAAGGTGGAATTGCTTCTAACAAAATCATTATTATTGTCATTAATAATTATAATAATAACATTTATAATGCGCAAATTTCATAAAATGCTCAAATGCGCATGACAAGATTAAATTACAATTAAGAGTAAACTTAAAATGAATTTAAAAAGCTAAAATTACAATTAAAGGTAAACTTACAATGATTTTAAAAAGCTAAAATTACAACTTACTTTTAAAAGTAGTATTACAAATTACAATTATTAAAGGTAGAATATAATTTAAAAACAACAACTTTTTTGTTAAAACAACAAATTATTATTATTATTATTATTGTTATTATTATTATTATTATTATTATTATTATTATTATTATTATTATAAAGTTATTTTATTGTAGCCACTTTATTTGGAGAGGAATAATTTAGATTTAAAATTCTATGGCAACAGTAGATCAGAGAAGGTGTTTACAGGAATCAAAGGAGGGGAAAAATCACAGAAAATGTCACTTTTCTATTCCTCCTCCTTACCAGGTTAGGAGATGTAGGTGAACCACGTATAACTAATTTTTTAATTTTATTTTTATTTTTTAACCATGTATATATATCATAATTTTGTCCCTCTGAATCTTTTTCTAGGGTTTTGAACCAAGAGGCACAAAACTAAGTGATGAGATAGTGACATTACAAAACTTTTATGACAAACTTCAGGATGCTACCATTCTTCAGCAGCCACCTTCCCAAGGTGCATCAGGAGGTCAGGGCCAAAATTTGTCACCTTCTGTCAAGCGGAAACGTCGATCGGCTCAAGCATCCCTTGAACCTCCCCTCCCTTCTGG
Source organism: Meandrina meandrites (assembly GCA_963693305.1). Taxonomy (NCBI): domain Eukaryota; kingdom Metazoa; phylum Cnidaria; class Anthozoa; order Scleractinia; family Meandrinidae; genus Meandrina; species Meandrina meandrites. The sequence goes on along the minus strand of OY855913.1, from coordinate 1,033,929 downwards.
TCAGGTATACTGGAACATGATATTTGTTTTTGAATCATCTGATCCCAAGCAAACCATGTTTGATGCAAACAAACTTAAAACTGCTTGTGCCATGGAGACTGACATTCTGAGTGCCAGCTCGTCTTTTACTGAATTCTGCTATGGAATCACTGATGGAACTAATGGCAAAAAGCAGTGTTATTCAAGCTCTTCTCTTGGAAACTACATTGCACTACTAAACAACCGTAAATCCTGTGAAGATATAACTGATGATGATGTTTCAATGGTGAAGGATTTGTTAACCAACTGTTCATCTTACTTTTTAGATCAAACTCTAAAAAGTAGCTGTGATCCGTCCCTCTCCGTGGTGAATGTATCAGCCAGTTGTAAGGAAGTCCCTGTGGAGTGCACCAAATACAATGCGGTGTATAACATATTCAATTATCTTACAGACAATGAGATGAGCCAATCTAATGATATGTTTTTGAAATATGCTGCATCCCTACCATCAGGCTCTTTTAACGAAGAAGTTGTTTTTGATGAATTATATAATGCACAGTTAAAACAAGGTATTCCAGGAAGAGAAGGTGTTGAGTTTGCATCCTTCAAGTTTTCTCAGTACAAGTTTGACCTATTCAGCAAAAGGATTGTTTCTGAGGTTATCTTTCCTGCTCTGGCCATGATTATTGTTTTCTTAATCATGTGGTTTTTCTTGGGTTCATTCATTCTTACATTCTGTGGTCTTTTTTGCATCATTTATGCCTTTGGACTGTCATATTTTCTTTACACCAGAGTCTTCCAACTTGATTTTTTTCCATTTCTGAATGTCACCACATTGGTGTTTTTGGTGGGTATAGGAGCAGACGATGCCTTTGTATACTATGACATATGGAGACAGACACGGGCAGCTAATCCTAATGCAAACATCATGCAGTTGACATTGAAGACCTTGCGTTATGCTGCACTCTCCATGCTTGTTACAAGCTTGACAACAGCATCAGCATTCTTTGCAGGAGTTTCTTCTACTATAACTCCTATTAAACTGTTTGGAATATTTGCTGGTACATCCATCTTAACTAACTACCTGCTTATGATAACATATTTTCCGGCGGTTGTAGCCCTGCATGAGAAGTGGGTGTTGAAGTACACTGGTGGTCAAAGCTTGGATGTTGTTACACCATCAGAGTTGAAAGTTGATTATGTGGAGACCCAACCTGAACAGACAGCACCAACAGCACAAGAGATGTCAGAAAACAGGAAAGTAGATTTACCAATGAACAGCCATGCCGCTCAAAAGGAAACAAGCTTCTGTATCCTGCAGGTTATTGACTTTCCTTGCTCTCTCTTAGAATCAGCAACAAGCTTCATTGGAAGAGTCAGCAAAAAAATCTTTGAGGTTTGGTTGCCAAAAGCAGTCATTAAATTGCCCTGGCTGTGGATAGCCCTGTTAGTCTGTCTTACAGCCGGATTTCTTTGCGTTAATTTCGTAAAACCTGGGCTGCAGTTACCAAACACCAAAGATTTCCAAGTGTTTGGTTCATCTCATCCACTGGAAAACTACTACTTGAACTACAAAAGCTATTTTAGATTTGAGCAGCAATCAAGAGGCCTGTGGGTAGAGCTGATTTGGGGGATTAAACCTACAGATAATGGCAACCACTTTAACCCAGATGACAAAGGAACTCTTGAATATGATGACAACTTTGATGATCTCTTTACCCCTGATGGCCAAAAATTTCTTCGTTCCTTGTGTCAATCTGTTGAAAAGCAATCATTTTTTGAAGCATTCAGTTTCGGCAAGTGTCCAATAGAAGAATTCATTGACACATGTACCTTGGAACAAACACCTTGTTGTGGCATCAATGCTTCATTTCCTTTCCCGACTAATGTTACTGAAAAGTGTGCTAAACTTGCTTCAGGATTGGTAACAACAGGTCTTTTATTTGATGCTAAGGGGAATGTAAAAGGTTATCGCATGGTAATAATTACAAACCAAGCATTCTCAACTAGCTTTTCTTCTATGGATGGTTTCTGGAAGAAGGTGAGTTCTTGGGTTGACACAGAAATGCCCAAAGCCCCTCCAGGATTACAAAATGGCTGGGCAGGATGCTGGGGACTTGACTTCTATGCTCTCCAAATTGGCTTGTCTGATGGAACATACTCATCCTTGGGAATATCTGTTGCTGTGTCATTTATCGTCATGTTGCTAACAACTCTCAACATCTTCATAAGTATCTATGCTATCATCACCATCATTGGAATTATTGCGATAACCATTGGATCTCTGGTGCTAGCAGGCTGGCAGCTGAATATTTTAGAGTCTATTGTGATGTCTGTGGCTGTTGGGTTGTCTATTGACTTTACCATGCATTATGGTGTGGCTTACAGACTTGCTCCAGACAGAAGCCGGAGAGAAGCCAGAGTGGGTTACTCACTGGTGCATATTGGCTCTGCTATCACTATGGCAGCATTGACTACATTTCTTACAGGTGAGGGAATTTCTATTCATAGACACTTTATTATATAATTTGAAATGTACAGTCATGTACATGTAGTTGAATTTAAAATCTGTAAATATCTGTGACACTTACAGGGTTGGACATTAGCGCTCGCCCACTCGCCCAGGCGAGTGTCAAAACTGTCAGGCAAGTACAAATCACCGATCACTCGCCCAGTTTGGCGAGTACGATTTTCAGCTCCACAATACGTGTCAATCATGATTAAATGTGACTAAAAATTAAGGTTGGATATTTTATGTTCATGGGCGGAGGAGGATGGGTGGAGGGGATGGCTAAATGTTTTCTGTGTTTGTGGAGCTAGGAGACTGGGCGAGTGAAAAAATAATCTGGGCAAGTGCAGCTTGAAGGTCACTCGCCCAAATGGTGAGTGCTCCAAAATGCACCCGCCCAGATAATTTTTCACTCGCCCAGTCTCCTACCCTCCCCCCTCCTCCACCCAGAAACATAAAATATCCAACTTTAATTTTTAATCACGTTTGACACTGTTCCTTAGTTTAAGCTAGTTTAAGGAAGTTTACAAGGTTTCTCAGTTCATTTTCAAGGTCTCTTCATCATTTAACGATTACCAAACAAAGCTATCTTTGATTGTTTACAAACCATTAGCTGTGGACAGTGTAGATTACTTTAAAGTGGAAAGTTGAAGGTTTGAATAATATATTCTGGAGCTGAAAATCATACTCGCCAAACTGGGCGAGTGATCGGTGATTTGTACTCACCCGACAGTTTTGACACTCGCCTGGGTGAGTGGGTGAGCACTAATGTCTAACCCCGTTGTAATACCAGCTATAAGTACTTGTTTATTTTTACATGGATTTTTGAGAATGAATGAGACAGGGAACAAAGGTACATCAAATTTATTTCCTTTTGGTGCATGGTGTTTCTGCTTGACTGTTTCTTAAAAGAGACCCAATGAAATACTCTTTACAAAAAGTACAATGTCAGGCTTAAAATGACAATATGGAGTCACCTTGCACAATGCTGTGTACATTTTGAGGATTTCGTAATAAAAATTATTGTGATGATCTGAAGAATGTCACTGTTGTTTTGAAATTAGGTTTGATGATGATGCCAGCGACAGTATTGGCATACTTTCAGCTTGGTCAGTTCCTGATGCTGGTCATGGTGTTTAGCTGGCTTTATTCCACCTTTGGATTCTTATCAATCTGCACTGTGATTGGACCAAGGAATGACTTTGGACAGCTTAGCATCACTCGCCTGTTCCAGAAGTGTGGTCTGTGCGGAGTGAAGCCAACTGAATCTCAGGAACTGGCACCAAAGAGCGAGATTGTCAATGTAGATGAAGATGTTGTCGCTGATCTGCCTCCTGAAAAACAAAACAACATTACTACCTCTCTTTGAAGAGAGCATACGAGTAAATAATTTGTATGGTACATTTTTATTCATGTAATATTGAAATAGCCTTTCTAGACCAGCCATGGCTTGAGTACTTGTATTGTACATACAAAACAAGCACAATATTATTCCACATAATCTAAGAAAGGTTATTCACTAGTAGCTTGCTTTTACTTGTCTAAGTCATCCTCATCAATGCAGCACAAAGTGTGGTTGAAGGCTTGACAAGTATCAAAAAATCCTGGGGGGGGGGGGGGGTCTCCCATATGAAAGGGATGGGGATGCTCGTCGTCTCGCTTAGGGGTGTAAATTTCAGATTTTGGTCTCGCTTAGGGTGTTCTGAGCAAACTGTCATTATTTTTAGATGTCAAGGTCTCGTTTAGGGTCGCACACAAAGAAATAACAAAAAAGAAAGAATTTTGATTCATTATATTTACTCGATTCATATAAACAAAGTTTATCATAACATTAATATCTAAAGTCCATTGTACTTTTTATTTGTCTGTATTTTAAACTGGTCTCTTTTAGGGGTCTGCATAAGATTCGGCCACGCCTAGATTGGTCTCTTTTAGGGGTAAAATTCAAAATTTTGGACGAGCATCCCCGTCCCTTCCATATGGGAGTCCCCGCCCCCCCTCGGGGCAAAAAATATTTGATAACAGGTTTCTTCTTACAGTGGTTTAGAGTATGGTATTTGTGAATGTTTCTGGAAGTTGTGTTGTCCACTTTGGTAGGACAAGAAGTGTCAAAGCCTAAGTAATTTGACATACAAGATGAATATTCCTTGTTCTAAAAACACCAAAGGTAGTATCAAGCCAAACATAGCATGGTCATTTATGCCGCTATAATTAAAAGCACAGTGAAAGAAGACATAAACACATGAATTTTTTAGTTTTTTTTATTTAATGTCTTGCAGTGATGGGAGCATGCCTCCCTTTGCAAGACCCCCCCTAATATAGATAGAATATTCCTCATTCGTAAAACACCAAAGGTAGTATAAAGCCAAACATAGCAGGGTCATTTATGCCGCTATAACAAAAGCATGGTAAAGGAGGACATAAACAGATGAATATTCCTTCTTTTACATGTTCAAGGAGCAAAGGTAGTATAAAGCAAAACTTAGCATGGAGTACAAGTGGCAAGGGAACTTTAAACTATAATGTTACTCTCATTGTGTTTGGAAACAAATACTAATTACTTGGTAGTAAACATCCATGTACATATCTTATAAGATAGTGAAGTGTGTGGTAACTGCCAGCATAATTTCAGGCAGAATAGGTAATTTTTGGTTGTTTGCAGCAGTGTTTTTTTTGCTGGTAGAATGCAAGCAAATTGACGATTACTTGGTAATTGAAACAATTAAACCAGACAATTTGTCTTCATGTGATAATAAGCAAGAAATGAATGCAAAAAAAGAAACAAAAACAAAAACATTGCATAGTATATTCCATACTTATCCCATGCACATGACATGCATTATACAGGCAAGGGTTATTTGCATACAACAGTTACATGGCAGCTAGACAACTTACCAAAAAATGGTCAAGTGAGTGAAAACCCTCAAATCAAAGTATAACTTGCACTACTGGATTGAAAATATATATCCAGATTCCTCTGTCTGATTGGGGTTCACCTTCACCAGCACTAAATTGCAAGCTTCGTTTTTTTTATATTCTTTATTTATCAAGTATTTATTTTATATCAACTGTTGGTAAATGTAGTTAAGCCTCTTTGGGTGTTTTAAGTTAAGATAAAAAAAATAAACACCACACAAGTGGGCTGCCTTACATTTCTAAAGGCTTGCAAATTATTGTTCGAGTCATAAAAAAACATGTATTAAATTGTTTAATTGTGTGTAGATACATCAGACATGTATATATCAGGAGGGGGTACCCTCATTATATTTATAAGCTATATGGTTATGTGCTGCTGTGAAGGGTATAGCTCTCAAGCAGTCTGGGCTATTTTAAAGGATTAACAGTGTTATGGTCTGCAAAAGGGTGTCATTTACCACTAAACTGACCAGTGTGACAAATTTAGTCTAGACCAGGAAATGGCACTTGGAATTGAAATAACCTTAGTCAGAATATACCACACTAGTGAACAGTGCTTTTTGCATGTTCTGATTGGTTAACTCAGAGGTGATTTAAAAAGTACTTAATGCACCTCTGGGCAGCCGAAGGGGAGCAAAATGGCTTCCTGTTTCGCTTAGATTGCCAAAAGTATTGTTTTGGCCCACTGGTCATTCAGCTTGTGTGGTATATACTAAAACAATTATTTACAGCGGATTCAGGTTGAGTGTTTAACGGCCTCAGTTGTCGCGTTCGTTGTAACGGTTGAACTGATTGCGTTGCGAGGCAAAATGACAGATGTTGCTATGCAGAAATGACGACGTTCTGTGGTTTTCCCAGGCAGAACGTTGGCATTCCCGCCTAGCAACGTCTGTCATTTTGCCTCGCAACGCAAATCAATTCAACCGTTACAACGAACGCGACAACTGAGGCCATTAAACACTCAACCTGAATCCGCTGTACCTCAGTTCGCTGAAAGTAATGGATATTTACCTCCACTTTTGGGGCCGTAGCCAGACTTTTGGCAAAGATGAGGCAAGATCATCCCCCCTGAAAAATGTTGACATCTTGAAGCTCTGAAAGGCGTTTTTCAACATTGTTCATGAGGTATTTCATCAGAAAAATCAATATTGTTCAACTGGAGATTATCTTCCCAACTAAAGGTATTTTGTCTTTGAGTTTGGGTTAAAATCTAGATGAGGCAAGTGCCTCATCTTGCCTCTTGCTAGAGCTCTACAGCCCTGACTTCAGTGAATATTTGTTTATTGCATAAATAAACAATAGCCTCCATTTGGCGCGAAAATATGCACGGATATTTGTCCGCGGACATTACCTGTTCCGAGAAGCGAACAGTTTTCTCTCGAGCGAAGCTCGAGGAAAACTGTGAGCTTCAAGGAACAGATAATGTCCAAGGACAAATATCTGTGCATATTTTTGAAGCCAAATGGATGCTATTGTGTTTATTATCCTTCAAATATTTTGTTCACAAGGGCGCATTTTGGGAGACCTATTCTCAAAGCTTTTCAAACGCCAAAGAAATTCTGTCAGCGCTTAAAATATTGTTAGTCTGTTCAAAGAGTGTAGTTTTATTCATTTTAACAATTTACTCGGGATAAAAGCTAAACGTGCGGATGTAAACCGCAAAGTTCAAAAACTGGGGAATATCATCTGATATTCCCCAGTTTTGGCTGCATCACGTGACGTGTTTAGACCAATCGCGCACGCGAAAAATATTTGATGGATTATAATGGAAAATACAATTCATCCAATTCTGCAACCTTTTGCAGTAGCGAAAGGGCACCTAGAAAATAGTGACTACTTTTAAGGAGTTCTTTTTTAGTTTCTGGTCTAAAAAAGGGTTGCCATCATGCAACAGCTGCTGAACATAGCAGCCACAGCCATCTAAAAAATTGCAGAGTACCCTCTAAGAATATATGCTAGAATATGAAATTAAAGATCAGTAAACCAAAGTGTCTTTGTTTTTAATCAATTATCTTTTGTTGCTGGGTTGTAGTTTCATGCCAAAAATGGGAACTGTTAGAGATAATTTTTATGAATTTTGTCAGGAGTAACAGATAAAAAAATAGTTTTGAATTTAAAATTTCAAGACAAGTTTAACTAGATTATTCTTTCTCATTGGAAAACTTCATTTACGAAACTTGGAAATTGTACCTTATCAATTTAATGGTCAGTGAACTGGGTGGCCCTCCCATTACACATAATGGCCTTGAAACTGACAAACCTGTGGCCCAGGATTCTTTATTGAATTGCAATTTGGAAATGTTGTTTTTTCTGGAGGGAGGACAAGAACCAACAACAAACCCACATATAAACCTGGGCCATGTTGGTGAGACACATTTAAGTACAGTCAACTCTTGCCTTGCGGACACCCTGCTATTATGGACACTCCTTATTACGGACCAAATCCAGATCCCCAGCGAAAGCTATAGTATCCTTTTCCCTGTCTTGCATCTTAAGGTGGTGTTTTAGGTGATTTTTTCTTCCCTGTTCCTTCCTTCCATCTTACTCAGGAAGACGCAAGACAATACACAAGACTGGCAAACTGATATGTACAGCAAATGGCAAAAGTTTATGTTGTATATTTGCTGAATTTTAAGCAAAAATACTGCAAAATCAACCCAGTGATGACAAATCCCGTACAAAGTCTTATAATAGTCTCAATGGTCTAGTGTTATGCAACACCAACTAACTACCAGCCGCTTGAAACGTTAGCTTGGGCTGTCTATGGTTTAAGCGGAAACTATTGAAAAGTCTTAAGAAAGTTGTTAAAAACAAACTCTGTCAAGTGGCAACAGTAGTAGCACAGCATGCAGCAAGTGCTGTAAACAGTCAGGCTAGCAGAAAGCATACACGTGAATTTCAAGAAATTTAACTTTCTTTTGGAGTGTACTTTTCTTTTGCTTTGACTTGGATTAATTGCCTGTTATCCCACACCCCATCCTCGACCAGGATACCGGTCAGATAATTGCCATATACACATCCAGAGTCAATACCAGTTGCATGTGCATATTGTTGAAGTCCGCGGCGAGCATCATGTCCAAATACAACATGCTGAGGTCCACTCCACATAGATGCCCATGGGAAACCATCGTCTATTTTCGACGTTCCTTGAAATTTCTCGGGGTTGTAGTTTCTAATGAATATCATTCCCAGTGGATCTTGGTCTGTCAAGGGTACCCCCGGAAGCAAACCTCCATGCACCACCAACACATTCAACGATGGAATGCTTATCGTGAACGGAAGATTCTCCAAAAATTCTTCTTCCTCTTGGGTTAGGTCATAAACAAATTTGCGTTTATCTCTGACGGGTTCATTCCTTCTTTTGTGAAGGATTTCTGTTAAAATCGACTGTTCGTGGTTTCCTCTAACAGAGAACGAGCCCGTCTCTCTGACAAAACGTATAACTTCCAAAGTCTTCGGTCCTTTGAACACAAGGTCTCCCACGTAAACTACAACAGTGTCCTTGCCAGGTTGTGTACATTTGCTGTACAACTCTTTCAGCTCGTCAAAACAGCCGTGCACATCTCCCACGAAAAGGACTCTCTTGCCTTCAAGGAAGGAAGGATGTATCGTCAGATGTGGTGTTGACGGAGGAAGCGTTATTTGGTGACCTTTACCAACCTTGTAGCTCAAGAATGATCCAACACTTCTCTTGTAAATGAGACCGAATTTATCGAAAAAGTCGACGACGAATTTAAGCGCCACGTTCATAAACCCTGCCATCTTCTTTCTCATTCCGCCATACTTAAAACACGGTTATTACATCAAGTATGCAACACTCAAATATCGCCATCGGAAAAGCCCTATTGGCCATGTTCTAAATGAGCAGGGGACTGGGTACGAAAATATTTTTTCTGTGTGCGAGCATTCAATATCGATTGAATTGAAAATGGAGCACGTCATCTGAAAGAGCATCCAAAAATTAGCAAATTCACCAAATTTGATGGTTATTGGTTTAAACGCAAAGGCATGGTACACTTTTAAAATAAGAGAGCTTAGTATGGATTGGAGGACGCCTGTCCCTCCAATCCATACTAAGTGTACCATGCCTTTGGGTTTAAACCAATAACCATCAAATTTGGTGAATTTACTAATATTTGGATGCTCTTTCAGATGACGTGCCCCATTTTTCAATTCAATCGATATTGAATGTTTGTACCGAAGAGAAAATATGCTCGTACCCAGTCCCCTGCTCGTTTAGAACATGGCTAATTGTATTAAAAATTTAAAGACGATCTCTGGCTAAAAATATTTAAAAAGTACGAGCTTTCGACTGTTTGAACTACAGTCTTCAACGGGTAAAAAAGAATGACGAAATATGAATATAAATGTGTAAGAATAAAAAAGAATGGACTATGTAAATTAATTATGAATGTGTGTAAAAAGAATGTTGTATTGCCCAGGGAGTGGGCAGGAATTGTTATCAGCATTTGGAGTGACCATGGAATGCCACGATTCTAGTGTTTTTCTTGTTCGGAAGCTGCCTTTGTCGATTACGGAGGCGTTATTAAAGTCAATGGAATGGTCATGGGACCATGCATGGTTCGCAATTCTGGAGCCTTTAGCCGCTGTTTTTACATTTCTTAAATGTTCTTTTCTTCGCGTGTTAAATGCTCTGCCAGTTTCACCAATGTAACACCACGAACAGTCGGCGCAAGGAATTTTGTAAACAACGTTGGTTTGTAAATCCGGAGCAGGGCGAAACTTCGGGGCCGGGAACTGTTGTTGTAGAGTGTTCATTGGCTTATTTGTGACCGAGATATCATATTTTTTCAAGACGCGGGTCAAGGGCTCAGTTACACCTTTGATATATGGAAGGGACGCGAAAGACTTGCGTGACTCAGTAGATTCGACTAAATTGAAAAACATTCCAACAAGTTCCTCAGGGGATAAATTTGGCGGTGGTCGAGTTTTTTTGGTCTGTAAATCGTGGATAAGTTTTGACGGATAGCCATTAGACTCCAGCGCTGCGTAAACATGATTAAGTTCGCGTTCTTTCCCTTCAGATGTGTTAGGTAAATTCAACGCTCTATGTAGGAGGGTTGCTGCCGTGCTCTCTTTGTGTTTTTTGTCATGGTGGGAATTAAAATCTAAGTATCTGTCTGTGTGTGTCGGTTTTCTATAGACATCCACAGAAATTGCTCCATTGCTGCGAGAAACCAATGTGTCAAGGAAAGAGATTTTTCCATTGCATTCTTGTTCAATGGTGAAAGAAATGTTAGTGTCTATTGAATTGAGGGTGTCATGGAAGGCTGTAACTCCATTCTTTTTAATGATGCAAAAGCTGTCATCAACGTAACGTTTCCAAATTTTAGGTGCAACAGGTGACGCATTGATAGCAGATTCCTCGATATCTTCCATGCAGAGATTGGCCACAACGGGACTGACAGGACTTCCCATGGCACATCCGTGAATCTGTTTGTAGATTTTGTCGTTGAAGACGAAATAGTTGTTCGACAAAGTGAAGTTAAGCAAAGAAACAATGTCACTGATGTTTAGATTTGTCCTGGAGAGGAGAGATGTGTCATCTTCCAGTTTTTTCTTGATGTAGTCACACGCTTTGTTTACAGGGATTGCAGTAAATAGTGAAACAACGTCAAAAGAAACCAAGACTTCATCGTCGTTGATCCTGATGTCAGACACTTCGTTGGAAAACTGTAAGGAGTTAGAAACCGAATATCCGTTGCGGTTTTGTAGCGGGGAAAGGATGTCTGTCAGGAATTTGGATGTATTGTAAAGTGCTGAACCAATGCAGGTGACGATGGGCCTCAGAGGGTTTCCCTCTTTGTGGTGTTTAATAGAACCTCGAATAGCTGGGGGTGTGCCATCAGTCGAGTGGAGCTTTCGATAGGTTGGCTCATCTATCTTTTTCTGTTTCTTTAAAGAAAGTAACATTGCATTTAGATTACGTTCAATTCGTCGGAAGGGAGCTGTAGAAACAAGTTCATAGGTGTTTCTGTCATTGAGTAGGGTTTCCATCTTGTTGTCGTAGTCTGATTTGTCCATGACGACAAAGCAGTTTCCTTTATCCGCCTTCATTATGACTCTGGACTGATCTTTCTTAAGATCGTTTAAAGCTCTTCTTTCTTGTTTTGAGACGTTGTTGTGCACCGGCAGTCGTGCCCTGTGGAGAATGGCGGCAGATGTCGTTCTTACAGCATCTTTTGAAACATCAGGAAGGTGACGGATAGCCGCTTCGATTTCAGCTACGATGTTCTTGTGTGGAATGGTCGTTGGAGTTGGGGCGAACTTCGGACCTTTTTCCAAGAGAGATCGTTCTTCTGGTGAAAGAGGTTTACTCGAAAGGTTCACTACCCAGTTGTTTTTGTCGATGATGGACTGATTACGCGTAGGCTTCAAGTTCGCAATTTTCTTCGCATGTCTATTGTCGATGTTACTGTGGAAAGTGCTGGCTCTGTTCTTCAAAAATGATAGTAAGGTCAAAAAGGTTTCCTCGTGGACGAGAGAAGACAGTTCTCGTTTGGTGTTCTCAATGGTGTTCTTTGATGTTTTGATGTGATCATGGCAGATGGATATTCTTGCTCGTAAGCAATGTTTACTGGCGCGATCCATTATTCGTTGGAAGATAGGATGACTGCCTGGTGGTTTAAATCTCAGCGATTTAGGAACTAATTGGTAATCCAATGCCTTGTGAGTGAAGTGGAGGTGACGATGATGTGCTTCTAATTTGAACGTGGTTTTTTCCAATCGTCGGGCGAGTGAAAGGGCTTTCTGCCCAGCCTCTTGGCGAATACGTAAAAATATTGAAGGACCGTAGCCAGGGTTAAACATATTAAAAATTTAAAGACGATCTCTGGCTAAAAATATTTAAAAAGTACGAGCTTTCGACTGTTTGAACTACAGTCTTCAACGGGTAAAAAAGAATGACGAAATATGAATATAAATGTGTAAGAATAAAAAAGAATGGACTATGTAAATTAATTATGAATGTGTGTAAAAAGAATGTTGTATTGCCCAGGGAGTGGGCAGGAATTGTTATCAGCATTTGGAGTGACCATGGAATGCCACGATTCTAGTGTTTTTCTTGTTCGGAAGCTGCCTTTGTCGATTACGGAGGCGTTATTAAAGTCAATGGAATGGTCATGGGACCATGCATGGTTCGCAATTCTGGAGCCTTTAGCCGCTGTTTTTACATTTCTTAAATGTTCTTTTCTTCGCGTGTTAAATGCTCTGCCAGTTTCACCAATGTAACACCACGAACAGTCGGCGCAAGGAATTTTGTAAACAACGTTGGTTTGTAAATCCGGAGCAGGGCGAAACTTCGGGGCCGGGAACTGTTGTTGTAGAGTGTTCATTGGCTTATTTGTGACCGAGATATCATATTTTTTCAAGACGCGGGTCAAGGGCTCAGTTACACCTTTGATATATGGAAGGGACGCGAAAGACTTGCGTGACTCAGTAGATTCGACTAAATTGAAAAACATTCCAACAAGTTCCTCAGGGGATAAATTTGGCGGTGGTCGAGTTTTTTTGGTCTGTAAATCGTGGATAAGTTTTGACGGATAGCCATTAGACTCCAGCGCTGCGTAAACATGATTAAGTTCGCGTTCTTTCCCTTCAGATGTGTTAGGTAAATTCAACGCTCTATGTAGGAGGGTTGCTGCCGTGCTCTCTTTGTGTTTTTTGTCATGGTGGGAATTAAAATCTAAGTATCTGTCTGTGTGTGTCGGTTTTCTATAGACATCCACAGAAATTGCTCCATTGCTGCGAGAAACCAATGTGTCAAGGAAAGAGATTTTTCCATTGCATTCTTGTTCAATGGTGAAAGAAATGTTAGTGTCTATTGAATTGAGGGTGTCATGGAAGGCTGTAACTCCATTCTTTTTAATGATGCAAAAGCTGTCATCAACGTAACGTTTCCAAATTTTAGGTGCAACAGGTGACGCATTGATAGCAGATTCCTCGATATCTTCCATGCAGAGATTGGCCACAACGGGACTGACAGGACTTCCCATGGCACATCCGTGAATCTGTTTGTAGATTTTGTCGTTGAAGACGAAATAGTTGTTCGACAAAGTGAAGTTAAGCAAAGAAACAATGTCACTGATGTTTAGATTTGTCCTGGAGAGGAGAGATGTGTCATCTTCCAGTTTTTTCTTGATGTAGTCACACGCTTTGTTTACAGGGATTGCAGTAAATAGTGAAACAACGTCAAAAGAAACCAAGACTTCATCGTCGTTGATCCTGATGTCAGACACTTCGTTGGAAAACTGTAAGGAGTTAGAAACCGAATATCCGTTGCGGTTTTGTAGCGGGGAAAGGATGTCTGTCAGGAATTTGGATGTATTGTAAAGTGCTGAACCAATGCAGGTGACGATGGGCCTCAGAGGGTTTCCCTCTTTGTGGTGTTTAATAGAACCTCGAATAGCTGGGGGTGTGCCATCAGTCGAGTGGAGCTTTCGATAGGTTGGCTCATCTATCTTTTTCTGTTTCTTTAAAGAAAGTAACATTGCATTTAGATTACGTTCAATTCGTCGGAAGGGAGCTGTAGAAACAAGTTCATAGGTGTTTCTGTCATTGAGTAGGGTTTCCATCTTGTTGTCGTAGTCTGATTTGTCCATGACGACAAAGCAGTTTCCTTTATCCGCCTTCATTATGACTCTGGACTGATCTTTCTTAAGATCGTTTAAAGCTCTTCTTTCTTGTTTTGAGACGTTGTTGTGCACCGGCAGTCGTGCCCTGTGGAGAATGGCGGCAGATGTCGTTCTTACAGCATCTTTTGAAACATCAGGAAGGTGACGGATAGCCGCTTCGATTTCAGCTACGATGTTCTTGTGTGGAATGGTCGTTGGAGTTGGGGCGAACTTCGGACCTTTTTCCAAGAGAGATCGTTCTTCTGGTGAAAGAGGTTTACTCGAAAGGTTCACTACCCAGTTGTTTTTGTCGATGATGGACTGATTACGCGTAGGCTTCAAGTTCGCAATTTTCTTCGCATGTCTATTGTCGATGTTACTGTGGAAAGTGCTGGCTCTGTTCTTCAAAAATGATAGTAAGGTCAATTAAACACCACAAAGAGGGAAACCCTCTGAGGCCCATCGTCACCTGCATTGGTTCAGCACTTTACAATACATCCAAATTCCTGACAGACATCCTTTCCCCGCTACAAAACCGCAACGGATATTCGGTTTCTAACTCCTTACAGTTTTCCAACGAAGTGTCTGACATCAGGATCAACGACGATGAAGTCTTGGTTTCTTTTGACGTTGTTTCACTATTTACTGCAATCCCTGTAAACAAAGCGTGTGACTACATCAAGAAAAAACTGGAAGATGACACATCTCTCCTCTCCAGGACAAATCTAAACATCAGTGACATTGTTTCTTTGCTTAACTTCACTTTGTCGAACAACTATTTCGTCTTCAACGACAAAATCTACAAACAGATTCACGGATGTGCCATGGGAAGTCCTGTCAGTCCCGTTGTGGCCAATCTCTGCATGGAAGATATCGAGGAATCTGCTATCAATGCGTCACCTGTTGCACCTAAAATTTGGAAACGTTACGTTGATGACAGCTTTTGCATCATTAAAAAGAATGGAGTTACAGCCTTCCATGACA
Organism: Meandrina meandrites; assembly: GCA_963693305.1. NCBI lineage: Eukaryota > Metazoa > Cnidaria > Anthozoa > Scleractinia > Meandrinidae > Meandrina > Meandrina meandrites. Next base: position 1,018,908 of record OY855913.1, on the reverse strand, counting down.
CCCTCAATTCAATAGACACTAACATTTCTTTCACCATTGAACAAGAATGCAATGGAAAAATCTCTTTCCTTGACACATTGGTTTCTCGCAGCAATGGAGCAATTTCTGTGGATGTCTATAGAAAACCGACACACACAGACAGATACTTAGATTTTAATTCCCACCATGACAAAAAACACAAAGAGAGCACGGCAGCAACCCTCCTACATAGAGCGTTGAATTTACCTAACACATCTGAAGGGAAAGAACGCGAACTTAATCATGTTTACGCAGCGCTGGAGTCTAATGGCTATCCGTCAAAACTTATCCACGATTTACAGACCAAAAAAACTCGACCACCGCCAAATTTATCCCCTGAGGAACTTGTTGGAATGTTTTTCAATTTAGTCGAATCTACTGAGTCACGCAAGTCTTTCGCGTCCCTTCCATATATCAAAGGTGTAACTGAGCCCTTGACCCGCGTCTTGAAAAAATATGATATCTCGGTCACAAATAAGCCAATGAACACTCTACAACAACAGTTCCCGGCCCCGAAGTTTCGCCCTGCTCCGGATTTACAAACCAACGTTGTTTACAAAATTCCTTGCGCCGACTGTTCGTGGTGTTACATTGGTGAAACTGGCAGAGCATTTAACACGCGAAGAAAAGAACATTTAAGAAATGTAAAAACAGCGGCTAAAGGCTCCAGAATTGCGAACCATGCATGGTCCCATGACCATTCCATTGACTTTAATAACGCCTCCGTAATCGACAAAGGCAGCTTCCGAACAAGAAAAACACTAGAATCGTGGCATTCCATGGTCACTCCAAATGCTGATAACAATTCCTGCCCACTCCCTGGGCAATACAACATTCTTTTTACACACATTCATAATTAATTTACATAGTCCATTCTTTTTTATTCTTACACATTTATATTCATATTTCGTCATTCTTTTTTACCCGTTGAAGACTGTAGTTCAAACAGTCGAAAGCTCGTACTTTTTAAATATTTTTAGCCAGAGATCGTCTTTAAATTTTTAATATGTTTAACCCTGGCTACGGTCCTTCAATATTTTTATGGCTAATTGTGTTTTCTTCAACAGTGCGCGCTTTTCATTGGCTACTTTGAGGTCACGTGGCATCTAAACAATAGAACTATTTCCCGCCAAAAGTCTTTGTGAGGGCAACATTGCAAAATCTACGACATCAGAGGGTAGGTAACAATGCACTGTTGCCCAAGAAAATTGACGGACAATTGTTTTCATGAAACCAGTTATCCCAAAGTTTACTTTGGCTCTGCATCGGGAAACAAAATTAACTGTTTCCCGCTGGACCAGTCGCCTAGTGTAGCCTGTGTGACACACAGACTAGCTCTGTTGCCCAACCCCCCCAATTTTCCTCAATTTTTTGAATGAGCCCCCTCTCTATTAACCCAACCCCCCACCTGGGTTCCTGAACAAGGAAACAGGGTAACTTTAATTTATATATCCCTCACATTTACTTCTGATACAATTTGTTGCTAAATAGCACAGAAACACAAAGTCAACTTTATTTCTTTTATATGTACCTTAATTTACAGTTTTTATTATCAGGGTCAGCCAGGGGGGTAAGCAAGTGGTATACCAATATACCTGAAAACATGCACCTGCAGTATACCCCATAATATTTTCCCCTCAAAATGCAAAATGCCAAAATTTGGAAAAACACAGTATACTTTACACCAAGAGAAAATATTTTCTCTTGTTTACACCCAAATACTGTATACCGGAGTGGGGGGGGGGGGGGGGGGGGGATTTCAAGTGATGGGGATGATAAAAGGATTTGTTTGGGTTTGAAATTTTCGATTCTGGGAATTTTTTCGGGAAGGAATATTTGGCAAGTATTTTTGGGGGGTGGTTCGATTTAGTAGGGATTTTTTTGGGGGTATTACTGACCTTGGAAAAGTGTTCTTGGATGTCTTTAGCATTGTTAAATCAGATGAAGGAAAGATTATTCAGATGATATGATGAATAAACAAACACAAACATTCAATTTCTAATGTTTTTAATGTTTAACATTTTAAGGGTGAGAAATTCGGCATGGGATTTTTAGGGGTTAATTTTTTGGTCCAGGGATTTTTTGGGGTTTTGTTGGAAGCCCTAGGGATTTTTTGGGTCTTGATTTTTGCTCCCATTCGATCATCCCCCTCACTTGAAATCCCGAGTATCCCCCCCCCCCCCCTTCCCGCCCGGGCTGTATCGTATACGGCCTAGTATATCGTATACCCGGCCGACCCTGTATTATATAGACGCGAGTGTTCTACAGGAAAACAGATCACTCATAAAATTCATATGGAACTACATCTGGAACAGTAGTGTTGTATTAGTGGTGTACTTTTTATATCCTCACTAGTGAGGACATATCAATGATATTATTTCCCACCCTTCTATTCAACCCTTATATAGTTGTTTCATTTAACTTTTACTAAATCGGTGATTTTTGTCTATACAATAAAAAGAAAATACAGTTGCTTGAAGATATGAATTTTATTTTCTTGTGTTAAAACAATATTTTACTCATTCACCACGCTCATTCGAAAATAAAATTCACATCTTCACGCCACCATGTAATATCCTCTATGAAATACAGTGCCCTCTCTAAAAAGCCAGCTTTACTATTAACTCCCCCAGCACCCTTCAAAAGGACTTGAGAATAAATACCCTGCACCCTTAGAGCTTAATAGCTTTTACAGTATTTCAGTGTTGTGATTGGTTTTATAGTCACAGTGGTTATGATATTTAACTGTAATTGGTATGATCCTAGTAAGTTAATTAATTTAGCATAGTTTGGCCATCTTTGCTTTTAAATGTCACTCTTTTGAAAATGCCATATTTTTCTTCATAAATATGCACTTTGATTTTGGAATAAGAAGTACCATGGTATTAAATTTTTCACACAGTACAAGTGAATTATACAGTATATGAGCACGGCCATAGCCAGACTTTTGGAATAGCTTGACAAGCCAAGATCTGCCATTGCCAAATACACAAGCCCTAAGGAGGGTGGTGGGGGGGGGAGGTCTGAGGGTATGCTCCTCAGAAAATTTTGACACCCAGAAGTTCTGAAACGTTATTTTCAAAAATCTATTTCGTTCATATTTTGTTTTTTGGATTAAAATCTAGACAAGGCAAGTGTCTCGTCTTGCCTCTTGCTAGCTTCAGCCTTAATACAAGTTGTTTATAATCCATCAATTTTTTTTTCGTGCACGCAATTCGTCTTAACATGTCACATGATGCAGCCAAATCTGGGGAATATCAGATGATATTCCCCAAGTGATATTCCCCAGTTTTCGAATGTTTCGCACGTTTAGCTTTTATCTCAAGTAAATTGTTAAAATGATTAAAACTAAACACTTTGAACAGCTTAATATTTTGAGCACTGACAGAATTTCTTTGGCATTTAAAAAGCTTTAAGAAAAGGCCTCCCAAAACGCAGCCTTGTAAAAAAAATATTTGAAGGATAATAAACACAATAGCATCCATTTGGCTTCACTGGAGGAAAACTGTTCGCTTCTCGGAACAGATAATGTCCGTGGACAAATATCTGTGCATATTTTCGCGCCAAATGGAGGCTATTGTTTATATATTAACTGCATTCAGTTAATATTACTGGGAAAACCATAAAAATGTCAGTTGAAGAAAAAATTATCATACAGGCTATGTGAATAAGGCACAAGCACTGTGAAATTTAATTTGTGAAAATATGGAATTTGGACTTTTGCTTGGTTACCTGTTACTATTTTACCTATTGACTTTGTTTTCGTTTGTTATTACATTTTGTTCATTTCAGAAAATAGTTATCATCGATTACATCCAGTAAGCTGTTCATTCTGCAAAATATCAGTGAAAATTTCATATACAGGGATTTCAAACTTAAGCATTGTAAAATTATGGATTAAATTGTTTTTGATTTAGTTATTTGTTTCACACTGTAATAACAAGTATTAAAGTATGAAACACAGAGCATATTGTATTACATAAGTTATGATGAATTTCAGCCATCAGACCAAACTATTTATTCCTGCTGTTCAGCATATGTCTAATCTGTCTCTTCAATCAAGGGATCTGTACTTGGTGTTGGTCTATTCTGTTCATGATCTGCCAGCAAATCTTTTACGTGGCTCGTGATAAACCAAACCTGTCAACCAAATGAGTGTATTTTAATCAACACTACTGTCATAACTAGAGCTGATCAACTACAGTCAAACCTTGTGTAAGCAGTCATCCTTGGGACCTGAGAAGGGCAGACTGCAGTTGTTTTTGGCATCCAAAATCTGGATCAAGTGGTCTGTTTTTGAACCCTCACTGGGTTCTTGGGCAAGACACTAAATTCTCACAGTGCCTCTCTCCACCCAGGTGTATAAATGGGTAACCCTACTGCTGGGGGTAACCCTGCAATAGACTAGCATCCCATCCAGGAGGGAGTAGAAATACCCCTAGTCGATTACATTGCCTACTGCACCTTGTCACTGTAACTTACTTCAACAGCCATACAAAGGGCTCTGCCAGAAACTAAAACTCCAGTTACTCCCATTTGTAAATGGTGTGACATGAATGGTGTCCACAGGTGTGACTTGAGTCCATACAGCCACACAGGGAGCATGTGCAAGCCACTCACGGCAAACACACCTGCTGGTGTTTTGAATCCTGAAAAATACATTTATATAATAAAAAAGTAATTAGTTAATTTGAATTGTCTCTTCTGAAATGATCAGTAAAAAAAATTTAATTTTTAAAAAAAGCCAAACAAACAAACAAGATGTGGAATTATAAAATAAAACATGAAACTCAAAAAGGATTAGTTTCCCTTAGCTTAGACTTGTACTCCTAGCTGGATCTATTTCAAAACATTCAATTATAATAATTATTCTATTGTTTTTAACAACAAGTAAACAAAGAAATAATGGATGAAAATAAATTACAACATTTTAACTTGAACACACACTAGTTATCCAAGATGATCATCATGGAACCAAACATTAATCTGCAATAAACTGTTGCCAATAAAATAATAGCTAACAATTGTACAAGGTTGTTCTTGTGATTTGTGATTAGCTAAATATTATTTTCGGTGAAACGGAAATGTTAGTAAAAATGCATGTTTATCTCCAATGGGTACACATCTCTCTATGGCAAATTAACCAAATGAATAGCAAAAGTATTATTGTTTGTCCCATGATGTACAATGACCAGTTAATTTTTTCCCCAGGGATAGCTGTTATAGAGACACTGAGCTGTAACATATGTACTTGTTTGGAAGGAACATACCATTAGCCATAACTTTTTGCACCCATGAAGGAGGGTTTGATTTGCTGCTCTTCCACTGTGATCCCAGAGTATGTGTACACACAAATACCAGCCATTCCAATGCACTGATAAAGTATCCCCACTGTTAACAACAAGTCAGATAGCTAGCTTTTAATACTGGATTACCACTAAACAGATAACATCCAAAGGAGTTGCTTTTATTAAGTAATATCGCTTAATTTTAGTAGATATAAGACTTATTATTTTAGGTTAATTAATGCCAACTTAAGGTGGCTGGAAATGGTTTCCAACACTTTCCAGCTCTTATACTTTGACGGGATAGTACATCAAATTTTTACCAGTTGCCGCTACAATAATGGTGTCAAATAAATGCCCAATGATTGCCAAGTAGGCTTTGGATTTTTCTTGACCTCACATGCTTAAGTATAACCTGTTAAAACACCCTTAATTTTGGCTTGAGCTCGGTGACCCCCATTTTATATTATTGACCATTGATAAACATGTTAAGATACAACTTTCTGCAAAGTTCAAAAAATTTCTATGAAGTGGTTTCAGAGCCACCTTAAATTTTTGAAAATTAAGGTGGCTCTGAAAAAGCTTCATAGAAATTTTTTAACTTTCCAGAAAGTTGCATATTTACATGCTAATCATAACTCAACAATAAAAAATGGGGGTCACTGAGCTTATTTTTTATTTACAAGCACTTAAAGCTAAAATAAAGGGTGTTTCTAACAGGTTATACTGTTGCTATGGTAACCAGTGATGTCAAGAACATAACTACAACATATTCACCAATCATGGGCATTTATTTGATACTATTATTGTAGCATCAACTGAAAAATATTTCTAGTTCAGACCCATCAAAGTATAAGAGCTGGAAAATGCTGGAAACCAATACCAGCCACCTTAAGATTGAAGTGCTCAATTTTGTATGCTAGCAGCTTCTCTGCAAGCAAGCAAATCCAAATTAACCAAACCAGGAAGTTGGCAGAAACCGGCAAAGCATTCTTCCTATTGTATTACTCTGCAATGATGGACAAATTACATCCCTAAAAACCACTACCATTTCAGTTGTACAGTGTACAATACCAATGAATGTAAAGTGACATAAATTAACATTACCTTGTAAAGTAAGGTCCACAGCATTCCTCTGCCAAGATTGTCAGTTACAACATCTAACTTAAGATACAAACCATACAAATACAAAATAAAGGATGAGCACACTGCCCAGTTGAACAAAGCTCTTACTTGTCAGGCAATAGTTCAAACATGTTAACAAGCAGACGGAGAGACAAATCAGAGCAGAACAGAAAGCTTTACTTTCTCTTGTTCATCTGTTACTAATGCAAACTCTTTGGAGGTAAGGGACAAATGACACTCATTGAGCAAAGGCCAGCAGGCCAACACAAAAATCACAGCAGGTACTGTAATACACAGTAACTGTGAAAAATTGAAATGAAAGACTACAACTGGCACTAAAACACGATAGCTATTCTTACAGTTAAACCTGCGATAATATATTCTTTTTAAGAAGGTACGGGAACGAGGGAAAAGGGTCAACACATTGGTTAAAACAATGCAGAATGACCCTTTTACCTTGTTAGTATGTCAAGCCACTGAAAACTGTAATATTATTACTGACAGCTATTCTCAGAACACCTGCTTGTCTGAGTCTTGTCTGAGTCATGACGTAACTCATGCACTTCGCTATTAAAATTGAAAAATCAAAAATTTTAATACCCAGGCACCAAATGCTGATGTTTGGTTCAGCTGCCGTGCTACAATTCCATCAAGACCTGGAATAAAATAATCCGCATTTACTGTTAAAATGTCTGTGGTCAGCATAATTTTTCCAATGTATGTGTCCTATTTATTGATAATGAATTTTAAAGAATTTTTATCTCAGACATATTTCAGGGGTCTTGTGATGAGTTTGTTTCAATAAAGACCAATTTACATTTTTTAATTTTTAATAAATTTTGAAATTTTGGCAGTAGTTTCATCTTTTAGTAATAAGAAACTTTATCAGATTACCAAGAGTATGGGAAGAGGAAAACTTCAGGGTCTCCAATGGAAGTTGAACCCATGACCTTATGCATTCTGATTAAACAAGACGTCCTGCATACTGCTAGAATAGGTAATATCAAAAGCATCAGGTACCTGTACTGAGTACCTGACCAAGGAAGGTCATTAGAAAGATTGTCAGGGGTGGGGTGGTAGTTGGTTAAAAGTCAATTTTTTAAAGGAGATTATGAAGCTAAACTGCAAATTCCAGAGTTTTTAGGATCTATTAATCATACCAAGGAGCCTTCTGCAAGCAGGGGTATCATGGATTTTTTTTAGAGCAAGCTGTATAGAACTCTCACCATCTAATAATATTGACGCAGTGTAAAAAGACAGGAACAGGACTGGATTGGTAAAGAATATCCAGGATGCTAGTAGAAGGACAAGACGGACATAGCCTTTGGAGAAAAAAACATAAACTTTAGTTTAATACATGCAAATAGCAGTTAAGAAGTATTGTGGAGATTTTCTTTTTTACTAACAAAGCTCATGGGCCAGGTGTACTGAAGATATATTTCTTGCCCATGCCTCCCTCCTCGTCCCCCAACCAAACAAAAAATAAATAAATAAATAAATAAATAACCAAAGGATAATTAATTAATTAAGTTACCAAATTAAGCTAAACTCTTAGAACTAAACATCTAGATTCATGGTTGTCAGTGATCCTGATCTGATCAAGGGGGGAGGAGGGGGGGGGGGGGGGGGTACTTCGACAGCTTGGCTCCACAACGAGAGCTGTATCACTAGCCCTTTACAATACGATCGTCCTGTCTTGCCCCGTATATAGCTTGCTAACGTATTAAATATCGATTTAAGTCTTAATTTAAGCTTAATAAGCGGATAAAACGAAATAACGTTCTCTTTCTCCACTTTACTTAGCTTAAAGTTCCTAGAACAATTCTTTCCTGAAACAGATCAGAATCGCATAAACCTGAAAACATAGTAACTAAGGATGAGGAAAAATATCTGACCTATCAGGTTAGGCATAAATAGGAGAACATTTTCTTTTCTTTGGGTCGTCTGTTTCATGCTTGAGTACGCCTCTAATCTACCGGTACCCCATCATATTTTGTTCACAAAACTCACAAGTGAAGCGAAGTGACTGAGCACTAACTTACTGGTCACGTGTGTGTCACGTGTAATTAATTTTCAACATGGCGGCCAACATGGCGGCAATGTTGGGTCGGTAGCCATGAATCGCATGCATGTTTTCCCTTTCCCTGCACTTAAATTTTACATTGCTGGGATATATCGTTCCTCTCCGGAGACACTTTACTCACTAACAAGTTTAAGGACATCTTTGTTGACTAACTGAAGTAAATTAACCGCTTGGTCGTTGGACCTGTATACGGCGCTTGTCCACCGCCTTCAATATGAGTCGTGTTGTACATCTAAGAACTGTTTTTCCACTGGCAAGAACACTTTTTCTGGGAAGACTTACAAATGACTCGGTTAGCAAATCACTTGTACGCCCTGCGTCAACATCACTGTGGTGTGTCTGTTGTGGTAATTCAAGGTTTCAGAGAAACAGGTCTGATGTCACAAAGATGCAAACGGGTTGGTATTGTACAGCAGAGTCCAAGTATCCGGTATGTGCAAGCATTGATAAGTTTTTCAGGGACATAGGTGATAGTTTGTTAGCTTGGTAGGTGTAAATATGAGAAAATATATTAGTTTTCCACTGAATGCTTCTTATGGGCGATTGCGGCAAGAAACCCAACAGGGATCACAAAGGGGGTGGGGTGTGTCCCTTTTTGGTGTGTACACTTTTTTTAGGAGAGACTTACCTTACCCAAAGATGACTACTGAACACTGTAGTTTTCAAGCTTGGGAGTTCCTTCATTTTGCTTTCATGCCCAAATACTCAGGGTTCTCCCTAGTTTTCTGCACAACAGGTAAGGCCGTTCTCCAAACCAGTAAAACATTTGCTTAATTTCAGCCATTTTTTGAACTACGGTTATACAGACTGCAAATTGAACTTCTGTGCCATATCGGTCAACATCGCGTCGCAAAGTAATATCATCGCATGTTACTAGTTTTCGAATTTTAATAATTGATGCTCACTTGTTCAACATAAGGAGTCTAATTTATAAAAAACGTTCCTGATAAAAGTTTGAATGAAAGTTACTTTGATGAATACATAGACAAAAGTGTAAATTCTTCAATAATTAAAAATCTATACAGGGCTCGAGACTAACTTTTTTGATGACTAGCCCAGTGGCTAATGACAGCATTGATTTTACTAGCCAAAACCAATTTTCTACTAGCCAGAATTTTCAAGCTTGAGTGTAACTAATAATTGGCAGACAACAGTTTCTCTCATTCGGCATCCAGATTCTCAACAGAAAACTTGGCTAACAGTAACAGGTATTCTTTGGTGTACACAGACGTAAAATTGCCGTTAGACATCACCAGAGACAAAATCCATTGACATACGTGACAAAATTTATTCAAAGGTTTGCAATGCATTATAGTGCGATTTTCAAATGTGGCTCTTGTTAGCTATTTTATGAGCTGAAAGAAACTTTGTTTCTGTATTTTGGCCCGTATTTCTCATGGTAAAAGCAAAACAAAACAAGAGAAATTGTCTTCTTAACTTTACTTAATGTGTGACTGATTTTATGGCGAAGTTAGAACGAAAAAGCGGATTTCCCGGATGAACGATCGGATAGTTTTATATCCTGGTTATGATCAAAGCTCTGTCACTCAATTTCCATTAAGTGCTTCCCTTCTCCATGTACAAAGATACCTGAAATTTTAACTAGCCAAAATGGCTAGTAAAAGCCCAAAACCTACTAGCCAAAACAAAACTTTTAGTAGTCTGTGGCTAGTTGGCTACCGTTAGTGTCGAGCCCTGCTATAAGTGTTTCATTTTGTGGTTCAATACTCTAGTACTCTTGTCTCTCAAGTATAATAAAGGCAAAGAAAAATTGCCAAAAGCTACTTTCTGGGAAACCTCGCTCGGCTTATTTGAAGTGTCACTTCAAAATCAGCGGTCTTTTGTCAAATCACAAATGGAACGTCACAGAACGTCACATATTCGTATTTCGTTCACATTGTTCAAGGATTTTATTGTTAAGGCTACTCTCGAAACATCGTCTGAAAACGTTTTAAACACTTTTGACATGAACGAAAAAGATTTTAAGACAAAGACTGCCTTTTCTTTCACCAAGCAAGAGTGTTGGTCAATTCAGCAATAAAGAGCAATACAAGGTTTGTCAAGCTGGCACTAATAATCGGGAAGTTCAAGTAACAGATTTTTCATTGCCTGCCCATTAGAGATTTGTTTACCTCTGAAATTACTCTTACCTGTTTCCAGGTACGGAGAACAGAAAGGAGAACATCGTTTTCTGCCGCTTCATTATAAAACTGAACGTGAACAACAAAAGTGCGCTTGCGAAGAAATGACATCTGCCACGAAAGAATTTGACAGAAAGCCCGCCAAAAATATCGCGCATCTAGCTTTGAAGTTCGAAAGGTATAAAGCATCGTTGCACGGCTTAATTTTAAATTTTTATTATTATTCTTTACTAGGATTGAATACCGAATGCATTGGTGCAAAAAAAAAAAATAAAGTATTATTTTTATTCTTTTACCTGCTGAATTCTCTGGGATTCCAAGCGATTTTAGGCGGTAAGAAGTGGTGCTACAGGCGGTAAATTTTACCGGTTACTGCCTGAAAAGGAGAACCCTGAATACTTGCAGCTAACAAGCTCAAAATTTACGGGTTACAGTGTTCCGGTGTATTGTTGTTCCCTCAGCGGTCTGCTGCTATACAGTTCTCCTGTTGTTGTGTTTTTTGATCATGGGCATGGATGGATACCCACAAAGCATGGATGTCCACAATAAAAAAATACAACAACAGGAGAACTGTACAGCAGCAGACCACTGAGGGAACAGCAGTTCACCAGAACAGCAAGGATTGAAATGCACCAATCACAGCTGTGCTTTATAAGGTTACGCATAACCAGTCGACCTTATCACCTGATGAAGACAAGCAGTATGCAGCTGAAACACTACGATTCACATCACATGTGACTGTACATCGTGAGACAAACAATTATGCTTTTAATTATTGCCCCCGCAGGGTTTTGGCACAAATCCCAAAACCTGAGGAGGCATCCTTGAAGTCCCTGCGTTGTTATGTTCGTATGCAAAGAAAATGTCAACTTGCACAAAGTGCTATCGGGAGTTGTTCAGAGTGGGTATCAGGAGGTGTGATAAATGCCTGTACAGTAATTGGTCAATGTTGATGCGAGATAAACGAATTTCTGCATGGTGATTGGGTGATGATAACTACCCATCAGCATAAGCACGTTCGCACGCGGCAACGTTGTTAACTCCAGGTTTTCAGGTAAAGAAAATTTGACGTTAAATTTGTGAGCTCTCTATTTCGCAAGGTCTCAAATTTGCCCACGATTAGCAATAAGCAAGACTCAGTCTAAAACTGCTATTTGCCAAATACTGTACAAACTACTTGACTGGATAAAAGACTCAATCAGTCTTCCGGGGTTTAAATGAAATTTGTAACTGTCACTTGGCAAGAGGAAAAGAGACCTCAATAGAGTTCTTGAAACTTACGGCAGGCGTTTTCATTAACAGAGGTGAGAAAATCTTTCGGCATCCTTGTAATTAAATTTATATATATGTGAACATAAATCTTTCAGAATTTTTGCATAATTTCTCTTTGTTTTGCTTATCAACTTGGCCTGAACAATTCATCCTGAAAGTTTGTTTTAAATCGCACATCCTTGTCCCACAATCTTGAAAACGAGAAGGCCAGAAACCATGTGATACCTCGTCAGCACAACATGAGAAAAAAAATTACAAAACACGCGCCACTAGCAAGTGTTCTGAATTATCGCAAAAATGTCCAAAACAGAAAACTGATTTTCAATCAATTTTGCAAATAGAAGAGCCTGGAAAATATCAAGCAAAAGTATTGACTGTTGTAACGGATGCGCTGAAAAAAAAAAGATTAACAGTGGGGGCAGTTGTAGTGTCAACTATCCCTAGTTGTTATTCATTTGGTTAACCCTTTCCTGGACCACTACAGTAACTATTTTTTACAATTTCCTTCCCCCCCCCCCCCCCCCCACCTTCTCACTATCTCTCTCTTACCCCACTTATTTTTTTTTTATTTCCCTAGCATGTACATGTACAACCAGCAGAAACTCTTTTGAGTAACACAGGTATTTAAATCTTTTAAAGCGAACTTGCATTGCTATAAAATAATTAACCACCACCTTGAATATATACTTGTATAGTCTGGGAGCCAGCATTAGAAGAAGTACTGGGGTACAGGAATATTTGAATATCACTGTACATCAAGTTTGTCAAAAGCTATTTTGCCAAGCAATATCATGAGAAACAGTGCACTTTGGTCAAACCATGTGACAATTTTACATGGACTGGTAACAACTAATGGCGGTCACATCAGCGGAACAACACGGAGGATTTCTGTGAACTTGTTAGCTTTCTGTGTGCTTTCAGGAGGAAGACAACCTGTTTAAATGTCAATGCAGTCGTGTATTGAAAACCTAGGCTGCTATTTTTTCTATGTAAAAGATTTTTAGAGTAGATAAGAAATGATTTTGAAACAAATTTGCATGGCATCGAATTTGACCATCTGGAAATGTAATTTCACTGACAACCCCCCTTGACCTACCCCCCTGGAATTTCCAATTCTCTCTGTGGTGGGGGTGTGGATATTTTCTGGAACCACACAATATGTGCGGATATTTTGCTCATTGCTCGTATTTTTCCTTGCTCCTACAGGGCTCAGAAAAATACTATGCAACTCACAAAATATCTTGGCATGTTATAATGTTAAATCATTGAATAAGGTTATATAATTTATAGGAAAGTTGAATAAGCTTAATAAGGGTGTGTAATGTAATCATGATATTTTTTAAATTCAATTGCTCATTTCAGTTAACTTTCTTTACAGGTTTCAGGAAAAACATCAAAGAATTTTCCACAAAACTCAACATAAACATTCCAGATACAAATGACTTACTACCTGCTTTTACTCACGAGTCATACGTTATAGCAAATGCCGACAAACTGTCAGGGCCTCATGAATGTAATGAAAAGCTGGCTTTTCTTGGTGAGGCTTTATGTATAGTTCTAATTGTAATCAAGTATTGGCAAGAGACTATTTCACTTGTACTGAAAGACCATCATTTTACCAGTACCTTGTAGTGTAGCCAATGAACAATGAGTTTTATACTTTATCTTTGACTCCTTTGCAAGAATTGTGCACTGCAGACAAAAAAGTTTATTTTATAACATTTGACAACATGTATCTGTTTTTGCTGAGCTGTTGTCACAAATTCTAGGTGCACAGTCCATGAGAAAGTGTGTCACAGAATATCTCTATCACAACTTTCCTGACCTTTCAGCATTACAGATCTGGTAAGTTGGTGAGAGTAAAATAATGTGAAATTTACTTACAGAAACATTGTATACTGAACCTAGTAAATGGCCTTGCTCTCCATCAGTTCTCATAGCTCAATGGATAGAACACCTGCCCAATGTTTGGGAGGTCATGGGTTTGATTCCCGTCTGGGACTCAGATTTTTTCTTTGTCCCACACTCACAACATGTTCATATTTCATCTTTCACATACATGTACATTGTATGTTAATGAACAGCTCATCGCAGGACACGTGGAAGTTGGAATGGTCATGATAATTGTTGCTTGTTGCAGGGATGTACAAAATGCTCTGTTAGATGATTACGTATTGGAGAAAGGAGTGGAATGGAATATCAAGGCAAAAACTCTTTATTCAGTGAGTTTTAAAGAATTATGCAGTGCTTGTAATGAGCAATAAGTTCTTCTTAGACTCAAATCAATCAATGTTGGATGTAAAGAGTCTTATATTAACCAGTAAGTAGCTACAATTTGAGACAAATCTCGCGACACTCACTCTTTCAACAAAACATGGGTGTTGTCATTACCTCTCCCTCTCTGCCCAATGCAGTGTTGATTTCTATCCATCCAACCTTGCAGCAATATGTCAACATTGTTGTAGTGGTGAGGAGCATTTGGACAATTAAACAATGACTTCTTGACTTAATTTGATTGGTTCTGCTCACGCCTATTTGTTGTGTAATTGGCACATGATCACCAGGGTATCCAATTACAGGTATCCCATTTGAATTTGTTCAAATTGGATACCTGTAATCGGACACCTACACCATTCACATGTCAATCACTTGCACTTGGATCAGTTTTTTTTCTTGCTCTTTTCTTCTGTTTGTGAAACTAATTGAATATACCTTTCACTTTTTCACAAAAGAGGTTCTTACAGACTTCCTAATCTCAAAATTTGTTACAATTCAGGAGTAATCATCCTCGTAATTTCAAATCACCTGCTTGGCTGATTTGAGATTGCTTGCACGATTACTCCTTGAATTGCACTCATCCACTCAGTCCAATTAACATTAAGTCTACTCTAATAAAATATTATATACGTGTATCAACAATAACACACACATTAACTTTAATTGCATAAAATCTAATACAAAATTACACCAGAAAAACTGGTTCAATATACCGGTAGTTGTGTACTTTCACAAAACATGGCCGCTGGACATGTGAACATAATTTAATATGTAACTTGATATTGAATCAATTTAAATTATTACAATCTTGGCATCTCCATTCTGTTGTTTTTCTTGACCAGGATTTGCTGGTACTGGTAATGTTTGCGATACAGAATGTAAACATTATTATATATTAAATAAATGTATGTTCTAATTCTTGTAGAGACAACCCCAGGAACTGATGCAGAAGCAAACTGTGTTAGCTCTGGTTGGAGCAGTTTACACTCATGAGGTCAGTGGAGCATTTGCAATGTTGACTCGATCCACTCTCTGTCTCCTGTAGCTGGTTATCAACTGATGAACGTAGGCCTGATAACAACTCATTTCAAGTCACAACAACAAGACCAGAACAAAGCTCGTGTAATGCAACTTGAATGTATCTTAACAAGTACCAGCCATCACACCAGTTGTCGGGGCCATTTTATCTGAGTAATAGTGCTAAGAATCATGCTGTCCATTTTCATATTTCCAAGAATGAAACATAAATTTGTTGCTGTCTCGTATTTTTTAAGACAAAAAAGGACAGGAAAACCAAGCATTTGAAATGGGAACTTTAATTGTAAAAGAATCAACGTTCAACAATTGAAGGGTCCAGTGGAAAAGCGACACATTCAAATTTTCGCTAAATTGAACATTGTCAAAACGACTCCAAATTTTGCATGCGAGTTTGTTTACATGTCTTAAACATTGCGCTGTATTTGAATCCGCTCGTCTCTGCTTCGCTCTAAAAAAATAACGTAGCAAAAATGAGAATAAAGTGTTTTGCAGCTTACACATTCTCCTCAGTCAACCAGTAGTACGAGTTTTTCCACACGTCGCATGCTAATCTTTCCTTGTAGTGTTCTGTAAGTGTTTCAGCAGGCGAAAAGCATTTCAAACGTGCTCACACGAATGCCATGTTTTCAATAGAATTGCATTAGGCAGAGTAGGACTGGATACTGCATTGTGACGTGGAGGTCACGTGTGAGAAAAGAAAAAAAAAGATGGCGATTTGCTCGTGAAAATAAGAATTCCTCCTGGTCTTTTGACCCCTTGTGTAGCCACTTGGTGGTTGAAGGACATCATTAAGTCCGGATGCCTGCAAATCAAAGCATCTCTCCAAGAACTGAGGGCTGTTCTGACTTTTGTTTTGCACAATAGCGCTGTTTAGGCGCTCGAGTGAACGTTGTCGTACAAAAAGCAGATCGATCCAAGCGCAAAGTCTAAAACAGTTTTCTTGTCGGGAACTTTGTGAGCGTCACTTTTGCAGTATCCGCTTAGGTGCTGCGGCGACAAAGTTGCCGAGAAGCGAGCTGGTTTTAGACTTCTAAAAATTGATTGAGTGTCGAGGGCTGAACCTCCCCTGTTGAAAGATTTCTCGGTGCCTTATTAAAAATTCAACGATCGATCGATCGATCGATCGATCAATGCATGCGAAAACCAAGAAGAAGTGTGTGCGATCTTTTCTTTTCTTGATGTTGTGGGATTTTGTACTGTGTGCGATGTGATGATGTAAGGATTGGAGAAGTGAGAGCATATAGCGCTTTACTGTAAGCAGAAGTTAGATGTAATGGGAAACTAACGGAATGTAGTTTTGACAACGTCCGCCACGCATGTTTACTTTAAATCGATTTGACAGCGCGCGTGCGACATAAGCAGAGTGTTGTACTGGCTAATTATCGAGCAAACTCATTAAAATAGTGTTGACCCGAACAACAAAAAAGAGCTAACCGCAAGCAGACTGGAGTGAAAGCTAACCGCAAGCAGACCGGAGTGAAAGCTAACCGCAAGCAAACCGGAGTGAAAGCTAACCGCAAGCAAACCACAGTGAAAATAACCGCGAGAAGGCAAACTGCTAGCTCGGGGTTAGCGTCTAAATCCTAACCCTAAGCCATTTCTTAACCCTAACCCTAATATTAGGGTTAAAACAATAACCCTAACGTTAGGATTCGAGTTTAGGGTTAGGGTTGAGGTTTAGCGTTAGGGTTAAAAGGGTTAGGGTTAGGGTTAGGGTTAAAACAACAGCCGTTTAACCTTCGCTGGTTTCATTGTCTCGAGAAACAAAGGGTTTCTTTTATTTATCGTTTATCAAAGTAAATTCTCAAAGATGCCGCCAGCAAAATCCTTTTTTTTTTGTATGCGCTATTTCAGGAGAACGAAGCAAAGACCAGCAAAATGAAACACAGGACAATGTTTAAGACCTGTAAACAAACTCGCATGCGAAATTTGGAGTTGTTTAGGCAATGTTCAATTTAGCGAAAATTTGAATGTGTCGCTTTTCCACTGGACCCTTCAATTTCTCTGTCATCATTCCTGTTGACCCCAATCTCCTCAAACATATTGCAACTACTTTTGAAGCAAACTTGCCAATCTTGGCATGTTAAAAACTTTAGAAGAGAGCTTTTCACCTTGCTTCACTTGGAATAATATATTTTTATTGTTTGGATATATCAAATTTCATTATCTTTTAGTTTGAATATATTTTACTAAGAACAGACGCCAGAGCAGCTCACAAAGAGCCTGTTGCAGACTCTTTGTTAGATGCTGTGACCAAAGTGACAATGAAACAAGCAGTTCTGTAATTTTTTTAATTTTTCTTCCCTTGATCAGAGTCCTGAAAAAGCAGATACTTTTGTAAAGTCACATCTGATACCAGAACTGACAGAAGATAAAATTGACGAGCTGGTAAAACTACAGCACCCAAAGTTCATCCTTCAATGTATATCAGATATGGCTGGACACTTTCCCTTGAAGACAAAGTAAGCAAAACCTTTTTTGCACTTACTTAAATTCATTTTTTTGTCTTTCTAATTTTTCTAACTTGGCTTACCTTTGTATAAAAAGGAAAATGTATATAAAGTTAATGTTAAGGTGAAAAAAAATTAAGTGTGCTGTATAACATAGCAGTTTGCTTAGCCATTATTTACAAGTTTTAATAATATTAAAATAGACATCAATTTAATTTTTTTTGTTTCTAGACTCGATTTCAAAGAGAAGAACAAATCACATCTTCATTTGAATAATCCATTGATCTATTCTGTCAGTGTTATACGTGGTCAAAAAAGTGAAGTTCTAAGTCAAGGTACATGTATGATTCCGTCAAAATTTTGCAGTACTTGCAAAATTTAAGTTCTACTCAAATTGCTCCCAAAATTTTAGTGGGTGCTCATTTATCTTGTTGCACATGTTGTGGTTCAATTTTATCCTTGGTTCAAATTTTATTTTCCTTTGTTTTTGGGTATGGTAATGTATGATAATGAGTTTAAAACAAAGGAAAATAAAATTGGAACCAAGGGTAAAATTGAACCACAACACATATTTTCACAAGTGCTCACATACTCGGTGTTCAGCGGAGATAGTTTTTTGAAAGTGCTTGTTGCTCACAGGCTAACTTTGTTAATGCCCATGCTCACTAAAAAAATGCTGTGATTGCATGCTTTGCAAAGGCCATTCAATAGCCCAACTGACTTTTCTTTCTCTGTTACCATCATTATGTTCAATACATAAACAAGATTCAAGACCCCCATGATCTTATGCAAGTCTGTTTTTCAAGCTGTTTTTGCCAAAGGGTCAGTTATGCAGTTTAGTTTCCTTGGGGAGTTAAATGTATAATATTTTGAGATGCATGGCATGATAGGTGTACATTCTCATCTGATTAAACACAACATTTCACTTGTGTGCTTAACAGATTGTTACACTGTACTGTCTAATAGTTCAATCTTTTTGCTCTTTTAGTGGTCTGTCACTCACTATCTTTAGCAGAGAAAAAGGTATGTTATCCTCAGTTTGTAATAAGTTGTGTTATATTAGTTTAATTTAAACATAAAATGTATCAGTCATCATTAGTCTTAGTGTCTTGTGCTAATGGTTAAATTGTATGCATTTTTATTATTATGCTTTTTGCATTAAGTCATTTTTTTTTATTTTCAAATTAAACTGAAACAAATTTGCCCTGAAGGCTACTGCCGACCTGTGTTGGGGAATGTTTTCAAATGTTTATACATGATAAAATATTCCTCTGTATATTAGCCACATTGCTAGCAAGTTGCAGACTGAGAATAGAAATGGATGGGATTTATGCTTTAGTGCACTAATTAGATTAAAGCACAAATAAAAAATTTATTTGAAAATGTTTAATATTTTCTTAGCCATTACATTTCCATTGCAGGCATGCCAAGAGGTTCTCCTAAACCATTATCCTGAGGAATTCAACAAGTTTCAGTTAGTTCTTGACCGGGATGATTTTGTAGCAGAAGCAAATATTGATCTTGGTTTACTTGCTGCTGAACAGCGAGTGGTGGAGCTGGACAAGGTACAGTGATTTTGCAGTATTTTCTTTACAGTTGATACTGTTTTTTATTAAAGAATGAAATATTGCTTATCAGCATGCTGTGGAATTAGTTATTGATATCTGTACGGGTTGTTGCAAAGTGCAAGGCAGCGAGGCATGTGGGCAGCGAGGCGTGTGGGCCATTCCGGTTACTCTACATAGCCCTTCGGTTAGCTTGGGTAGCTTGCAGTTAGCCTTTTTATTGGGATTAGGGATTTCTGCCTCGCATGCATCACTTCCTTTTGCATGCCTAGCACGCTTGTTAGTCAGACTCTGCAGGCCACCCTATTATTATATAATCATGTACTGTGAGTGCTATGGCAGCTGAAATGATCTTAAAATTTAATTTGTGATATGCAGAAGGTGTGCATTTCCAACACAACATAATTATGACATACTGTATGTCTCTATTAGATGTACCAGTAAATAGTAATATGAGTATGTTGCATTGTTTTATAAATTAGTTAACACTAATTAGACCATGAGTGAATAGTACACTTTGTTGACTGTTCATCATAGAAAACAAGCGCGAATTGTGTAAGTTTAATTTTTTGCTAGATGGTAACCAAACCATTATTATTGTGTTCTATCAGCAAATTGAAAACAATGGGAGAACCAATCAGATTTGCAGATTTCCAGTGGTACATGTACATGTTGAGTGGCTACTTGTTTTAGTGAAAAATATCTGATATCACATACCTTGTTTTCTTTAGGGAGAGGGGAGTTTTGGTTTTCACATCAAAGGTGGGGAAAAGAAGACAAAACAGACTGAAAAGTGGATTGTGTTTCATTACACAACTCCTGTCTTTATATCACACATAGTACGTGGGGGTGTTGCTGACAGGTTGGTAGTAGGTAGTTGGTTTTTATTATTATCGTATCACATTAGAATAAGCCTACTACCTACAGACAAGTATAAAATATTAAAACCATCTTGACTTGTAGCTTTCCACTAGCCACCTTGACTATTTAATTAGTCAGTTATGTTTACAAAAACAAAAGAAAGAAAAAAACAATTTATCCAGAAACAATAGGGTTCTGAAAAATAAGTATATCAATAGCTGTTATTAATGCTGAGGATGCAAAAATATAATATTAATTTTTATTAAGGAGGTATGTGAATGAGGCAAAAGGGTCAACACATTGGTGAAAACAATATAGAATGACCCTTTTGCCTTGTTAGTATGTCAAACCACTGAGGACTGTAATAACAGCTATTAAAATTATTGGTCCTATTAGAGTTTTCATGAGTTTTAAATATCAACCTTCTTGGGCAGTTTGCCTGTAATAAAAATTAATTAAAAGCAATTTTGAAAAGCTGCCCAATTACTTAACACAACGTTCATAAGGTAAGACCACTAGACTATTGGGGTATATTTTATTTGAGAGATCCATTATTATTAATAGATTTTATTTGTTGCTTATTTTGTAGACACGGAGGATTATCCATTGGTGACAAAATTCTTGCTGTTAATGACAGAGTAAGCCCCATATTTTCCCAACAACTCTCTTATGCCAATATTTACCATTTTGCTACACATACAACTGGCACATCTGGCTAGATCTTCAGCCTTCATTCAGCTTGTAACCTGTAGAATATTTACTTCATGTGACAAGGGGAGTGTTTGTGGTACATGGAGCATTGGCTGTTCCTCCATGCATTTCATTAATAACAGTCATCGTTATTCTTAATAATCTTTTATAATCCTTGATAAATAGTTGAATGTTCATCTTGTGGTAAATTCTGTTTCCTCAAATTCACTGAATATTTATTTGTGTATAATTTCCAGTCATACAATGTATAACTTCTGCTCAAGTTGTAAAAACATCAGTCGTCATACATGATCAATAATACTTTGTTATACTGATGCTTCTGGGTCCAATTGATTTAGTATCAATTTCATTCTTTTGTATCATTTTAGAGTTTGGAGGGACTTGATCATGAGAGAGCTGTAAATCTTTTGAAGTCTGTCTCTGGTAAGAATGATTAATGTTATTTTGTGTGGTGAATTAAATTAAGGAGGCTCGCAACGGTTTCCAGCGCTTTCCAGCTCTTAAACTTTGATGGGTCAGTACTACAAATTTTTATCAGTTGCTGCAACAATAATGATATCGACCAAATGTCCAATCATTGCTGAATAAGTCATGGTCATTTTCATGACGTCACTGGTTACTATAGCAACAGTTTTACCTGTTAAAAACACCCTTAATTTTCCCTTTAAGTGCTTATAACTCAAAAACGAGTCCGATGACCCCCATTTTTTATTATTGAATAATGATTGGCATGTTAAGATGCAACTTTTTGCAAAGTTAAAAAAATTTCTCCGGAGTGGTTTCAGAGCCACCGTAAATTTTCGAAAATTTAAGGTGGCTCTGAAACTGCTCCGGAGAAATTTTTTTAACTTTGCAAAACGTTGCATCTTAACATGCCAATCATTATTCAATAATAAAAAATGGGGGTCATCGGACTCGTTTTTGAGTTATAAGCACTTAAAGGGAAAATTAAGGGCGTTTTTAACAAGTAAAACTGTTGCTATAGTAACCAGTGACGTCATGAAAAGGACCACAACTTATTCAGCGATGATTGGACATTTGTTCGATATCATTATTGTATCGGCAACTGATAAAGATTTGTAGTACTGGCCCATCAAAGTTTAAGAGCTTGAAATTGCTGGATACCGTTGGGAGCCTCCTTAAATAATTAATTGGCTGATTGTTAGAGTATGACTATTTTGTCGATAAATTGATTTAATCCTTCACTTGAATTTAGGTCGTGTGTCCCTAACAGTCAGTTACTGCAAAGAAGGTAGGTCGTCTTCTCTTCTGTACTGGAAGGTTTAGTCACTTATATCCATAAAATGTTAGTAGTACTTTGTTATGGACTGTATCTGTCCTTCCATGGTTACCACAGTAACTAACACTGACTGGGAACTGGCTTGGTGATTATTTTTGTCTTGTGTTCATATTAACAGTGCAAAGTCAACTAACCCCCTTCCCCTCTGTCCTTCTTACAGCATTAATAGCTGATCAGATAGAAATGAAATACAAAGAAATCAAACATAAAAAACGCCTGGCAGAGTTATCATCTGACATATGGTCAGAATGGCATCAAGCTCAAGCAAATCAGACACCATCGCAGTACAAGGATGTCCTTAAATATCACAATGACACTAACAAGACGTCATCTTAGTTTAGTGTTCTATTCTTACTCTGGTGCAGTGTAACAAAGCGAAAGGAAACTAAAATCAACCTGTTTATCTTTTATCATTGGCAGCTATGCCAGTGTCTGAATAAACATTTGTATTTTTGTCACCAATCTGTGTTCTACCTTTATTTCAAGGTGTTCCAGTCTTCTTTTTTTGGAGTGTTTTTCTCAGTACCTAAGGGTTCAGTTACTGCTAATTAATGATGTCAAACTCTTTGCGACAGAGATGCCATAAGATTGCCATTTTAAAATTGGTTATGTGTGTCCTTAACTAGCAATATTTTTCTTGCTTGTCTCACAACACTTCTACCCACTAAGTTATTTGGGGAGGTTTGTGGCTCAACAACCCAGATAAAATCTCAGTAATGGAGACTGTTATTGCAGACTAGATGCTGTGTTTGTTCCTCATTTCCAATTTCAGCCCTTTTAATTTATTCAATGTTTCTCATGAAAAAGGAACAAATAAAAAACCAAACAGTGGTTGGAGCTGGTGTGGGGTGGGTTTGGCAGTTAAATCCTGACGTGTCCATTCAATGAAATTGATAATCGATGACAATCGATACCAATCGATATCAATTAATCGATTGATATTGATAATTGATGACCAAACGATGGCAAACATTCATGTGGTTATCGATTGGTATCTATTTCCAATAACAATCGATAGATTAATTGATATCGATTGGTTGCAGATTTTGTCACGTTTCAAAATCTAGAAACTGACGGAATTGGCGCATAAATATCACATGTTTGTACATAGTAATTGTAAACATGTTTCATTTTAATTCTTTGAATGTTAACAGGAGAACGATACTCTCTTCTTTCTCTTGAACACCCGGTCTACAGGTATTTGGACTGTAGGTGGCCGAGCTTTGCATGATGATATATTACTTTAAATGTGTTACCCCGTTCTTCCCTCTTCTTGTTAGCAGTAAACACTTCACACCTTATATTTAGTAAAGCCTCTTCCCGGGACTTGCGTAGACATAATGACACTGAAAGGCAATGACTGGCAAGTGGTAATTTGAGTACACCTGCAGTGGGGTATACTCTTTGCGTTGAGAAGACTGGGTCAGAATTTTTCACCAATTTTGTACCCAGGACTTCCTAAAAATAATGGATGATCGGACAGGTAGCATGCATGGCATCTGTTCAAGTTTTTTCTGCCAATCGATACCAATCAATGAACAGTTTTTGTGTGGTTATTGATTGATCATCGATACCAATTAACTAATTTTATTGATTGATCGATTGGTTTTCCGATCATCGATTTCCATCAATTGGACAAAGCATTACAAAATAATATTCATTCTTGCCAGTACCCCCACCCGTAAATCAGTGTTTCAATTGTTTCTTTCTTTCCTTTGGACTGGGCAAGTAACAGTAGCTTCCCATGCTTTAGGCCGACCCTGCAAGTACAGTTGAACCTGGTTAATATGGGTCACAGTAAAGCAGAGCCGAGTGTGTCTCTATTACAGTACAGAAGTGTTGGTATTACAGAGTTAGAGATTATACGGATAATTATGGTTTCTCGGGGCCAAGTGTATTCTCTCTTATGTAAGTGTCCGTAATTAAAATATAACATGGAGTTCTCTGTAAGGAGAGATTAAAATGAATCAGCATTTTGATGGTTGCCCCTGTTTCTGACCATTAAGTGCAGACAGTGTGTGATGATTAAAATTTGATTGTGTTGTTCCATAAAATATCCATACCCCTCCCATGGAAGGTTTTTTGGGTTTACCCCCCACCCCTATGGAATTTCCACTTAAGCCCCATACTTTCCTTTTAAAATTTTGGCTTTTGAGACCCCCCACCCCCTCGGAATTTCCATTGACCTTCCATGGGGTGGGTATGGATATTTTCTGGAACTGCACATTCTTAGAGATTTTGCTTGTCAAAGTCAAGAAAGTGTTACTAAACATCATCTGAATTTGGAAAAACCTTGTCAGTTTGATCGCCTTACAGTATTTGAATATAAACATTATCTAGCAACACATGAGAAATTACCGCTTGATACAAGGTCCTTGTCATTTGAAACAAGGGTCCAGAAACAAGTTTCTCAGTTCGCCATGTGACAACAGTCCTTGGGATGTGGATGTGATTCCAAATTACAAAACTAGTTTTTGTAACTCGAAAGTAAATGCAAATTAGGTTTTTCCAAATTAATATGATGATTAATATTTGAAATTCGAATAGTTATCAGGCAGTTTAAATTGGGATAATTTCTGGCATAACAAAAGGTCAGTTACATGTGACCAAATATGTTTGAAAATGAAGAACATTTTATTGAACGTCCAGCCGGTACAGTACAGATATCTAATTAAAACCCAAAATCATTGTAGGCTAACACAACTGCACAGGCCATCTCAATACCAGTACAGTAAAATGGGATTTCTATTTATTGTAAACGACACTGCCAGGCTAAAGAGTGGAGTCTAGAAAACATTGTTTTTGAGATCATGCTTTCCTTGGCAACTGCAAAGGAAAGGTTGAAAAAAAATCTCGGCAATACTTATATTGAAGAGTGGTCACTATAAAAACCAGATCAAAACAATCCGATTTTGTTTTGCTACCAAGAATTTGACCTATATGATGTCAAGATAAAGAACAGTGAGAAAAATTGCCAAATATAACATGATAACCAGTTATATTTTTTTCATTTTATAATTATATTGCTTTTTTTACTAATGACTCGTAAAGACAAATCCACTCAGTAAGAAAGTCCTTGTTGTGAAGGTTGACTAAGCTTTACTGATGACTACAGAGTTACATTTTGCTGAAAGCTTATGCCAAACAAAGCAGTTGCTTAGCAGTTTTATTCAAACTTAACCTATCCTGGGAAAGACTGTTACATCTGCATAGGCAGAGAAACCTCAAGCAGTCCCTCTGATTACATCAGATCTCTAAGACACCAAATAAGGGCTTTCAAAACTTTGTTTTATGAAAAGTAACATTCAGGGTAAAGTTCTTATTAACCCTGGTTTAACAAAAATATTTCTTTTTTTTTAATTTGTTTATACTTTTTGTAAAAAATATGAACCTAATGTAGGTTTTTCATACTTGACAGACACACCCTCGATAATTAATAAACAATTTATATATAATAAATATTTTTTCAATATAATCTTTGTACAGATTTAACAAATTTCACAGTATTTTTAAAAATGCCATCACCAACTGATAGTGTCATTTCATAAGAGACTTAATTATTTTTCACTATTTATAACTTTTTTTAAAATGTCACTCAAAATAAAACAGACACCACCAGGAAATGTTGATGGCATTTTTTTGCTCAAGTTGTTGCTCAAAATCATTGCCTGATTTTCCCACAATCGATATTTATACCTTCATGATTTTTAACTTGGAAAGAGTGCTCAAGAAAGACATGACTGACAACGTCACTAGATTTTCAGTATATATAATCCTTGTTGCGCCTAAGAGGCACATAAGGCTGAAGATTTTCTGTAGTACATCCAAAAACAACTTAAATTTAATCTATGTTATTATCAGCTAAGCCAACTAGGTTTGGGCACTACATCCTTAAACTCCATTCAGAAGGAACTATTTTTCAAATGAAAAACCTTCCAGTCAAAATAACCTTTAAATTGCAATATCCTAAACAGCAACTAAACACCTTAGGCCATCTCCAATATAAATTGAACACTTTACCTATGAATGCTAATTTACATTATTTAAGTTATTCCGCTTCTTCTCTTGATGATCCCACTGGTTCACCATATTTTAGTTTCTGTCCAGGTTGAACGTGAAACTCAAAGTCTTTGGGTGCCTCAAATATCAAGACAATAGTTGAACCAAGATTGAAAGCACCCATTCTTTCACCGCGTACAAGAGAAATTCCTTTAGGTTCATCGTTAACATATTCCAATTCATGAAATGAGCCTTGTGAATAACTTCCTGGACAATTTGTCTTCAAATCCTACAAAAGCAAAAGAAGCAAAGCTTTGTCAAACAAATATCTAAACATGGTGACTGGGAGAAATTTGTGGTACACATTTAGGCGACTTAAAAAAAGTGCGTGCTTTGAGGAATCTAATACTGGTATGTTGTATACGTATCACCTATTTTCACTGTGCTCAAACATGCAAGTTACCTTGTCAAACTTGAGGTTAATAGATCCAACATTGTAAGCTCCAACAGCTGTGAAACTGAAAAATCCATGTTTCCAGGAACCAGTAAGAACAACACGTTCATTATGGTTGAACAAACCGGTGACCATGCGAGCTATTCCTGGGTGCACAGAAAATAAATCCCCTGCAATAAAAAAGAAAAATGGAATTGAGTACTGTGGATAGATTTTTTTCATTTTCTCACAAAACGTAGATAATCGTTAACAAAAGTGATCTGTTAAGAAAAAAGCAGGGGTCACCGACCATTTAAGCTAGCAAACTGCAAGCGAAGTTATCGCAACGGCTACTCACCCTATATGTGGTTGGAAAGTTTCCTCAGCGGGTGCGTTCGATGCATGACGTGGCGCAGCGTTGCGACAGGAATTACGTGCACAGTAAGGAGGCGCATAAACAATTAGCGCGAACGTCCTTAAGTGCATGGCATGATTTAAGGTGGTTATTTACAAGTATCCACTTGGTGAGATTCAAATAAAAAGAAACAAAGAAGGTCAAGGGAATAACTGAGATAGATTTCACCAAGACAATTTTGGCAAGACTCAAAATAATTGTGAAGAGGCATTCTTTTTCGCAGATGTTGTATAAAATTCCTGATAATTAAGTTAATACTGGCAAGCAAAAATGAAATGCAAGGCTATCTAACCTGGAAAATGTCTTCTTAGTTTGACATCCCATTCACTAGGTGAATGAAATGAATGGTAGTCGCCAGGTCCCAGGTAAATAACACAGTGATACAGACTTTTATTGTCATTTGACTCTAATTGCTTTAGTGTGGAAGTGGATGGCTGATTGGGTCCGAGGAAGGTTTTCATTGAATAAGTTATTCCTTTAACTTGTTCCACCATGTCATTTTCCACCTCACCAAAATGAAGTACAGTACCGTCAGCTGGACTCACCTGAAGAAACAATAAAATATTATTGGTTTTTAGAGTTAATAAACCATAGGACCATCAAAAACCCAGGTAGTGAAAACTAAGAATCTCAGTAACTTAGATGTTGTAATGGCACACCAGATTCTCATAACTTAATATAAGAGTTCTGCGTAGCAATGAGTAAGAAGAATTCAAAAACTCATTAATAATTCATAAGAAACTACAACAGAAATTTATGTTCAAATGAACTTCACATCCAATTTTCTAGGCCAAAATAACCCCAAATCTAAATATTAGTACAAGAATGAGTTGATCTACATCAGAAGATTTTGAAGCCATTCAATAAATTTGCAGTTTGTGTTTTATCAAGTCCAAAACACTTGACTGCGCCTCATGTTTTAAACTTGATAAAACACTGCTGCTCTGCTGCTTTATTAAACATTGCATAATATTTGTTTCCTCAAAGTTGAAAAAGGAGAAATTATACAGCACCCCTCCCCCACAAATCGAAATGTAAATTGAGCAGACACTTACAACAGAGCTGGCATTGCAGATCGCTCTAGCATCAGGTTTAAGTTGTCTTCTGAAGAATGCCCCAAGACTGGGATAATTCATAAGTTCTTCTTCAACTGCTTCGGCAACATTGCATGAGAAATACCATGAAAATGAGCCAAGAATTGGTTTGCGTAACCACAGTGGCAGGTCAACATCACACACTTTGCCCCAAGCACGAGAACAAGCCCTGGTAGGCAACTTCTTGAACAAAGCAACCTAAACAACAAAAAATTCGTCGATTTAGCAAAAATCCACAAGTTTCGTGACGTGACAAGTCAGTCACGCAATCTCACCTGCCATTGACTTGGTTCAACGGATTCGCCTGCGTTAAGTTTTCGTTCTTCCCTCTCCTTGATATGCCAGAATTGCTGATAACACACATAAGCGAAACCAACACTCGCTGGAATGCTAAACCACCGAAGAGTTCCCAAATAGCTTCTTACAGCTGTTCCAAGTCTTTTCGCTCCTGAAAACGGATAAGAAACTGTTTAAAAGTTTATTCAGAAGTGAAAAGCATTTTTGGACACCACATTCAAAACACTGAAAAGATTTTCACCCCATTATACCATTTACACAAAAGCGTGGATAGTAAAAGATATTGGCTAACCTAGCCTCGTGCCTATAAACATATTTCGAGGTGACAGAGCTTTTGCCTACCAACTCTTTTAGACTCGATGATTTAGCGAAACAGAATTTTGTATCGGTTTACTACATAACGAGCTTACCTTTCGCTGAATGGTAGCTACGTGAAAGTAAAGGATAGAATCCAAGGATAGAAACTTTACTGTACACAATGGGTAAGCTTAAATGAGTTGTAACAGCGCTCGACTTCACGACCATAACCGAAGATTTACACAAAATCGCCTTCACAGGTCCGCGTAAAATACAATGCATGATGAAAATGTAAAATTACGTTTGCTTTCCTGACCTCTTGTAAATAAGGAATCAACTTATAAGAGCTATGAACCTGGGAAAAACGAAGCGAAGATTGCGACATGCATGTCATCCACATGGAATTACATGTAAAGTTCGTGTTGCATTCTGGGAGCGTTGCTTTGTCTCCAGGGTGGAGAGGGTTTGTCACAATTGTTTCTAGCCCGAAAATTATTAACTTCGATTTTTTTTCCCGCAGTTTTGCCAGAAATAAAAGATAAAAGTGTGAATTCAGAGCTAAAAGAAACGAGACCATGTAGTAGGCGTCGCTACCATAGCTAGTCCACTAAGTCACACAGCGCTACGCAAATTTTAGGGTTGCTTTTTGCTTTTGTGGTCGCATTGATGTTTGAGCTTGAACGATCCTCGTCACTACTTGTTATCAATAAATGCTAGTGTTATGTTTTGTTCTAACTTTCTTCCCCATCAGAAATAACGATAGTCTTAACAAGCATATAAACGACTACTTGTTTTTATGCAGATCGAGTACAAAGTTCTTCTGTCTTCAAAATCACGTGATTTCACTTGAAGTCTGCTCCAGCCACGCCCAAGTAATTTTACGGTCGTTTGGAAAAGTCCACATTTTTTTCAAATACAAATATTTTCCCGTTTTGGCTGCTAGCCACCTAACTTCATCTTTCAAAACATTTTTCCCCGACTAAACGAAATTTTGTTGATACTATAAAAAAATACAAGCCCTCGATAAAACGGATTAGTATCCTGCCGACCGAAGAGGCGTGATAGTGCTGACTAGGTTGAAAAAACCCTTTACACTCGATTCCTTTCTAGTAATAACGCTTACAAGAACACCAGACGGCATAATTAAATTTTTCGCAAGGACTGTTTATTAAGTTATTGTCAGGGTTAACCCATTGCAGCCAGGAAGGCTGGTTTAAATGGGGCCCTACAATGGGCTTGGATATTATAACTTTATTTCACGCTTTTATTCATAGGTGTCTATAAAAGAGATTATAAAACTTGAATACAATAGTACATTTGATCGATCAGGATAACCGGTAATTTCACTGGCGTGGCAATAGTTTTCGCACGTTGTCAGCATTCTAGAAACCAATTTTTAACTACCAATTCCGGATCGCCACCGCGAAATATTAACAAATCATCTCGTATTTATTTCTAAGTTTTATATGAAAGCTTTCCCCAAAAAATGCGAAAACAAAAATATTCTTATCATTTTCTCTTGATCGACTGCAATTTTTGCCTTCAAACATTTTAAGGGGAAGCAATTTATTCCCGCTTAATAACCTTGAGCTATCCGTATTTTATCCCAAAAATTCTAGCCAATGCCCAAGCTATCGATTCGTTTGCTTCCAGAAGGCAACATGGCGAGCAACAAAGCGGAAGCAGAAGGTCAAACAAATAACAGCGACGCAATCACAAATAAGTTGTAAAATATTGAGCTAAATAGTCCATGATTTAAAAAGTACATGACGTTTCACTCCATTGAAGGTGGAGAAGACAGGAAACGTACCGCTTCGACTGGTTACAAACCCGATCAAACCGGTTTGGCCGCGACGGTCGAGCGGATGTGGTGACAGAATGCAAATTCACTTGAACACTTTGTACATTACCGGGATGTTGTACCTTTCCTTGTAGTCTTGTGCAGTAGAGTCTCTGATTTATTCCTTACCGGCCAAACAAGGCCATAGCTTGCAAAGGCGACCACTACGACGAGACAAATCGCCGAATGGGCATAAAGAACGCACGACATAATCCAAGCGGAATCATGTCTTAGATCGTTGAGGTGGCGATAGCCAGCAAAAGAAATTTCATCATCAGCGTGCACCCGCATGTTAAAGCTATAATAAGTACAAGCGAGGACTTTTAATGTAATGTCGTTTGAAGTCTTCTATGTCTTCTCGACACAAAATTACAAGCCTTCGGATAGCTTGAATCGCCACGACAACCACAAGTCTTGAGTACTTCTACGAGAAAGGATCTTTGAACTGATATACATATTTTATTACATGGTCTGTTCAGATCCGGGAATCTGCAAATGAATTATGGGATGATCTGATTGGTTATTGATTTTAGCCCGTCTGGTGTGCACGTGCTCGGGGCTCGGGATTATGCAAGATGGATTAACAGCCACGGACTCTGTTGGAACAAAGCAAACTGAGCAAAGTAAAGAAATAAAGGAATCATTTTATAAATGCGATCAAAAAATGTCCAATACCGTTTCCTTTTTTCTCGGACGACGTTTTCTTTCATTTTTAAATGCTTGACGGACAAGCAACGCTTTTAACGCTTTTAAAAAAGCGTATTGTCACGGTCACGCAAGGTTGGAAGCTCATCTACCATGACAATAGGCTCGATTACCAACCGCTGTTCGGGAATGAGCCCGCGTTCCTCCCCGCTCTCTTCTCGGGGAGGAAAGACCGAACACGAGTGGACGGCGGAAATCGAGCCTACCGTGACAACTGATCGAATGTTTTTAAATTTAAATCTCTAAAGATTTTACAGTTTAAAAGAAAAAAAATTATTTACGTATATTTAACAAGGTTTGAAGTCAATTTTAAAAGTGTAGCCGTTGAGAGAATCATGGCCACCATGTTGCGTGAGACATATATTTCCCAATCTTCAGTAATTTTCCACTTTTGCAACTCGAACAATGCGCATTTTTTTTGCCCACAAGTCCGTGACCGTTGTTACATAAGGAGGGAATTCAAGCAATGATACAAGCTTGGTCGGTGAATGTCCATTGTTTTCCTGGAGTGCTTTCAGTACATTTGTTTAATACAAGTATTTTATTAAATTTTCTTGGCTGTTTCTCCCCGCTTCTTTCGATCATCTTTTTTTACGTGCACGTGACAGTTACATGTATTCCAGAGTCCGCCCGTAATCATGTATTCAGCCTGTTTAGATTATAGTCGTAAATTACAGATTCAATAATTTCCGTCTCCGCTCTAGCCCAATAAAGTTATACCAGGAGGTCAAAATGCTTGCAACAGAATTTTTCTTTTTACATTGTTTGCTTTTGAGGCATGCATGTTAACATACTAAAAGTCAACAAAAATCAACTCATGGGAAATACGTAAAAAATCCAAGTGTTGACGACCGCCATGTTTTTATGCTAATTAGCCATTGTAAACTGTTCCATCAAGACATTTTCCACTTTTAGTTGCACTCAACATGTAAAAACAAAGGACTCTTAAGTAAAGTATACATTTAAGTTCTATCATGGACCGTTTTACAACAAATATTCAACAAAAAAGTGTTCACATAGTAATTTCTCAACCCTTGCTGTTCAGTATCTGGGCTATTATCTGGGCTATTATCCCTCTCTGAAACATGTAGCATCACCTGATCTGGACTTCGCTACCTTTTTAACAGTAAGGTGAAGTCATAAGGTATCGACTGCGTTCCCGACGTCCTCTGTATCGCTATCTGGATCTGTCAGAACTGGTGAATTGAAACAAGCACTTCCACGGCACTCGCCACAGGCAGGTGAACAGTCACGTCCGTGCTTTCTGCAACTACATCAAGCTGTGTTACAGTCAACCTTCCAGTTGCATCTGACAACTCGGAGGAAAGTTTCCGGAGCAGGTGGTTTGTCGGTCATTACGGGCATTAGAGTACCATCTGTTTCTTTATATCGCCAGTCACACGTTGAACCTCTGGATTTCCAAATTAAAGTTGCACCTGGCAGTACACGCGAAGGGAATTAAATTTCACTGCAGACGACTTCGGAGGCAAGGACTTTACTTCAACTGCGGTTGTACTTTTAGCTGTCTTTTTGCAAAATCGTCGACATCGCAAAGCCTCCAAACTGTCGCTCACCTTGCCGTCATACCTCTACCAATGCGCGTTCTGCTTTCATAACGTCTTCTTTCAACGAATTGGCATTATAAGTAAAGTACTTTGGCATGCTGATACAACTGTGATTTATTCTTAAGACCGACGGCCTTTCAAATACCAAATAAGCATGACCTGGTATCGTATCCCAGTAACGTGTGTAGAAATACAACTGGAAGATATCCTGGATATCTGCAGAGGTTTGACCCGAGCACAAAACAGGTAGCCTGGATGTCCCAAACCTTGCCTTGCGCAAGCCCTCATTTCGGCTCTGGTTTGCAGTTTTGCAGTTTTTTCATCGGTGGCAGAATAAAATTAAAATGCCTGTGTCATCTGCGATGACGACGGTGTCTCTGGTACTGTGTAGCAGCTACAGAAACCGCAGACTGAACTATCAAGACATCAGCATCGCCTGCAGCTTGAATGCTGCCACCAACCGCCTCCTTTAACTTCTCACTCACTATGTTGTTCAAACAATGTTTGTCTTTCTTTACAGTGAGTGTGCTCAGAAGATCACAGTGTACAGCTACAGCATTGGTTGATCCTCTTCTCAAGTGCGCTGCGTCTTTAACTGAGGGCCCATCGCAATAACCGTCAAATACAGCAATACACCTGCGATATCGTTGAGCAACATAATGCATATAGCAGCTGCAGATGTCATAAAAGGTTGTACCGTGTTTCCCGCAAAGGATACGATAAAGCAGTGCTCCTCCGCCAAGAGCATAGAGTGGTTGGCTAGGTTATGACATTTGTTCAAGTTTGACCTCATTCTATAAGGCGTCAGCAAAACAGGGTTGCTGCAAATATCGTATTTGAACAGGTCTTGTAACTCCGTAAATTCATTTGTGGCAACAATGAGCAATCGCTGAAAGAGCAACTGTGGATCAATCTGCACATGATCCTTTTTTGCCACAGCAGCCGCCTTCGATCCAATGGTGGTAACTTGTTGCTTTCGTTTAAACGAATACTCATGATACTCTGTCCCTTCGTAGACTTAAGGATCGTCTGCCTGAAGCTTAGATAACGGGACTGGCGGGACTTGCTCGTCATCTGTCGCACATAAACTCTGCCCTACTAATCTTCTAGGGAACTGGTGTCGACCTTATACTCTATCGTCAGTTTCAACGCAAAACTGGAGCGAACTCAATGTTTCTGTATGCTAACATTTACTAATTGTTATATTTTTATCATACCCTAGAACGCGATTTAATGCTATAATTATACCTTTACATTGTACTTTGCAGTTGTAATATCAAAGTGCCCTGTAGTGCTAAAAAATCAAAACTCAGTAATAGTAATAATAGCTATAATAATATTTCGTTGCGAAAATCTTCGTGAGCAAACCACAGCATTAATTCGCCCTTTAAAAACACTGAACTAAAAAAGTTAGGCGATTAATGGCTTTTAAAAATAAATTTGGTAAGACGTATCCGTGATAAGGCTAATTTGCATAAAAACATGGCGTAAGGGCAAAATGACAGAGGTAAAAAACTTGCATTTTTTCGTATTTCGCCTGGGTTGATTTTTATTGACTTTTAATATGTTTATCTGGAGTCCTTAACGAAAACGTTCCTGAAAATATAAATTCTGTTGCAGGCATTTTGACCTTCCGGTACCAAATGGCATTAACTTTCCTGGACTACTCGTTGTCGGACTCTCTCTTTTCAAGGGCTCTAGGCCCACGGGGGGGGGGACTCCCCGATAAAAATGATGGGGGCCTCGTTGTACCTTTTAGCGGTCAAAATTTGTCGCCTGGTACCGCTAAGGATGTTAAAATATAAAATGGCCACCTTTAGAGTTATTGCAGAACCTTTTAGGGTATTGAGCCAAAATATTACACACAGACAGACAAACTATGCGTGACTCCGCTTATTTTTATTTTCATCTATATAAAATATGAATGAAATATAAAAATATGGAGTTTTAGAGCTGGTTTCTCCAGAAAAACTCCAGGTACCTCTAAGGAGTGCAGGGTGAAAACCAATAATCGAGATTTTGGTACCTTTTACATGTTTTTTCAAAATATTCGACGAGTACCCCAGTCATTTTTTTAGGGGAGCCCCCCAGGACCCCCAGACTCTAGGCTTGCACGCAGCCTCATTTGGGTAGTCACGCAACACTTCTTCCAAAGCGTTGGTGTGACGCGTACTCCCGGAGCAAGCTGCGAAGGAGACGACGTAGTTGTCGAGCTTATAAGTTTCAACCGTTAGCGCAGACGATTGGCTCGAAATCACGGTCAGTTTAAAAACAAATGTTTTTTTTTCCCGAAGATCCGATGGGATGATAAATGAGTTGACCACAGA
Organism: Meandrina meandrites; assembly: GCA_963693305.1. NCBI lineage: Eukaryota > Metazoa > Cnidaria > Anthozoa > Scleractinia > Meandrinidae > Meandrina > Meandrina meandrites. Next base: position 983,810 of record OY855913.1, on the reverse strand, counting down.
GGGTATGATATTGCAGCAGTTTGACCATTTTGGTCTGAAATATGGTATGGTTTGTGCAATTATTCATTCCCTGAGAAATGTGATTAAAAAATCTTCAAGAATACTGCCCTTGTCGAATGTTAACGAAAATCAAAGCAGTTCGTGGTCTGTATTTGGGTATCAATTTTGGGGTCGAGTCTGAAATAGGATAGGCAAAATCGCATAGTTTAGTCTAAAATGGGCTAACACACCCAAATAAATTTCAGGATAGTTTCCCCCCCCCCTCCCGGGGGGGGGGATTATGTGCTAGTTTATTGCATTTCGCGTACAAGAAAACAAAACTCTTTTGTAATTGCAGAAAAGTTATTTATCCAGGTTTTAAAAAATATTTTTTAGGTCTTTTTAGGTTAAGAAAAACAAGGTGACTGCAGTTTACTCAGCTTTATTAACTTTTTGCTACACCTACAATTTCTTTTGTTGTAGTTGGCACCAACCTACATATTATTTCATTACTCTGCGTGGCAATTCTTCTCTTGATGCCGTGTTACTAGACAAAAAACGTCTTCATGAAAATGACACTATTATTTTTGTACTATAGAGAATGGTTTTAACATACCAACAACAGTCCTTTCAGGACTGCCTTCACCAGGACGACCACACTATTTTGCCATCTACTAGAGAATCATATTACTTTCACGTCCCCGTTATCAGTGTCAATAAGATTTGATCAATAGCATGGGCACTTGACCATCGGAAATTTCGTTTAGTTTTAGTAAAGTTAGCCTTGCTTGCAATGCCGGGTGGGGGAGGGAGCGAAATTCAGAAAAAAAAAGTCCCGTTCCTTTCTTCCACACATAAATCCCTCTTGCGATGTACACCTGCTACGCAAGTACTGTTTTGCATCTTAGCATGAGAAAGAAATCATTGTGCTATACCAAAAAGTCATAGGTTCAGTTGCTTGGTTAGCTGCTTGGCATTGTCATGTGTTATATGGTAAACAGATCTTATCATATTAGCAGCTTCTAACACAACTGTTTACCTTTCTAACCGTTAAGTAATGTCGCATCCAACACGCGATGCCCAAGCACCTCGCTGGTAGCATTTGTATTCCATCCATCTCAGGAATAAAATGAAGCTACAGAGTAATTTATGTCTACAAATACAAACTTCGTTGATGAAAATAGCTCTTATGCTCACTTCTCGTTCGGCTGAATTGGGAAGGAGTGAGTGTTGACCACTTTTCGCACATGCAAAATAAAGAGCGGTCGGGCTGCCTCGGTGTGCAAGTTACAACAGATTCACTGCACTTGAATTAGAAATACCAATATACAGGCTTATTATATTTAGCATGCTCATCATCTTCTACAGCAAGAAATACCTAATTAAACATGAGGTATTTCGAGCTGAATCTCGAGAGCTGAAATCATTTGCGCAAAACTAATCAAAATGTCTGCAGTGTTATTTCGATCGACCAGCTTCTAGGCGAGAAGAATGAAAACTATTTTTCAATGTTGTACCAAGTGTATAAAATGCTTTTGGGCAGGTAAAATTAATTATCTAGTTCCAGATGAACTGTCCTTTTATAAACCCTTCACGCATTAATAACAGATCAGAAATTATCAAAAATCCCTCGGGGCAAGACAAGGCTAAAACGACTGATTCAAATGATTCGTAAGAAGAGTTACAAAATAATATAGTTGTTACTTTGGAGATGAACACACTGATGATACCTTCAATTTTCACTGTTCGTAGCTAGTATTATATCAGCTTTATTTATATTTCTTCCGCTTGTTTACTGACTTGAGCTTTGCTCTACATATTGTCCATATTGATAATCAAATTAATACCATATATATGGTAAACTTTCAAAGTTTATATCCTTTTTAAAATCTCCATTCCCTGCTGCAAATGGAAAATTTGAAAGTTCTAGAAAAACATCGAAAACAGTCAAAATTGATGACAGTTTTACTTTTTATTACAAGATTTTAGACTTGATCTCCACCCGCTGCATTCAAAATATAAATAGCAAATCAATCGACCAATGAGAAGACTGGAATCAGATCGTATGATCCAAGAATTTGCATGTGGCTTATTATCTTTGATGCTACGAGGGCTTGGCGATCTACTTTGACTGCCAGTGATTGTAAAAAACTAACATGTAAGGCTTTCCACGTATTGTCAAGAAAAACATATCTCGCGATAATCTAGCCACGAGTAGTTTTTTGATGCATCCGAAGAATGATGTTCGATGATCCATGGAGACCATCATCTACAGGGCCCGCACCTTGCATGCACAGAGCAAACGCTCGCAAGCGGTTTGTATTTTAAATTCAAAAAATTAAGAACTCAATCTTACCTTGGTTATTGTCGACTTGAATTTGAATCTGCACACTTCTGATCCTCATGGATCTTAGAACGCCCAGCTTTGTTATGATAACTATCACTAAAACACTGAAAAGAGTCTGAGAACTGAGTAGAAATGGCATCCATGCTTGGCCGCTGCCGTAAGGCTCGTCAACTTGCAAATGAAATTGTACATCCACAACAATTTGATCTTCGCAGTGAAATATCATCGCAGATTTCCTGTTTCTTTGCTAACAGCTTGTACATTACAAGTGTGTAGTGAATTTGCAATTTTTTTCTTAACGATAGTCGTTCTGTCACTGTTTTAAAATTATAATTTTTGGTTTTTCAAAAAGTTTAACCGCACCACACCAGGCAAAATTTGGTAAGACCCGTAAAGAATAATGTATCAACTAAAATAAGCACACCCAAAATAATTTACATGTGAATGGCTGTCAAAGCTGTCATGACAGAAAAATTTGATTGGTCCTTTCCTTTTGTCACGCAATTGTGATTTGCCACCTTGGTGCAGAAACAAAAAAATATTCGCGATTTTGCATAATTTTTAGACGTCTCACCAGCAATCCCCTACACTTTTCTTCGACTGTTTTCGCTATTAGAAAATTTCTTTATAGCAGCTATTAAAATAAACTTTCAAAGAGTCGTTACATTAATAGATGTTTTATAGAAAGGTTTGTTCAAATAACGAAATTAACAAAAGAAATCTGTCCAGGTTGATTAGGCTATTTTCGTGGGTGACTACCACGCGCGATAGCTAGACTGCGAGGATTCTAGAACCGAAAGGCATTGTGGTCAGGTAGAAAAATCCAACATGGCGCTTGCAGCTCGGAGTTGGTGTGTGCAGATTTGCAAAGATAAAACGAGTTTCGCGGACAGTTGGTAAACTATATATCAGTACTGATGTACCAAAAGAAGACCAACTTATCGACAGGGTGAAAAAATTCGTCTTTGGTGAGGGAGCAGCGCCAGAAGGAATGGCATCCATGCTTGGCCGCTGCCGTAAAGGCTCGTCAACTTGCAAATGAAATTGTACATCCACAACAATTTGGTCTTCGCAGTGAAATATCATCGCAGATTTCCTGTTTCTTTGCTAGCAACTTGTACATTACAACTGTGTAGTGAATTTGCAATTTTTTTCATAACGATAGTCGTTCTGAGGTCTTCTGAATTCTGTCACTGTTTTAAAATTATATAATTTTTGGTTTTTCAAAACGTTTATTAAACCGCACCACACCGGGGAAAATTTGGTAAGACCCGTAAAGAATAATGTATCAACTAAAATAAGCACACCCAAAATAATTTACATGTGAATGGCTGTCAAAGCTGTCATGACAGAAAAATTTGATTGGTCCTTTCCTTTTGTCACGCAATTGTGATTTGCCACCTTGTTGCAGAAACAAAAGATATTCGCGACTTTGCATAATTTTTAGACGTCTCACCAGCAATCCCCCACACTTTTCTTCGACTGTTTTCACTGTATTAGAAAGCTATCAAAATAAACTTCCAAAGCTTGACCGCGAGGATTCTAGAGCCGAAAGGCATTGTGGTCAGGTAGAACAATCCAACATGGCGCTTGCAGCTCGGAGTTGGTGCAGATTTGCAAAGATAAAACGAGTTTCGCGGACAGTTGGTAAACTATATATCAGTACTGATGTTCCAAAAACAGACCGACTTATCGACAGGGTGAAAAAATTCGTCTTTGGTGAGGGAGCACCGCCAGAAGAAAAGGAAAGAGTTGAAAGGTTGGTGCATCGTTTGTGTATTGAACTACATAAGCTTAATTAGCTTATACAAGAAGAAGTTGGAGTATAAAAACTCAAGTTTTTCAATATAAGTTCAATTTGGCTAAACAGTATTTTAGATAAGAGGAAGGTCTCAGTTAAAAACTCCTACAAGGTCAAATACCCGAGCTGACGAGTTAACTGAAAATTTCAAATGATTTCGTGGTCTTTCGTCATGTTTCGTGGGAGCAGTGGCAACCCATTCCATTGCTTGACACCATGCTAACCCTTCTAGACTCTGGTGTTTGCTTATTTGGATTTTTTTAAATTCACATTAATACTCTCTATGAAAGGGTTGGGAGCTTCAAATCAAAATATCGGGGACGTATGCCTTTTCTCTGGAACAACACAATGCATGATGGGAAGATCATACACTTGATACAATACAAATCATAGTCGTCGATACAACACACTCCAGAGGAAGGCAGTAATAATCTCATTCCCAGATCTTTCGTGGACAAAGCTGTAAGTGAGATCTGGTCAAGTGAGATTTTTTTTTTCGTATGGCTCTTGTCCAAATATCCCTTATTTGAACATTTTGCAAGGCAAGCTTGAATGTTAATAAACATGGTGCAGCTGTCTCAAGAATTTGAAACATTTAACAATATGAACAAATGTATTTTGATCAGCTGGTTTCTAAAGGTACCAATCAAACGCCCCTGGCATTTATTTCAAAATTGGCCTTGTGGACCCGGCATTAATTTGAGGCCAGCATTTATTTAGGAAATTCAATTTTCTGAGTCTTTGAGGGTGATCATTACCAAAAGATAAATGAAGATAAATGAGAAGATAAATGTCGGACACATCCCAATCAAGCTCTCTTCCAGTCTTTGCTTCTTTGTTAAACTTGGAGGCTTAAGTGAGACAGGAACCCTATACTGTATTGCCTGCATGTATTACTATTCACTGTACGATATCCTATCAGAAAGGACAACTCATGACAAGACTAAAACAACTTATAAACAAATAAAACGCTGCAGGGATCCTTGCGACTTTAATGACAGTGAGCCCTATAACACACGAACGAAAGTGTGTCATCAGTAATGAGACCTCAGACAACACGACCATGTTCGTGACTTTTCCTTTGAACGTTTATTAAGATTCAACGAAATACCATAGCGTACTGGTATGCCACAGTAGTGCTATTTATATGGGAAAAATCAACTTCTTGGTTCGAACGCAAATAAACACCGGGGCCTCGATTAAATGCCCCTGGCGTTTATTTAAAAAGACAACCGTTTTGACCCGGCGTTTAAACGAGGCTGGCGTTTAATTGGGGTCCGGCGTTAAATTGAGAAAATACAGTATGGCATGGCAAAACTACTTGGTGGTTTTGTCAAATCTCTATTCCGCTTATAAGCCCCCTGGATATAAGCCCCTCTGTTTATAAGCCCACCCAAAACTCCTTACGAAGTTGTATAAGCCCAGGACTTATAACAGGAATTTAACCAGATCTCACCTACAGCTTCATCCACAAGAGAAGGATGAAATTAGAGCACTAATTGAGGCCCAGCTTTCACAACACAGCAACTCAAAAACCTCAGACTAGTTTTGGGTTGCTTATGAGCTGGACAACTTTAGGACTAGTTTTCAAAATACTCAGTGTGACAATGTGATAGTTAAGTTACAATTTTACTCATTTATGGATTTATTTGTTGTTTTCATCAGTCATGCTAATGTTAAAATATCAATTTCAGTTATTATCAACTGGCCAAGGCTGAAGATCCTTCAGTATACAGTATGGACACACATGAAATTGTGAATAAACTAGAAAACATTGTCACAGAAACAATACCTAACAGCAATGAGTGGCAAAATCAGTCCGTCCAAGACCTTGTGGTAAAATATAAGGTGAGAGGCCATCAGTAGTTTGATAGATAGTACAGTGCACGCTGGTTATAAAGGTCTGGCGTGACTCCTTGTGTTGTCCTCTTATAGTAACAGCAATGATAATAGTTAACAAGGAATGGCAAAACTACTTAGTGGTTTTATTACATCTCTCTTCTCTACCAACTGTAAGCAATTTAGTCCATTGTCACTGAGCTTTGACAGATGTCTGTGGCAAAGCAGAAGCACTTGAATCCCTGCATTGAATTTCAGTGTTCAATATATCCAAGAGTTTTTACAAAAAGTGCTGTTGGTATTGTAAAATTTATAAGAAGTTTTAGTTGAGATTGTTCAAGTTTAAAGATCTAGCAAGTCTCGATGTCTTTAACTGCCACTGTCAGGTCATTGAGAAGCAAATGATATCAATTTTTTTGTTCATTCAGGTACTGAACAGATGTTATGAAGAGTTTGGCCTTCTGGTACCCAATTTCAAGTTAAATGAAATGAACAGTGTTCAGGATGTTATCCATTTCTACACATCAGCAAAGCCTAAAGACGCCAGAACATTTAAATCAATTGACACAGATAATTTACCACCAAACTTAACTATTGGTGGCACCTTACCAGTTAAAACTGTGTCTCCATAACACGAATATTACCTTTTTGTCAAGATTCCACTAATACAATAAGTTGAAATAAAAAACAAAATCAAAATATTTCGTGTCCTTTATATTTTATTGATAGGCAGTGGAGTGGATGCTAAATGTATTGCTGTGGGTTTTATATCTGAATTACAAAGTTGAATTTCTGTCTAGAAAAAATTGATTAATAAACATTATTATTTCTTCTTGACAGAAATCATTCATTTTTCCCAAACAGGTAAAAGTATTGAAAAACAAGATGGTGTTTCAAGCAAATGATATTTTTTTAATAAAAGTATATTCCTATTTACAGTTAAGTATAACAACCTTGAAACCAAACTAATGTATCATAGCTATTTTGGTGGAAGACAAAATACAAAAACCTCTCTTTTCCCAAGTTCATATGAGTAAGAAGCAAAAAAAGGAAAGGGAAAATTTGCCATTTGAAAATTGTTTTTCCCTCTTGCTTTTTTCACTTATTGCTTGACAAACTGTACTGTTCAAACCTCCAGTGATAATCAGTGGTCTTTTGAGGTAGAGCTGGACTTGTCACATACAATATGCAGCACCAAGCAACTGAAGTCTAACTTTAATAAATCTGAGGAAATCTGTTAACACAGCAGCTGGTTCAGATTTATTACCTTTTAGTTTACAAATTTACAGTTAACACTTCAAAGCGATGATTTTACAAAGGGGGCTTATGTGTGACTAGATTTTTTTCATATTTGTCACATATTTATATCTTGTGTCTTGCATGCCTCTTGTTATTCAGCAGTTTTACAATCCAACTTGGAGTTTGAGTTCCTTGACTTGATTCACAAGTTCAGTAATTGTTTCACTCCTAAAATGACAAACAAACTATTAGAAAATGCATGCTTCATGTTGATATAAACTACACTATACAATTTAATACAATTTACAATTTACAAATACAATTTACTGCCGGAGAATATCCCGGTTTCTGTAGCATGAAGCAACTAGGAGTATTTCTACTCCCCCATGGATGGGATGCTGGTCCATCGCAGGGTTACCCCCAAGCATTATTTCACCGGTACAGATTTATACACCTGGGTTGAAGAGGCACTTTGAGAGTAAAGTGTCTTGCCTAATGACAACACAATGACCCCAGCCAGGGTTGAAACCCAGACCATTCAATCCAGAGTCCAGCGTACTAACCATTACGCCACCACACCTCCCAATGAGATAGTTCTGAGTTATTTAATATATTGAATAGACGAGGTACAGTACGGGTGCATTTACCATCAAGTTTTCTCATTTATTCTCTGATAATATCAATATATGCTCCAGGAGATATTGGTGAGAATGTTGTAATTATAATCTAAGAAACATTGTTTTGATGAAGAGCCAAATTCTCAAAACTAACCTTGAGAGAAATACAGGCAATCAGTAAAGGAGAGAAGTAACATTTCAATCAGGGGACCAAGAGGTTAATTACTGAAAGGTAACAATAGGCCATTTCCAAGTTGCCGTTTGCCTCAATTTCAAAACGAGTCTACGTGCGAAACCATTGAAATGAAAATGACTTTGATTTGCATGAAAATGGGCGTGAAGGTGAAACTCATTTTCATATGAATGGTTTTGCACGTAGACTCGTTTTGAAACAGAGGTAAAGGGTAACTCGGAAATGGCCTATTAGTAGTGTACTTACTCATCAGTTAGTACTTTTCTGATGTTATTTTGCTGGGATGCATTAACAGCTGGTAACTTTGATGATGTTGATTTTCTTGGACTCTTTTTGGAATACTTGTTTTTAGCTTTAATCTGCAACAAAATAAAGTATAGAAACATTCAGTTCTCAGTTGACTGACATTTTTGACATGTTTACGGTTGGATGATTTAACAAATTATGCAGTCCATTAATCAAAACTATTCTGGAAACTGAGCAGCATGCGCTGAGTATTTTGACTGTAGGGACTTTTCAAGGGCTCCCTCTAAAATTCAATGACTTTTCAAGATTAACCCTGTAGAAAGGAGAGCAATCTTGGTTTGACTCAAGTTTAATTTGACCTCCCAATGGTGCCATTCTCAAACAGACAAATAAAGCTTAACCATCATTCAACACAGTATGAAAGCTGTCACATTTTATTTTCTTTTTGTGCAAACCCAGGCCCAAACCAAGAAGATACCATTGGGGTTTTCTCCAGAATCCTCAATTTGTGCCCCAAAATGAAATGATGAGCATCTCCACTCCTTTCACATTGGAGTCCCCCCCCTTAGGCCCCCTAGTTCTCATGTAGCACACAAGAGACTTAAAACCCAATCCATTACGTAATATTTTTATTTGTCTTCGTTATAGCACATTCTGTACCTGTTCCAGTGACTCTTTGTTGAATTTTAAATTGGTTTCAATATCTTCTAACTCTTTTTTCATTTTACTCTCAGCATGTGATAAAACTGGAATGCCGTTGTGAACATGACGGAATAGAGCTTCCAGCCTGCAAGAATACCAAAATTTTTGTTAGTGTCACCACCTGGACTCCCTACCCCCCCCCCCCCCCCCCCCCCCGCAAAAAAAAAGGTCCTGGCAATATAAGGGGTCATGAATGGCCCCTCGGAATTTTGCAGTGCTCGCAAAATTTTAGTGGGTGCTCATTTGCTTGTGCTTGCATATTTTTACAAGTGCATGCTTGGTTTTTAATTAGTGGATGTAGTTTTTTTAAATCGCTAGCCAGCAAAGTAACCAACAAGCTATCACCTTTGAAGGAGTTCCATATGCTTGTCTGAAGTCTCCACCAGCTTTTCACCTAGTGCCTCAGCTTTTTCTCTTAGCTCCTCACTGATGATGTGAAGTTTTGTCAAGTGATGGTTCTGTTGTTCCTTCTGGTCTTTAAGGATTGAGATTCTGAAAGACAACACTACTATTGAACTCTCTGATTGTAATGGCAGCTGGCTAGGTATTTTAAAATAGTCAGGTAGCCTCCCCCCCCCCCCCCCCCCCCTTGCCTTTATTTACCACTTTAAATTTAAAAATTTAATGCAACTGGCACAAAACATTCCAAATAATAATTCATTATATTATTTTTTTATCTACTCTGTCTACACTCGATCTCCACAAGTTATAGCACCCTGTCATTATTTTTATTTGCTGTTGCTTGGTTCTGGGCATTTATTTCTTGCACAGACAAGTCCATTATGACATTTCATTAACCCCAAATTCTATAACTATCAATGTTCTAGATGAATTTCTACAGACCGGAATGTTCAATCATTTACCCAAAATCATCCCACAATAATCAACCTCTTGCTTTGAACTAATGCAAGCTTTGGACCATACTACAGTATTGAAAAATTCTGACTAGAACAGTCTTAAAATTCCAAGACCCTATGTCTAAAATTTCAAATCACTGGCAGAGGTTTAAGACATTTTGTTGGTGAGGCATATCACTCCTATTTTACATCTACAAATAGACATGTACTTGCAATGGTTTCATGGTCACCTTGCCATTTACAAGAAATGATTGTTTTATTTCACATATTTGAATTGCTACCTTTTTTCTATCTCTTCCCTGGCCTTGTTTTGTTTTTGAATATACTCTTTCCTCAATATTTCTTGAGCTTGAATAAGCAGCTGATAGCAGTCTTCTTGAGAGAGCTTCTCAGATTCTTCATTAGCTCTACAAGACAAATGCAATCCATGTCCATGTCACTGTATGTAGTGGAGGGGGTAGGAGATTGCTTCACCAAGTATACTAAGTTGGTACATAAGCTAACATTTTGGTACCCCCCCCCAAAAAAAAAAAAAAAATAATAATAATAATAATAATAATAATAATAATAATAATAATAAAGGTAAAAAACAACAACAAAAGTCCCTGCCCTCTTCTAAGCAATTTACCGATATCAAATTTAGTTTACATGTAGCTCCTAAAGGGTTGAATATGTTGTGGTTTAAATTTTACCTTGGTTCAAAATTTTTCAAACCAGTTTGATTTTTATTTTCCTTTGTTTCCGATTATGATAATCAATACAACTAACAAGACAATGAAAACAAAAATCAAACTGGTTTGAAAAATTTAAACCACAACATATACTTAACACGTTGATTATGTTTACTAACTGGATAAATTCACAACTGCATCTATATATATTAATAAGCCATGCATCAAAAATGTGTTCATGGATGTCTAATGCACAATAGCTAGCACGGGAGGTTAACTCACCTTAACAAAGGTGTTGATGTGCTTCTTGTTAAAATCTTCTCAATCTGGCTTTTAAATAATCCCACATTCAAGTGTCTTATTGGTGAAAACCCTCCACTGTAAATAAAACAAAAAACATCAGTCACATAGTTTTAAAAACCTATTAATAAGTTTCACTCATATATGCATGGTAGCAAGTTTTTTTTCTTGTTTTAGTATTTATTGGGTTCAATAAAATGAAAAACTGACCTTTCATAGCTGGTTTCTTCATCTGTTTCTGTTGTTGAAGGGGAAGGTGGTCTATCTAGCAAACTAACATGAACAACAACAAAGGATAAAACAGAATATTGCTTGATAATGGAAGATCAATCATTAACTTAGAATTACTTTCCACTGGCTGAGTGACATAAAATAAGCAGAAAATATTTCTCGCAGGCAGTTGTTTTTGTTGCCTCCGCCATTACTGACCTTTCCCCACCCACCCGGGCAGAGAATTTTAGTTGGCGCTGTATCTTTTGTTAGCTTTGCCATTGTGTAATTTTCCTCACGATGCATGATGTACATGTACATGGGTTTGTTGAGTTGGTAAAAAAGGTCAGTTTGTGGCGGTCAGCCTGGCATGGCTACCAGTGGTGTGTGAGAATATTAATTTAATATTACAGTAGATAAAAAAAAATTGATTTTGTTTATTTTCACCTCAAGGATTTAACAATGCATTCCATCTTTGAGGTCAAACACAGCATTGAAGAACCAAGAATTCTGTTTTTTACCACACAAACACCAAGGATTGGAGATGATGAACTGAAACAGAGAATGTGTACAAATAGACGGTCAACAAAAATTGTTAGGAATTTAACATAGAACTACAGAAAAGAGACCTCGTTTCAAACCAAAACAATTTACTTGTAGATAATTATATATATAAATATGTGAGTAGTTTTTAAATTCTGAAATCCAAAGCAACAATGCAAGGTAATTGCATTATTTTACAAAGAGAAGTTAGGTGTTTTTATTTTAAGTACAAAATTGCAAAAGGGTCATATGAAATTGCTTTTATTCCTAGGCAATGAACTTTTATTAATGTACCTTCCAGCTGTAAGAGATGTACATATCATGTGATAGACAATGGCTGCTTCATCAGGATCAAAATCACCTTGGTCATCTAGGACAGATTAACGAACAAACTTTAAAAAAGGGAAAATAGCTCATTTTTATAGTAATTGCTTTGTAAATATAAAAATGCACCTTAGAAGCAGCCAAATTGCTGAACACAAAGAAGTTGTGTTAAGAACTTCTTACCTTGTAAACAATAATTTTGTAATTTCTTAGCCCATGGCAACGAAATACTGTGTACTCCAGCATTATGTGAACAATGATACTGATAAGGAGATCCTGGATCTGAAAACAACAAAATCATGAGATTCTGAGCATGATGCAGTGATAACTAGTGGTTTTAAATGTACCTGGTAACAGAGAAACATGTGCTTTATATAATTTAGAAGAGACTTGCCTAGCCTATAGGCTTGTCTTATGGTTTGATAGCATTTAGCAGGAAGACTAGGGTGGGATGACAGTTCACTACACTCTCACCCCTCCCCCAGCATCATGGTTGTCCATCGTTACGAAATATATTCCTTTATCGACCTAGATGAAAGGCAAGGTTAGTGAACTGTGTCTTAGATGGCCAGATCTCAAGCGTAATAATGCATAAAAAGCCTACTAGCAAGATAAAAATGTGTCAATTAATATGTATATTAAATATTTTTAGTCCTATGCTCCAAGCACAGTACCTCTTTGTAGTCTTAACAAGGACAAGTTTTCATTTTCGTCAGAATCGTCTCCAGTTGAACTTCTGTCTGTTGCTTCATTTAACAAAGAAAGCTGAAGTTCTACACATTCATGAACAAAAAGTGAAAGATTTTGCTGACAGCCATCACTATTGACAAGTCCATGTCTGTTCCAGGATTCTTTTTCCTGTAAAGGAATATTAAAATATTTGAAGAGTGAGTTAACATACTTCATCTTTTCTATTTATCCTATTTGTATTTTTAGTCACCCTTTAGGCTCATCAAAATATAGAAACACTTGTTAAACTGTACAGTGAAGATTAACAGTCTTAATAAGATATAACATATCATTGCTTCATAACCAGATTGTATAATGTCCATTAAAATTTTACATGCCTGGAGACTAGCAGGGACCAAGGGTCCTACCTCCTCAGGGTTATACGACTCTTCTGATTCCAAAGCAATACAGTGATAAATTTTTCCACTTCCTGTTGCCATGGCAATAACAGGGGGCTGGGAATGAAGACAAAGCAAGGAACAAGCATCCAGTCCATAATTATCATCTGCCGCAGGGTACATTGTCAGTGGGCCAATCAGCTGTGACTGGTGCCTGTTAAGGATATTATTTTATTATCAAAATAAGAGTGACACAGAGTAACAGGAAAAATAAAATATTTATTTCAAAGTTTACTCCTGGATGTAGTTCATTTGTATGTTTCTGTCTTTATCAATCATGTAGCATACAGGACTGTCATTTACTCTTAAGAAATCATGCTAAACGATGTTACACAGTTATAGATCATGGAAAAGTAACTGAGATAGATACAACTGTATGATTACTTTAAGGTTGTAACAGACTCTAACATTTTACTTGACATAAATGGCATCATCATTATTATCATTGCCATTATCACCATCTGTCCTTTTAGTGCTAGGCAACATATAAAGCCTCATATAGATGGTATATTAAAGTATATTCGTGCACCAGCTCCCTATTGATCATGTATTCAGTGCTGTTGTCTCTTGCCGCTTGACAGCAAGTAGGATGCAATGCAAATCACAATACAATCAGACTGAGTGTAACAGGAGTTAAAACTTGTGAATTTGGAACAAAAATAAAATACTTTACCTCTGTTGTGAAATTCTATGAACAAGATAATAGATGTCTCCATTTTCTCTCAAAATAAAGACAGGATGAGTGACTTCTGGTTCAACATCACTAGAGTTGAGCCTTCCTCTTGGCGTCATATTGGTAACAGGTGGGGCAAAGTCAAATGCAATGGCTTTCTCTCCAAGAGCAGCAGCAAATGAAGACATTGATCCAACAGACATGGATTTCCTGCTGTATTCCGCTGTCAGCGACGATGACTCACCCAAGGAAATGATTTCTTCTGGAGAGGTTGGTTTGAGCACATTGTAAAGTCTGTTAAGTAAGTAAGTAAGTACTTTATTTAAACACATATCACCAATGAGCCAGGGGCTCGTTTAAAAGTGAACGTGTATTCTAAAAATTACAATATAAAAAATTTAAATATGATTATCTAAGCTAGACTATAAAATTTAAAAACTATAAGATATACCATTGGATATACCATTGGAGAGACAATTAACAGACTCAAAATAATAATGAGAAAGTCTTTTCTGAATGATAACATCAGATGAAAACATGCCTACAGTACATGTAGCTAACAAAACAAAGCAAGGCAAACCTGTGTTCAGCCGTTAATGATGTGTTGGACGTCACACTTTATATTTAAAAATATTTTATTAGATTAGCTTCAAAATTTACCTTAAGTTATTATCAGATGTAAGAACCATCAGGTGAATATCAGCATGACTTCCTGGATGCCACTTTACATCAAGTACTTTTACCTTGTGATGAGTAACATAGAATCTTTGATCAATTGGAATTGTCCTGAAAAAAAAAAACATGGTTTATAATTACATCAGCTAGCTTAGAATGGTTTTTAATTGGCTGTTAAAAGTAAGCTTTAGTTTGTGTTACTACACTCTGTAATTTGATTTAAAAACTTGTATCACCACTTGTGGTACTTAATTAACCAATCAAATGCAAAACCATAACCAATCATGACTTGGATTCATCCATTTCCTTGTGCTTGCCACTGGCGAAGTGTATTTGCTTTGTGTTCCTATAGGTTCACTGTCACTGTGCACATTTCCTGCATTCTGAGAGTCATTTTAACCCTCATTCCCTGAAAAAATGGACCTTTGCTGCCTGTGAGGGGGTGCGGATGCACCCATCGCACCTGCCCTGCCTACGGTCCTGCACTGACTATACACTCAAATGAAAACTGACCTAAATTTGACATTAATTTACATCAGTCTTACTTAACTTTTTCTCATTTGTCTGGGATAAAACCCTGCCTAAATATACCTGCACATAACAGATTCACTTCCCCCATCATACTCAGCAAACTTTCCCCATCTCATTGGCATCTCAAGAACTGATACTCCTCTTTCTCCTACAAGTACGAGGTACTTTGAGGAAGGGCTGAACAACATGGAATCCACGTCAAACAGAGGAGTGTCCGTGCAAACAAACGTCTGTTTAAAAAATTAAAACAACACATTTAAAATGTTGTAAAGTCATCAAGGAAGAATACTGGAACAGAGCCAGAGACATAGCATGTGTGGAAAGATTTAGAGATGTTGTAATTGTACTAAATGTATATGCACTTTTACTTTCCATAGTAACTAACCCAAAAAGTTACCAGAGTCTTGTCGACTCTTTTTTTGCAGCTAAGCAGTGGCAAGAAAGCTGGGAGCAAGGTTGGCCTGGCCGTTGGCGTGCTATGAGCATTCCTTGTCAAATCGGCATGGGATTTTGGCCGCTTATCAAGTGCTTGGCGTGGAATTTTGAAATCCTTGGCTTATCTTTCGGCATGGGATTTATGCGGAATGTACCCTGGCCCAGCTACCTATAATTTTTGCATGTCACTGTATTTGAATGGTTCTTTGTGTTTCTTTACGCTTTGTTCTAAAAAGCATTCAGAGATATTTAAATAAGTGGCTGAGTATTCTAAAATTACTCCCATTTAACAACTGGGGTTTTAAAGATCAATAAATCAATCAATCAATCAGTCAATCAATCATATATTAGACAGACAATCAATCATTTAACACATTATTTACTAACCAGTTGAATAATCAAATAAAGTGAAAATAAATTCCTTACTTACTTGGAATTTAACGGACCGTTCATTTTCAAAATACAAGTTTTTTAGATTCGCTGTTCGAATGTTTCTCTTCGAGGAATCCCATAGGAATATTTCACCATCATTTTCAATCAAAATGTTATTCGTTGCCCTCTCCTGAGATTCTTTTGTTATTTTTGCACTTGCATCGTTGTTTGTCTGTGAAAGCTCTTGAAATACTGGGTGTTCTGGCAGAAGATCTTGCCATCTCATACTTGAACCAGCATTTGCCGCCATCTTGCACATGAAAGAGTCAGGGAATTTACATGACGTAGTGGTTAGCCTCGAACCACGTAGATGGCGGGCTCAAAACGTACGTGGCCAAGATGGCGGCTGAGGTAGTGTTTGGAGACTTCCTTGTTTTATTCAGTTTACTGTTCTGATTCCATTATATATCTAAATGCTTTGACGCTTTTTTATTTGTTTTGTAGGTGGTCGAAACTTTAAAGAAGTGTGCCAACAAAATAACGACTGCTAGTACCAAAGAGAGACGGCACGTTTGCGAAGAACTTCTGGTGCCTTGCATCCAAAGTGATGGTATGTTTTGGGACTTGTTTCCTTTTAACAGTTAAAGTAAATGAAATAAATCGATTTCTGGGACAGATCAAAATCTTTTATTAATTTTAAAATATTTTTACCTGTGTCATGGAAACGTACTCTATCATCGCGTGATGTTGGTCATCGAAACGAAGTGATGTAATATATTTGAAATTATTTCACGTGGTCTCTCGCGATTGGTGATTCCTTCTGCTACAACAGTTCTGAACAGTTTTACTGCGAAATTTTTTAAAGCTTTTTGTCGTATGCAGGGCAGAGCTTTAAACGCTGTATAACTGCTGTCTCCTTTCTTGTTTTCATTCTTTCCTTTTGTTTAATTCCATAGATTTCTCTGAACCTGCAGTAAAGGCAGTGATCAAGTTAGTTTATCTCACACGTCATCGTTACAGGTGATCAATAGCTCAGACACTTCGTCTTGTTGCGTTATCTATAGCTATATTAAATAACATTTTTTAAGTATGTAATTCCCACAACCCTGTTTGTTACTGTAGGGACTGTTGGCAATTTATGGCTAAGGAGTAGGGAGGGGTGGTCAGTGATTCTTTTACCAACTCAGGCATATTATGTACCCCTCCCCACTTTAAACACTTTAGCCATAAATAACAAACAGTTCATTATGACAAAGTATTAAGAACATTATATGCAATCAGGACCTCACTGCCCTAGCTGCAAATGTTAGTGACTGTCGAGGCTGCAACTTGTGCCAAGAATGACTGGCCGTTTATAGATAATTTTTTACAAATGATTTGACTAATTTTAATATTTTTAATGTAATTTTGAGATACACAATTTTTAACATATTTGGCCGTTTATAGATAATTTTTACAAATGATTTACATAATTTTAATATTTTAATGTAGTTTAGGATACACAATTTTAATATATTTGTAGCTTTTAGTTAAGTCAATATATGTGCCAGTTTTTGTAGTATTCATAATAAGTGAATGGTTTTAATAAGTTAGTTAGGTGTCCACAATTAGTAGAGGGGACTTTTCCCCTCAGCTACTCCTTTTGACACGTTAATAAAGTTATTATTATTATTATTATTATTATTATTATTATTATTATTATTATTATTATTATTATTATTATTATTATTATTCTGAGTCTCCAAGTTCTTAAGGTGATTCCACTGAAAAAGAAGGAGTATTCAAAATTTTCTAAGACTTGGTCCAGTTCATAATTATGTTATGAGCATTGCAAAAATGCAAATAAAAAATGGGGGTCACCGTGCTTGTTTTTGTGCAACCTGGACGGCTATTATGGTAAATATATGACCCTCAAGGTTTATATTAGGAATCCTAGTAATCTGAAAAGGGAGCTATCATTTCTAGAAAAAATCATTTCTTGCATTAAGATATCGAAGCAGTTATACAAAATAGACTTTAATCTTACATAACAAACTATTTTAATTGAACTGGAATTAAGATTTTAAAAGAAATTAGAGATTTTGCTGTGTGCGCACGTAAGCAGCACTACCAAAATACGTGCTTTTTAAAGCATTCCAATAAAAATATCTCAAAATAGAATAATCAACTTTTCTTTAAATCACGATATATTGTAGTCAACCATATGTCATTTAAGTTAATGCCTTAAAAAATGGGGGTCACCGTGCTCGTTTAGAAGAAAAAAACCATTAATTTCCCTGCTAAGCTTAATCTGAAGGAAATGCCTTAATGTTGTGTGCGTGAGCGCTCGTGCGCGCGCTAAATGACGTGAAAAATCGTGCGCAGCAAGGATGCACAATGCAATTCAGTGGAATCACCTTAATTTATAAATTGTGAAGGGAAAAACTGCAAAGGAAACTTTACCAGGATGCAGGTTACTCTGAAGATCATTGGCATAGATGTTTGCTTTTCGATATAATAGATGAGCATTGGGAAGGTGCCTCTAGGGCTAGTGGAGCCATGAACTACAACCCGAGTGTGAAGGGTTACCATGACAACCAGGCACCATCACACTGAATTTGTTTCAGTGTTCAGAGAAAGTATATAATTACATAATGTATACTTACCTACAGGAGGGATGGGTAGGGAGTAAAGACATGGAACATAAACATGAAGCAGCGCGAGCACCATGGTCTAAACCTCTACACAGAAGCTGGGAAGCCCAGTGGCTCACTCATGGATCTTGAGTTTAACTTATTCCAATTAAATTTTGTTGAATTTATCTTGGCATATCTTCAGTTTGAGCTTGGCATGGAATGCACCTTGGAACAGCAGTATATACATACACACAATTAAACCCAATCCTATGAGAGTAAGTGTGTGGGGCCAAATTATATCTTGGCATGGGCCAGAAAAAAGCATTATGCCCCCACATGTCAGCAATTCATTTAGGATGCATGCAGTTTAACAATGATTTTTATATTGTGTTTTCAACCCATGCTTTATCATGAATCCAACCAATTAAGCTTACTTGTTTGACTTAAATAGAACTTATATCTTTACAGAGATAATGGATCAAGAAAAGCAGTTGAGGAAGTCCTTCATGTTCTTGCAGAGAAACAAGGTATTTGAAATGTGCAAATAACAGAAAATATCTATGCCCACCACATGGAGATCACTGGAGTCCTCTATGGGGACTTAGATATTTTCTTAAAAAGCACATGGATGTGCAATGGTTTGTGCATTTTCAAACCAACTTAAGTTATGTTCTCATTATTTTGTCACTGTTCAACTGTTTTTGTTTTGGGTTTGATCAGGTGTGACTGCAGTTAAATACTTTTGCATAGCATTTTCTGATGTTGAAGACCAAATCATCTATTCATTTCCAAGGTGAGAATATACATGTATGCCACCTTTATGCTTACTGAATGATAAAATTTTTAAATTATGGAATACCCAACAGCACTCAGTGCTTTCATCGGCTATTTTGCTCTTCTTCACTCAGAGAGGTCAGCTCCTTTTTACCCTAAATTGAAGTACCAGTAATTTAAGAAAGATTCTTTCAAACAGTCAGTTGCTCTGTTTAAACCAGCTGCCTACTTTGAAATTTATTGAAACAGTGAGTTATGTCTTTTGTCACCTTTTTCCTTTGTTTTATCAGCTGACCCAGATAATTGCAATGACTACAGGTCACAGAGTTTTACTTTGTTATGTTGAATGATCAAGTATTAACCAAACATAATTCTGTTTTCTGACTTTTGTCCAATGATTTACTGGTAATGTTGATTTGTTGTAGTTCTGTGATCAGTGGATCAAATCTTGTTCTCCTGTGCTGGTCATGCGTGTTAGTGCGACATGTGTACAACAACACAGAGCTTTGTAATGATGCACAGTGGATCAGACTGGTGGCAGTTCAATGTCTTGCTCTGCATGGAGCTCTCTCTGCTGGAACAGCTTGTGTCTGTGAAGCTGCTAGGAAGAAATTACACAGAGTCTGGAGAGAGGTACAGCTGTACGGCAATGCAAGCCAGTGTTTTTTTGCCTCACTTAAGTTATTCTCAACTAGGATCATACAGGATCTTATAAGGAATAAAGATTTCTTGCCACCTCCTATACTGTAAATTCCTTTTAGCTATTTTAAAGATATTTTATAAAGAAAATAATAAATAAATATTATTAAGGTGTTTGTGCCTGTGTGGCTTTTTCTTCATAATTTCAGGTTCCAGGAATCACATCCAAGTATGCAGAAGCCATCAGCAAGATGGAGGCATCTCAGGTGAATTTTCTTTCAAAGGAAATAGAGCTGAATTTTTCTATTTAATGAATGAACATTTTTAACCACGTTGCACACATTGACATCATAACTGTGACAGATGCATGTAAGATAATCTTTACCTAATTCACGTACAGATAATCAACAAAGAAAAAAGTCCTTTTATGCAATCAAAATTTATAAAATAATATTCTTTAACTTTCAGGAACGTGGCTGCTTGACTGGATTTTTGTTCAATTTCTGCACAAAAAACAAAGACAGTGAAACAATAAATAGATTTAAGGTTAGTATGTGTACTATTTTAATGCAAACTAAGTTTTTTTTAATGCCAGTAATACAGTGTTGATAGTTATTGTATTAAGTGATTTGCTCTCTTGAATGTGTAGAAGCCATTGCTCGAAATGTATGTGAAGGCAGTGATCAACAGCAAGACAAGACCTGCCAACCATGTTCTGGTAAGAGTATTCTTCAAGATTACTATCATTCACAAATATTTTTGCCATTTAGTGGTGAGTGATTCAATGCAAGTTTCAACAATGTCCAGCATGAAAGTTAATGCTAGCACACCTTAACAAACAATCCTGTTGGAGCATATGCTGCCACACTATGTAGTGTTTTATCAATTTTAGGCATTCTAATACGACCTTTGACCTCCCCAGGTGCACATTGGTCCTTTGTTGTGTCATGTGACTCATGATGACTTCAGCAATTTAATCTTACCCGCCATGCAGAAATCTCTGCTACGAAATCCTGAAGTGGTTCTTGAATGTAAGTATTAGGTAAATAGCAAGTTGAAACCTGTGTGAGAATAGAAGCTTTTTGGGAATCACGATGATTATTGTCCCATTAATAGTTTTGTAAAAAAATGATTTTCTTTTTTCAGGTGCGGCATATTTAATTTCATCAGTTTCAATTGACTTATCCAAGTATGGCTTGGATATCTGCAAGAATGTTGTTGGTGAGTTAAAGACACACACTCAAGAAGAGAATTATCGGTGCTATTTCGGCATTGTAACTGGTTACTAATCATAAAAATATATCCTTTTAATTTGCATTGGTGTATGTTTTTAGTAGTAACAGAAACAATATAACTCCTTGGATGAACATGCAAAATCATGTGTGCACCACCATCTGTGACTGTACCATTAATTTTATCTGTGTGTATCACTGGGGGAGGGGAGAGCTAATTTCTTCTGTTTCTCCAGTGCTACTTAACATGGAAATGATTCACATCGACAATAAGAATGATATCAAGCTCCCTCAATGCTTTGCATGGTTCTTATACTTTGAGGAAAAATTATTATCAATGAATGCTGCATGCAAAAATATATGGTAACTTTCACCAAATATTTAGGTCAGCTACGTGCCAAAGAAGATCTGCACAGACAGGAAGCTGCCTCAATCCTAAAGAATCTTGCGCATCAATGTAGTGATCCAGGGGCATTGGAGGAACTCATCAACTTCTTGTTTGCTGTTCTCAATGGTAAGAGACAGTAGCTAGGGTAGTCCATCATGTAAGCCTACACAAAGAAGTCAAGTGTGCTGAGATTTTTATGAACAATGTTGGCTGATTCAGGTACAATTATTCCATTACTAAAAGTGTTAATGTACTTCATGTTTTAGGTTCTGAAGGTAAACTTACTCAGTGGAATGATAGAGTTGGTGTACTTCAAGGTTTGTTAAGCTTGAATTATTAACTAAAAGTGGCCTCCAGGCATTTATTGGTCTGACAGGTCCCTTTTCAAAATGCATTTTTGAAAAGGAAAACATAAAGCTGTTTCTTAGACATTTGGCAGTCTCACCAAAATTTAGTGCTACTTGAAAATCCAATGAAGGTGTTGGTGTTAATTGGAAATCCACTAATAGTTGCCTAACCTTGCTAAAATGCATTGTGCTAGTCACAAAAGTTGTAATACAACTGGCGTGGCTATGGACGGGTAGGAAAGAAGTGGTCTAAAACTTGAAAACAATATTTTCAAGTTTGACAGTGTTCTGTGCAGGGAAATCACTTAAAAACCATTGATTAAGGTTTGTTCACATCCTAGAAAGTGAAGTTATGCCTTTTTTGTTGTTTAAAGGATATTTTTGTTGATCAGTGAGTGCACCATTATGATTCTGGCATAGTTTACACAAAAACCTCTCATGATACTGCCTCTTTAAAACCTGATAGAAGAATCCTGAAATAATGCAAATAAAAAAATTTTGGTAATCACGCAAGATTTGTCTAAGTTATAAGCCTTGCTCAAACACCATGGGTAAGGAATTTTGGTTAACTCATCAAGCTGAAAAGAAATCAGTGGTTTTCAAGTGAGTGTATGAGCAGGTTCCCTGCTAGCAGAGGCTCTTTTCTGGGAAAAGAGCCTCTGCTTGCAGGGAAATGAGCAGGTGTCTGCCTGTACAGACTCTGAGGGAGGGGGAGGGGAGTCACAGGGCAATTGCTGCCTTGGTTATAACATCAGCCTACAACTTTGATATTGAACATCCATGTTATGGTCAGTTGAAAGCTGTCAAAACAAGGTATCCACTGACCAGTATCACATAACCATATCATGGGCTCAGGTGTAGAGCTTGTCAAGGTCATGTGTGTTTTTTTAAGTTGACCATTGACTAGGTAATGGTTTTCCAGTTGGTCACAGGCTTATGTCCTAATTTTTTACATAGCTTGAAAATTTTATCATATAAATTCGGATTTAAATAAAGGGCAAAGTAAATAACCGGGGAGCTCTGCCTTTAGACTTGGCTAAATCTATTTAATATTTTCAGGGATCAGAAGTTTGGAACACCACTCAGTTACTGGGAGCTCGTCTGTGCAGAGACTCAGTGAATTGGTCACAGAGAAACTGGTGAAATATTTACAACAAGAAGGTTTGGGATCACATTGTTTTAATTATACAACATACTGGTTTTGTTCAGTCAAAAACAGCTTAGTGAAATCTAAAGAAATAAAATAAATAAATCACTTTATTTAAGTGTCAGATTATTTAGCACTGTCGTACTAATTGTGGACACTGTAAATAAACAAACAAATATTTCAAATAGAACAGAAATTTGTTAAAAATCCCAACTGGTAGGAGGCTAACCAGCTGGCTATTTACAAAGCATGGAGGAGTTGAATTCGGGACCACCGAAGACAAATCCATCTAGTGGCAGGGAGGAGGATTTGAACCCGGGACCTCCAGATTACAAGTCCAGCGCCCTATCCACTAGGCCATGCTGCCTCCTCTACAAATAGTTCTTCAGTCAGCAATGAAAAAATTTCCATCATGGAGTATTTGGAACTTTTCAAGTGATTTGTCATGTGAGCAATTCTTGTAGGTTAGGGACTCCCATCTATTATTTGATCATTTCGCAAAAGAACAAAACAACACCCCTACAAATAATGGCTTTAAGCACATAATGTTGATTCACTGCTGGTATGTTTTATAGTGCATGAAGGAGCTCTTGTCCATGGCTTGTCAGTGTTGAGCCACTGGTGTACACATTTCTCAACAAAAGTACCTAAGGTGCTTGTGGATGCATTTAAGGTGAGACAAATGAACAATGAATGAACAATCAAAGTTCTATAATTTGCTAGTATTTATTTTATTAAAATATGTATTTTGGCACAATATGTATGAAGCAAGTAGTTCTTACTAATAGAGAACAGTATTTATTGTGGCCTGTTGTTTTATATTTTCATAGAAAGGAATGACTAACAAGAACTCGACAACAGCAGTTCGTAGTGGATACCTGCAGTGCATGACAGGAGCCTTTCAAGGTAAGTAGTGGCACAGCAGGCTGGAGCTTATGAAGTGACTAGGAGTATTTCTACTCCCCCCTGGATGGGATGCTTGTCCATCACAAGGTTACCCCCAGCATTAAATTTGCCGGTACCCATCGTTATACCTGGGTAGAGAGAGGCACTGTGAGAGTAAATTATCTTGCCCAAGAGCTCACTGCAGTGAACCCAGCCAGGGGGTCCAGCATGACAACCATTAGGTCACCACACTTCCCTCCCTAACCTTTAAGAATAAATATTGTGTGGCTTCCAGTAAGGGGAATCTACTAAAAAGTGAAATCTTATATATCATAAAGATATTGGTTTTTGTTTAAACTCAGATGTCATTGATTTTAACAGTCATGTTCAAATTTCATATTAGGTAACACCCTTCTCCAAGGAATGGATATTTTACCGCAGCTACTGCAGGTAAAAAGTTGTGTTCACTTATGATAAGTTGCTTTTTTAGTTGGAGTTCGAAAAGTGTAACAGCATTTCTTTCTGATGTTCACATAAGATGATTATGAAAGATTTGTCCAATTTATTTCTGATGTATTGGATTGTCTTAAGTTTATAAAAATTTACAAGAATCATAAAATTTTGTAAAACTCTTCTTGGGAATATGCAGTAAGAAACACATTAATTTTTATGACAATATAAAATTATTAACTTAAACCTGAGTGTATCTGTAACTCAGGAAGTCCATGTTTATCCATTTGATTGGGGTGATAATTTGAATGTATAATTTTATTAGACTGTTGAGAAAGCCAGTAGCCAACCAAACCAGGCCGCCATTGTAACTGAAGGACTACTGGCTGCTTCAATTCTGGTTAGATTATCACTTGCTGATGTACAAGCAGGTAATTTTATGTCATAAGAATAAACTTGTTGTTTCTTTAAGTCCTCAATGTAATGATTCAATTTACAGTTAAATAGCTGAACAGGCTTGACTGGGATAACCTATTTGGATTCATAAGATTTTGACTTAGAGCAGTTGCTCCTATCTGGGAGACTTCGCATATCTGTGTTTTTTTATCTTTTGGGATTCATGAGGTATTCTTTGACTCAATCCTATCTTGAAATAGTTATTTTGCAGTCTTATTAAATAAAGCCATAACAAAATTGATCACTTTTCTTTCAGAATCCAAACTTGGTTTATTTTGGACAACATTCCTTGACACAAAGAAACAACTTTTTGTTTCGGAGAAATTTTTAAACTTGGCATCTGAGGAAGGTACAGGCCCTGTTTTGATTAAATTGAATTACTGAACTTTAGAAGGTGCTGTAGTAACCTCTATAGAAATAAAAACAATGAATACAAATATTTCTCTCTCTACAGCTCTTCTTTTACTGGTGTCTATCATAGAGAAAGTCGTCATCAGCCACGGACAAAGACTAAACAAATCTAACAGCCAGTAAGCCATGTCCTTGACAACAATATTACAGTGTTGTGTTCATTGGAATATCCTTGTATTCTTACTTACTACTTTAATTTTAATTATTTCCTTTTAAATGGCAGACCTTGGTATAGGGCTCTGATGTTTTTGCTGACTAATTCATGTTGGAAGGTCAGGCAAAGTGCGCAGTCTTGTATCCAGCGTCTCTTCAACAGTTTAGGGGAGAGTACTGTGGAGCTTCAATCTTCAATGCTGGCTGAGTTTTCAAAGATTCTAGCACAACAGAAGGTGAGCCAAACAATGCTAGTAAATTGGTCTATGATCCTTCATAATTGGCTTCATTTGTGCCAAAGAAACAACAACCATTTGTAAATTTCCTTACTATTTGACATGAACAATTTCCAAATTTTTTAACCCATTGATATTTCTAAATGGAAAAGCACCTTGACCTCAAATCACACTGTCAGGTGATATCCCTATGTAATGTAAAGACTATTCCCTGGTTAACCCCCTCTCTACAATCCCTGTATGTGTCTCCAGCCAACAGTGAAGTATATACCCTTTTTAGAGAATACCTGCTGGCTGTGTTGTCATCATATAATTTAGGTGTTATTAATTTTGCTGTAAACAAAAAGCGCTTACAAGAGGCATTTTTGCCGAATGAATGCGCTGTAACAGTCTTGGTTGAGTAAGAATGCTTTGTAATTTCTTTCAGCATCATGTTCCAGACAGTTCTGCTCCAGTTGTAAATGGAGATGCAGCACAGGGTGGTGCTCCCAATGATGCCGGCAGAACTAATATTAGCCACAGGATACTTGAGTCTGCTCTTCACTGCATGGTCCTGTCCCTTGTGAAGAGTAATCCCGACCTGTCTGATGACACAAAAGACAGGATTGCTTTACAAGTTCTTCTTGATGCACACCATCCCACTGTCTGTAAGCCTTATTTTCTTTCCTAATTTCTTGGTGCATTTCTAGAATGTTCAGCAAACTCTGTGGAAGGTTTCTTTGATACCATAGTTTAAGGTGGCTATCTGAACCGATTGACTGTACACGTCACATTCGGATATCAAATAGCAAGACTTTAAATTATCTGAGTGTCATTCTGATCTCAAAGTTCTAAATAACTAAAATTTCTTAAGTCAGTAATGAATTGTGAGCTCAAAAGAAATCTTTTAATTACTATTGCCATTTTAATGGTTACATTTAACAGAAATCGAAGTTATGTTGTTTTCTGTTTGCTTTCTTGATAATCAACCTCTTAAGCTTCATGTGTTTGTTGTCCCATTTCTGGCCATGTGATGTTATCCAATTGAGAACTAACATATCAACATGGAAATGACGGAATAATTTTCAGATAGATAAAGAAACATTTCTCTAGACAGCATCACATGATATGAAATGGGCACTTTATATATAAAGAGGGTCCATTCATACTCGTGGTTATAACAAGCTTTTTTTTCACTGTATAGTTACCTTTAAAAATAACTTGTGGATCAGGATTGCACACAGCATGGGGATAGAGACAGGCAGCTTTGTTGATCATCATGTGGATGCCATTATTGACATGATCACCTCTAGCAACACATCCCAACAGGTATATAAACTCGCTTGTTTCATCCTAAAAGAAGCTTTCCAATGTTTTCTTAGGTGCAAAGTTTTTAAACAATGTTCTCTCACAAACATGCATGAATACACACAAATAAATAAATCATATCTTCATTTAACTTAGTGGAATGGTGACTTGGATAATGTAAAACCTCCAGACCACTTCTTCATTTATTTCTATGTTTAACTTGTTTGTGTAAAGGTAAAGTCTGCATACGAGCCTAGGCGCCCATCTGGCCGGAGCTTATCCCGGTTTCCGTAGCATGAAGCGACTAGGAGTATTGCTACTCCCCCCTGGATGGGATGCTAGTCCATCGCAGGGTTACCCCCAGCAGTAAATTCGCCGGTACCCATTTATACACCTGGGTGGAGAGAGGCACTATGAGAGTAAAGTATCTTGCCCAAGAACACAACGCAGTGCCCCGGCCAGGGCTCGAACCCAGACCGCCCGATCCGGAGTCCAGCACACTAACCATTAGGCCAACGCGCCTCCCACGACTTGTTTGTGTGGGATTGCATAATGCATTTTAGATTTTGCTGGATGGGTACTCCCTCCCCTACATTTAAAATTCTGGGTAGTACCGGTAAGTGGGTAATGTCCGACTAAGGACAAGGAGGACTGACGGGGTGGGGTGGTGGTTGTCAAAGAAAGAACTTTGTAGGATGCAAAGACATTAAACCCTTAACTAAATTCTCCTTTCTGATTGATTTGCATTTCTTAAATGTTAGGTTTGAGATTTTGAAAGAACATCACGAAGGTGTCCCCTAGTTAGTGATTTTAGTCACTAGTCCCATTGACACTATATTCATACTCACGGTAGTTATAAATTATAAACTGACCAGTAAAATATATCTCTTATCAGGATCTGTATTTTAGTCTTCGCAGAATGCTCTTTATACCATGGCAACACTTGCTCCAGAAGACATTTTACCCAGAGTCATAAAGCACAGTATAAATTGTTTATCAAAACCAGGATTTCAACTAGTCACTGTTGAGGAGTACGCCATCATGCATACGCCAGAAGGAGAGATCTACAACACAAGGGTTGTAGATAGGTTAGTATGATTCAAGTAATGTGGTGTTGTAATGAAATTTGGTAGATAGGCATTTAAGGCGCAAGACACAATAGGCCTTTAAGACACAAGACACAGGCGAACCTTACGGTGTGAAAACTTCAGAGTATTCCAAATAACTCGCACTAAATGTAAATGTCAATTTGACTGCAGAAATCAAAACTCTTTTGGATGTTTTTCTGATTTGCCAAAAATCAGCTGTTGTTCTACTACACCTATCAGTTGCGTATGCAACAAGAGAAGTTTCACGCCTGAAGCTTTACCGGTAAAACTCTGCTGTTGTCAGACAAAAACAGATCTAGTTTCCATTGGAAACATCTCATGCTAATGATATCATCAGTCTGTTATGTGTGCAAAATCTCCATACTTCTGACTCTCCTTTCACATGCACGGGACTGATGATGTCAATAGCATGAGATGTTTCCAATGGAAACTAGCTCTGTTGCCCCTGACAACAGCAGAGTTTTAATGGTAAAACTTGGGGCGAAACTTCCCTCGCTGCATCCTCAACTGATAAGCGTAGTAGTGACTAGACAGTGAAGTGCAGTTAAGTATCTTGACTATTTTTTTCCCTCCCAGTGTCAAAGCATCAGAAGCTGGAAAACGGCAAAACATGAAGAAAGAATCCAAGGCTTATTCCTATGAAGACCAAATCTGGGAAATGGAATTGCGTGAGGTGTGTTGTCAATAAAGTGGAAGACTCTCTTTTGCAGTGTATAAGTGTAAATGGTTCTACCAACAGGGCTGTCTAGTATTTGAAGTGAAGTACCATAAACATTTGAACATAAACCCCTGAAATATCTGATAGTACTTCCTTCCCAAATAACCCTTGAACAGCCCTGATTGGCACCAGTGGTTGACAGAAACAGGACCTGTAACATTATAATCTTTAGAGCCAGAAAGTGGTACATGGACTGAAAAGGACTTTAGCAGTTTTAAGGATTTGTTCTCAGTATTCGGCAATCATTGCTAAAGCTAAAAGAATAACATTCTATTGTTACACTGTGGTGTGTAAACGATCGAATGATTTATTATTCAAGAAAACTACATTATACATACTAATCAGTTATACATAGTGCGTGCCATTGTGATGGAATGTGCTGATGCATATAATTGCATGTGCATATTACTACATGTGCAACACCCTTCCCCTTTTGAAAGAAACAAAACAAAACAAAAATAAAAAAAATAAAATAACGGTGATCATGAGACGTTCGGTCAATGTTACTGTTCAATGTTCGATATTCGGTCAATGTTAATGTTCATTTAACTGGTCTGAGAGAGTGCACAATGTTCATAACATAGTCTTTAAACTTAGAAGGCATATTTCTACGCCTTGTCGATCTCCGTTGTGTGACACTCGATTGTGTGGGTTCTGGATCCAGCGCCCCCGGTTCTGGTTGCTCCGCCTGTTGGTTTTGCTCTACGGCTGTTTGGTCCGTCTGTTGGTTTTGTTCTGCGATCGGTTGGTCCGTCTGTTGGTTTTGTTCTGTTGGCACGTCGTCTGCCCCAGTCAAAGATGCTGTTTCCAAATCGGCCGGCTCCGCTTGATAGTGGTGAACAGGCTTTGTGAGGGCTTTCCTGATCTGACCGTGGTTTCGACGAATCGGCCCCAACGGGGTGCGAGTATACTGGCGCCAATCTGGTTTGAGGCACCAGTCTCTTCGGAGGCGTGGGTTCGAATCCCACCGCTGCCACCATGTTACACTGTGGTGTGTAAACGATCAAATGATTTATTATTCAAGAAAACTACATTATACATACTAATCAGTTATACATAGTGCGTGCCATTGTGATGGAATGTGCTGATGCATATAATTGCATGTGCATATTACTACATGTGCAACACTATCATTCTGTTGACATGAATTTATTAAACTAGCTTGATTAGCTGCGAAATGTCATAATTTCCACAGTCATTAAAAAAGAAGAAGAAAGCTGAGGGGAAACTACAAGAAAAAGATGAGATGAGCCAAAAGGAAAAAGAAATCTTTGAAGCACAGTTGATGAAAGAAGCAGAAATCAGAGACAGATTAAAGGAGGCAAGAAGATTTTCGTTCAATTTAAAATCACTGGGTTGATGTGTCTTCCACTGTCATTGGTTTAATCCATCAGAATTATCTAGTCCAGTTGTTTTTAATTTTTATTCCAAAAGACACACAATAAAACTTTATTATTTATTACAATTTCTAGCTTCACATTGAAGTTGTCCAAATAGGATCATTACTGGAGACAGCTATAGCAGCAAACTCAAAAGCCGTGCGAGTGTACATACCTACTATCCTTCCCACTCTGTTGCCGTTATTACGGTCCCCCCTGACTGCCCCTGTCATGATGCAAGTATTTTTAAAGCTTGGTCAAAGTGCATTCAACAAGGAACAAAAACATCTTGGTAAGGGCGTGTCATTAAAACTTTAAATATTTTTTCAAAATGTTGTGCTTTGATGTGGATTTGTGTGCTTTGATATATAGGTCGGTATGTGTTGGTTTATTGTGCGTGTTTTTCCTCATCAGCTGAGCTTGTTGGATATGTAACTCTGAGACTCCTCAAGCCCATGTGTCGTATTGAGCAAGGCTGGTGTGAAGAGGATCAGCTATCAGCAACCAAGCGTGTGATTTCCATCATTCACTCTCAGTCTGTACCTGTTGATATTCTTGGAACAAGTTCAACAGAATCCTCTGAAACTGAGCTGCTGTCTGCACCAGCATTTGCCTTCTGTTTTCCTCTGCTGAGATGCGTGTTAAGAGAAGGTGGAAAGGTTGCTAAGGCAGATGAAGATCTGAGACAGGAAGCTTTGCAAGTTGTTGCTGAGCACTGTAAACTACGAGCCAGTGATAATGATGATGATGATGAGGAGGTGGAGGAGGAGGAGGACGAGCATAACGAGGTAAATGGGATGATCCGTGAAGGAATTCAGATCTGTTTCATTTGGCCTCTCTTGTTTAGCATCTTTTTTTATGAATTGGTATCGGCTTGTGATCAGTCTACTGTAAAAGGAATTTCAAACTGGTCTTGGGTACAGGAGTGATGCTTGAAACGACAAATTTATGAAACAATGCCTAGTCGTCAGTATACATTTGTTTTTGCCTTTTTAGAGTGACCCCGGTTTGTTGCCGAGACAAGAGATGTTGTCTCTATTGGCTGAAATTATTTCCACCAGTGCAGACACCATTAAGGGCTCAAGACTACAGGTATGCTGTTAGTAAAATAATGGTTGTATTTCCTTTTACCATTTCATCATTTCATTCTCTTTGGTTTTTATGTGGACTTTCACACGAAGTGTGAAAATCCACATATTGCGATCGTGCAGTTTTCCCGATTGGGACGGCATTTTCCATGATAACTCGTCTCAGCCCTTTCGGAAGCTTTCGAGGGTGTTCGGAGAATCCGAAGTTTTGGAGCCAAGAGTCAATGCAAAATTGGCGAGACGTCACAAAGAAAGCATCACACAAGCTAAATACTTGAATTTTATTAATCGAAACCTAAAATTTGTCAAGTGCAGTACATCAACGAGCAGTGTCAAAGATGCCAGTGGTATACGTGCACATCAAAAGAAAAAAGTGGTGGCGGCTTTCAGATTTGCACGGCGTTCGACTGAACTGCGGGCAAAGGTCACGCTATTTTTCACACTTTTCGCGCTGTCTGTTGTGTTCGACTGGACGTCAGTTGCTGTGTTCGCTTGATTAGCATATAATTGAAAATCGTTGAAAAGCATTATTTAGCAGATATCTAGATATTTATTGTTTTGTTTCAGCTTTGTCACACAGAATCTTTAGAATGGAAGAATGGATACACAACGAGTCAAAACAAAACAAGTTCACTAATCAAGTTGTTTTCCCGGGGCTTTCCTGCAATTATTATTTTCTTGGATTTCTCGCAAGTTAAATTTGAATAACGCAATCTGACTGATGTCGAATTCAAAACTGCTGGTAAAAAGTTAGTGTGAACAGCATAAAACTTATTTTGAACCGAAAAATGTATGTATTGAAACCGTGCGAAAACTAAATTACTGATTGAAAGTGTGTCGTTCGCGAATCGCCGACTCCGCTCGAAAATTAATTCAAGAACGATGATAATTTTAGGTTGAAAAAAGTATTCATCTGCCTCCTTGTATCAAGAGATTATTAGTGAAATCTTGCTAAAAGGCGATAAAAGCCATTCCGGAAAAGTTGTATGTGAAAACAACGCAATGAAAGAAAATGAGTTAATTGATGAGTTAAGCTGTTGTTTACACAAGCGTTCAGATGAAATGTCAGGCAAACGAAGACAATCTACATACTTCGCAAAATATTTCTTTTATGTGAATCGACTGAAATCAGTATCCCCGATTTCTAGTGGTAAGATTTTGTTTTTGTTCTTAATAAATAATTTTCTTGTCCTTATTTCCATTTAAAGACCTAATTTGTCCATTTCCCGTGAACCCCCGCCAAGAGACTGCAAATATGAATGGAACGGATATGCTCATCGTGTCCCTTATCTTCTTTTGGTTTTAAAGGGACACTGTCACAGGCATTTTTTGACTTTTTTAGTAAAACGGCACCAAAATGTACGACTAAGTACTTTTAACCATGCAGGAAATGCTCCTAGAACGTAAAGGGAAGGATATCTAGCAAATTGTTTAAAGAAGAGGGTGACCGTTAATACTTTTCATCAATTTTTCCGAACCACAAGGACAGAACTTGAAAAAGTCAGGCTGACTTTTTCAAGTTGAGATCAAAAGCTCCCGATGATATCACGGTGATATCATTCTAAATTTAGCTTCAGTACACTGGTATAGTAATTTTAAGAAAACTTGACCACTGTTAATAGGTTCCCAGTGGTGTAAACATGTTTTTGGGCTGTTGAATTTTTGAAGTTATGCTCGTGACAGTGCCCCTTTAAGGACAGATTGTCAATGTTTTAATTCATTTAAAGTGACTGTGTTTTTAAATGTCTGTGTTCTCTGTGTTTTTAAATGGTGGGGGTCTAAAAAAAGTTGACCCACGCCCAGATTGCCATCCTTTACGGGAAAAGTAAAACTCAAAACAGCAAATAGCAAAATCTCAAACCGTATGATTAGAGCTGTTTAATTCCATGATATATTTTTAATGTGAAAAGAAGTTCTCTTCAAAGAAAGTTTCAGGCCTAACACTTCTCTGTTTTCAAGACACAGATAACTAAAAATGGCTTTGCGGTCCCGAAAAGTTTCTACTCTTTCACCTAGTATCAACCTTGCTGTATTGTGTGAAATGTTATCCTTCACGAGAGTAGAATAGTAGATCAAATTTTCCGACGAACATCCCCGTCCTTTTCATGTAACCATATAGAGATACTGTCGGGTCTTGTCCCAGGTTTTCCGCTTCTCTGACACAGTTTAAATAAATTGGACTGCATTTCAATGTTTAAGGCGATCTTCAGGGAAAATTGCAAGGTGTGTTCCTCAAAACGAGAAGGACGTTTTTCTTTCACGATCATAAGAAAACTTGATTGATAAGTTTTTTTATCATCTCGAGTTTCAAGTGACTGCCAACTCATAATTGACTGACACTTAGTCTTGCCTACAGTCCAGCGCGAAGCGCGAGAGCGCCGGGGACTACTGCCAAACTGGAAACGAGAAGCAAACGACTTTAACAAGGTCTAACCGATACTGTACATTGGCTCATTCAATCATTCATTATCAAAAACAAATGAAAGTCCACATATGTACGCATTGCGGACACACTTTTATTTTCTCTTCACAGCAACTTGCATCTCTTAGTCTGGTCGAGCTGTGCAAGGCATCTAGCGGTGGAGAAGGTTGTGCCACAGCATCACCAGCCGAGATCTCTGTGCTGCTAAACTCCCTGGGGTCTCCTGCAGCTTCACTTAGATTTGCAGCTTTGCAAGGGCTTCTGGTCCTTACAGAGCTGCTGGCAGCAGGGGATCATGGGACAGCACTGTCTGCCAAGCTTGTTAGACGGCTGTGGGTAGCAAAGTTTGATGTTGATGAAGAAAATGCCAAAGTAGGGGAAAGGTAACCATTTTGTTTGGCTTTCGTTAATATGTATCACTAACTACTTTATCTTTTTGGCCCAAAACAAATTCGCTGTTTGGAATGAAAGATTCTAGTTAAATGTTGAAATGTGCAATCAAGGTTTCTCTAAAATCTCAAAGCCCAGCTGGAAATGTTAGCCTCACATTTCCAAGTGTCTTATTATTATAAGCCATTTCCATCCTCGCCATCGTTTATAGGCACCGTACATCCTACAGGCCTCACTTCCCAGTCGGTTCCTTTCATTTGTCAAGTACCATTTTATGATACAGGTATATTTTAATTAAATGCTAAGTTTTTTTTACTCAAATGGTCAACTGATTATTGCACTATTTCAGGTTATGGCAGGAAGTAGGTTACAGTGTTCCTGAGCCATTATGTAGTGCACTTTTGGAGGATGTTGTACACAACGTAGAAGTTATCAGAAAGGCTGCCGCCCCAGCGCTGGCGGCAGCTGTTACTGAGCACCCGGATGTTGCGCCGTCCATTCTGCAGCAGTTGGTGGACTTGTATGATGCCAAACTCAAGGTGCACATTGCTTGAGATGCCTCAATCAGTTATCTGTACTCGTTGCCAAAGCACATAATAACTTTAGAGACAAAAGTTTCACAAACATAAATTTATTTATAATTTTATGACTGTCGTGAAATTCAAAGACATCAAAGAAGCTTATAAACCAGTTAGAACTTGAAGTAAGAACATGCAGTCAACTGCAAGTACGGGAAAAATACACGGCAAGGGTGGTTTTGATTTGGCATCTGATTGGATAAGGAAACATCATCTTCACTCCGATTGGTCAGACTACAAGTGTAAGTTTTGCAGACTATAAAACAGAACTCTGCAAAATATTAAAATCAAAGTAAACACGAAGAAAAGAATTGTATTATAGCCAGACAAAATATCATGTAGACATGGTGACTGAACAGCGGGTGTGCGAAACATGCAAGCCTACTATCCAAGAGAACCAGCAGCATTCTTATCATTTGTTTCGTAGCACACTCCAGTAGTGCTCTCTGATTGTATGTATGTCAGGTCTCTCTTGTACACACACCGGTAGTTATATCAACAGGACATATTTTCAGGTGCCTCCTCCAGTAGTGGACAGTCTGGGGCGAGTTGTGCCATGTGACAATTTGGACCCGTGGGATGCGAGATGTGGGATAGCACTGGCTCTTGGTGAACTGTCACCCACTCTATCTGAAGAGGAGGTAAAAATTAAGAAGAGGAAGCACAAAGCAAACTGATTACGACGCGCTGGATAAATTATGTAGAATAAGTTTCAACTTGGTTGAAACTAATTGTCTTGTTTGTTAGGAACGAGCTGATTTCGCATCTAAGATTTTCTTTCATGCAGGTAATTTGCACACTCACAACCCCTGACCGAACGGAACAGAAAACTGTATTGTTTTAGTCGTTCTAAGTAAAATTTCAGCCAAAAAAGCCATTAGTAGACCGACAGCTGCCTAGTATTTACTGCAAAAATGAGCAGCGCCCTAAAACATTGCCTGTTGTCTCCATCTGGGTAAAAATTGTTTTATTACTCGTTCTTCAGGTTCCTCCATTGTTCGTATTTTTTGTTCCGACTGGTCTTGGAGATCACAATCTAGAAGTCAGGAAACACATGTTGAATGCAGCTTTAAAGGCAGTCAATGATCACGGCAAGGTTTGTATTCTGCATACCGTATTTTCTCGATTAAAT
This sequence comes from Meandrina meandrites, assembly GCA_963693305.1. Classification (NCBI taxonomy): domain Eukaryota; kingdom Metazoa; phylum Cnidaria; class Anthozoa; order Scleractinia; family Meandrinidae; genus Meandrina; species Meandrina meandrites. Next base: position 948,293 of record OY855913.1, on the reverse strand, counting down.
GCCGGGTACCGAATAAACGCCGGGTCTCCAAGGTGGGGTTGAAAATAGACCCCTCCGGTATAAATTTAAGGTATAATAAGCGCTATCTATATTAGCCATATACATTTTTGTCAAAAATAATGAATAAAAACCGTTGCTTAATGTAGATCGGGCTCGAATAAACTGCAGGAGTCAAATAAACGCCGGGTCCACCAGACCAAGTGTAAAATAAATGCCGCGGGCGTCTAATTGAGAAAATACGGTACATGTCCTTATCTTATACAGACTGCAGTATGTTCACAGTGTCTGTTAGAATTGTGAATCACATTGGTCAATTGTCACATGGTTTGCTTTGCAGGCCAACATAGCAATCCTTTTACCAGTGTTTGAGCAGTTCTTAGACATGGCTCCAGACACTTCTGCGCATGACACGATCCGTCAATCAGTTATCATTTTGATGGGTTGTTTGGCGCGGCATTTGGACAAGGATGACCCAAAGGTTAGGACTTCATGTTAAACCATTCAATTATCTCCTGCGTTTCTGAAAGTTGATCTTTCTAAACAGAAATGGTTTCAACTTCTTGTTTGCCAGTTTGATTATAAACGATCCAATGAAAATAACATTACTATTTTACTGTTTGAAGGTCAGACCAATTGTTGGAAAACTCTTGAATGCTTTGTCGACTCCATCACAGCAGGTAAGTTAAACCAACACCACAAGCTTGCAGTCAGGAATGATCTCTTGGCTGCTCACTCAAGAATTCGTAGTTTGCGCCCTGACTGCCTTAGATTTGAATTTAGAACTGTGTTGGCAGACTAGAAAAACAACTGATTTACAACAAAAAGACAATTAGATGAATTCTACCGTGATAAAGATGCGAAGCAAGCTTATTCTTAATATGAACTGTGCACTTTTAACAGGTTCAAGAGGCGGTAGCAAACTGTCTTCCTCCACTCGTGCCAGCAATCAAGTCAGAAGCTCCAGAAATGGTGAAGAATCTCTTGAACCAGGTATACAGTCAGGTTTTCTTGCTGTTATTGTCTGCCTATTAAAGAAGCATTTCGGGATGATGGTGAATCTAATCTGTTACTGTATGTTAGTTATTTAACTTTTTTACATTTCAGCTCCTTGATTCCACTGTGTACGGCGAGAGGAAAGGTGCAGCATATGGACTGGCAGGACTGGTGAAGGGTTTGGGAATTTTATATCTCAAACAACTGAATATCATGTCCACTCTGCAGGACGCCATACAAGATAAGAAAAACTACCGGCACAGGGAGGGTAAGCCGAACCATTGTCGCACTCATTAATATGCGGCACTCGTTGGAAATTGAAGAAAAAATCGACCGCTCGCGACTTCATTCTTCGTCGCTCGTTAAGAATGAAAGTCTACTTTTGTTAAATGTAGGCGATGTCATGAGATCATTCTTGTCATGACCTATGGAAGTGTCAAGTTGAATGTGGACTGCTCTTTACATCCGCCCACTCGAGTTTGGGTGCCGCGGGCTGGGCTGCAAATTACGTTTTGGCTATAGTATAGTTAGTGTTTTCTCGGTAATTTCGTCGATTCTGCTTTATGTGTGTGAATTGTAAGATTTCTGTTCCAGTTTTGATGGATTGTTCTGTTTTCTAGGCGCGCTGTTTGCTTACGAGATGCTCTGTTCGATGTTGGGCCGTTTGTTTGAACCGTATGTCGTACATGTTCTGCCCAATCTACTGCTCTGCTTCGGTGATGGAAATCAATATGTGAGAGAGGTAAGCTTTCTTCTCCTAACAGCGTCAGTAGGTTCATGCACCACCGAATTCTCAAAACTAAAATACAAATACATGAATGTTGATTAGTAGGGAGGATTATAAACTAATCTATATTACGTATTCCTTGTTTCTCAGGCCACTGATGACACTGCTCGTGCAGTGATGAAGAATCTTAGTGCTCATGGTGTCAAACTTGTTTTACCGTCATTGTTGGCGGCGCTGGAAGAAGATTCTTGGAGAACTAAGACTGGTATGTCTAGGTATTTTGTGAGTCAAAAGTTTTTGTAATGGCTTCTCAATCGTGTATTACCAATCTTTCTGTTTCTTATTGCCCGTGACAAAATAACGCTGCAATTTGAACATGTTTTTGAAAGTGGCCTACGTACTTCATCTTGTTTAACGTGATTTTAATCTGTTGGTTTTTAGGCAGTGTTGAACTCCTTGGTGCCATGGCATTTTGTGCTCCTAAGCAGTTATCCTCATGTCTTCCCAGTATCGTGCCTCGGTTGTGTGAAGTACTCACAGATTCTCACATGAAGGTGCAAAAGGCTGGTGCCCAGGCCCTTAAACAAATTGGCTCTGTCATCAGGAACCCAGAGATCTTAGGTAATGAACTCTATTATTATCATGCAAGCTTGTTGCAGAGACGTTATTAATTTTTTTCTCTCATTTCCTTAGGGTAAATGTTTTTCCAAAACCCAGTACCTGATAACAGTTTCAGTACATAAAGGACGAAGGATAATCCGAATATGTTCGTTGTACCCAATAATTTAGACAACAAATGACGATCTTGGAAAATAAACTGTAATATTTCGGTATAAGCCATACCATCATCAGACTAAGAAAATTAATATACAAGCTAGATCTTAAATACTGTGGGTGACGAGACGAAGATGTCTTCGCAAATGTCTTCGCAGATGTCTTGCAAACCCTAACATCAAGATAAAAGTACGCGAGAAAACAACGAAATTATGTTTCTACACCAACAACAAAGATCAGGTTCCACTTTTGAGTAAATCACATGTTGTTTACAAATTCATTTGCCCTGGTTGCCAATCAGCGTACATCGGCAAAACAGACAGAACTCTTTTCGTCCGAACACATGAACACGCTATCTCTGACAAAGCGAGCGCAATTTACAAACACCTGCGAACGTGTGATCATTTAATTTTCATCCGTAATTTGTGTAATTTACCGGATACTTTAAATACTGACATTGTTCCACCTCCTGTTAGTTATGACAAAGAATATTTTACCCAAGTTGTCCGTGATAATACAACAGTACTAGACTGTGACAATAATTGGAATCTTCTCCTGTACAAAGAGGCATATTTCATCAAACGCCTAGCACCTTCCCTCAACAATGGACTGAAATCCAGCAGAGAACTCTGTCTATTCTCCTGAGTAAACTTTTTGTTTCGTCTCGTCACCCACAGTGTTTAAGATCTAGCTTGTATGTTAATTTTCTTAGTCTGATGATGGTATAGCTTATACCGAAATATTACAGTTTATTTTCCAAGATCGTCATTTGTTGTCTAAATTATTGGGCACAATGAACATATTCGGATTATCCTTCGTCCTTTATGTAAATGTTTTCTTTGTAGAATGCAATGAAGTAGGTCCACTTGACTTCAGATAATGTTTTTGTTTTCCTGGCAGCAAATAATGTTGTTATTTTTCCTCAATAATTTTTGTTAAGCCCTCAGACAGAACTGTAGGTCTACATTATTGACACACGCAACTCGTTATGTATAATTAATAACATAGCAACATTTGGTGAAATTCACTCACACCTTGGTTCGTTATCTTCAGCCATATCGTCCGTGCTCCTTGAAGCGTTGATGGACCCATCTACCAAGACTGCTCCTTGTTTACAAGTTCTGCTGCAAACGTCTTTTGTTCACTTCATTGATGCTCCTTCACTCGCCCTTATCATGCCCGTCCTACAACGCGCACTCAGCGAACGTTCAACTGAAACCAAGAAAATGGCGGCTCAGATTATTGGTAATATGTACTCTCTAACGGACAAAAAGGCAAGTTGACAACTCACACTCCTGAATAGCATCTGTTGATTTGTGACTTCACTTCATGCCAATCAGATCGCTTGAATGTTTACATATTTAGCGGTATTCCTCAAGTTTTATGCAACGGTGTTTTCTCGCCAAAATGTATCACATCCACCACAGCCTTCCAAATAATTGACTTATTAAAGGCTTGTGTGTACATGTGCCCACCTATCACACACAACGTTTGTTTGACGTGCGGGAAATTTCAAAATAGACCACCAGAAAGTATTGCCATACATTATAATTACTGAATATATTAGTTTGTTTCAAGATATTCGTTGGAAACTATTTGTTCAATTTATCAGTTTTCCTTTTCTCTTAGGATCTTGCTCCTTATTTGGGTGCAGTTGTTCCAGGATTGAAACAAGCTTTACTTGATCCTGTACCCGAGGTAACGAGTTTTAATATTTTAGTAAAAAAAAAGTAAAAAAACATGATTTGTGTATTTCTTAGATCTTTTGCCATAACCGTAAGTGTATTCGTTTTTTTAGGTCCGTGCAGTATCTTCTCGAGCCCTCGGTGCTATGGTCCGCGGTATGGGTGAGGAGAGTTTTGAAGATCTGCTACCTTGGTTGATGGAAACTCTTACATCTGAAAACAGCAGTGTGGATAGATCAGGCGCAGCTCAAGGTATGGATCATCGCACCTCATGGTTTTTAAAGCTGGCACATCAATCTTGGTGATACCTTCATTCCTAAATAATTTGTTTGTAGATGATGCATGGTGAGCATAGACACTTCATTGTTAGTCTCGCGAAAAAATTCCGAAACAAGGTGCGTCCACTGCGCCATGAGGACGTATGATGAATGTAGCAAACAAGAAATCAACGACGCTGCAACTTGTCACGCAACTTCGAGCGTGACAGACAGAAACAAGGTGTCTTTAAGATTCTCTATTCTTTGTGTTTTTCCACGAGAGTGCTATACCGGTATTTAAACTAATTGGCGGCTAAATCTAGTGTAATGGCAGTAGTCGCTCTATCATCATGGAATGTTGTAACTACATAAGAATTACTGTCTTTGTGTTCCAGGTCTCGGGGAAGTTCTGTGTGCCCTGGGTACTAGCAAACTGGAGGAGCTGATGCCAGAAGTGATCTCCACAACAGAGCGTACTGAGCTTGCGCCGCACGTGAGGGAAGGATACCTCATGTTGTACATCTACCTTCCGTCTACATTTAAAGATGACTTCATTCCATTTGTGGGGCCTGTCATACCCTCTGTGCTCAAGGTAACGTTATTATTTACTCCCAACATCAAAAAACACAATTCTCCTTACTCCTTTACTTACAGGTTGTATAAACCCCTTAGGGAGAATGTGGTTTGTAATCTAGACATTTTTCTGACATGATCAAGCTCTTTATTACCTTGATGTGATTGCTTTATTTTTGTAAAGGCGAATCGAGAAATTGATCGGAGTTATCTTTGCGTGGAGAAACGTTTCTCTAAAAATTGGAAAGTTAAAAAAGAAATGTGTATAAAATATACATGAAACAGAATATGGTAGACACTAATGGCAAGCTATTTTATGGTCATCCTACTCAAACCGATATGTCAAATGAACATGATTAAGACTTCTAACTGGTAGTTGAACTCGCTACCACTGGGAACAAATCCAACTAGTGGAAAGTGGAAAGCATGTTCCGGAATGTGCTAAGCGAATAAAAAACCACAGTAGAGCTGATGATAACTTCAATATAACCTTCACTCGTGCTTAAAGTTTTACATTTTTTTCTCTTTCTCAAAGGGTCTCGCAGATGAGTCTGAATATGTCCGAGACACCTCACTCAAGGCTGGGCAACGCATTGTTAACTTGTACGCTGACACCGCCATTGAATTGTTCCTGCCTCAGTTAGAGAAAGGATTGTTTGATGACAACTGGAGAATACGACACAGCTCTGTACAGTTGCTGGGTGATCTGTTGTACAGGGTCTCGGGTGTTACTGGCAAAATGTCCACTGAGGGACAAGAGGACGATAACTTTGGAACTAATCAGTCCAACCAGGTGATGTACACAATATTAAACTGTAATCTATAACACAATCTTTACAGTATTAATTACATTATCGTGTTATGGAAGTCGTCCTGTCAGAACTTTTCATGCAGTCATACAGTTGTTTTGAGACCTATTACCGATTGATTAGTGTAGTACATGTTGCCGGTTAATCGCCCCAAATTGTAAGGGGGCGATAATTTTGCCAAATGTTTAGGTAAAATCGATGGCTGTTACCTTAACAAATTGTTTTTGCCTTTTTGGTGAATCGTGATAGATTTTACTGTGACAAATTAAAACATTAAGTTGTCCTTGATGAATGTAAATAACTGAGCTGCATTTTTGTGTACTTCGTTGAGACAGGCTATTATCCAATCCCTTGGCGCTGAACGGCGTAACCGTGTTCTAGCTGGGTTGTACATGGGGCGTTCTGATGTATCCCTGATGGTGCGCCAGGCGGCCTTGCACGTGTGGAAGGTTGTGGTCCCTAACACGCCACGTATCCTGAGAGAGATCCTTCCTACTCTGTTCTCCCTTCTTTTGGGATGTTTAGCAAGTACTAGCTTTGACAAGAGACAAGTAAGCTATTTTTTTGTTCTTAGAGTCAACTGCAATGCCATTCCAGCCAACAGCCTTATACCATAATAATTCAAATCAGGTGCCCTAGATTAGTAGTTCTATTCTGCTTGTTTTTCAGGTTGCGGCTCGTACTCTGGGGGATCTTGTTCGTAAACTGGGCGAAAGAGTGCTGCCTGAGATCATTCCAATCCTTGAGCGAGGCCTGGACAGCGACAAATCTGATGAGAGGCAAGGAGTTTGTATTGGACTCAGTGAGATCGTATCGTCAACCAGCAAAGAACAGGTAAAACATGATTAACAAGCTTGTGCTTAAACTTGATAAGATATTTTATTTATAAGATATTTTTGTCAAACCTATCTCCAGTTTTCCCGTGTCCATCTACGTGTTGCCAGAGTATCAAGACCAAGGCTGGACTTGTCTGTGATGTAGTGAAGTAATTTATTGTGTTGGTTTTATGGCCACAGGTGGTGCAGTATGTGGATTCTCTGGTGCCCACTGTCCGCCGTGCCTTGATTGATCCACTCCCCGAGGTACGAGTGGCTGCTGCGAAGACTTTTGATCAACTTCATAACACCATTGGAACTAAAGCTTTGGACGACATTCTGCCGGACTTGCTCAAGAAAATGGTATTTTTTCAGTTCTTGTCTTCTTGACTGCTCTTGTACAATCAGCATAAACTGTTACAGACTATCGAAATTTATGTCCACTTGGTATGTCAAGCCCTTTGCTCACAAGGGCCTCATAAGTTATGAACCATTTAACATTGAGCTCTTTGGATGTGTTTCAGGATGACCCGTCCCTGTCTGAGTATGCACTGGATGGCCTCCGTCAAGTAATGGCTGTGAAGAGTAGAGTTGTGCTTCCATTCCTCGTACCTCAGGTTAGTGTTAAGCAAGAACATTTTACCTTTGACCTGGTCACTCCAATAAAGCTCCCTTAATTTTCTACATCCCCATGGCAACTTTTAGCTGGATCTTTGCGTGTTTTCCAGAAATGACTTTTGTTGGTTTTCTTTCAGCTTATCACACCACCTGTCAACACGCGTGCGCTGGCCATACTGTCTGCAGTCGCAGGTGATTCTCTGACTCGTCATTTGAATAAGATTCTACCGGCAATGCTGAAGGCGATACAGGGCTGCTTTGGCACCGAGCACGAAAAAGAGGTAAGTCATTCATCAATTCAATACTATTTGTCAAGGCTGCTAGATACGTTAGTAATGCCTAGCGTAATAGCTGCCGAAAGACAGGAAATGATATTACCAGTATGCGAGCTGTTTGTCACATTGAACCTGCTTATATGGCCAAAAGCGTTTTACTCCGTAGCTCATATTACTGAACGAATAAAAGCATTTTCAAGCCATAACCAGTAGGCAGAAAATGCCTTGGCGGCATTAAATTCGCATCCCCAAGGCGCTTACATTTTGTAGTTACGCGAATAACAATTCCTGTAAGCAAAGTTGTCTCGAAATTGACAAAACGTTTTCTAGCGGGGCCTCTATTTTACAATATGTTTTTTCTTTTCTGTAGGAGTTGGAAGGCGCGTCCAATTTGGTGCTGTCTGTTGAGGATGATGTTGGGATCAGGACCATTATGGATGAACTCATGGCAGCCTCCAAAGATCCTGTCCCTGGCATGAGAAGGGTGAAACAACTGTTTGCTGTTTGAGCAAAGCCAAAATGACTTTAATATCTCTAAAATGTTTTATTAGTTGTAAAACTGACAACGCCTAAGTGTTGATTTGTTCTCTGTAGTTGTCGTTATTTACTGGTTTATTATTTTTCTCACACTAGGCCTCAGTGTCTCTCTTGCACACCTTCTGTCAGGAGACTAAAGCAGACTATTCCCAGTTCATCCCGGCCCTGTTTCGTGGTATTATTAACCTCATGAACGACACTGATGAACTGGTGGTGGACATGAGTTGGAACGCGCTTAATGCAGTAACCAAGGTAACCAAATCCATCATTTGTTCTGCTAGTTCGCTACCGGTCTCCTCCGTTATCTTGAGTTGGAATTTCGTCAGATCACTGAATTTTTTTCTCTGAGTATGGGCCCCTGCTAAACTACTGAAATAACAACGTGAACTACGAGGACATGTAAGTTATATTAGGTTAATCTGAAACGCGATTCAAGTTATGGGAGCAGCGCGAAAAACGGCGAGCGAAAAATAAGGGAAGAGGTGTGAGTCTCTCGATCCAAACCCCACTCCATTTTTATCCACTTGCCATTCGTCCCGCTTGTCTGGTTTGTACTGGCCCTGAAGAAGACTAGCTCTGCTAGTTGAAATATTGGTTAATACATCTTGCCCTTCTGCCATAGTAACAACCTTGCAATCAATTTGGTTTGAACCGAACGCCTAGAACAGACTAATATATTCTGAGTGCGGTGGCTTGCTCACGGGCACAATGCCCAAAGATGCCAGAATATCGTAGCAAGGGTACAAATCATGTCAATGTAGATCAGCTTGATTGTAGGTGAGCTGTTTATGTTTCTTATAGCGTCTGGACGCGTCTGAACAACTTCAGTACATAAGTCACTTGAGGCAAGCTGTCAAGTATGTCTCAGATGAGGTCAAGGATGGAGATCTGCCAGGATTCTGTCTTCCTAAAAAGGTAATAGTTAGTTAGTATTTTAGTTTTTGCTCCCCTTTGCGCCAGGCGGCGCGATGGGGATGAGTGAGTGAGTGGTTTTTATAGGTTCCAAGATTGATCAACATCTTATTTCTCTTTACAGTATTTGTTAATCAGACAGGTGATGAGGATAAAGGAATACAAAATAGGTCCGCAAAGCGTTCATAAGGAATGAAGGAAAATTTCTCTGTCCGCTGAAAGTTCATATTCCTGTTTTGCTAATCTCTGTTGATTTATCGCTAGGGTATCGCTCCTATTCTACCGATATTCAGAGAAGGAATTCTTAATGGCACCCCAGAGCTAAAGGAGCAAGCTGCCAAGGGGCTGGGAGAGGTGATCAGCTTGACAAGTGCCGCAGCCCTGAGGCCTTTTGTTGTGAACATTACTGGGCCCTTAATTCGTATCCTTGGAGACCGCTTTACATGGAACGTCAAAGTAGCGGTACTACAGACTCTGGGGCTTTTGTTAGGCAAGGTTTGTACACGTTACATAACCTTTTAGGTGTTTCAGTGGTTTGTCTTCTCATTAGTAGATTTTCTCTTGTTTGACAGTTGTGTGACAGTTGTTTTCTCTTGTTTGATTTTCTCTTGTGTGACAGGTCGGCGCCATGTTGAAACCTTTCCTTCCGCAACTTCAAACCACTTTTATCAAGGCACTTAATGATCCTAACAGAGAAGTGCGCATGTGCGCGGCCAAGGCGCTTCAGAAGCTGATTAAACTTCACACACGAGTCGATCCTTTGTTTACCGAACTGCACAACGGAGTGAAAAACACTGAGGATAACACCATAAGGTTAGCAGACTTGCCGGCTCATTCATGCAAATTTGTTGATTTTGTACAAAGAGAACTCGTTATATCAGCAGCCAGTAGATTTTTGCTTGTACTCTACTGATATCAACATGTGGTCAGGTACCGCCCGCTCATGTCTTTGCTATGTTGGTCGTACCTAAGACAAGCGCATTTTCCACTCAAAGGATTACTACTCTATCGGTAATGCAACCGGCTTCAACTTGCAGAATAATGATTTAATTCTTTGCATTTTCTCTTTCCTGCCTGGTTGTTGTGATCGAGGCCAAAAAAGTTTAGTACCCTTGTTTGGGATAAACTTGTTAGTTATAGTGTTTCAGGATCGTCTCTTCGAGAAAATCGTTCTGTACTTTGCTCGCGTTTACTTAACAATTATCCTGCGAAATCGCGTGGAATATCGCCTGATGCTTAGCCGACGAGGCCGTAGGCCGAGTTGGCTAAAATCAGACGATATTCCGCAAGATTGAGCAGGATAATTGTTTTATTATTCAACAAATTGTCAACGAAACGCTTTTTGTAGCGAGAAAAACTGTGGTTGTAGTGCTTTGCAAGATTTCGGACCCTACGTATATCGCAGGATATCTGATATGTACGGATGACGGATAACAATGGCTTTCTGACCATATATGGGCATCGCGCGAGTTTGTTGAATAATAATTAATTGCGTTCGACGATAGGAGAACGCAACCCTAATCTTGTGTAGCTAAGAAAAACCGAGATTTCGTTTCTTCTGCAATTTGCCTCGCTTTCGTTTCTTCTGTAATTTGCCTCGCTTTCGTTTCTTCTGCATTTTGCCTCGCTTTCGTTTCTTCTGCAATTTGCCTCGCTTTCGTTATTGGCCTCAGTTTGACGATCTCACTCGAGTGGCGTCGGTGGTACCTTACATGTATTTCGATCATGCAACCATTGTCGACAGAGCGAGGGGATTACTACAAGAGACTTTCCTTGAGGCTTGGCACTCTAGGCGAGACCCAACGTGGGCAATATGAGCGTATCGACATACCATCAATTCGCAAGTCTTTCGAGTGATTCGATCTTACGCAACAATAGCTTTGTGACGTTTGCTATCGTAGCACGCGCCAATTAGTGAACAGTAAAAAAAAGCCGTTACGGCCTTTATGACATTTGAAACTGACGAAGACCGAAGATGATCGGTCGAAACATCTCCTACATGGGGAGAAGAATAATTTTTCACGCAAGGCAAGTTACAAGTAGCACGTTGTTCATCAATGGCGAGCATATCGAACGCACTACATAATCTACGATTACTCCTAGTATACTAATATAGAATATTGACCTCGTCCTGTGTGTTCTTCTGGAACCCGAGCTTATCACCACCTCCATTTGCGACTGCCTTAAAATGATTGTCATGTTATTTTTTACCAACAAAAGTACAATCTTATCAATAGATTTAACATTCTACGAACATAATATTTTAGGAGCATAAATGTATTTTTTGCTCGTGTTTTTTTAGAGAGACACTGCTGCAGGCCTTACGGGGCGTGATCGCAGGCGCAGGACAGAAGATGGGTGACGCAATAAGAAAGACTCTTACCAGCACATTGCTGGATCTACTGGGACATGCAGATGTAAGAATCCGTTCATTTGTCTCCTTGCATAGTGGAAAGGTTGAACATAAATTTAGATTTCCATTCTCCTACAGACGTATACAGTCCTTGCGGACACCCCGCGGACACCCCGCAATATGTTGACACGAGCTATTACGGAAAATCCAAATCCCCGGCGAAAGCTCTAGAGGTTTGACTGGAAATAACTCCCGCTGCTACGGACTCTCGCTATTACAGAATTACGGACATTTTCGGTACCAAAATAACAATTTTATTGTTTTGACTCTCAAAACACACTTCAAAAGAGATTTATTTTTGTATCAATTCCTTTAGTAGCTTTACAACAGACTTTGCTTTTTCGCTTCAGCTTGCACCTTTTTCTTTTCTTTTTCAAACTCTCATCCATTGTCATCCTCCATTTCCAACAACTTCTTACTAGTTTCACCATTGCAAATCACGCCTGGCTATACAATCACGCAATTGACGCTTCGGTTATTGACAAGAAAAACACAAGAAACGTGGCATACCAAGCTAACTCCCAAAAGTGGATAACAATTCCTGTCCATTGCCTGGACAGTACAGCATTCTCTTTAACAAATATTCATAATTATATGCATTTTTATTTCGCAACGTCACACACCGTATGATTATTTTCTTCGCTTTTTGTCATTCACATTTTACCCGTCGAAGACTGTAGTTCTAACAGTCGTAAGCTCGTGATTTTTAAGCGTTTTAGCCAGAGATCATTTTAAATTTTCTAAGATGTTTTATCCTGGCTGTGGCCCTTCAATATTTTTAAGTTTCACCACTGTTGATCAGCTCGTCATCTTCTTCTTAGTTACTTGCCCCCAGGCCCAGGTGGGGGATAGGGCCGTCATAGTCTAGATTATTTCACGTATGTTAACGGCACTTTTTTCTCACACCCCGCTATTACGGACTCTTGCTATTACCAACACTAAACGACGTCCCGAGCGTGACCGCTATAGCAGAGTTGACTGTACTTCGTAAGTCATCACTAGGATATACATTTATGTCTTGGGTTGTCGTCACGGCTAAAAAGCAGCAGAAACCTCAGTATAAACAACCTATCCATGCTGCAAAATGTTGAAATAAAGAAGACAGGAGAACCTTCTTACTTACTTACTTAGGCCCGTCGCTCCAAGTGGAGCATAGGCCATCAACAACAGCTCTCCAGCGAACTCTAACTTGGGCTGCTCGCACAACTTCTTTCCAGGTGTAGCCCATCATCCTAAGCTCTGTATCCGTGTCGCGTCTCCAGCTATTTTTGGGTCGCCCTCTCCTTCTCTTCCCTTGTGGATTCCAGGTCAGGGACTGGCGAGTGATGTTACTTGCTTCTTTCCGCAGGGTATGGCCAATCCAGCCCCATTTCCTCTTTAGCATCTGTCTTCCTACTGGCTCTTGATCACCTCGCTGCCACAGCTCTTCGTTCCGAATTTTCACAGGCCACCAGATGTTTAGGATACGTCTCAGGCAACTGTTTATGAATGTTTGGATCTTCTGTAGTGCCTTTTTTGTTCGTCTCCACGTCTCTGACCCATAAAGGAGAACCGATTTAACATTTGAATTGAAGATGCGAAGCTTGGTTTCAGTCCTGATTTCCTTGGACTTCCAGATGTTTCCGAGCATGTTAAACGCTGCCCTTGCCTTGCCAATTCTTGCTCCTACATCTACATCTGTACCTCCTTCTTTGTCAATAACACTGCCAAGGTATGTGAACGAGTCCACCTCCTCTAGCTGCTCTCCTCCTACTGTGATTGGATTCTCATTGGTAGTGTTGATCCTCATGACCTTTGATTTACCCCTGTTGATCTTTAAACCAGTCCTTTCTGATGTTGCTGCCAATCTGGTGGTCTTGCCCTGCATCTGGTCATGGTTATGTGAGAGAAGAGCCAGATCATCGGCGAAGTCTAAGTCCTCCAACTGTGTCCAAAGGGTCCACTGAATCCCATTCTTCTTTCCCTCTGTGGTGGTTCTCATAATCCAGTCAATAACAAGAAGAAACATGAAAGGTGATAGTAAGCATCCTTGACGGACACCAGTCCTGACATTGAAGCAGTCTGAGAGCTGGCCTCTGTGCACCACTCTGCATGACATTCCCTCATACGTTCGCTGAATGAGTGTAATGATCTTTTCTGGTATGCCAGGAGAACCTTCGGCACTTTCTTATTAGTCAATCAGTCGGACACTCTTGAAGGTAGTTGTTTAAGTCTGTCTGTCTGTCTGTTTGTCCGTCTGTCAGTTTGCTTGCTTTTCTATTTGTTTCCTCGAATATTTTCCAAAAGTGACACTTTTTCTTTCAGTTCAGTACATACTTGACCGTTGTTAGATTTATTTCACGGATTTTATTTCTCCTTGTTTTTACAGGACAACATTCGTGTGGCTACCGGCGGTTGTATTGGATCATTAGCTATCATTGTACCGGACGACGAACTCGGCTCTATCATCAGTGATCATCTAATAGGTAAGACGAGAGAAAAAAAAGAACTTGAAAATTTTAACTCATGAAATCGAGTTTTCTGTGGATGTTGAACTTTACAGTGACGGTAACATGCTTTTTTCGTTGTCAGTCAATGACCCCACAGTGGACTGGACTGTAAGGCACGGCCACGCTATTGCTTTGTCAGCGGTATTACACGATGCTGTGGAGAGAATGGTGTCCCAGGGCCTTTACGAAGACGTCACGAACGCGGCTGTGGCACACGCTACCACAGACAGGGTGAGTGTTACCTTGGGGAGTAGGGAGGGGAAGTGTCTCGAGGTTTTGAGAAAGAAGGAAACACGGAGAATGTTGAGAATAAACAAACAAAAAATTCCTCGGAGCATTGAAGGACAGATTAACTAAGGGCGCGTTCGTTTGGGAATATTCTGGAATATATTCCGGCTATTCTGCTCCTGGGAGGGAGGCGCGGTGGCCTAATGGTTAATGCGCTGGACTCCGGATCGAAGGGTCCGGGATCGAGACCTGGCCAAGGTAACTTGTTGTGTTCTTTGGAAAGACACTTTACTCTTTCAATGCCTCTGTCGAGTCCCTCCACCCAGGAGTATAAATGGCTAGCGGCGAATTGCCGGAATGCCGCTGGGAAGTAACCTGCGATGGACTAGCATCCCATCCAGGGGGAGTAGCAACGCTCCTAGCCGCTTCCTGTTGCAGAAACCGGAGCTATGAGTAGTTTGGCTCAAAATGCTTTACTTTATGGTATATTGCAATTCCATGATATCTGAGCTTATGTACCATGGACCACAGATACGTAAAGTGTACGTCAGCGTCAGTGTCGGCGTCGGCGTTAGTTGGGGAGCTCAAATACTGCAATGTTTTGGGTGTTTTTAATAAAACAATTATTCCACACGTGCTTGTTGGATTTGAGAGTTTGAGAGAGTTATAGCCAACCGCCTCGTTCGCCATCTACCATCTCATATCTAACGCTCGCTCGTGGAATAATTGTTAATTATTGGGAAAAGTTGTTGAATAAAATTTGAGATCAATGAAATTTCAAGTGTTACTCTGCATTAACGCGTATTTTGTTTGTCCAGATTCCTATCTGCAGCTCTGGTGTGAGATCTCTTGGCTTCATTGTCGCTCACTCAGTGGTTCAGTGTGACTCACCATCAACACAGGTTCTACAAACACTTATCAAGGTAGGTACACTAAAATATCCCGAAAAGTTCTCATTATGAAAGCCGTGTTTATGCTAGTTTTATCATTAGAGAACAATGTCTCTTCTCGTTGCGTCCTTTCCAGGTGCTACAAGATGGCTCAAACGACATAAAAATCATCGCGGCAGAGTCTATAAAACACGTTGCACGCGTCAACCCTGCGCCGTTGGATAACACGCTGCTCAAAGTCATAGTCCCAGCGCTGCTGGCGACTTCCAAGGAAAAGAACACTGCCGTAAAATCTGCCGCTGAGTCAGCACTTTTGTATGTGTTGCGTCTACGAGATGGCGAGTCCACGCTTCAGGTAACAATCCCGAACAATGTTTACTTTAAGAACTTAAAGGCGTTACGTCACGGGGATTTCGCAGATTTTGGTCTAAATTGTTCTGAAATTAGTGGTAGACAACTTAACCCATGAAAAACATTATCTTTGAATATCTAAAGGAAGATATAACCTTCATTTGCGGATAGAAATCTAACTAAGACTATAAATATTGATTTTTTGAGGACGCTTGGAAACAACTTGAAAGGTTTAGCCTAAATTTTTCAAGTTGTAATCAATTTCCATCCAAGCAATCCGCAGCCAAACACGCTTGTTAACAGTTTCAGTGCTCTAATATAGCAATTGTTAATAAATTAAACCTAATTCTTGTTAGGTTTTCTACGCCACAAATGTAAGTTTTGGCTGGCTGTTGAAAAATCTTTTTGAATTCGTGGCAAAGCCCCTTTAAAACCACAAGTGTCGTTCTTGCCGAAGTAGAAATAAATGTTTGCTATTAATGGGACTTTCTTTGCAGTATTGACAGAATTCCAGTTACATCCCCACAATCCCACTCACAACACTTTAAAGCTAAACCTTTAAAAAACAGTAGCTGAAATGATTGTATTTTCTTGGCTGACCGGCCATGTTTTCGGTGTGTTCAAAATGAGTCTATATTAGATGGTAGAAGGCCAACTCAGCGCTACGCGCCTGGTTGACTATAACTATCTGATATCCAACAAGCGAGAGTGAAATAATTGTTTTATTAAAAACACCCCAAGAATTGCAATAATTGGGCTCCTCAGCTGTTCTCCCTGATGCATACACCTACCACTGATTTGTGGTGAATGGTATATGAGCTCATATACCATTTCCTGTAAACCAATCAAAAGTCAGGAACTGCGATATACCATGGCTAGTTTTAAATACAAAATATAATTTGTAACATGAGTGTTTTTGTGTTTGCAGTCCTGCTGCCGTATTTTTGATGCCAGTACTGCTGAGAGTATACAGGACCTCTGTCGCAGATCTTTACGTCGCTTAGCAACACAACAGGAAGACCCGGATGAATTAGAGACTTGTTTCTCGTCTGTGGATCAAGGATGACAGTAGCTGAATATGAGCCAATAACAGGACTGGTTAACTAGCCCGTAACCAGATTCTGCTCGCTTATCCCACAAGAGAGATCCTGAGATCTCTGGCCACCAAGTGAAGAACACTTAAATAAAGAACAAGTTGCGAGAAGTTATTTCGCCTTTTGACACGCAAATAAATGTTTTTATTGTTGTGTACCATTTTAGTGTTAACTTTACCCCTAAATGAGATTCAATAAAGAATGCAGTTTACCAACTTGCTTTCAAGATATCGTTGGCGTTAGATTTAGTTCTATTTTCATTTGAATTCTCTCTCTTCCAACATGTTTAATATTTTTCAAAATTCAAGGGGAAATATCTCCGTCATATGGAGGATTCTCCTTGGAAATTCTCTGCGCGATGTAAGGGGTTTAAACATGGGACGATCTCAAGTAGATTTGATTGTGATACTTGCAAACAATAGACACGTGGACACACCCCTAATACTGCCCATAGAATTTCTGCACACAATAGACACGTGATCACGTACGTTCTTGAGAGCGGAGAATTTCCTGGAAAATCCTAGTTTTGAAGAAGATATTTGCTAGTTAATAGCGAAACAATAGAAATTACTTAATAAGTACGTAGAAACACGGGAACAAGTTTGAAGGTGGGCCTCTTGTTTCAACATTCAGATTTTCAGAAGCAAATATTACCCGACGTGACTTCAATATTTGCGCACAATAGAAATCGAAACATGCACACAGATGTCCTAGAAAACTACCTTTTGACGGAGATCTTTAAGCATGAATAATGAGACCATAGGAATTTTAGTGCACAATTTTGCTCATTAACGGATTTCTGTTTTTGGAATATTCAGATGAGATTTTCTCCGCGTGTAAAAGACTTCTGACTGAAAATCTGGATATTGAAACAATAGAGGTCATCCTGCAAAACTCCGGAATATTGAAATAATAAAAATCGCTTAATGAGCTACACAGTACTGCAGGAAGGAATCTGTTTTGCATGTCGACCTCTGTTGTTTCAGTATCCAGATTTTCAGATGCAAATATTAGCCGATCTAAAAGAGGTGTGACTTTGACACTTGCACACGATAGACACGTGATCACACCCCTTTTAACGTGCAGAGAATTTCCTGGAAAATCCTCTCTTGGCATGAGATATGCCGCCTTGAATATTGAAACAACAGAAATCGCTTAATGAGCTTCCAGTACCGAAGGAAGGAGGCCGTTTTGCAAGTCGACCTCTATTGTTTCAGTATCCAGATTTTCAGATGCGAATATTAGCCGATCTAAAAGAGGTGTGACTTTGACACTTGCACACGATAGACACGTGATCACACCCCTTTTAACGCGCAGAGAATTTCCTGGAAAATCCTCTCTTGGCATGAGATATCCCGCCTTGAATATTGAAACAATAGAAATTGCTTAATGAGCTACACAGTACCGAAGGAAGGTGGCCGTTTTGCAAGTCGACCTCTATTGTTTCAGTATCCAGATTTTCACATGCGAATATTAGCCGATCTAAAAGAGGTGTGACTTTGACACTTGCACACAATAGACACGTGATTACACCCCTTTTAACGCGCAGAGAATTTCCTGGAAATTCCTCCATTTAAGGAAGATATTTCTTCTTGAATATTGAAACAATAGAAACCTCATAATGAGCTTCCAGTACCGAAGGAAGGAAGCAGATTTGCAAGTCGACCTCTATTGTTTCTATATCCAGATTTTCAGATGCAAATATTAGCCGATCTAAAAAAGGTGTGACTTTGACACTTGCACACAATAGACACGTGATCACACCCCTTTTAACGCGCAGAGAATTTCCTGGAAAATTCTCCTTTTGACGAAGATATTCTCTCTTGAATATTGAAACAATAGAATTCCCTTAATGAGCTACACAGTACCTTTGGAAGGAGGCCGTTTTGCAGGTGGACCTCTATTGTTTCAATATAGAGATTTTCACATGCGAATATTAGCCGATCTAAAAGAGATCAGACTTTGACACTTGCACGCAATAGACACGGGATCATACCCCTTCTAACGCGCAAAGAATTTCCTGGAAAATCCTCCTTTTGACGAAGATATTCCCTCTTGAATATTGAAACAATAGAAATCTCATATGAGCTTCGCAATACCGAAGGAAGGAAGCCGTTTTGGAGGCGGACCTCTATTGTTTCAGTATCCAGATTTTCATATGCAAATATTAGCCGATCTAAAAGAGGTGTGACTTTGACACTTGCACACAATAGACACGTGATCACAAACATTTTAACGCGAACAGAATTTCCTGGAAAGTCCTCCTTTTAACGAAGATATTTTCTCTTGAATATTGAAACAATAGAAATCTCTTAATGAGCTACATAGGACTTTGGAAGGAGGCAGTTTTGCAAGTCGACCTCTATTGTTTCAATATCCAGATTTTCAGATGGAAATATTAGCCGATCTAAAAGAGGTGAGACTTTGACACTTGCACACAATAGACACGTGATAACACCCCTGTAAACCTGTGTATTGAAACAATAGAGGTCGACTTGCAAAACTGCTTCCTTCCAAAGGTACTGTGTAGCTCATTAAGCGATTTCTATTGTTTCAATATTCAAGAGGGAATATCTCAGTCAAAAGAAGGATTTTCCAAGAAATTCTCTGCGCGTTAAAAGGGGTGTGGTCACGTGTCTATTGTGTGCAAGTGTCAAAATCAAACCTCTTTTAGATCGGCTAATATTCCCATCTAAAAATCTGTATATTGAAACAATAGAGGTCCACTTGCAAAACGGCCTCCTTCCTTCGGTACTGTGTAGCTCATTAAGCAATTTCTATTGTTTCAATATTCAAGGCGGCATATCTCATGCCAAGAGAGGATTTTCCAGAACATTATCTGCGCGTTAAAAGGGGTGTGGTCACGTGTCTATTGTGTGCAAGTGTCAAAGTCACACCTCTTTTAGATCGGCTAATATTCGCCCCTGAAAATCTGGATACTGAAACAATAGAGCTTGACTAACCCAACGGCTTCCTTCCTTCACTACTGTGAAGCTCATTAAGCGATTTCTATTGTTTCAATATTCAAGGCGGGATATCTCATTCCACGAGAGGACTTTCCGGGTAATTCTCTGCGCGTTAGAAGGGGTGTGGTCACGTGTCTATTGTGTGCAAGTGTCAAAATCAAACCTCTTTTAGATCGGCTAATATTCCCATCTAAAAATCTCTATATTGAAACAATAGAGGTCCACTTGCAAAACGGCCTCTTTCCTTCGGTACTGTGTAGCTCATTAAGTAATTTCTATTGTTTCAATATTCAAGGCGGGATATCTCATTCCAAGAGAGGATTTTCCGGGTAATTCTCTGCGCGTTAGAAGGGGTGTGGTCACGTGTCTGTTGTGTGCAAGTGTCAAAGTCACATCTCTTTTAGATCGGCTAATATTCGCATGTGAAAATCTGGATATTGAAACAATAGTGGTCCACTTGCAAAACGGCCTCCTTCCTTCGGTACTGTGTAGCTCATTAAGCAATTTCTATTGTTTCAATATTCAAGGCGGGATACCTCATGCCAAGAGAGGATTTTCCACAACATTCTCTGCGCGTTAGAAGGGGTGTGATCACGTGTCTATTGTGTCCAAGTGTCAAAGTCACACCTCTTTTAGATCGGCTAATATTCGCACCTGAAAATCTGGATACTGAAACAATAGAGGTTGACTAGCCCAACGGCTTCCTTCCTTCGGTACTGTGAAGCTCATTAAGCAATTTCTGTTGTTTCAATATTCAAGGCGGCATATCTCATTCCAAGAGAGGATTTTCCGGGTAATTCTCTGCGCGTTAGAAGGGGTGTGATCACGTGTCTATTGTGTGCAAGTGTGAAAGTCACACCTCTTTTAGATCGGCTAATACTCGCATCTAAAAATCTGGATACTGAAACAATAGAGGTCGACTTGCAAAACAGTTTCCTTCCTTCAGTGCTGTGTAGCTCATTAAGCGATTTCTATTGTTTCAATATTCAAGAGGGAATATCTCCGTCTCCGAGGATTTTCCAGGATATTCTCTGCGCGTTAGAAAGGAATCCTCCGGAATATTGAAACAATAAAAATCGCTTAATGAGCTACACACTACTGTAGGAAGGAATCTGTTTTGCAAGTCGACCTCTATTGTTTCAGTATCCAGATTTTCAGATGCGAATATTAGCCGATCTAGAAGAGGTGTGACTTTGACACTTGCACACGATAGACACGTGATCACACCCCTCTTAACGTGCAGAGAATTTCCTGGAAAATCCTCCTTTGACGGGGATATTCCCTCTTGAATATTGAAACAATAGAAATCGCTTAATGAGCTACACAGTACCGAAGGAAGGAAGCAGTTTTGAAAGTCAACCTCTATTGTTTCAATATCCAGATTTTTAGATGCGAACATTAGCCGATCTAAAAGAGGTGTTACTTTGACACTTGCACACAATAGACACGTGACCACACCCCTTCTAATGTGCAGATAATTTCCTGGAAAATCCTCCTTTTGACGAAGATATTTCCTCTTGAATATTGAAACAATAGAATTCCCTTAATGAGCTACACAGTACCTTTGGAAGGAAGCAGTTTTGCAGTTGGACCTCTATTGTTTCAGTATCCAGATTTTCAGGTGCAAATATTAGCCGATCTAAAAGAGATCAGACTTTGACACTTGCATACCATAGACACGTGATCACACCCCTTCTAACGCGCAAAGAATTTCCTGGAAAATCCTCCTTTTGACGAAGATGTTCCCTCTTATTATTCCTCGGCTAATATTCGCATGTCAAAATCTGGATATTGAAACAATAGTGGTCGACTTGCAAAACTGCTTCCTTCCTGCGGTACTTTGTAGCTCATTAAGTGATTTCTGTTGTTTCAATATTCAAGAGGGAATATCTCCATCAAAAGAAGAATTTTCCAGGAAATTCTCTGCGCGTTAGAAGGGGTGTGGTCAAGTGTCTATTGTGTGCAAGTGTCAAAGTCACACCTCTTTTGGATCGGTTAATATTCGCGTCTAAAAATCTGGATACTGAAACAATAGAGGTCGACTTGCAAAACGGCGTCCTTCCTTCGGTACTGTGTAGCTCATTAAGCGATTTCTGTTGTTTCAATATTCAAGGCAGGATATCTCATGCCAAGAGAGGATTTTCCAGGAAATTCTCTGCGCGTTAGAAGCGGTTTGGTCACGTGTCTATTGTGTGCGAGTGTCAAAGTCACACCTCTTTTAGATCGGCTAATATTCGCATCTAAAAATCTGGATACTGAAACAATAGAGGTTGACTAACCCAACGGCTTCCTTCCTTCGGTACTTTGTAGCTCATTAAGCGATTTCTATTTTTTCAATATTCAAGAGGGAATATCTCCATCAAAAGAAGAATTTTCCAGGAAATTCTTTGCGCGTTAGAAGGGGTGTGATCACGTGTCTATTGCGTGCAAGTGTCAAAGTCTGATCTCTTTTAGATCGGCTAATATTCGCATCTAAAAATCTAGATATTGAAACAATAGAGGTCCACTTTCAAAACTGCTTCCTTCCTTCGGTACTGTGAAGCTCATCAAGCGATTTCTTTTGTTTCAATATTCTGGGGGAAATATCTCCGTCAAAAGGAGGATTTTCCTGGAAATTTTCTACGCGTTAGAATTGCATGTATTCACGCAAGTAATAGACACCGGATCACACCCTTTCCAACGTGTAAAAATTCCTTCGAAAATCTTTCTTCTGACCAAGAGATTACGTTTTGCTTGCAATACGCTTTAACCGTTTTCAAATAGGGAACTTCAATTTGTTGATATGGTTGAAAAATGACTGTCACATTTCTTTTTTGGGGGGAGGGGGGTGGGGAGTGGGGCGGGAGTTTGTAAAAAGAAGGAAAAAACACTGGGACTCAAAGTGTAATGAGCGAAGTATGAAGTGAGTAGTTTATTTACCCTCGGATTGCAGAGTAGCTCTAACAGAGCTTGTATCTCCAAGCATTTCACCAGTACAATGGGCAGAGGCCACACTGGTATGCTTTGGGGTTTTAAAGTACATGCATTCTCATCTCCAGAGGCCGCGATCCTTTTGGTCTGCGCCCAAGAATCGAGACCTCTAGCCGCCTACAACACCGGAAGTCCGTGATTCAGAGACTCATTGTGAAATCTAACAAATCTCATTGACTGAAAACTACAGAGCGAGTACTCTGCACATGCTCAGAAACTGGGAGCAGCCAGAGGTCTCGATTCCTGGCGCAGACCAAAAGGATCGCGGCCTCTGGGGAAGAGAATGAAACACATGGCAAAGACCTGTCTATGATAACACTGTTTATTGTTCAACCATTACATCATTTAACCAAATGAGGTGAAGAGAACCAACACAATATGAAACTTTTACACAGAGTATCCTGTTGTGGAACTAAACAACAACGTAAAACAAAACAATGCTATGATTGACGGCTTTACAGGTGATAGTCATGGCCATTTTAGTAATTTCTCACAGCAACTAAGTCATGACACTCTGACTTATAATATCTGTGCAAATGTACCTGTATTACCATTGAGTAAGCTCTATTTAATATATTTCATTTGTTACTTTTTTTCCCATAAATTTGCTAGCTAAACTATGGTATGATTTGGCTAAGATCGTCCCCTACCAAACCAAACCAAACCAAACTTGAATGTGTATCAAACCTCAGCTACTGAACATTGGCAAATAACATGGCCTATCTTGGGACGAATGCTCATGAAACTTCATACTGGACAATTTATGTAACAAACCAGCACTTGTCTCCTGATGTGTAGCTGGTTGTTTACAACAAAATGTGCAACAACGCACCTCTTTTTTTACTATTCAAACTATGAGGCCTGTGCCATTTTAATAGCTGTCCTGTAAATCTGTAGCCAAAAGAAATATGCTACAAGAACATATTGTATTTTCAAATACATTGCATGACTAGAAATCAAATTACAACCATGCATGCTTTCCAACAACTTTTCTGGCTCTATCACTAAGTCGCATTGTGATTCATTACTTAGCATAATTCATCTCCATATAATTATATACAATTCACTTAGTTTATGGTACTATAGATGTACGAAATAAATATCATGCAATGAGAAGCCAAAACATAAACAAGAAAGCAACCCAAAGGAAGAGCTTGGAGAGAAATTGTTCATCTTCAGCTTGCGGAGATCCAGCGGGAGCTGAAACGAGAAAGTGTTCAATATAACACAGAGTATTGGGTCAACATTTTAAAGTTAATCAAAACTATAACAAAATTCTCGAACGTGATTGGTTATCAGCAGCCTGATTTGAGCACTAATTGGATAGTGTACACGTCATGTTTGTAATTGGACAGTATAATAGGACAGTTTATGCATCATGCCTGTGTAAGTACACAGCATTTGCTTGCACCCTTATGTAGACTATCGAGTTCGCTGTGCATTACTGCTAAAAGGAATCAACTGTTGTGTCTTTTTTTCACTAGAATGATTCATCCGATCTATTGTAGGTTTTTTTTAAACACTAAATTTTCGGTGGCCTCTGTCCACCTTCATCAGAGTAAAAATTGTGTTCGTTAAAAGATTAGCACGCGCTAGGATGTTTGACTATGCCATCCGATCTTGACTTTAATTTCTCAACAGAGGAGTGTAAGCGCCCGGAAGGGGTTTTCTTTCGTTAACCGCGTTGGAATCCACCGTAGAATGCCACGACTCCAGGAAAAGTCTCTTGGTGTAACTTGAGATTCCTCGTTCAAGGATCGTGGCATTTCTTGGGTGGATGTCATGTTCAATTGATTCCGCGTGTTGTTTAATTGCTGACTCTAAATTACAAGCGCGGCCGGGATCGTGTTCGGCTCTGCGTGAGCTCCAGGAGCGCTTACTTTCTCCAATGTAAGTGAACGCGCAGTCATTACATTGGACCTTGTAAATGATTCCACTTCTTTGTTGTGTCTTTATTCATGAAGATGTTTAACCAATGGTAATTTTGTTTCTCAGGTTTTGCCATAGTTTTGATTAATTGGTAACAGGACTTTGTGTCCTCCGATTCGGTCTGTAATCATACTAGTGAAAATAAGTGATTAACAAATCAGACTCCTGCTTCATGGTCGTCTGATTTTGTAATCACTCGTATGATTACAGACCGAATTGGAGGACACAAAGTCCTATTACCATTGTAAATCAATTTATCCCTAATGAAACAAAATAAATCTTGGCAGATGTTTCTGTGGGGACAAGAATTATCTGTTATAATTTAATGACCCTGACAACACAACACACTATTTTCAACACTTATGACTTCAGAGATGGTCATGAAATGGGAAAAATGAGCTGAAAGAACATTTTTTACACCGTAGAAAGCAAATTTGATTACAAAGTACCTACCTGCTGTCTGTCCTTGTCCACCAAATGTCTACAATGAAAAGTATGGTGTGAATTTCTGTTTAATTTAGTAAAACTCTCTTTGAAATGCAATGAACAATACTTGCAAGTCTAAACACAGTAAAAATGTTTGTAAGTAGGCATCCTATTGTTGTTCTGTCCAATACGGACAGAAGCAGACTTAAGGTGGCTGATAATGGTTTTCAGAATTTTCCAGCCCTTATACTTTGATGGGTGAGTACTACAACTCTTTATCAGTTGTTATTACAGTAATGGTATGTATGAAACAAACGCCCAATCATTGGTCAGCAAGTTGTGATCAATTTCTTGACATAAGTGGTTACCATAGCAATAGTATAACCTGTTAAAAACACCCTTAATTTTAGCTTTCAGTGCTAACAACTCAAAAATGAGCTTGGTAACCCCAATTTTTTTTTTATTTGAATTATGATCAGCATGTCATGATACAACTTTTGGCAAAGTTAAAATAATTCTATCAGAGGGGTACAGTTATTAGCACTGATAGGGTATTAGCACTTTAAGGGTTATACTGTTGCTATGGTAACCACTAATGTCAAGAAAATGATCACAACTTGCCAACCACTGATTGGGAATTTGTTTTATACCATTACTGTAATAGCAACTGATAAAGAGTTGTAGTACTGACCAATCAAAGTATGATGACTAGCAAATGCTGAAAATCGTTATCAGCCACCTTAAAAATTTTCGCAGCTCTAGGTCTGGTTTACAAATTAACAATAAAATGATTCACTTATTGCTGTTTATTTCCAACATACTGTCCCAGGTGAACTTCAGCTGTCTGTCTCTGATTTTGCAATAATTTTCTAGAAATGACTCCATATCTTGCAAAATGCATACAGATAGCATCAAATAAAACATTTTGATTATTACTACTGTCATAATGAAATATTGCTCAGAGCTGATGTTTGGGGACATGGGACTCTCAGATATTCTAACCAATTAATATTATAATTATTGTGACAAGTGGCTTACCGTTGAAAAGAAAGCAAATGGGAATGCACCAATGCCAAATGAAAGCTGGAATCCATCCCCAAATCCACCAAACCCTGGGAAACCCTAAAAAGAATTTTATCAATAATTTTAGTACTTTCTATATAGGACTTTTCACATTTAATGTCAACTAAGTTTAAATATTCTGAGAAAACTCAAGATACACTATTGTTGTAATCTAGTTCTCACAAAGTTACTATCTTAGCAACAAGTGTTTGGAGGTGCCAAGGGATTTCTTGGGTGAAAAATAATCACTGGCCATTGGCTTTGGCATTTTTTTTTCTGTGGCAGTGGGAAGAGGGGGTGGGGGCATAAATATTATATTATTTCTAAGTTGTGTGTTGCAACGGCTGTAGTATTGTGGGTTTGTGCTTACTATTATTGTCTTTTATGATCTTTAATTAGCATGGGATCTCTATATGGGTTTGAAAAAATTGTGGTATAATGTCTGGTGTCACATTCATCACATAGGTTTTTCTGGTGGTGTTAAGTCCACACTTCATTTGTACATGTCTTTAGTGCCCCCCCCCCCCCCCCCAAAAAAAAAAACAAAAAAAAAACAGGGCTATTAGTAAATATGAATCAATCAGGAACCAATCAAAACACTGCATCATCCAAATCACAGTCAGTATACATTTTTATGTCTTTTTCATCTGCTGT
Source organism: Meandrina meandrites (assembly GCA_963693305.1). Taxonomy (NCBI): domain Eukaryota; kingdom Metazoa; phylum Cnidaria; class Anthozoa; order Scleractinia; family Meandrinidae; genus Meandrina; species Meandrina meandrites. The sequence continues at coordinate 921,846 of OY855913.1, read as the reverse complement.
CTCTTAAAATGTGGGAAACACCTGGGAAAAAATAATATTTATTTTCTTGATTGGCTTTTTAGATTTTTTTCTTACTTACTGCATTACATTTCAGTCAAACTTGTGGTACAGCTAATATATTACATTGTGGTTATTACTATTTTTCTTAATCTACTAACTCCATTGTTCTCTGGTTCAGGCCGTCTTCCTTGAGGTCTTGGTGGCATTTTCTCTCTGGAAAAAAACATTAATAACCCTAAACACCTGATTTGTATTCTCAGTTGTTGTATAAACTGTTTTGTAATTTTAACAATCAAATACAGCTGCAGACTAAGTAAAGAGATGTCTCTCTTTTTGTGCACTCAACTCTCCCCTGCTCAGACATGTGTTAAGCACAAACTCAACATGATCTAGCTCTCGAGGATCTGTGGTGTCTCTTATTGGCTGAACTACTTGTACAAAAACATTCAAAGCTGAGCGACAACCATTCAAAGGTACTACAAAGATCTTGCATTACTAACTCATCCATATGAAAATTGAAATCAGCAATGCTTCCTTGATTTTTGGTTTGTGCAAATCTTTGATCAGTAGTTTAATAAAACTGAGCACAAGGGGGATTTTAAAATTTGATTGTTATGTTTTTATGAAGTTTTTGTGGTTTAACATCAATTCTAATTTTAACCTCGGAAAGATCCTGATAAGTAGACAACTTTTGATAATAATAATAATAATAATAATAATAATAATAATAATAATAATTAATAATAATAATAATAATAATTAATAATAATAATAATAATAATAACAGTAACAGTAACAACAACAACAATTTAACAACAAATTATATTCTAATAGGAGGTTTTGTTCACCAGTGACATGAAACTTCAAGTTCAAATCTGGGGATCACTACGTAAATTCTCAATGGTCAGGTACATGGGGTTGATGTTTTGTCTTAGAAATGTTAGGATCACTCTTTTTTTGTGCCTAGTGGGCACTATGCCGAGGCACTATGTTATCGTGCACGTGTGTGTGTCCGTAATTCGTAATTGGTAATGAGCACGTCTAATTAACACGTGATAATCGGAAGCGCAATTTGACATCAGCCATTTACTCGCTTCATGTGCTCACATTGCGCGTTTCTTCAACGACGTTGGTAAGTTTTCTATGTTAAAGATAAATTTATGTTACTTTTCTTCTAGAGCCAGGCTCAACTTTCGGTGGATTTTCAAAGAATTTGATCTTAAAAGCAACATGAAGGGATTTTTCGAGAATTTTCTTGCTTTATTGGTAAAGAAACTGAAGAAAGTGTTGATGATTCTTCCCTCGATCACTGGCCGTGGACGAGCGTTTCTTGTCGAATGTTGTCGTTATATGCTAGGCTATCACTAGGCACATGTAGTCATAGACTGCCTATTTTTTAAGGTAGCTGTTATCCTTACCTGGGATCTTCCTGATTTGTGCTTCCACGTCCATACAGTGGGATTACTTTATCTTTACTGATGCCTGCTTTGCAGACTGGACAGACTGATTTGTTGGGTCGAGTTTCTAACCACTAAATAAAACAATGTACATTTAAGATCATTGAAACTTTGTATATAAACAGATGCAAGGTGGCTGGTGATGGTTTCCAGCACTTCCCAGGTCTTAAACTTTGATGTGTCAGTACTGTAAATTTTTATCAATTGCTGCTACAATAATAATATCAAACAAATGCCCAATAATTGCTAATCAAGTTGTGGTTACCATAGCAACACCATGTAAGCTGTTAAAAACACCCTTAAATTTACTTTTAAGTGCTTATAACTCAAACACAAAGCTCAGTGACCCTCATTTTTTATTACTGAGTTATGACCAGCATGTTAAGATACAACTTCTTGCAAAGTTAAAAAAATTCTGTGGACTGGTTTCAGAGCCACCTTAAATTTTTAAAAATTTAAGGTGGCTCTGAAACCTCCCCATAGAATTTTTTTTTACTTTACAAAATGATGCATCTTGAGTTCGGGCCAAACGAGGATCAGAGTTGATAAGAGTTCAAACTCTTGCTCTTGTTTGACCTTAAACTCTTGTGCACTCTCATCTACCTTCATCCTCACCCTAGCCTTACTATGCTGATCATGTGGGTGTTTTCAGATTATGCTGTTGCTGTGGTAACAAGTAATTTCAGGAAAATAACCACAACTTATTTTATTAACAGATTGGGTATTTGTTTGATAACATTATTGTAGCAGTAACTGATAAAGATTTGTAGCACTGACCCATCAAAGTATAAGAGATGAAAAGTGCTAGAAACCACTACCAGCCACCTTAAAATGAAGAATTATATTTAACAATTATCCTGCAAAATCATGTGGAATATCACATGATACTTAGCCAATTAGGTCGTAGGCTGAGTTGGCTAAAATCAAACGATATTCCACAAGATTGAGCAGGATAATTGTTTTATTATTCATCAAATTGTCAATGAAAAATATTTTACAGCTAAAACTACTGTTGTTATGCAGCGCTTTGCGATACTTCATGCAAATTGTAGCAACCTATGTATAGCGCAGGATATCTGTTAGGTTCAAATAACAGATAACAAGGACGTCCAGACCATATATGGATATCACGCGAGCTTGTTGAATAATAAATAAACAATAGCCTCCATTTGGCGCGAAAATATGCACAGATATTTGTCCACGGACATTATCTGTTCCGAGAAGCGAACAGTTTTCCGAGAGCGAAGCTCGAGGAAAACTGTAGACTGCATGCAGTCTGTTTTTCTCTCGAAATTCAGAAAGGGAATGCTGTAAACTAGGGTTTAAGACGCGAGACGGGGAGATTGTGGCGAGACAACAGCGCGCGAGAAAAAAAATAGACTGCGGACTCTTATGCATTTTTTGAGGATATCCGTCAGCCCAGCAACGGAGAAGCTGATTGGCCAATGTGCGCATTCAAAAGTTGCGCGCGCGCAATGGCGTTACGGATCTTATGTGTTTGCGTCAACACGTCAACGCAGTGTTTTGTTTCACAAAGTTCCTTTAACCCTTTAACCGGCAATCGTACATATTTGTACGAAAAGCACCAGCAATGTTTTGAAAATTTGCAGCTTTCACAGATCTGGAGATATGATAGTAACAATCTCTTGTTACGACAAAGTGATAAATTTTGAAGCGTTTAAAGCCAATTAACTGGCTACAGCTCTGGCTTTTCGTTTCATATGGCTATTTGTTCTGCAGGAAATCCAAACATGCTCATTTTCTACTTCATTCGAAAACAACAAAAAACACACATCTTTGCCTTCAAATTTTTTAATGAAAAAACAATTCTAAATCTAAAATGTTGCATTTACAGCAGACGTCAAGCCTTCTACTTTTCGTTCAGTAAGAAAATTTGCCATCAAACCTTCAACGGACTGAACAATTACCATTCGATTGGAGCTATGCTTGCCAACCCCCAGATTCTCCTATACCTGACCGAAAGGAATGCTTGGGAAATTAGACACTTCAGCGGCATGCAACACAACCTACCTCCATTTCATGTGTTTTTTATAAGTGTCGAGCCAGCCAATTCTACCAGCAAAATATTGCACCGATTGCATTCTTTAGAAGTCAAATCTCGTCCAAATTGCCTTGGTAGGTCTTGGAATCCAGCCACAGAACGGCCAGAGAGACAACTTCACTCATGAACAACCATGTTTCCATACATATAGTTTTGGCGTTCCAATCACCATCAAATCATCTCTCACTCCTGGTTTCTTTCAGAAGTTTGCCTCTACCCACCATTCAAGCTTCATGATGCCAGCCTGGGGGCTTCTGCAGTGGAAAATGGCTCTAAAAACACTTATAAACCGAAAAATTACCAGATTTGAGCCGAACTGCTCGGCTTATCGAGCAAGCAACGGCCGAATGCTGACGTCACAATGAAAATTTGAGCCCTCGGTGTTACTAAACAGCGCATAGTTTCAATTAAACTTCTTAGATGCGATCACGAAATTGTAGAGACTGCCTATGCTCAGAAAAACTCTTAAAAAACACAAATAAATTTGCCGGTTAAAGGGTTAAATGAGCTTGAAAATTCATCCAATACAACCAAGCGCCTCTTAAGGTCTTGTTATTAGTCTTGTCATGGAGCGGAATTTTCTTTATGTCTTGAAGCAAAATGTATAACGAGCTAAGGCAATGCACGTGCAAATAAAACAGCAGTTGATCACGAGATCTTTGACGCCATTCCGCGCGCAAAATTTAAATTGGCCAATCAGCTTCTCCGTTGCTGGGCTGACGGGCATATCCTCAAAAATTACAAATGAGTCCGTAGTTGGTTTTTTCTCGTCTCGTCCCAAGCCCTTCCCATCCATACCGCCTGGTGGTTCGCCCAGTTCCGATATAAAAGCGCTCCTCCGACCCTTAGAGAAAAGACCGACTACAAGTAGTCTAGGAAAACTGTGAGCTTCGAGGAACAGATAATGTCCAAGGACAAATATCTGTGCATATTTTTGAAGCCAAATGGATGCTATTGAATGTGTTTATTATCCTTCAAATATTTTTTTTTAACAAGGCCGCATTTTGAGAGACCTTTTCTCAAAGCATTTAAACTTCAAAGAAATTCTGTCAACGCTCAAAATATTATTAGTCTGTTCAAAGGGTTTAGTTTTATTCATTTTAACAATTTACTCGGGTTAAAAGCTAAACGTGCGAACGTAAATTGAAAAGTTCGAAAACTGGGGAATATCACTTGGGGAATATCACCTGATATTCCCCAGTTTTGGCTGCATCACATGATGCATTTAGACCAAACAAGCGCGCGAAAAATATTTCATGGATTATAATTTGTGATATCAGTGTTTTTTTTTTATTGTTATTATTTTGAGAAGAAATGAAGAAAGAAAGGAAAAGAAAACATTTCTGAAATTAAAACTTTCTACTCAGTGTAATTATGTGTCCATTTTCTTTTTGGTAGAGAGTTGTGATATTGATATATTTTCCCTGAACTGTATAAGCTTATATTTGAGCGTTCCTTTTTCACATATTCAAAATATTTTCCAACAGTTTATAAAGTATGACCAGGGGAATTGATCGAAGATTGTGTTTCCTGATATGTACTGGTCGAATTAGACAGTGGATAACTTTGAAAATTTTACGCACCCTTCCATCACGTTTCATTGGGCAAGTTAATTACAAACAAGGAAGCTCTTACTACTTTCTATCCACGCTAGTACACACTGACTACAAAGTATAAAATAAAACAGACCTTGTGAAGACAGGGCCAGCTGAAAAAGAGAGAAAATAGATAACATAATTTTTCAGGATGTAAGGGTTAACAAACATTCAAGATAGATTTGAGACAGCTGAATAAGAATCATCACTAGGTCCAGCTATAAAGAACGTTCAAGATTCTCACCAGAATAAGTGCCCACAGAAACTGATAACCGCATCCTTAGCAGTGTCAAGACAAATATTACATTCGAAGTTAGCGTTTGCATTTGGTTGTTCGTTATTTGACGCCCCAGCGGTCGAAGTTCGTTCATTTAGATCTCCATCAGAAGTCGCCATTTTGCTTTCTGTTGCAATGTTGTTTCACGAGCGAGCAAAACGTCATCGGAAAACTGGAGACTAGCGCGGCGGCTTATGACAGCGAACGCGAAGAGCTGGGTTAGACTTTCAGTCGACCGCCATCATGGTATGTAAAAGAAATGCTTTTTCGCTTGATTTTTTCGTTTATGGACTGCTAATTCGTTGTATTGGAGTCATTCTGGACTGAAATTATGTTATTGATAATTGGTGTCGTTAATCTAAATTGCAATCTCTTCAATTTCTAGGAGATTTTTGTGATGGTGCGTCGTGAAAAAACTACCATCTTCCTCGATTGTAAGGAAGCCACGACCGTCTACGAACTAAAGAAGATGGTCGAAGGAATTACAAAGAAGGCTCCTGAAGATCAGAGGCTGTACAAAGACGATCTAATACTTGATGATTCCAAAACTTTAGAAGATTGCGGTTTTACTACCCAGACTGCTAAGGCCCAATCTCCGGCATTGATTAGCTTGTCGTTCAGAGGAGAAGGTGCGTTAGAAATTATGTACAACATTAATTAACCTCAATACTCATGGATGATGTGAATGATTTATGAGTGGTTATTGTATTTTGTCGTTTTATTTTGTTGCTGTTCTTTGGGTTATCTATGGATCCATTACTTCGTGGCTTGACAAACATCGTCCTTGTTCATGTTTGTTGGAATGATTAACTGTCGAGTGATCAGCTAATAAACTCATAATATTACCATGACTTTTTGTATACAATTGGGCTTACATTATGCCTATGATCGCTAACCCCGTAAATCAATTCAATAACTTACTTTCTTTGTTTGAAATTGGGAATTTTTCGGAAGGAATAGGAAAAGTAGGTGAACATGTGATAGCAAAAAGGAAGTAGAGAAAGTGGGAATACCTTGCCGGCATATAAAACTTGTACTTATAAGAAAGACTTTTAAACTGTATCCCCGGGGGGGGGGGGGGTACTCCCATAAATTTCGGATAGGGGTGTGCCGCGAAGGTTCTTAAACCCTGACCCTATTTAAGGATAAAGAAAACGAAAATTGATACCCTTTTTAAGGCTCAAACCCGAAAAATGACACCCTATTCAAGGAGAGGAGAAGTGATGGGTGACGATCCAAATAACGGCTAACCGCACACGGCAAAACACAAATCTTTACAAAATCGCTTTGCTACTAGTTGAACGGATAGTTTGGCATTTATTTTAGCTGATAGAATTTAGGTACCCTATCTAAGGATAACACCGGGAACACAATGCCAAAAGGAGCAAAAATGATACCCTATTTAAGGACCGAGAACCTCAAAAACCATATCCTATCCCGTGGCACATACCTATATAGCCCATATATGGGAGTACCCCCCCCCCCCCCCCCCCCGGGACTGTATCTTGCTAACATCTTGGACCTTTTCGTTTTTCTTTTTCTTTTTTAATTTCAAGCTACACAATTTGACATAAACTGTGTTAGTGATCATGCATTGATATCCGCCTGTGCTGTAAATTTTTTAACAACTGTCAATCTTATTTTAGATGGAGAGTTTGAGCCAGTGGTTATTGCACCCCTGTCCACTCCCCCGGAACTGCCTGATGTTATGAAACCGCAGGAGAGTGTTTCCAATAGTGACGGCTCATAGATGTCCAGTGAAAATGTGATATTTGTCTTTTTGTAGAGAAACAGATTTCTCACCAACTAGTTTGAGGTGATGCATCAACAAGCCTTGTGTTACTCAACCATCATTATTATTCATATATTTAACTTTCTAGTTTATAATTGCCCACTAATAGATTTATAGTAGCATTGATTTAATGGCTGGTAAAGAAATGTTTCTGGGCTTTTCAAGGTCACAACTTAGCTTGCCCTAAAATGGCTATGTCAGGGAAGGAACAAAAAGAATCTACAATTTTACATGGATCCAAATTTTTTTAATTTAATTTAAAGGCAACCTCAGTTTACATTACAAGTTATCAAACTATATGGATGATAATAAGTTACTAGGAAACCAACTTTAAAGCTGTACTAAATTTCATACTGATCCCTACCTGTGGTAATGACAATCACAAGCTTTTCTATAATTAAGTTGCAGTTTATGAACTTGGAGCAGTAGTTGTAGTTTTTGAGGGCTGATTTGTGTTCACTGCAAAATTAAAGTTGTTTTGCATTGGTTATTTTAGTAATTACTTTTGTTAGATTTGATTGTGACAGCATTGCTTCAATATTAGAAGACTGAGAAAGATCCTTATGCATTAGAGTCTGTGTTTGAACCTAGGTTAGTAAAGAATTACTAGTCCTTCTGAGAGTGCACTTTCAAGTTACAAATGAGTCAAACAGTTCATTTTAAGGATGTTTTTGTACTGGTATAATTAATCTTCTTTTTTGTTGTAAATAAACTCTTTTCTTTTGAAAGAGTGCCTGGTATATCTCACTTGATTTAGTAAATAATTGACAATTATTCCATGTGCCCGTGTTGGATATGAGATGGTAGATAGCTAACGAGGCGCGAAGTGCCGAGTTGGCTACAACAATCTCATATCCAACAAGTGCGAGTGGAATAATTGTTTTATTAAAAACACCCAAAAGAATTACAATATTTGAGCTCCCCAACTGTTTTTGTTGACATGTATCAGCTACAATATTTGTGGTCAATGGTATATGAGCTCATATACCATTGCAATATACCATTGCTAATGCATGATACCAAATAGAACTGGATGTGTCCTCACATGCTTTGAGTGTTGTGATTAGCTCAAAACAAGTTGCTTCCAAGCAGGCTTTCCTTTTCTTGGGATTATGTACCTTTTTCTTTCTTTTTTCAATCCTCAGTCTTTTGTGTCGTAGGGCACGGAGTTGTGGTCTGGCCTTGTTTCATGGGTTGGTGCATCATACAGGGTTAACCTCGTTGCACCCTTTCCCCATTGGACAGAATTATCCAAGCAAAAATTGGTTATGACTTGAGAGATTGGAGGGTCCTGATCGTATTTTAAACAAGTTGGAATATTCAATGATTGGCCAGATACGTACATTGTTGAGCTAGTCAGAAAGCCATTCTGAATATTATTATTTACATTTGCTAAGCACAGTATTCCTACTTGTACAACCAAACTTCACAGCTATTAATCCATTTCCTTTAGTTTGTCAAATTAATTTACAGGAATTGAATTCTTAAAAATCATATCATCCAAGTTCAGAAAAAGAAAAATCATTGTCATGTTCACATCTTCATAAAACATGAAATTTGGAAATTTTGTGTTGTAGTCCTGCAGCGACAGCAAAAAAATGGATCAAAAAGTGTGATGCATGAGCAGTTGTTTTAATGTCCTATTGCTTTTTTGATGTTCTTGTTGCAGTCACCATCATCCTAATGAAAGATTATCCACTCTTCAGCTATTTATGAGGTCAGCAGCAAGTTTCTCACAGTAATAGTTGTTCCTGTTGCATAGCAACTAAGTTGCTTTGTTTTACTGAGTGATCCCTTATTATCGTGGTAGTTGAATGGGCAGAGTAAACAACATAGTCAGGACAGTTTGTTATAAATATGAGGAGGGGGCAGGGGGCAAAACCCAGTGGTTTGAATGAAACCCCCAGGGGTTCTCAGATTTAAAGTGACAAGGCGACATATTTTGGGGGAGGTGTTTGTAATTTGTGACTGGCCAGTATATTTTTTTTCTTTCAAAAGTACAACTTGATATTATTTCAACACTTTTTGGTTCTAGTTTAGATTTTTTGCAAGAAATTCTGGTTTTATTTGTGCCTTGAACTTCCAGAGGTTCTCCCCTGCCCTCACACACACTCCATGTTGGCATCATGTCAGGTTGCTTAGCGACACCACTGGCAAACTTTCACTGCAGATAACATGACAAAAACATTGCTCTGCCTACTCAACAAGAAATGCAGGAGTCAAAATTTTACGGATATTGGTTAATGTAAGTTAGCTGGAAGAAAGAAAAACAGAGGGAAATTAACAAGATGCCACACCATTACTTACAGAAATTTGTGTTTTAATAAAAGACTTCATAAGTGATATTTTACATTTCGATACGACATACATCATTTTAAAATTTGCCTCTCATAGAAAGCCAACTAGACTGGGTGCAACAGACAATATACATAATAGTGCTGTATACAATGTTCTACAACAGCCATTGGATGACAACATTTCAATGCACTCTGACTTGTGTTTTGATTAAATAGTTAATGTAGAAGAAGCCTATTTAACTGCAAATTGAATGAACTAGATTTAAATAAAATGCTTTGTCTAAAAATCTTTGCAATAATTTACTAAATCAATTACAAGTGTACTGTTCAAGGAACTCCCAAAATTCATAAAACTGTACAGTTCCATCACTATGGGTTAGAGTCCTGATTACCAACAAGATGATGCTTAATAAAGAAAATACAATCCAAATCTCTTATCTTCCACAAGAGGATCATGCCACAGTCGTTCAAAGGGTGGATAACACTATCCACCAGACAAATCACTGTCCAGTGAACAGCTTAGCTTGTTCTGTCAACAGTTATCCACTGGATAGCAATTTATCCAGTGGACAGCTTATCCACCTGGCCCCGGTTGTTCAAAGGGTGGATAACGCTATCCACCGGATAAATCGCTATCCAGCGGATAAGTATTGGCAAAACAAACTACGCTATCCGCTGGATAGTGATTAATCCGGTGGATAGCATTATCCACCCTTTGAACAACCGGGGCCTGGAGCCAGTATGTTAATGACCTTGATGAATCTTAACTTTAACTTTCTCTGTAAGGAGTGTAAGGAATGAGTTTTCGTGACCTAATTCTGATTGTAAAAGGATTTTTTTTTACAAGCTGCACAGTCAAACGGAAATAACTTCCAATTACTACATAACCTAAATTAATTAATTAGCAGTATAAGTTTAAAATTCAAATACTGTATACTGTAATATTGCTGATCTGGCATATGAAAGTTAAATGCATGATTCTTTCTTGAGCCCTATGCAAAGAAGAAAAGTTGACAAAGAGCATCCAATTGGCCTGAAGCTCTCATGTGCTCTCAATAAATTTGAACCTGTTCAAATTGTTCTGTGAGAGTCCTTGAGAGTTTTCCATCACTTGGCCTGCATCTAACAGGCATGTTACTGTAAGTGAAATGTTGTAGAAAATCAGTTTTTCCAATTGAATTACGATTGGTTGGACTGTAACATATAACTTATTACAACAACAAGATCAGTATCTAACATGCTAATGCATGTGACTATGTCTACAGCATTCTTTACACCAATATTTTGAAAGTTACACTTTTGATTCCCTTCTCACCAGTTCAACTGCTTTTAAGGTTCATGAATTGAATTTTGGAACAATGACAAATACAGACTTTCATCAATTTTGATAAAGTACTCCAAAACAATGCTATGATGAATTGAGTAATATCTGCAATAAATTAAAGCTCTAATGTGAATGTGAGAGTAAGACAAGAATCTTGTCAAAAATTATATACAATGTTTGTCATAGTAGAATAACTGGAGGTCAAAGCATATGACTTCAGAGGAAGTAATCTGGTTGAGGCTTTTTGGCGATAGTTGGCATTCCTCTCACCTCCTGCATGTAAAAAATAAAGGAAAATAATAATACAGTACTTTCAGAATGATGATTGAAAGTCATTTAGCACAAGCTAAAATAAAGTAACATGTATCTTTCAGATCACTTTGAAAGCTGGTCATATCTATTAATGATCTATTTCAAAGCTGCTTGTTGTACACCTTGACTTCAAAAGATTCCATTCCTATGAATACTACTGTATATCAGGGTTGTTACTGGTAGTGATCGTAATAAAGAGAGAAAGCCATTTTGATACAGCTTAACAATACTATTCCCAGTCAATTTACATCTGAATGAGTTGATCCTTCCAAAACTAACCTGAGGAGCTGCTTCAAATATTGTGAATTCTCTTTTTAAATGCTCATCCAACTCTAATATGGCTGCCACATTTCCACATCTTCAAGAAAATTACATCAAAATAAGTTAGCTTATTGCAGTTTTAACCAACAATTTTTAATGCTCACAGTCAACCCTCTCTTAACGGACACCCCTATAAGACAGACACCTCCATAAGATGGACACCTGGTGTTGGTCCAGCTCTTTCAGTTATTTACAGTGTACTGTAATTAAACTTCCTATAAGCTGGACACCTCTCTTGGACGACAGTTGGAGCCGGTCCCAACCGTGTCCATTTTAGAGAGAGTTGACTGTAAATGTTTAAGGGGGGAGACTCTCAACTACAGATCCAGAGCAGTTACTAAGGAATTGCTGGAGACTGTATTTTGAAGCAAGCGATTTTGAAGCTTTTTGTAACGCTAAATGGTGAATTTTATCGTGGGGTACACCTGCTTTGAAAAATATATCATTGCACGTGCGAGTCCCAAACCGCGCGATAAAAATTTAAAATCCCTAAAACTTCAAGGCAACAAGGTAAAGTTCCGATTTCTTTAACGAATCGGAGATAACGTCGCCATCTCTATAATCTCACATATGCTTTTACCGTTTACATGAAAAAAGGAAAGGCTACTGATGAAAGTCTGTAAATACGAGCGTTTATCACGCCATACATAACTCTTATAATAATGCGAATTTCGCAAAAATAATAGGTCACATTACACATGTGGACGTTCTTTATCTATTGACACTCATTTAAATTTTAAAATCTGTCCGCCGTTTGAGTTTTAGGGTTGTTTCTATTCTGGTCACGTGACACGTTAAATATGGCTGTGACTTGAAACTCTTGAAGGAATCTTCAATAGAACAAACTTGTGCAAAAAGCTTATCCATATGAGGTTTTGTTTCCAAAATATAGCAATTAGAAACCTGCCTTAGAAACAAATTGGTAGTTAAGAGTCACCCCCCTACCCCCCACCCCCCCCCCCCCCCCCCTTAAGGTTCTTCCATCCAAATAGGTCGGTTGTTCATCTTCAGGGAACTTTATTTAAGAAGTAAATAAGAGGGGTCCCGGCATTCATTTAGGAGCAGGAAGATCTTAAATATACCTCATAATTCCTTACAATATCAGTTTTTGGAGACATTATTATTTGAACCGTTCATTTCCAATTCACGAGAGCAGGAAAAAATAGGGGGAAAGCAAAACACAAAATATAACTTAAGATGTACCACATCGCTTTCAACAAACAATTTAATAAGTGTTTTGTGATCACGGCACACAGTTTCAATCAACACAACTTGTTCCTAGCATGCAGTGATATCATGGTCACAATTATATCATCACGAGTATTGGCTAAGTTCACATTTCCGTTGATTATTAATTTTTCTACAATAGAAATTTGTTTATATTCATCTCATAGAAAGAAGGTGACTGCTAGACTCAGAAAAAGAGAAAAATGGTAGGTCCGGTACTCGTTCACGAGGAAATGATGTTTTACTTCCTTTGTGAGCCAAGCCATATAGAAAAAGGCCACCATTTTCTTGGTGTGCACACACTAATCATGCATAAAATTATGCACAGTACAGGATGTGCAATGCAATATTGAGGAATGACCTTAAAAAGCCAGAGGTTGGGAAAGGGAAACAGTATCACCTATTCTTGAAACTGGCAATCTTGGGGACTCCTACACCACCCCCTTATGTCAGAATAGCTGAAGCATGTTAGGGCCATTGGAGCCACAATATCCTTCTCACTGAAAGCTTGGTGCATAGATACCAAGTGTCATGCTTTTGGCATGAGACTCATGCTCTTCAACCCAATCTCATGCAACCATGCCATTCAGACAAAATATCATGCTTTTCTAAAAATACCACAACTCGCGGAAAAAAGTTTTAAGGGGGGTCCTTCTTAACTACAGATCTAGAGCAGTTGCTAAGGAATTCCTGAAGACCAGTTTTAGTGGCAAGCCATTTTGGACCGTTTTGTAACGCTAAATGGTAAATTTTGTGGGGCAGGAAATACCTGCTTGAAATATTGACATTGCGCCTGCATAACTAGTGCCAGTCCTAAACCGCGCATTACAATTTCAAATCCCTAAAACTTGGAGGAAAAAAGGAAGAGTTCTGAATTTTTTAAAGAATCGGAGATAACATCGCCTTCTTTATAATCCTACGTATGGGATTACCATTTACAAGAAAGAAAAAAACGCTACTGAAGAAAGTCTGAAAATACGGGTGTTTATTATGTCATAACTCTTACAATAATGCAAATTTTGTAAAACCCATACAAAGCATTAAGCATGTGGACATTCTTTATCTATTGGCACTGACTTTAACTTTCAGTTTTATATGCCCTTTCAGTTTTAGGGTTTTTTCTATTCTGGCCACGCCACTTGTCAAATATGGCCGTGAATTGAAACTCTTGAAGGACTCTTCAATTGAACAAAGTTGCGAAAAAAGCTTATCCGTAGCAGGTCAAGTTTCCAAAATATGGCGGTTAGATACCTTCCTTAGTAACAACTTAGTAGTTAAGAAGGACCCCCCTTAATTAAGAGATAAACTTTCAGCTGTACTTTTGTGGCAAAGACAAACGCTAATCATCAATATGCTCACTATCACAGCTGGATCTCATCTATCTTGTACCCAGATCTTCCAGTCCATGGTCGTGGGAGATCAGGGTAAAAGATTAGAGTCGATCATTGAGTCTTCAAAATGGCATCAACATTGTCAGATGAATTGAGTAGTGAAGAGGTTACAATACATGCAGCTGGGCCACCCAAGAAGAAGACGAAAAGCTACAAGTTTTTGATAGTTTACGCTTGGTACATCTCACTTTATGCTCACACACAACATAAGTTTTTATGACTAAACCAATGCTTGCCCAGAATGAAGGAAGTCGCTTCTCTGCAACACACATTTTAATTTACAAATTTTCTTGGGGGGTTTGTCCCCAGACTCTCCTAGAGGTTTGGTGCTTCGAGGCAATTCCATTTCTAACTCCATACCAACCAGAAACCTTGGCATCTATGTTGGCATGGGGTTCACCTCTCCATGCACAGGTACATGTAGGTTACACATAACATGGTACTTCTGGTCAAATGGCTAATGCCATGTACCTGTAACAGTAGTTTGGTGCTGACCACACTGTGAGGACTGTCTCATTAAAATGCCACTTGTATCCTTCCATAACCAACTGATGAGCTCGGCAGATCAGGTCAATGTCATTTGCTGCATTAAACTAAACAAAGGACAGATAATTGTTCGTTATTATTGCAAATGTGCCTGACATAATTATTCAACCCAAACCTATTGACATGTTTTTTTATTAACATTTTTTATCCTTCATCAAACTTCTACTGCATGCATATTCTGGAGTCTTGGGCAACAAAACAACTCTTTGTTAACCAGATCAAACATTTGTAAATGGTTCATAGGCAGCTATTGATGGTTGTCCTGGTTGACCACAGCATTGCATTCGGTCCAGTTCGGTATTACATTACGATTACAGGCAGTGACACAATGCAATGATAGAGGCAAATAATTATCTGTTTGTACTGTACCTGAGTTACAACATCACTGCCAAACAGATAGCCTGCACCTCTAGGACTCACTCCCCAGCCTTGTGTGTCTACACAAAAACAAACATTGTGTAAGAATCACAAAATAAGATACACTTACATTCAACACACACTCTGGTTAATCCAGTAACACTTCCCTGCTTGAGCACTGTAAACAGGGCAGCAAGAGTACCTATCATGTGCACATTTTAAAGCTGATTTCCAGCCCGTCCTGTGCAGTCGTGGGTTTTGTTTTCATTTTTGTTTTGAATTTGTTGCTGACATCACACTTCGGTGATAGCATACATGAAGCTTTTTAGTCCGCCATTACGGGTCGTTTTGTTCAAGAATGCTCCATGAGCTGAAACGTCGGTTTTGAATAGCATGGATGTTCTCCTACTCATTATTATTGTTTAGTTAAAAATATGTATATGTAAATTATACAAACAAAGCGATTTTTTCCCAAAGAAACCCGTCATGCCCCATTGGTGGTCAAGTAATACACTAGTTGATTATCAGCTAAAAGTTGATAAATTAGCAGCTGTAACAAATACTGGGCATTAACCATGTCATTAGCCATGTGCTTGTATGCCAAAAATGTCAGCTTTCAAAATTTGTTATGGTTGTCAAATTATCACCTTCCAAGTCGACAGTCATCTGAGTGTATATGTTGTAAGTTGAAGTGGTTTTCAGGTTAAATCTGTTTCCAACCTCCTTTAATCTGTTTCAACCTGAACACACAGGTTACAATTTATTGGACTTCCTTTTATTGAATTCAAGTTATTTTATGTCATTGCAATAGTGTTATTTTCAGGTTGAAGTAGATTAATCTAAGTTGGAAACAGACTTAACCTGAAAACCAATTTAACCTGCAACATATATACAATTGTATATAGTCTGTTTCAGAAATGAATACTTGTTAGTTATGTGACCATTTAAATTAATTGAATATACCTTCTGGATCTGACCACAGCAAATCACACATGGGCCCATCATGAGGAACTTCTTGCTTTCTATCAATTGCTCGAATCTAAACAACGTCAAATTAAAGATCAATACAACCCATAATGTCAAGATGCCAGCCATGAAGTTCACTTGCAAACTTATGAGAAATCAGGGCTCCAGACTACCGGGGTAGTCTCATCTATATTGTTCTTTCTTTCATTACACATTGCAGACAAATTAAACACTGTGTTAATATTCATGAGGTTTCTGATTGCATCTTCAGTTCAGGTTTACAGAACCAAAATGAGTTTTCCTCCACTAACATTCACCAGGTATTGTAGAAAACCTAATTTTCTTAATAACAAAACTAAGTCTATTAACACATGATTTGGACCGCCAAAATGATATAAAGTTTGAGAAAAAAGAAGGAATAAAACTTCTCATACTCATTTATAATTCATAAAATTTAAAGAAAGGAAATCAAAAGCATGATGGTGGTTCCTTTATTAGCATAGATTTTCCAATTTTATTTTTCCATTTTCTGTCATTTTAGTTTTGATTGAGAAAATACCAAAGACTCTACAGAGCTTTTCATCACATTTCCAAACACCCCAAAGTTTGTCAAAAATACTACGCTGCATGTCGTATTCTGAACCCTCTTCTTGATGTTTGGAAATGTGATAAAACACTCTCCCTCTCTCTCTTGTGTTTGATATATTACATCATACACTGTAATGAAGAAAACAACTAAAGCCTTACCTGATCTAATGTACTTATTGATGGAGAAAGTCCACCATGAACACAAAAAATCTGATGAGCAAAAACAGACCTTCTAAGAACAACTTCAAAACACTCTGATAATCTAATAATTCTATCAAGAAAAAAGTTATCCTTGTTGGGACAAGGGTTTAATGTAGCAACCTTTTATGTAGCAACCTTTGTGACTATCAACAGCAGAATAGTAGGCATTAAATAAATGAGGGCCAACAACACTTAGAACAAGTGGGAGATCTACAGATCATGTTATATCAATGTGTTCACTGCCATGCATAATGAGCCAACTAGTTGGTAGGATTTCTGGTGTGAATGGCAATAAACAGACAAAGGACTGACTACAGTAAAAAGATTTGATTTTGTGCATTTAATTATGAAGTCACACATCATATGCCGAAATAGGAGTCCTCTTACCCTTTTATCAATAATAGCTGACAAACTAAGATAGTCAAATATCTCTGTGCAGTATCTCCACACTGTTATGGAACCATATTTCTTTAAACATTCATCATAGAATCCATAAACCTGAAGAAAAACAAACTCTTTCAATCATACAAATGACTGGATCATTGGAATTATTTGCCTCAATTTCGATAGCATATTAGAATATTTCTGTTTGAAACAGTAAATTATAAATAATTACAGTGGCACCACGCGAAGCGCATCCCCCTAGAGTACATTAATGAATTGATTATTCGAAATTTGAATATCTTGTCAATTTCAAGAATGAATGCATTCTTGACATTGACTGACGGATTCAAATTTCAAATAATCAATTGATTAATGTACTCTAGGCACAACTGTAATAGAAAAAAAGATTATTAATTGCAGACAAATAGATCTTCAGTTACAATCTATCAACTGAACCAGTTTTTGAGACCCTTTGAACATGTGATTCATGTTAGATGTGAATTATAATTAATGATAACATACCTGTGTAATCTGTCTACTCTCATGATTCCCTCTAATTAATGTTATTCTGTCAGGATATCGTACCTTTAAGTAAGAGAAAGTATTATTTGTTACTGTACATGTTAGTTCTGAATATTTATTGTACATATGTGCAAATTGATGCTTTATTTCTTTATTTGTGGGAGGCAGCGTGGCCAAGTGGTTAGAGTGCCAGACTTGAAATCAAGAGGTCCCGGGTTCAAGTTCCGTTCTGACCACTATCTGGATTTGTTCTCAGTTGTCCCGAGTTCAACTCCTCGGTCATGCTTATAAATGGACAACTGGTCTACCTCCTGCCAGTTGGGATTTTTAACCATGTTATGTTTATTTAATATTTGACTCATACACACAGCCCCACAAGCTTCTAGCTTTAAACACAAACCGTGTATAAATAAAGTTGCTTTACCTTTTTTTATTTCATTAAAGGAGTAATGTCACAATGTTTAAGTCATTTTTCTGATTACTTTGAAATTGAAGGAAACCTCAAAATAATAGGTTTCTAAAACAGAAAAACACCACAGAATAATAAAAACACAAAAATAACCAAGGATGGTTCAACTGACGAAGATTAGGACCCTTTACTACCAGCAAACTTGAAAAAAATTGCCCATTTTTCAAGATGTGTTGTCCGTGACGTAGCTCCTTTAAGCTGTCTGTTTGACAATGAATCCATAATGTAGGAGGAATTTCAATAGAATTACTATCAACTCGTGATTACTCAAACAGCATCACCATTTACTAACCTTTAAGGCTAAAAGTAAAAGGAATGTTTCTACACTGTAAAATCCTCTGTCAACAAAGTCTCCCATGAAAAGGTAATTTGTGTCCGGCACATCACCTCCAACCTGCAATCACAGATAAATAAGGAACTAATGTTTCAATTGAACATTCAACTGAAACACAAACAAACCAATACTTCATATGTTTAGTAATAGCTTTTTACTTCCTGAAAACCACATTCAGAGCTGCAGCACCTGTGTGAAACTACTACACTCATAAACAGATCAACAACACTGTACAGAGAAGCCACAATAAATACTGAACCAAATATTAGTAATAAGCTGCATCCCAAGTTTGGAAACTCCATGATGCCACAACAGAATTTTATATGTCCACTGGTAAACAAACACCCTCAGTTCAAAACAAAAGGGTTCAAAGTTCATGGTAAGAATGTATGAAGTTTTCATATCACAATGAAGTATTGACAACACGTTTATGACTGTTAGTCATAGACCTTGTTCTAGATAAGCATCACCAATAATTTTAAACTCAAGTTATAGCAACATCTCAACTTGTTTGAATTAAAACTGATATCTCCATGTTACTTTGATTAAAAGCACTCTTGATATAAGGATTTTTTCTTTAAATTACACTTTCCTACCTTAAAAAGTTCTTTTAAGTCATAAAACTGTCCATGTATATCACCACACACCTGACAAAAGACAACATTCATTCATGTCAGCTTACTATTGATCAATAAAACCCAGAAACATCCAAGACGCTTTTTGCTAGTTAACAACTATTGAATGAAGTGGAGGTGGCTAGTGGTGGATATTTACCAAGTTACAAAGCATCAAGGTAACTATCCACCCTAGCCACCGACACTGATGTGAATAGTTGCTTTAGTATAAACTAAAACAGTGAGATGATATAACCCAAAAAGGATTGTTTTTATCCATCTATTCCTGTCAACCATAACAGTTTTTGCATGTGAGTTGCTAGGAGGTGAATAGCATTGGATATCCAGAGTTTGAGTTGCCAATCAGCGCACAGCAACGCTATTCGCAGCTTTAGCCAAGAACAGTAAACCTGGAGAGAATACTACAGTGGAACTTCCTGTAACTTACCAGGAAAAGTCCACTCCTACACCTCGCTAGAGAAGTTTGATGGCGCTATGGGAAAATCCATGAATGGCAGGTGAACGCTTAACTTCAGGTCATTGCCCAGTATTGCATTGCACATCCTCACTGTGCAGACTTTTACGCATAATTAGCGCATGCACATAAACAAAATGACGGCTTTTTTCTATGCAGCTTAGCCAGCGAGAGAAATTGTCACTTTCTCCTAAACGAGTATGGTGACCTACCAATTTTTCACATATTTTGGATGTAACGATAAAATTCTTTCTATAAAATGAATATAGATCAATTTCTATGTTTGAAAAAAAGATTATCACCGGAATAGTGTACTTTGCCAGTATTCGCAAAGGAATTATCAAGGAATTATATGGTATATACAATGCCTTCTTTCTCCTAAACGAATGTGGTGACCTGCCTTTTTATTTCAAAATTTAAGTTCTCTTCAGTTAATCAACCAGTAGGCAAAGTTTGGTTGAAAATCTATGTTCAGTTCTATTTCGGGGGAATGACCTTAAAGCTTACTGAGTTGAATGTACAAATGGAATGAAGGTTAGTTTTTTCATTGATGTTTTAACTTTCCATCATATTACTTATTAATCAGTTTAACAGTGCTTGGTGATTACGGAAAACTGTTTCAAAATGAAAGCACACTCACCGGTAGCGGCACTGCTTTAGCGATACTAAGAGTAAGTCTCACTGAAGTGTACTTGTTATTGTATAAAACAAATAGACTCCATTTTGCTGTAGGTCTGTTCAGTTATAGATCACAGAAGACATCAAAATGTGGTAAGAACATCATAGGCACACTTGGCTAATGCCTCGTTTGTCACTTTTTTGTTCTTACCACATTTTGACATCATCTGTGATCTATAACTGAACAGACGCATGACAAAATTGAATCTATTTGTTAAAAAGAGATTTGACTGTTAACACATGTCAAATGCAAAACATATCAAGGAATTAAACAAGTGAACACTTACAGTTACTGGTGAGTCTACCCTTTGGACATTGGATTCTTCTACAAGGATTTCCCTGTGAAGGTTAAAGCACATTAATGGCAACTATATATGTTTCAGTCATTTAATAACCCATAAAAGCTCTCTTATAAGTTCTCCCTTCAGAACTTCAACCCTATTTTTAGCCAAGGTAAATTATATAACAAAAAAATAATTTTGAGTAACTTCTGCGTGAGCTGTTCACTAATTAGTAATGTCCTGTCAAATTCTGAAGGTTTGTTTTAACTCGCAGGAACATAATTCTAACCAAACCCACCCCCCACCACCTCCCTCCAGTGTGTGTCCAATGATCTGAATGTGTGTCCAATGATCTGAAGATAGTTTCATGAGCATTTCTCTTCAACAAAACAAGGGTCAAGATCTGAAGTGGAGCTTGTAAAGGACACTAGCTGCACAAAATTACATTCCGTAATTAAGATAACAATCATATTTTACCCTACTTTGCAGCTTAATCTCCGACGAAAATGAAGATGAAAATGAAATATTCTGCTTACAAACCTTGCTTTAGCACACAACTGTTTGACTTCTTTTTCTGTTATCAGCTCGCATCTTCTTAGCTTGTCAATTTGTCTGAAGAAAAAAGGTTCTTCGAGAATGTAATTAAACGGCTTTCAAGATCAGATCGATAACTTTACGCCTAAAATTACCAGACTGTTGTTCCACATAGCGCCATGAGGAAATACATGTATAAAGTGTAAACAAAATGTCGTCTTACCTGTCTAGATCGCTACAATCTGCCATATCTTTTCCTATGCCACTTCTGATTAAGATGATTCACTAACTTGACTGTGTCTTAATTTATTGCTCTTTGTTTTTACTAAGATTGTTGTAGTACTTTCCGGCGATTGACTTCAATCCTAAGCTTGTGTTTTTCGGAAAATGCCGGCGACTCGATCGAACAACTCGCAATCTGGAAATGTGTTGACTTGCTCCTCAACGGAAAGAAGACGTTTGCTGCAGTAAGGTCTGGCTTAGGTTTTCACGTCTGACTTAAAATGAGTTCAGTTATCTGGAACGCGAAACGCTGTCAGATTACGTGGATATATCAACTCTCATGGCCGCCATGTCATACACTGGCCGTGATACCGCGCAGTGAAGTCACGTGGGTATTACGAAACGCGCCATCTGCGGATGACGCTTTGTTTGGCGCGAAAACGAAGGCGGGGGAGGGCTCGGGCAAATAGGGGCAGGGTCAGTGATTATTTTTGGAAAGGAAAAAGGCGGGTGGGGGGCACATAAATTTATGCACGAGCATTTTTAAAATAGTCGAATAAGGTAGTGAGTAAGCGGGTGTGGAACGTGAGGTCCCCCACGCTGTGTCACTTAGTTTAGTCTTTTATCATTATTTGCTTGTTATATCGTATTTCCTATATTTTAAATTTGTAACGTCTAACTTTTAGAGTCATTCTTTGTAACACCCTGAAGAAGGAAGGCCGTGCCTTCCGAAATATTGGAAATATATACAGTTCCCAACTGTTCAATCAGCCTTGCTTTTCTTCGTTTACTATTTTGTTATAGCTGATTAGATCTTCTACATTTAGAGGATCCGGTACTTCTATTTCGTCACGGTGGTCCTTGCAAATTTAAATTCACAAAGGGGAGCCGGTGGAGGGTCAGGTGAACCTCGTTCCCAGGTTCTCGATTTTGAACAAGGCCTCCCTCAATTTAATAGCACCAGCCCTCCCCCGTCTAAATAACCGGCATCAGTTCACTTATTATAAATTGTAGTGAAAATGAAAAAATAAAATGAACAACAACAATAGCATGGTGTCACTTTATAGGATTCGGACAAGATTTTCAAACTCGCCATGTCAACGTTTTTTGAACTTGGGATGAAATGAACGAAATGATCCTCGCCCGGCGAGGTGGATCGATAAGTCTGCAAGGTTGTTCAAGGCTTGAGGCTTCCTTCTGTTTTCAGTCTGTTCATTTCATTTTCACTTAAATTACTGAGATTCATTACTAATAGAAATATCCGACGACTGCAATGCTTTTAAGTTTGATTAAAACGATGTGCTGGCGAAAATTATAAAGTAAGCTCTTACCGTGTTTAATTGTTAAGTAAACATTCTAGCTATATTCTGAGAAAGAAGAAAATTCCATCAATGAGAGCGCTTGCATTCGCAAACAAACACACGATGTCTTCGCGTGTGTCGTGTGCGCAAATTATGAAGTTCCTTGTCATTGTTATCCTTCCGCGATCTGCTTGCTGAGGTTCTCGGCCCTTAAATAGGGTATCATTTTTGCTCCTTTTGGCAATGTTTTCCCTGTGCGATCCTTAGTACAGTACTCTCCCCCTCCCCCCTCCCCCCGGGGTGTTAGAGATGGTCATCGTCGCAGTTCTTTCCAGTTGAGTATTCTATCGCACATTTCTCCTTTGTTTGTGAGGTCTTCAAACAGACCGAATTGAACAGTTTCAATGGCACTTATACTGCTTGGGCGCTTTCAAGATTCTGAGACCAAAAAATCCGTTTGAATTTCGTGAAATTTGCAGGCGACTAGAACAACATTTTCTGGTTGACGCAACGAGTCGTATGGAAAATAGTGTCTTTTATTTAGAAATTCCCCCCCCCCCCCCCCCCCTCGAATTCCAAGTCGGTGCTGCAATTCTTTTTAACTGCGCACCATCCCGTATTTGAACGGCTGATACTTTACAATGCTCTATCATAAGGTCGAGCGGTCTTCTTTACTATGTTAAAGACGACAAAATATTCAATAGGCAGAACTTTTGTACTTATTAAACAAAACTATTCAGCTTTGGAATGCGTGCTTTATCGCGGTATTGTCGAAATAATTCAAGGCATGAAATTCTTCACCAAAATTTCTGAAAAATTCTCTAACGTATTCTTTTTGAATTGGACATATTTCTCGTAGCTGCGAAGAAAGAATTTTAATCACGTATATAAAGAAGTGTCAAATGACACACCCAGAATCTGGCCGTTGGTTCGTCGAAGTACTGTGAGGTGAACAGCGGACATCTTTCTCTGTGTGCTTTCTTCAGATAAGTCCTGGTTTTCTATCATCTTTGTATCAGTGTTATTCATTTAGATACTATTAGCTTTAGTTTTTGAAATTTCGCTCGCCTTCAAAATTTGGCCTTTAAACGGTTTTTCAATCTGCTTTCATACTTTTTCGGTTCGTTCGCAGTTTACTACGAGTTTGCTGATCGTTCCCTTCGGAGCGCTGGCGTGTAAAGTTAGACGGTACATTTTCACTCTTCTAATAACAACAAAACTCTACGATCGCCAAGCATTGCTTTGAGATTGAAAGGAAATAATTGTGCCTTTTCCGAACAATTGTGACAAAACTCCATTAAGTTTCCATGAACTTGTCAGCAATATTCCACGAGAAGAGAGTTATTAGGAGCGAACAAGTAATAGAATTCACTAACTGCAGTTAGCTGATGTTGGTTTGATGTTGTTCGTTTTTGCGCAGGGTTTGAGTTGAGTGAAATCACGGAGAGCAATCATCTTGGATCAAAGTGTGTAGCTCTTGGACTCTGACGCATGTGAGAATTGTTAATTGTATCACAGAAAGGTACAAAGTCATAGTTTTCTTATCTTTTTTTTCATTTATCATTTTAGACACAGAGCTCGTTTTTGGGTTAGTTTATGATCTTCATTTGATACAACCAGGGTAAAACACCCGTTGAAGTGTGCCTCATCTATTGCAGACCTAAAGCAGTAAATCGCAACTATTTGCGGAGGAATCAGAAAAAGAAAAAAAATATATAAAATTAAAAATATAAATAATAACACCTCATTGGTAACTCAGAGCACTTTTGTTCAAGCTATGCATAACGATGATTTTTAATCACCACAGCCAAAAATTGCAGTAAGTGAACGTGTTGAATGAAAAAAAGAAAGAAGGCTTGTTATCAGTTTTGACGCTTCCTCTGTATGTTTACTCCAGGTTGGACAGAGATGCATCAAAGAAAATATATTGTCTCCTGAGTGCAACCGTTTGAATGAAGTGACAATTTATATAGCGCTTGGACTCTGGCGCAAGTTGACAATTGGAAACATCTTATTTCAGATAAGTACATTATAGTTTTCCTATAACTTTGGTTTTTTTTTTGTACCATTTCGGACACAAAGTGAACAAAATGAAATGTTTCTTTTCATTATTGATAAATTGTCACTGAGTATCTTGCAAAGAAAATCATTAATTGTCTTGATGTATAACCAAATTCTCCGCACTGGCAATATAAGAACTATACGTATCAGCTCTAGCTAGTTCGTTATTTTCGGAGCTCAAAGCAAAATCGTCGAACATTGTATTAAATTTTCAGTGCTAAATTAAATAGGAGTGATGGTCGGTCAGTGTCTAGGAAACTGGTGGAAATCAAAAGAACCAGAAATCAGATATCGTTGCCGTTTCTTATAATAAAAGAGTGTATAGAGCATATGTTAATTTCGATTATTTTTCTGCTAATGTAAGTATTCAGCTTATGTCAGTGGTAAAGAAAAAATCACCTAGAGGATATTGTCTCGATAAACTACCAAATTTTACAGCTAATGTTAAAAGAAATATGCAACAATTAGCGTAAAAGATTGGGCTTGGAATCGAAAACTTTGTAATATGTTTTATCAACCATAGAAGAATTCAAATGGTCTTTCATTTTAAATAAAGCATGAACCACGCGTTTAGTTTCTACTGGTTTTTGTTTGTAAAAAGTTAACACCGAATTGAACGTATTTAACAGGACGATTTGAATTAGGATTGAAAATAGAGTTTATTATCAGTAATTCATCATTTATTAAACATATAAGTCGAAGACCAAAAACTTTAATTGCCTTTAAAATGTTTTGTTTCGCAGCTTTAATTCATGTTTCATATAATCATAATTCACGTGAACTTAATGGGCTTTTGCCATTAAAAGACTAAGAATGCTCTCAGAATAACGCGATGTAGCATTTTGCGAGTCTTGTATAGTTCACTGTTTTAGACACTTGGTATGCGTGAAACTCTATGGAAATCAAGGTTTGTGACGTGAAAAGGTTTGCAGGGCATAATTTCATACAGGCCAAGTCAAAGCTTTTTTGACTATTGAGATTATTGAAGAGCAAAACCGCTTTCCAACTGATATAAATAAGAACACCTTCTTAACTTCTTACTCTGTAGAGTTTTATATACTTTCCGTATAGATTGAAAGATGTTAACTCAGGAAAGAATACAACGTGATGTACACTGCATTCGCGGAGAATTCAAGAATAAAATACCTCCTGACGAAAAAGGCAATTAGGGTATATTTTTATTCAAAAGCGTTTCTGGTG
Source organism: Meandrina meandrites (assembly GCA_963693305.1). Lineage (NCBI taxonomy): Eukaryota > Metazoa > Cnidaria > Anthozoa > Scleractinia > Meandrinidae > Meandrina > Meandrina meandrites. Next base: position 896,058 of record OY855913.1, on the reverse strand, counting down.
GGTTCCAAAAGGAAGGGTGTTAGCCGCTTTTATCTGAGGCACATCTTTTACTTAGAACCAAAAAATGTACGGGACTCAGAAGAGGACAGTTTTATACTAGGAAGTTTTTCAATGTTAATTGTTCTTCTGGAAATAGATTTGAAATCCATGCATGGCCTTATATTCGTGGGGAGGGGGTGGTAAGGACGAGGAATGGTTTATTATCGAAATTATCTTTTCATCTGAAATTTCGGGAACTTATTTTCTTGGGGTAGGGGCGTTTTTAAGAAGTCCCTCAGTATTGGAATCTTTTAAGAGTTACGTAGCACGAGTTTCACCGAGTGTGCATGACAAGCATGTTGACTGAAAAGCATTTTATCAGCAATTATCCTTTATAATTTGTTTTATAGATAACAAGATCCTAAAGGTCAAATGAACCAAAATTTCGACATTCTTTCTTTAGCGATTTTAAAGCAACCAAACGCTAGAAGAATTCATTTTTGAGTAAACTTAAGGCGAAATTTTGCTTTCTGAGCCTTAAAGCGCAAACTATAGCAAAAACTACGAAGATTTCCGAAGACTTCACGAAAACGTTTCCAAAATGACCGCGCACTGAAATGGAAGGAATGGATCGAGCTTTGAATTTTGTGACGTAATAGTTTTATTTTGCGATCGAAGAGACGATCGTCGTTCAAAGAGCGAATAATGTAATGTTTGAGAATTTCAGTCAGTCTGAGTAATTCAAATAATTCTGAAAGGATCTAAGCTTTTTTTGAACGTTGTTGTTATATTTTTTACTACATTGGAATCCAGTGTCAAAGATTAATAATTATCAAAGCACTGAGTAAAATTGTAAGCATCATGCACGATGTAGGAGGTTTTCAAACACTGGATGGCGTATAAAAATCATCAGTCTGCTCAGCTTGGTATAGAACAATTAATTTTGTTATATATCCCAAGAAAAATGGAGTTTTTTTGGATTTGCACGTAATTCCAGTATCAGGACGTGTGCGGCTTGCATAGGATGTGGCCAAAAGCCACATCCAAGATTGAATTCACTGTTTCTTTTCCGTACTCGAGAGTCACACAAAACACAAAAATAAATTTGTACTCAAAAATTTAACTTGAATGTAAAGATATTTCTCAATGCAAATTCGAAACCGCAAAAGCATCACACAGGGTAAAATTTTCAATGAATAAATTCGTGTCGTTTTAGTTTTCAACTGCTTGAAAATTCAATGTTGAAATAAGTACAGAACGTTTACACACTGTTCCTGTGGACACTGTGAGTTCTGTTTGTATTAACTGTTTTTTGGTCTATATTTATTTAGCCGGTGCATGTTAAAAATTAACGGTTGCAAACCCAACATAAATACAACCTTTGAAGCATAATTTTATACGCGTCAAAAAGCACGTGCAAGTGCATGGAAGCAAATTATTTGGCGAAGGATGTTGAACTAACAAATTCAAATTCTAATACTTGATCATGACCAGCCAAATCAACAAAGTAAAAGTGCTAATAATCATAACAAATACTCTATCTAGCTCTAGGTAGAATAAGAAAGGTGCAAAATGCATACCTCTAACTTCCTTCGTTTAGCAAAAGTCGAACGGACAGGGGGACCTTTGTGCTTCGGGAGGCATAGCATTCTTCCCCGTGATTTCTTTTCCGAAAAAAAAACTAGTCGGCATAGCATCCTCTTTGAGGTGGAGTCTGAGCGGCTTGAAATCAGAACCAGAAACCTACGTATCGCCAGATTTTCTCTGAAGCAGTCTTCGGTAATTAAACGAACCGCACAAATGCGAGAGTTCTTGTCTGGCTTAAATTCTTTTCTTTTCATTTTCAAAAGCCATTGTTTCCTGAGCTTAGAATTTGCAGGAACCTTAAACATATTAACTTTCACAAACTTGGCATGCGCTCTTGTCGTGGGCCGGCGCGTCACACCAATGATCTACCGCCAAGTAAGTGTGAAATGGCCAAAGTGAATTGCTGTAGACCAGCAGTTGCCTTGGTCGCTTTGGCTCGGCCTGCAGGCAAGCTTTAGCCACCAAACTTGGCATGCTCATGGCCAGAGGATCGGTATAGGTGTTGCCGTTGTCCGTTTCATCACATCCTGTCGTGGGCCGGCGCGTCACACCAATGATCTACCGCCAAGTAAGTGTGAAATGGCCAAAGTGAATTGCTGTAAACCAGCAGTTGCCTTGGTCGCTCTGGCTCGGCCTGCTGGCAAACTGGAGCCACCAAACTTGGCATGCGTATGGCCAGAGCATCGGCCCAGGTGCTGCCGTTGTCCGTTTCATCGTATCTTGTCGTGGGCCGGCGCGTCACACCAATGATCTACCGCCAAGTAAGTGTGAAATGGCCAAAGTGAATTGCTGTAGACCCCTTAAACAAGCAGTTGCCTTGGTCGCTCTGGCTCGGCCTGCAGGAAAGCTGGAGCCTCCAAACTTGGCATGCTCATGGCCAGAGGATCGGTCTAGGTGCTGTCGTTGTCCGTTTTATCCTATCTTGTCGTGGGCCGGCGCGTCACATCAATGATCTACCGCCAAGTAAGTGTGAAATGGCCAAAGTGAATTGCTGTAGACCAGCAGTTGCCTTGGTCGCTCTGGCTCGGCCTGCAGGCAAGCGGGAGCCACCAAACTTGGCACGCATGGCCAGAGCATCGGCCCAGGTGCTGCCGTTGTCCGTTTCATCGTATCTTGTCGTGGGCCGGCGCGTCACACCAATGATCTACCGCCAAGTAAGTATGAAATGGCCAAAGTGAATTGCTGTAGGCCCCTTAAACAAGCAGTTGCCTTGGTCGCTCTGGCTCGGCCTGCAGGCAAGCTGGAGCCTCCAAACGTGGCATGCGCATGGCCAGAGGATCGGTCTAGGTGCTACGGTTGTCCGTTTCATCCTATCTTGTCGTGGGCCGGCGCGTCACATCAATGATCTACCGCCAAGTAAGTGTGAAATGGCCAAAGTGAATTGCTGTAGACCAGCAGTTGCCTTGGTCGCTCTGGCTCGGCCTGCAGGCAAGCAGAAGCCACCAAACTTGGCATGCGCATGGCCAGAGGATCGGTCTGGGTGCTGCCGTTGTCCGTTGCATCCTATCTTGTCGAGGGCCGGCGCGTCACACCAATGATCTACCGCCAAGTAAGTGTGAAATGGTCAAAGTGAATTGCTGTAGACCAGCAGTTGCTTTGGTCGCTCTGGCTCGGCCTGCAGGCAAGCAGGAGCCACCAAACTTGGCATGCGCATGGCCAGAGGATCGGTCTAGGTGCTGCCGTTGTCCGTTTCATCCTATCTTGTCGTGGGCTAGCCTCCCACGCAGACGTTTTTAGGGGAGATCGGATTGCACTCGCTCCCCACAAACGCCTGCTCAACCGAGAGCAACATTCCTTTCCGCCGCTAAGCCAATCCAATTTTACCTACCAATATCTGGTAGGTTGACCTTGACCGCACGACGCTGTTCGCGGGGCGAGATCAAAACAACATGTGTATGCATGGTTTCGACAGAGCTATAAACTCACAAGTTTAGGATTTATCACTAAATTCATTTCCGATACACAATTTCAGAATTTGCAAATGGGAAAAGAAAAGCAATGTTTTCGTTATAATAGCAGTAAATCGCTTTTGCATGTTTGTCAAGCTTTGCCTTCAATGTTCGTCGACAGTCTCACCGATTCTTTGGATCGCGTTGTGCGTTTTCTCCTCTTGTAAATTTGATGAGGGAACAAGTCAAGTCTTTGTCAAGTATTGGTTTATCTGTAGTAAGTCTGAGCGGTTTGAAGAAAGTAGAGGCGGAAAAAGTACTGGGAAAAGCAGCACATTCGGTTGTGTTTGACAAGCGACAGCCGGAAATATGCCTGCGTTCGCAGGCTATAGTGAACAGTGAAACGGAAACATTTTTTTCGGACGCGAACGTTTCGAATGTTTATCGAAAAGGATGTGAGCTTCAAGGTAAGCTACTTCTTTGGAGAGGCCATGAATTGTATTTAAGCGCGAAAGGAGCAAATAAATTTGGTTTCTCCGTTTCACAAAAGCGAAGTCGTTTGCGCGGATAAACTACCGCTTCCAACGTCTTCCTAATTTGTTTTTCGCTGCCCCAAAATCAAAAGACCGTCCTAGGTACTATAAATGATGGTAGCTCAGAAAAGCACGAAAGGCTACCCTTTGAATCAAAACTCGGCTTTTATATTTTAGACTTTTCAGACCGAATGCAAAATATAATTCACCGCACGCAGTTGATTTGTTATTGTGGTCGTCGCTATTTCCAAGTTCTACGCTTTCGTCAACTTAATCGGTTCTTTGCCGTTTATCTCTCGATTTATTGACCTGTAAATACCATTTACCGGTGTTCTAGCTATCGTGAACTGATGTGAAATATCTACTTGCGGATCGAGGTCGCGGGAAATTTGATAAAATCATTTTGATTGGTCATCACAGACAATATGTCAGTGCTAATTGGTTTGGTTGTCTAACAGATCAAACAATGGGAAAGGAATGTTGCTTTTGGTTGAGCAGGCGTTTGTGGGGAGCGAGTGCAATCCGATCTCCCCTAAAAACGACTGCGTGGGAGGCTAGTCTTGGGCCGGCGCGTACCAACAATGATCTACCGCCAAGTAAGTGTGAAATGGCCAAAGTGAATTGCTGTAGAACAGCAGTTGCCTTGGTCACTCTGGCTCGGCCTGCAGGCAAGCAGAAGCAACCAAACTTGGCATGCGCATGGCCAGAGGATCGGTCCGGGTGCTGCAGTTGTCCGTTTCATCCCATTTTCTAGAGAGCCGACGCGTCACACCAATGATCTACCGCCAAGTAAGTGTGAAATGGCCAAAGTGAATTGCTGCAGACCAGCAGTTGCCTTGGTCACTCTGGCTCGGCCTGCAGGCAAGCAGAAGCAACCAAACTTGGCTTGCGAATGGCCAGAGGATCGGTCCGGGTGCTGCCGTTGTCCGTTTCATCCCATTTTGTCGAGGGCCGGCGCGTCACACCAATGATCTACCGCCAAGTAAGTGTGAAATGGCCAAAGTGAATTGCTGTAGACCAGCAGTTGCCTTGGTCACCCTGGCTCGGCCTCCAGGCAAGAAGGAGCCACCAAACGTGCCATGCGCATGGCCGGAGGATCGGTCTAGGTGCTGCCGTTGTCCGTTTCATAGTATCTTCTCATGGGCCGGCGCGTCACACCAATGATCTACCGCCAAATCAGTGTGAAATGGCCAAAGTGAATTCCTGTAGACCAGCAGTTGCCTTGGTCGCTCTGCCTCGGCCTGCAGGCAAGCTGGGGAAACCAAACTTGGCATGCGCATGGCCAGAGCATCGGCTCCGGTGCTGCCGTTGTCCGTTCTATCGTATCTTGTCATGGGCCGGCGCAACACACCAATGATCTACCGCCAAGTAAGTGTGAAATGGCCAAAGTGAATTGCTGTAGGCCCCTTAGAGAAGCAGTTGCCTTGGTCGCTCTGGCTCGGCCTGCAGGCAAGCTGGAGCTACCAAACTTGGCATGCCCATGGCCAGACGATCGATCTAGGTGCTGCCGTTGTCCGTTTCATCGTATCTTGTCGTGGGCCGGCGCGTCACACCAATGATCTACAGCCAAGTAAGTGTGAAATGGCCAAAGTGAATTGCTGTTGACCAGCAGTTGTCTTGGTCGCTCTAGCTCGGCCTGCAGGCAAGCAGGAGCCACCAAACTTGGCATGCGCATGGCCAGAGCATCGTTCTAGGTGCTGCGGTTCGTGTTTTTTCCTATCTTGTCGTGGGCCGGCGCCTCACACCAATCATCTACCGCAAAGTAAGTGTAAAATGGCAAAAGTGAATTGCTGTAGACCAGCAGTTGCCTTGGTCGCTCTGGCTCGGCCTGCCGGCAAGCTGGGGCCACCAAACTTGGCATGCGCATGGCCAGAGCATCGGCCCAGGTCCTGCCATTGTCCGTTTCATCGTATCTTCTCGTGGGCCGGCGCGTCACACCAATGATCTACCGCCAAGTAAGTGTGAAATGGCCAAAGTAAATTCCTCTAGACCAGCAGTTGCCTTGGTCGCTCTGGCTCGGCCTGCAGGCCAGCAGCAGCGACCAAACTTGGTATGCTCATGGCCAGAAAATTGGTCTAGGTGCTGCCGTTGTCCGATTGATCTTATCTTGTCGTGGGCCGCCCCATCACACCAATGATCTACCGCCAAGTAAGTGTGAAATGGCCAAAGTGAATTGCTGTAGGCCCCTTAGACCAGCAGTTGCTGTGCTCCCTCTCGGTCGGCCTGCAGGCAAGGTTGAGCCACCAAACTTGGCATGCGCATGGCCAGAGCATCGTTCTAGGTGCTGCGGTTCTCTGTGTTTTTTCCTATCGTTTCGTGGGCCGGCGTGTCACACCAATCATCTACCGCAAAGTAAGTGTAAAATGGCAAAAGTGAATTGCTGTAGACCAGCAGTTGCCTTGGTCGCTCTGGCTCGGCCTGCCGGCAACCTGGAGCAACCAAACTTGGAATGCGTATGGCCAGAGCATCGGCCCAGGTGCTACCGTTGTCCCTTTTATCGTATCTTTTCGTGGGGCGGCGAGTCGCACCAATGATATACCGCCAAGTAAGTGTGAAATGGCAAAAGTGAATTGCTGTAGGCCATTTAGACAAGCAGTTGCCTTGGTCGCTCTGGCTCGGCCTGCCGGCAAGCTGGAGCCACCAAACCTTGGCATGTGCATGGCCAGAGCATCGGCTCAGGTGCTGCCATTGTCCTATTCATCGTATCTTGTCGTGGGCCGGCGCGTCACACCAATGATCTAGAGCCAAGTTAGTGTGAAATGGCCAAGGTGAATTGCTGTAGGCCCCTTAGACAAGCACTTGCCTTGGTCGATCTGACTCGGCCTGCAGGCAAGCAGGAGCCACCAAACTTGGCATGCGCATGGCCAGGGAATCGGTCTAGGTACTGCCGTTGTTCGTTTCATCGTATCTTGTCGTGGGCCGGCGCGTCACACCAATGATCTACAGCCAAGTAAGTGTGAAATGGCCAAAGTGAATTGCTGTAGACCCATTAAACAAGCAGTTGCCTTGGTCGCTCTGCCTCGGCCTGCAGAAGTGCTGGAGCCTCCAAACTTGGCATGCTCATGGCCAGAGGATCGGTCTAGGTGCTGTCGTTGTCTGTTTCATCCTATCGTGTCGTGGGCCGGCGCGTCACACCAATGATCTACCGCCAAGTAAGTGTGAAATGGCCAAAGTGAATTGCTGTAGGCCCATTAGACAAGCAGTTGCCTTGGTCGATCTGGCTCGGCCTGCAGGCAAGCTGGAGCCACCAAACTTGGCATTTCCATGGCCAGAGAATCGGTCTAGGTACTGCCGTTGTTCGTTTCATCGTATCTTATCGTGGGCCGGCGCGTCACACCAATGATCTACAGCCAAGTAAGTGTGAAGTGGCCAAAGTGAATTGCTGTAGACCAGCAGTTGTCTTGGTCGCTCTAGCTCGGCCTGCAGGCAAGCAGGAGCCACCAAATTTGGCATACGCATGGCCAGAGCATCGCTCTAGGTGCTGCGGTTCTCTGTGTTTTTTCCTATCTTGTCGTGGGCCGGCGCGTCACACCAATGATCTACCGCAAAGTAAGTGTAAAATGGCAAAAGTGAATTGCTGTAGACCAGCAGTTGCCTTGGTCGCTCTGGCTCGGCCTGCCGGCACGCTGGAGCCACCAAACTTGGCATGCGCATGGCCAAAGAAACGGCCCAGGTGCTGCCATTGTCCGATTGATCGTATCTTCTCGTGGGCCGGCGCGTCACACCAATGATCTACAGCCAAGTAAGTGTGAAATGGCCAAAGTGAATTGCTGTAGGCCCCTTAGACAAGCAGTTGCCTTGGTCGATCTGACTCGGCCTGCAGGCAAGCTGGAGCCACCAAACTTGGCATGCCCATGGCCAGAGAATTGGTCTAGGTACTGCCGTTGTTCGTTTCATCGTATCTTGTCGTGGGCCGGCGCGTCACACCAATGATCTACAGCCAAGTAAGTGTGAAATGGCCAAAGTGAATTGCTGTAGACCAGCAGTTGTCTTGGTCGCTCTAGCTCGGCCTGCAGGCAAGTAGGAGCCACCAAACTTGGCATGCTCATGGCCAGAGCATCGGCCCAGGTGCTGCCTTTGTCTGTTTTATCGTATCTTTTCGTGGGCCGGTGCGTCACACCAATGATCTACCGCCAAGTAAGTGTGAAATGGCAAAAGTGAATTGCTGTAGGCCCCTTAGACGAGCAGTTGCCTTGGTCGCTCTGGTTCGGCCTGCAGGCAAGCTGGAGACAACAAACTTGGCATGCACATGGCCAGAGTATCGGCCAAGGTGCTGTTGTTCTCCGGTTCATCCTATCTTCTCGTTGCTTGGCATGTCACACCAATGATCTACCGCCAAGTAAGTGTGAAATGGCCAAAGTGAATTGCTGTACACCAGCAGATGCCTTGGTCGCTTTGGCTCGGCCTGAAGGCAAGCAGGAGCCACCAAACTTAGCATGCGTCTGGCCAGGGAATCGATCTAGGTGCTGCCGTTGCCTGTTTTTTCCTATCTTGTCGTAAGCCGGCGCGTCACACCAATCATCTACGGCAAAGTAAGTGTTAAATGGCAAAAGTCAATTGCTGTAGAAAAGCAGTTGCCTTGGTCGCTCTGGCTCAGCCTGCAGGAAACCTGGAGCCACCAAACTTGGCATGCTCATGGCCAGAGCATTGGCCCAGGTGCTACCGTTGTCCGATCATCGTATCTTTTCGTGGGCCGGCGAGTCACACCAATGATCTACCGCCAAGTAAGTGTGAAATGGCCAAAGTGAATTGCTGTAGACAAGCAGTTGCCTTGGTCGCACTGGCTCGTCCTGCAGGAAAGCAGGAGCCACTAAACTTGGCATACGCATGGCCGAGCAATCGGTCTAGGTGCTGCCGTTCTCTGTTTTATCCTATCTTGTCGTGGGCCGGTGCGTCACACCAATGATCTACAGCCAACTAAGTGTGAAATGGCAAAAGTGAATTGCTGTAGGCCATTTAGACCAGCAGTTGCCTTGGTCGCTCTGGCTCGGCCTGCAGGCAAGCTGGCGAAACCAAACTTGGCACGCTCATGGCCAGCGTATCGGCCAAGGTGCTGTCGTTGTCCTTTTCATCGTATCTTCTCGTGGGCCGGGATGTCACACCAATGATCTACCGCCAAGAAGGTGTGAAATGGCCAAAGTGAATTGCTATAGACGAGCAGTTGCCTTGGTCGCCCTGGCTCGGCCTCCAGGCAAGCTGGAGCCACCAAACTTGGCATGCTCATGGCCAGAGGATCGGTCTAGGTGCTGCCGTTGTCCGTTTCATCCTATCTTGTCGTGGTCCGGCGCCTCACACCAATGATCTACCGCCAAGTAAGTGTGAAATGGCCAAAGTGAATTGCTGTAGACAAGCAGTTCCCTTGGTCGCCCTGGCTCGTCCTGCAGGAAAGCAGGAGCCACCAAACTTTGCATGCGCATGGCCGGGCAATCGGTCTAGGTGCTGCCGTTCTCTGTTTTATCCTATCTTGTCGTGAGCCGGAGCGTCACACCAATGATCTACCGCCAAGTAAATGTGAAATGGCCAAAGTGAATTGCTTTAGGCCCATTAGACCAGCGGGTGCCTTGGTCGCACTGGCTCGGCCTGCAGGCAAGATGGAGCCACCAAACTTAACATCCCATGGCCAGAGGATAGGTCTACGTGCTGCCGTTGTCCGTTTCATCCTATCTTGTCGTGGGCCGGCGCGTCAAACCAATGATCTACCGCAGAGTAAGTGTGAAATGGCCAAAGTGAATTTCTGTAGACGAGCAGTTGCCTTGGTCACTCTGCCTCGGCCTGGAGGCAAGAACGAGCCACCAAACTTGGCATGCGCATGGCTGGAGGATCGGTCTAGGTGCTGCCGTTGTCCGTTTCATCGTATCTTGTCGTGGGCCGGCGCAACACACCAATGATCTACAGCCAAGTAAGTGTGAAATGGCCAAAGTGAATTGCTGTAGGCCCCTTAGACAAGCAGTTGCCTTGGTCGATCTGACTCGGCCTGCAGGCAAGCTGGTGCCACCAAACTCGGCATGCCCATGGCCAGAGGATCGGTCTAGGTACTGCCGTTGTTCGTTTCATCGTATCTTGTCGTGGGCCCGCGCGTCACACCAATGATCTACAGCCAAGTAAGTGTGAAATGGCCAAAGTGAATTGCTGTAGACCAGCAGTTGTCTTGGTCGCTCTAGCTCGGCCTGCAGGCAAGCTGGAGCCACCAAATTTGGCATGCGCATGGCCAGAGCATCGTTCTAGGTGCTGTAGTTCTCTGTGTTTTTTCCTCTCTCTTCGTGGGCCGAAGCGTCACACCAATCATCTACCGCCAAGTAAGTGTGAAATGGCAAAAGTGAATTGCTGTAGGCCCCTTAGACAAGCAGTTGCCTTGGTCGCTCTCGTTCGGCCTGCAGGCAAGCTGGAGACACCAAACTTGGCATGCACATGGCCGGAGTATCGGCCAAGGTGCTGTCGTTCTCCGGTTCATCCTATCTTCTCGTTGGCCGGCATGTCACACAAATGATCTACCGCCAAGTAAGTGTGAAATGGCCAAAGTGAATTGCTGTAGACAAGCAGTTGCCTTGGTCGCCCTGGATCGTCCTGCAGGAAAGCAGGAGCCACTAAACTTGGCATGCGCATGGCCCAGCAATCGGTCTAGGTGCTGCCGTTCTCTGTTTTATCCTATCTTGTCGTGGGCCGGCGCGTCACACCAATGATCTACAGCCAAGTAAGTGTGAAATGGCCAAAGTGAATTGCTGTAGGCCCATTAGAAAAGCAGTTGCCTTGGTCGATGTGGCTCGGCCTGCAGGCAAGCTGGAGCCACCAAACTTGGCATTCCCATGGCCAGAGAATCGGTCTAGGTACTGACGTTGTTCGTTTCATCGTATCTTGTCGTGGGCCGGCGCGTCACACCAATGATCTTCAGCCAAGTAAGTGTGAAGTGGCCAAAGTGAATTGCTGTAGACCAGCACTTGTCTTGGTCGCTCTAGCTCGGCCTGCAGGCAAGCAGGAGCCACCAAACTTGGCATGCGCATGGACAGAGCATCGCTCTAGGTGCTGCGGTTCTCTGTGTTTTTTCCTATCTTGTCGTGGGCCGGCGCGTCACACCAATCATCTACCGCAAAGTAAGTGTAAAATGGCAAAAGTGAATTGCTGTAGACCAGCAGTTGCCTTGGTCGCTCTGGCTCGGACTGGCGGCACGCTGGAGCCACCAAACTTGGCATGCGTATGGCCAGAGCATCGGTCCAGGTGCTGCCATTGTCCGATTGATCGTATCTTCTCGTGGGCCGGCGCGTCACACCATTGATCTACAGCCAAGTAAGTGTGAAATGGCCAAAGTGAATTGCTGTAGGCCCCTTAGACAAGCAGTTGCCTTGGTCGATCTGACTCGGCCTGCAGGCAAGCTGGAGCCACCAAACTTGGCATGCCCATGGCCAGAGAATTGGTCTAGGTACTGCCGTTGTTCGTTTCATCGTATTTTGTCGTGGGCCGGCGCGTCACACCAATGATCTACAGCCAAGTAAGTGTGAAATGGCCAAAGTGAATTGCTGTAGACCAGCAGTTGTCTTGGTCGCTCTAGCTCGGCCTGCAGGCAAGCAGGAGCCACCAAACTTGGCATGCGCATGGCCAGAGCATCGGCCCAGGTGCTGCTTTTGTCTGTTTCATCGTATCTTTTCGTGGGCCGGCGCGTCACACCAATGATCTACCGCCAAGTAAGTGTGAAATGGCAACAGTGAATTGCTGTAGGACCCTTAGAAAAGCAGTTGCCTTGCTCGCTCTGGTTCGGCCTGCAGGCAAGCTGGAGACACCAAACTTGGCATGCACATGGCCAGAGTATCGGCCAAGGTGCTGTTGTTCTCCGGTTCATCCTATCTTCTCGTTGGCCGGCATGTCACACGAATGATCTACCGCCAAGTAAGTGTGAAATGGCCAAAGTGAACTGATGTAGACCAGCAGATGCCTTGGTCGCTTTGGCTCGGCCTGAAGGCAAGCAGGAGCCACCAAACTTGGCATGCGTCTGGCCAGGGAATCGATCTAGGAGCTGCCTTTGCCTGTTTTTTCCTATCTTGTCGTGGGCCGGCGCGTCACACCAATCATCTACGGCAAAGTAAGTGTAAAATGGCAAAAGTCAATTGCTGTAGACAAGCAGTTGCCTTGGTCGCTCTGGCTCAGCCTGCAGGAAACCTGGAGCCACCAAACTTGGCTTGCGCATGGCCAGAGCATTGGCCCAGGTGCTACCGTTGTCCGATCATCGTATCTTTTCGTGGGCCGGCGAGTCACACCAATGATCTACCGCAAGGTAAGTGTGAAATGGCAAAAGTTAATTGCTGTAGGCCATTTAGACCAGCAGTTGCCTTGGTCGCTGTGCCTCGGCCTGCAGGCAAGCTGGAGACACCAAACTTGGCATGCGCATAGCCAGCGTATCGGCCAAGGTGCTGGCATTGTCCGTTTCATCGTATCTTGTCGTGGGCCGGCGCGTCACACCAATGATCTACAGCCAAGTAAGTGTGAAATGGCCAAAGTGAATTGCTGTAGGCCCCTTAGACAAGCAGTTGCCTTGGTCGATTTGACTCGGCCTGCAGGCAAGCTGGAGCCACCAAACTTGGCATGCTTATGGCCAGAGCATTGGCCCAGGTGCTACCGTTGTCCGATCATCGTATCTTTTCGTGGGCCGGCGAGTCACACCAATGATCTACCGCCAAGTAAGTGTGAAATGGCAAAAGTGAATTGCTGTAGGCCATTTAGACCAGCAGTTGCGTTGGTCGCTGTGGCTCGGCCTGCAGGCAAGCTGGAGACACCAAACTTGGCATGCGCATGGCCAGCGTATCAGCCAAGGTGCTGTAGTTGTCCGTTTCATGGTATCTTCTCGTGGGCCGGGATGTCACACCAATGATCTACCGCCAATTAGGTGTGAAATGGCCAAACTGAATTGCTGTACACCAGCAGATGCCTTTGTCGCTTTGGCTCGGCCTGAAGGCAAGCAGGAGCAACCAAACTTGTCATGCGTATGGCCAGGGAATCGATCTAGGTGCTGCCGATGTCTGTTTTATCCTATCTTGTCGTGGGCCGGCGCGTCACACCAATCATCTACCGCAAAGTAAGTGTAAAATGGCAAAAGTCAATTGCTGTAGACAAGCAGTTGCCTTGGTCGCTCTGGCTCGGCCTGCAGGCAACCTGGAGCCACCAAACTTGGCATGCGCATGGCCAGAGCATCGCCCCAGGTGCTACCGTTGTCCGTTTCATCGTATCTTTTCGTGGGCCGGCGAGTCACACCAATGATCTACCGCCAAGTAAGTGTGAAATGGCAAAAGTGAATTGCTGTAGGCCATTTAGACCAGCAGTTGCCTTGGTTGCACTGGCTCAGCCTGCAGGAGAGCTGGAGACACCAAATTTGGCATGCGCATGGCCAGTGTATCGGTTAAGGTGCTGTCGTTGTCCGTTTCATCGTATCTTGTCGTGGGCCGGGATGTCACACCAATGAACTACCGCCAAGTAGGTGTGAAATGGCCAAAGTGAATTGCTATAGACCAGCAGTTGCCTTGGTCGCTCTGCCTCGGCCTGCAGGCAAGCTGGAGCCACCAAACTTGGCATGCGCATGGCTGGGTAATCGGTCTAGGTGCTGCCGTTCTCTGTTTTATCCTATCTTGTCGTGGGCCGGCGCGTCACACCAATGATCTACCGCCAAGTAAATGTGAAATGGCCAAAGTGAATTGCTGTAGGCCCCTTAGACCAGCAGTTCCCTTGGTCGCTCTGGCTCTGCTTGCAGGCAAGCTGGAGCCACCAAACTTGGCATGCGCATGGCCAGGGGATTGGTCCAGGAGCTTCCGTTGTCCGTTTCATTCTATCTTGTCGTGGGCCGGCGCGTCACACCAATAATCTACCGCCAAGTAAGTTTGAAATTGCCAAACTGAATTGCTGTAGGCCACTTAGACAAGCAGTTGCCTTGGTTGCTCTGGCTCGGCCTGCAGGCAAGCAGGAGCCACCAAACTTGGCATGCGCATGGCCGCAGGATCGGTCTAGGTGCTGCCGTTGTCTGTTATATCCTATCTTGTCCTGGGCCGGCGCGTCATACCACTGATCTCACGCCAAGTAAGTGTGAAATGGCCAAAGTGAAACGCTTTACGCCCATTAGACCAGCGGGTGCCTTGGTCGCACTGGCTCGGCCTGCAGGCAAGATGGAGCCACCAAACTTAACATCCCATGGCCAGAGGATAGGTCTACGTGCTGCCGTTGTCCGTTTCATCCTATCTTGTCGTGGGCCGGCGCGTCAAACCAATGATCTACCGCAGAGTAAGTGTGAAATGGCCAAAGTGAATTTCTGTAGACGAGCAGTTGCCTTGGTCACTCTGGCTCGGCCTGCAGGCAAGAACGAGCCACCAAACTTGGCATGCGCATGGCTGGAGGATCGGTCTAGGTGCTGCTGTTGTCCGTTTCCTCGTATCTTGTCGTGGGCCGGCGCGTCACACCAATGATCTACAGCCAAGTAAGTGTGAAATGGCCAAAGTGAATTGCTGTAGGCCCCTTAGACAAGCAGTTGCCTTGGTCGATCTGACTCGGCCTGCAGGCAAGCTGGTGCCACCAAACTTGGCATGCCCATGGCCAGAGGATCGGTCTAGGTACTGCCGTTGTTTGTTTCATCGTATCTTGTCGTGGGCCGGCGCCTCACACCAATGATCTACAGCCAAGTAAGTGTGAAATGGCCAAAGTGAATTGCTGTAGACCAGCAGTTGTCTTGGTCGCTCTAGCTCGGTCTGCAGGCAAGCTGGAGCCACCAAATTTGGCATGCGCATGGCCAGAGCATCGTTCTAGGTGCTGTAGTTCTCTGTGTTTTTTCCTCTCTCTTCGTGGGCCGAAGCGTCACACCAATCATCTACCGCCAAGTAAGTGTGAAATGGCAACAGTGAATTGCTGTAGGCCCATTAGACAAGCAGTTGCCTTGGTCGCTCTGGTTCGGCCTGCAGGCAAGCTGGAGACACCAAACTTGGCATGCACATGGCCAGAGTAGCGGCCAAGGTGCTGTCGTTCTCCGGTTCATCCTATCTTCTCGTTGGCCGGCATGTCACACCATTGATCTACCGCGAAGTAAGTGTGAAATGGCCAAAGTGAATTGCTGTAGACAAGCAGTGTCCTTGGTCGCCCTGGATCGTCCTGCAGGAAAGAAGGAGCCAATAAACTTGGCATGCGCATGGCCGAGCAATCGGTCTAGGTGCTGCCGTTCTCTGTTTAGTCCTATCTTGTCGTGGGCCGGCGCGTCACACCAATGATCTACAGCCAAGTAAGTGTGAAATGGCCAAAGTGAATTACTGTAGGCCCGTTAGACAAGCAGTTGCCTTGGTCGATCTGGCTCGGCCTGCAGGCAAGCTGGAGCCACCAAACTTGGCATTCCTATGGCCAGAGAATCGGTCTAGGTACTGAAGTTGTTCGTTTCATCGTATCTTGTCGTGGGCCGGCGCGTCACACCAATGATCTACAGCCAAGTAAGTGTGAAGTGGCCAAAGTGAATTGCTGTAGACCTGCAGTTGTCTTGGTCGCTCTAGCTCGGCCTGCAGGCAAGCAGGAGCCACCAAACTTGGCATGCGCATGGCCAGAGCATCGCTCTAGGTGCTGCGGTTCTCTGTGTTTTTTCCTATCTTGTCGTGGGCCGGCGCGTCACACCAATCATCTACCGCAAAGTAAGTGTAAAATGGCAACAGTGAATTGCTGTAGACCAGCAGTTGCCTTGGTCGCTCTGGCTCGGACTGGCGGCAAGCTGGAGCCACCAAACTTGGCATGCGCATGGCCAGAGCATCGGCCCAGGTGCTGCCATTGTCCGATTGATCGTATCTTCTCGTGGGCCGGCGCGTCACACCAATGATCTACAGCCAAGTAAGTGTGAAATGGCCAAAGTGAATTGCTGTAGGCCCCTTAGACAAGCAGTTGCCTTGGTCGATCTGACTCGGCCTGCAGGCAAGCTGGAGCCACCAAACTTGGCATGCCCATGGCCAGAGAATTGGTCTAGGTACTGCCGTTGTTCGTTTCATCGTATCTTGTCGTGGGCCGGCGCGTCACACCAATGATCTACAGCCAAGTAAGTGTGAAATGGCCAAAGTGAATTGCTGTAGACCAGCAGTTGTCTTGGTCACTCTAGCTCGGCCTGCAGGCAAGCAGGAGCCACCAAACTTGGCATGCGCATGGCCAGAGCATCGGCTCAGGTGCTGCCTTTGTCTGTTTCATCGTATCTTTTCGTGGGCCGGTGCGTCACACCAATGATCTACCGCCAAGTAAGTGTGAAATGGCAAAAGTGAATTGCTGTAGGCCCCTTAGACAAGCAGTTGCCTTGGTCGCTCTGGTTCGGCCTGCAGGCAAGCTGGAGGCACCAAACTTGGCATGCACATGGCCAGAGTATCGGCCAAGGTGCTGTCGTTCTCCGGTTCATCCTATCTTCTCGTTGGCCGGCATATCACACCAATGATCTACCGCCAAGTAAGTGTGAAATGGCCAAAGTGAACTGATGTAGACCAGCAGATGCCTTGGTCGCTTTGGCTCGGCCAGAAGGCAAGCAGGAGCCACCAAACTTGGCATGCGTCTGGCCAGGGAATCGATCTAGGTGCTGCCGTTGCCTGTTTTTTCCTATCTTGTCGTGGGCCGGCGCGTCACACCAATCATCTACGGCAAAGTAAGTGTAAAATGGCAATAGTCAATTGCTGTAGACAAGCAGTTGTCTTGGTCGCTCTAGCTCGGTCTGCAGGCAAGCTGGAGCCACCAAATTTGGCATGCGCATGGCCAGAGCATCGTTCTAGGTGCTGTAGTTGTCTGTGTTTTTTCCTCTCTCTTCGTGGGCCGAAGCGTCACACCAATCATCTACCGCCAAGTAAGTGTGAAATGGCAAAAGTGAATTGCTGTAGCCCCAATAGACAAGCAGTTGCCTTGGTCGCTCTGGTTCGGCCTGCAGGCAAGATGGAGACACCAAACTTGGCATGCACATGGCCAGAGTAGCGGCCAAGGTGCTGTCGTTCTCCGGTTCATCCTATCTTCTCGTTGGCCGGCATGTCACACCATTGATCTACCGCCAAGTAAGTGTGAAATGGCCAAAGTGAATTGCTGTAGACAAGCAGTTGCCTTGGTCGCCCTGGATCGTCCTGCAGGAAAGAAGGAGCCACTAAACTTGGCATGCGCATGGCCGAGCAATCGGTCTAGGTGCTGCCGTTCTCTGTTTTATCCTATCTTGTCGTGGGCCGGTGCGTCACACCAATGATCTACAGCCAAGTAAGTGTGAAATGGCCAAAGTGAATTACTGTAGGCCCGTTAGACAAGCAGTTGCCTTGGTCGATCTGGCTCGGCCTGCAGGCAAGCTGGAGCCACCAAACTTGGCATTCCTATGGCCAGAGAATCGGTCTAGGTACTGAAGTTGTTCGTTTCATCGTATCTTGTCGTGGGCCGGCGCGTCACACCAATGATCTACAGCCAAGTAAGTGTGAAGTGGCCAAAGTGAATTGCTGTAGACCAGCAGTTGTCTTGGTCGCTCTAGCTCGGCCTGCAGGCAAGCAGGAGCCACCAAACTTGGCATGCGCATGGCCAGAGCATCGCTCTAGGTGCTGCGGTTGTCTGTGTTTTTTCCTATCTTGTCGTGGGCCGGCGCGTCACACCAATCATCTACCGCAAAGTAAGTGTAAAATGGCAAAAGTGAATTGCTGTAGACCAGCAGTTGCCTTGGTCGCTCTGGCTCGGACTGGCGGCAAGCTGGAGCAACCAAACTTGGCATGCGCATGGCCAGGGCATCGGCCCAGGTGCTGCCATTGTCCGATTGATCGTATCTTCTCGTGGGCCGGCGCGTCACACCAATGATCTACAGCCAAGTAAGTGTGAAATGGCCAAAGTGAATTGCTGTAGACCAGCAGTTGTCTTGGTCACTCTAGCTCGGCCTGCAGAAAAGCAGGAGCCACCAAACTTGGCATGCGCATGGCCAGAACATCGGCTCAGGTGCTGCCTTTGTCTGTTTCATCGTATCTTTTCGTTGGCCGGCGCGTCACACCAATGATCTACCGCCAAGTAAGTGTGAAATGGCAAAAGTGAATTGCTTTAGGCCCCTTAGACAAGCAGTTGCCTTGGTCGCTCTGGTTCGGCCTGCAGGCAAGCTGGAGGCACCAAACTTGGCATGCACATGGCCAGAGTATCGGCCAAGGTGCTGTCGTTCTCCGGTTCATCCTATCTTCTCGTTGGCCGGCATATCACACCAATGATCTACCGCCAAGTAAGTGTGAAATGGCCAAAGTGAACTGATGTAGACCAGCAGATGCCTTGGTCGCTTTGGCTCGGCCTGAAGGCAAGCAGGAGCCACCAAACTTGGCATGCGTATGGCCAGGGAATCGATCTAGGTGCTGCCGTTGCATGTTTTTTCCTATCTTGTCGTGGGCCGGCGCGTCACACCAATCATCTACGGCAAAGTAAGTGTAAAATGGCAAAAGTCAATTTCTGTAGACAAGCAGTTGCCTTGGTCGCTCTGGCTCAGCCTGCAGGAAACCTGGAGCCACCAAACTTGGCATGCGCATGGCCAGAGCATTGGCCCAGGAACTATCGTTGTCCGATCATCGTATCTTTTCGTGGGCCGGCGAGTCACACCAATGATCTACCGCAAGGTAAGTGTGAAATGGCAGTAAGTGTGAAACCAGCAGTTGCCTTGGTCGCTGTGCCTCGGCCTGCAGGCAAGCTGGAGACACCAAACTTGGCATGCGCATGGCCAGCGTATCAGCCAAGGTGCTGTCATTGTCCGTTTCATCGTATCTTGTCGTGGGCCGGCGCGTCACACCAATGATCTACAGCCAAGTAAGTGTGAAATGGCCAAAGTGAATTGCTGTAGGCCCCTTAGACAAGCAGTGTCCTTTGTCGATCTGACTCGGCCTGCAGGCAAGCTGGAGCCACCAAACTTGGCATGCGCATGGCCAGAGCATTGGCCCAGGTGCTACCGTTGTCCGATCATCGTATCTTTTCGTGGGCCGGCGAGTCACACCAATGATCTACCGCCAAGTAAGTGTGAAATGGCAAAAGTGAATTGCTGTAGGCCATTTAGACCAGCAGTTGCCTTTGTCGCTGTGGCTCGGCCTGCAGGCAAGCTGGAGACACCAAACTTGGCATGCGCATGGCCAGCGTATTGGCCAAGGTGCTGTAGTTGTCCGTTTCATGGTATCTTCTCGTGGGCCGGGATGTCACACCAATGATCTACCGCCAAGTAAGTGTGAAATGGCCAAAGTGAATTGCTGTGCACCAGCAGATGCCTTGGTCGCTTTGGCTCGGCCTGAAGGCAAGGAGGAGCAACCAAACTTGTCATGCGTATGGCCAGGGAATCGATCTAGGTGCTGTCGATGTCTGTTTTATCGTATCTTGTCGTGGGCCGGCGCGTCACACCAATCATCTACCGCAAAGTAAGTGTAAAATGGCAAAAGTCAATTGCTGTAGACAAGCAGTTGCCTTGGTCGCTCTGGCTCGGCCTGCAGGCAACCTGGAGCCACCAAACTTGGCATGCGCATGGCCAGAGCATCGCCCCAGGTGCTACCGTTGTCCGTTTCATCGTATCTTTTCGTGGGCCGGCGAGTCACACCAATGATCTACCGCCAAGTAAGTGTGAAATGGCAAAAGTGAATTGCTGTAGGCCATTTAGACCAGGAGTTGCCTTGGTTGCACTGGCTCGGCCTGCAGGAGAGCTGGAGACACCAAATTTGGCATGCGCATGGCCAGTGTATCGGCCAAGGTGCTGTCGTTGTCCGTTTCATCGTATCTTCCCGTGGGCCAGGATGTCACACCAATGATCTACCGCCAAGTAGGTGTGAAATGACCAAAGTGAATTGCTATAGACCAGCAGTTGCCTTGGTCGCTCTGCCTCGGCCTGCAGGCAAGCTGGAGCCACCAAAATTGGCATGCGCATGGCCAGATGATCGATCTAGGTGCTGTCGTTGTCCGTTTTATCCTATCTTCTCGCGGGCCGGCGCCTCACACCAATGATCTACCGCCAAGTAAGTGTGAAATGGCCAAAGTGAATTGCTGTAGACAACCAGTTGCCTTGGTCGCTTTGGATCGTCCTGCAGGAAAGCAGGAGCCACCAAACTTGGCATGCGCAATGCCGGGTAATTGGTCTAGGTGCTGCCGTTCTCTGTTTTATCCTATCTTGTCGTGGGCCGGCGCGTCACACCAATGATCTACCGCCAACTAAGTGTGAAATGGCAAAAGTGAATTGCTGTAGGCCCCTTATACCAGCAGATCCCTTGGTCGCTCTGGCTCTGCCTGCAGGCAAGCTGGAGCCACCAAACTTGGCATGCGCATGGCCAGGGGATTGGTCCAGGAGCTTCCGTTGTCCGTTTCATTCTATCTTGTCGTGGGCCGGCGCGTCACACCAATAATCTACCGTCAAGTAATTGTGAAATGGCCAAAGTGAATTGCTGTAGACCAGATGTTGCTTTGGTCGCTCTGGCTCGGCCTGCAGGCAAGTAGGAGCAACCAAACTTGGCATGCGCATGGCCCGAGGATCGGTCTAGGTACTGCCGTTGTCCATTTTATCCAATCTTGTCGTGGACCGGCGCGTCACACCAATGATCTACCGCCAAGTAAGTGTGAAATGGCCAAAGTGAATTCCTGTAGACCAGCAGTTCCCTGTCGCTCTGGCTCGGCCTGCAGGCAAGCTGGAGCATCCAAACTTGGCATGCGCATGTCCGGATGATCGGTCGAGGAGCTGCCGTTTTCCGTTTCATCCTATTTTCTCGTGGGCCGGCGCGTCACACCAATGATCTACCGCCAAGTAAGTGTGAAATGGCCAAAGTGAATTGCTGTAGGCCCCTTAGACAAGCAGTTGCCTTGGACGCTCTGCCTCGGCCTGTAGGCAAGGAGGAGCCACCAAACTTCGCATGCGCATGGCCGGGTACTGTAGGCCCCTTAGACCAGCGTATGCCCTTGTCGCTTTGGATTGGCCTGCAGGTAAGTTGAACTCACCAAACTTGGCATGCGCATGGACAGAGGATCGGTCTGGGAGCTGCCGTTATCCGTTTCATCCTATCTTGTCGTGGGCCGGCGCGTCATACCAATGAACTTCCGCCAAGTAGGTGTGAAATGCCCAAAGTGAATTGCTGTAGACCAGCAGTTGCCTTGGTCGCTCTGACTCAACCTGCAGGCATACAGGAGCCACCAAACTTCGCATGCGCATGGCCGGAGGATCGGTCTAGGTGCTGCCGTTGTCCGTTTCATCCTATCTTGTCGTGGGCCGGCGCGTCACACCAATGATCTACCGCCAAGAAAGTGTGAAGTGGCAAAAGTGAATTGCTGTAGACAAGCAGTTGCCTTGGTCGCTCTGGCTCGGCCTGCAGGCAGCTGGAGCTACCAAAGTTGGCATGCCGATGGCCGGAGGATCGGTCGAGGAGCTGCTGTTCTCCGTTTAATCCTATTTTGTCGTGGGCCGGCGCGTCACACCAATGATCTACCGCCAAGTAAGTGTGAAATGGCCAAAGTGAATTGCTGTAGGTCCCTTAGACAAGCAGTTGCCTTGGACGCTGTGCCTCGGCCTGTAGGCAAGGAGGAGCCACCAAACTTCGCATGCGCATGGCCGGGTAATCGGTCTAGGTGCTGCCGTGTTCCGTTTTATCCTATCTTGTCGTGGGCCGGAACGTCACACCAATGATCTACTGCCAAGTAAGTGTGAAATGGCTAAAGTGAATTGCTGTAGGTCCCTTAGACCAGTAGTTGCCTTGGTCGCCCTGGCTCGCCCTGCAGGCAAGCAGGAGCCACCAAACTTGGCATGCGCATGGCCGAAGAATCGGTCTAGGTGCTGCTGTTTTCCGTTTTATTTTATCTGGTCGTGGGCCGGCGCGTCACACCAATGATCTACCGCCAAGTAAGTGTGAAATGGCTAAAGTAAATTGCTGTAGACCAGCCGTTGCCTTGGTCGCTCTGGCTCGGCCTGGTGGCAAGCTGGAGCCACCAAACTTAACATGCGCATGGCGAGCGGATCGGTCTAGGTGCTGCCGTTTTCTGTTTCATCCTAACTTGTCGTGGGCCTTCGCGTCACACCAATGATCTACCGCCAAGTAAGTGTGAAATGGCCAAAGTGAATTGCTGTAGACCAGCAGTTGCCTTGGTCGCTCTGGCTCGGCCTGCAGGCAAGCAGGAGCAACCAAACTTGGCATGCCCATTGCCGAAGGATCGGTCTAGATGCTGCCGTTTTCCGCTTCAACCTATTTTTTTGTGGGACGGGGCGTCACACCAATGATCTACCGCCAAGTAAGTGTGAAATGGCCAAAGTGAATTGCTGTAGACCAGCAGTTGCCTTGGTCGCTCTGGCTCGGCCTGCAGGCAAGCAGGAGCAACCAAACTTGGCATGCCCATTGCCGAAGGATCGGTCTAGATGCTGCCGTTTTCCGCTTCAACCTATTTTTTTGTGGGACGGGGCGTCACACCAATGATCTACCGCCAAGTAAGTGTGAAATGGCCAAAGTGAATTGCTGTACACCAGCAGTTGCCTTGGTCCCTCTGGCTCGGTCTTTCGGCAAGCAGGAGCCACTAAACTTGGCATGCCCATGGACAGAGGATTGCAGGCAAGCAGTAGCCACCAAACTTGGCATGTTCATGGCTTGAGAATTGCTTGCCCATGGCCGCATGATCGGTCTAGGTGCTGCCGTTGTCCGTTTTGTCCTATCTTGTCGTGGGCCGGCGCGTCACACCAATCATCTACCGCCAAGTAAGTGTGAAATGGCCAAAGTGAATTGCTGTAGGCCCCTTAGACCAGCAGTTGCCATGGTCGCTCTGGCTCGGCCTGCAGGCAAGCTGGAGCCACCAAACTTGGCATGCCCATGGACAAAGAATTGGTCTAGGTGCTGCCGTTGTCCGTTTCATCCTATCTTTTCGTGGGCCGGCGCGTCACACCAATGATCTACCGCCAAGTAAGTGTGAAATGGCTAAAGTGAATTGCTGTAGGCCCCTTAGACCAGCAGTTGCCATGGTTGCTCTGGCTCGGCCTGCAGGCAAGCTGCAGCCACCAAACTTGGCATGCGCATGGCCAGAGGTTCGGTCTAGGTGCTGCCGTTGTCCTTTTCAACCTATCTTGTCGTGGGCGGCGCGTCACACCAATGATCTACCGCCAAGTAAGTGTGAAATGGCCAAAGTGAATTGCTGTAGACAAGCAGTTGCCTTGGTCCCTCTGCCTCGGCCCAGAGGCAAGCAGGAGCAACCTAACTTGCCATGCGCATGACCGGAGGATCGGTCTAGGTGCTGTCGTTTTCCGTTTCATCCTATCTTGTCGTCGGCCGGAACGTAAAACCAAAGATCTACCGCCAAGTAAGTGTGAAATGGCCAAAGTGAATTCATGTAGACCAGCAGTTGCCTTCGTCGCTCTGGCTCGGCCTACAGGAGAGCACGAGCAACGCAACTTGGCATGGGCATGGCCGGGTTATCGGTCTAGGTACTGCTTTTGTCCGTTTCATCTTTTCATTTCATCTTGTCGTGGGCCGGCGGGTCACACCAATGATCTACCGCCAAGTAAGTGTGAAATGGCCAAAGTGAATTGCTGTAAACCATTAGTTGCCATGGTCGCTCAGGCTCGGCCTGCTGGCAAGCAGGAGCCACCAAACTTGGCATGCTCATGGCCGCAGGATAGGTCTAGCTGCTGCCGTTGTCCGCTTTATCCTATCTTGTCGTGGGCCGGCGCGTCACACCAATGATCTACCGCCAAGTAAGTGTGAAATGGGCAAAGTAAATTGCTGTAGGCCCCTTAGACCATCGGTTGCCTTGGTCGCTCTGGCGCGGCCTGCAGGCAAGCTGGAGCCACCAAACTTAACATGCCCATGGCCAGAGGATCGGTCTACGTGCTGCCGTTGTCCGTTTCATCCTATCTTGTCGTGGGCCGGCTTGTCACGCCAATGATCTACCGCCAAGTAAGTGTGAAATGGCCAAAGTGAATTGCTGTAGACCAGCAGTTTCCATGGTCGCTGAGGCTCGGCCTGCTGGCAACCAGGAGCCACCAAACTTGGCATGCTATCGGCCGCAGGATAGGTCTAGCTGCTGCCGTTGTCCGCTTTATCCTATCTTGTCGTGGGCCGGCGCGTCACACCAATGATCTACCGTCAAGTAAGTGTGAAATGGGCAAAGTAAATTGCTGTAGGCCCCTTAGACCAGCCGTTGCCTTGGTCGCTCTGGCTCGGCCTGGTGGCAAGCTGGAGCCAGCAAACTTAACATGCGCATGGCGAGCGGATCGGTCTAGGTGCTGCCGTTTTCTGTTTCATCCTAACTTGTCGTGGGCCTTCGCGTCACACCAATGATCTACCGCCAAGTAAGTGTGAAATGGCCAAAGTGAATTGCTGTAGACCAGCAGTTGCCTTGGTCGCTCTGGCTCGGCCTGCAGGCAAGCAGGAGCAACCAAACTTGGCATGCCCATTGCCGAAGGATCGGTCTAGATGCTGCCGTTTTCCGCTTCAACCTATTTTTTTGTGGGACGGGGCGTCACACCAATGATCTACCGCCAAGTAAGTGTGAAATGGCCAAAGTGAATTGCTGTAGACCAGCAGTTGCCTTCGTCTTTCTGGCTCGGCCTGCAGGCAAGCAGTAGCCACCAAACTTGGCATGCTCATGGCTTGAGAATTGCTCTAGGTGCTGCCATTGTCCGTTTCATCCTATCTTTTCGTGGGCCGGCGTGTCACACCAATGATCTACCGCCAAGTAAGTGTGAAATGGCTAAAGTGAATTGCTGTAGGCCCCTTAGACCAGTAGTTGCCTCGGTCGTTCTGGCTCGGCTTCCAGGCATGCTGGAGCCACCAAACTTCGCATGCCCTTGGCCAGATGAACGGTCCAGGTGCTGCCGTTGTCCGTTTCATCCTATCTTGTCGTGGGCCGGCGCATCACACCAATGATCTACCGCCAATTAAGTGTGAAATGGCAAAAGTGAATTGCTGTAGACCAGCAGTTTCCTTCGTCGCTCTGGCTCGGCGTGTAGGCAAGCAAGAGCCACCAAACTTGGCGTTCGCATGGCCGGATGATCGGTCTAGGTGCTGCCGTTCTCTGTTTTATCCTATCTTGTCGTGGGCCGGCGCGTCACACAAATGATCTACCGCCAAGTAAGTGTGAAATGGCCAAAGTGAATTGCTGTAGGCCCCTTAGACAAGCAGTTGCCTTGGACGCTCTGCCTCGGCCTGCAGGAAAGCTGGAGCCACGAAACTTGGCATGCGCATGGCCATAGGATCGGTCTAGGTGCTGCCGTTGTCTGTTTCATCCTATCTTTTCGTGGACCGGCGCGTCACACCAATGATCTTCCGCCAAATAAGTGTGAAATGGGCAAAGTGAATTGCTGTAGACCAGCAGTTGCCTTGGTCGCTCTGGCTCGGCCTGCAGGCAAGTAGGAGCAACCAAACTTGGCATGCGCATGGCCGGGCGATTGGTCTAGGTACTGTCGTTGTCTGTTTCATCCTATCTTGTCGTGGGCCGGCACGTCACACCAATGATCTACCGCCAAGTAAGGGTGAAATGGCCAAAGTGAATTGCTGTAGGCCCCTTAGACAAGCAGTTGCCTATGACGCTCTGCCTCGGCCTGCAGGAAAGCTGGAGCCACGAAACTTGGCATGCGCATGGCCATAGGATCGGTCTAGGTGCTGCCGTTGTCTGTTTCATCCTATCTTGTCGTGGGCCGACGCGTCACACCAATGATCTACCACCAAGTAAGTGTGAAATGGGCAAAGTGAATTGCTGTATACCAGCAGTTGCTTCGGTCGCCCTGGCTCGGCCTGCAGGCAAGCAGGACCCACCAAACTTGGCATGCGCATGGCCGGGGGATCGGTCTAGGTGCTGCCGTTATCCGTTTGATCCTTTGTTGTCCTGGGCCGGCACGTCACTCCAATGATCTACCCCCAAGTAAGTGTGAAATGGCCAAAGTGAATTGCTGTAGGCCCATGAGCCCAGCAGTTGCCTTGGTCGCTCTGGCTCGGTTTGCAGGCGAGCCAAAGCGACCAAACTTGGCATGCGTATGGCCAGAGGTTCGGTCTAGGTGCTGGGGTTGTCGGTTTCATCGTATTTTGTCGTGGGCCGGCGGGTCACACCAATGATCTACCGCCAAGTACGTGTTAAATGGCAAAAGTGAATTGCTGTAGAGCAGCAGTTGCTTTTGTCGCACTGGCTCGTCCTGCAGGCAAGGTGGAGCCACCAAACTTGGCATGCTCTTGGCCAGAGCATTGGTCTAGGTGCTGCCGTTGTCCGTTTCATCCCATCTTGTCATGGGCTGGCGCGTCACAACAATGATCTACCGCCAAGTAAGTGTGAAATGGCCAAAGTGAATTGCTTTAGGCCTCTTAGACCAGCAGTTGCCCTTGTCGCTCTGGCTAGGCCTTCAGGCAAGCTGGAGCCACCAAACTTGGCATGCGCATGGCCAGTTGTTCGGTCTAGGTGCTGCCGTTGTCCGTTTCATCCTATCTTGTCGTGGGCGGCGCGTCACACCAATGATCTACCGCCAAGTAAGTGTGAAATGGCCAAAGTGAATTGCTGTAGACCAGCAGTTGCCTTGGTCCCTCTGCCTCGGCCCAGAGGCAAGCAGGAGCAACCGAACTTGGCATGCGCATGACCGGAGGATCGGTCTAGGTGCTGTCGTTTTCCGTTTCATCCTATCTTGTCGTCGGCCGGAACGTAAAACCAAAGATCTACCGCCAAGTAAGTGTGAAATGGCCAAAGTGAATTCCTGTAGACCAGCAGTTGCCTTGGTCGCTCTGGTCGGCCTGCAGGAGAGCACGAGCAACGCAACTTGGCATGGGCATGGCCGGGTGATCGGTCTAGGTACTGCTGTTCTCCGTTTCATCTTATCTTGTCGTGGGCTGGCGCGTCACACCAATGATCTACCGCCAAGTAAGTGTGAAATGGCCCAAGTGAATTGCTGTAAACCATTAGTTGCCATGGTCGCTCAGGCTCGGCCTGCTGGCAAGCAGGAGCCACCAAACTTGGCATGCTCATGGCCGCAGGATAGGTCTAGCTGCTGCCGTTGTCCGCTTTATCCTATCTTGTCGTGGGCCGGCGCGTCTTACCAATGATCTACCGCCAGGTAAGTGTGAAATGGGCAAAGTAAATTGCTGTAAACCATTAGTTGCCATTGTCGCTCAGGCTCGGCCTGCTGGCAAGCAGGAGCCACCAAACTTGGCATGCTCATGGCCGCAGGATAGGTCTAGCTGCTGCCGTTGTCCGCTTTATCCTATCTTGTCGTGGGCCGGCGCGTCACACCAATGATCTACCGCCAATTAAGTGTGAAATGGGCAAAGTAAATTGCTGTAGTCCCCTTAGACCAGCGGTTGCCTTGGTCGCTCTGGCGCGGCCTGCAGGCAAGCTGGAGCCACCAAACTTAACATGCGCATGGCCAGAGGATTCGTCTACGTGCTGCCGTTGTCCGTTTCATCCTATCTTGTCGTGGGCCGGCGCGTCACACCAATGATCTACCGCCAAGTAAGTGTGAAATGGCCAAAGTGAATTGCTGTAGACCAGCAGTTTCCATGGTCGCTCAGGCTCGGCCTGCTGGCAAGCAGGAGCCACCAAACTTGGCATGCTCATGGCCGCAGGATAGGTCTAGCTGCTGCCGTTGTCCCCTTTATCCTATCTTGTCGTGGGCCGGCGCGTCACACCAATGATCTACCGCCAAGTAAATGTGAAATGGCCAAAGTGAATTGCTGTAGACCAGCAGTTCCCTTGGTCTTTCTGGCTCGGCCTGCAGGCAAGGAGTAGGCACCAAACTTGGCATGCTCATGGCTTGAGAATTGCTCTAGGTGCTGCCGTTGTCCGTTTCACCCTATCTTTTCGTGGGCCGGCGCGTCACACCAATGATCTACCGCCAAGTAAGTGTGAAATGGCTATAGTGAATTGCCGTAGGCCCTTTAGACCAGTAGTTGCCTTGGTCGTTCTGGCTCGGCTTCCAGGCATGCTGGGGCCACCAAACTTCGCATGCCCTTGGCCAGATGAACGGTCCAGGTGCTGCCGTTGTCCGTTTCATCCTATCTTGTCGTGGGCCGGCGCGTCACACCAATGATCTACCGCCAATTAAGTGTGAAATGGCAAAAGTGAATTGCTGTAGACCAGCAGTTTCCTTCGTCGCTCTGGCTCGGCGTGTAGGCAAGCAAGAGCCACCAAACTTGGCGTGCGCATGGCCGGATGATCGGTCTAGGTGCTGTTGTTGTCTGTTTTATCCTATCTTGTCGTGGGCCGGCGCGTCACACAAATGATCTACCGCCAAGTAAGTGTAAAATGGCCAAAGTGAATTGCTGTAGGCCCCTTAGACAAGCAGTTGCCTTGGACGTTCTTCCTCGGCCTGCAGGAAAGCTGGAGCCACGAAACTTGGCATGCGCATGGCCATAGGATCGGTCTAGGTGCTGCCGTTTCCGTTTTGTCCTATCTTGTCGTGGGCCGGCGCGTCACACCAATCATCTACCGCCAAGTAAGTGTGAAATGGCCAAAGTGAATTGCTGTAGGCCCCTTAGACCAGCAGTTGCCATGGTCGCTCTGGCTCGGCCTGCAGGCAAGCTGGAGCCACCAAACTTGGCATGCCCATGGACAGAGGATTGGTCTAGGTGCTGCGGTTGTCCGTTTCATCGTATCTTGTCTTGGGCTGGCGTGTCCCACCAATGGTCTACCGCAAAGTAAGTGTGAAATGGCCAAAGTGAATTGCTGTAGGCCCCTTACACCAGCCGTTGCCTTGGTCGCTCTGGCTCGGCCTAGTGGCAAGCTGGAGACACCAAACTTAACATGCGCATGGCGAGCAGATCGGTCTAGGTGCTGCCGTTTTCCGTTTCATCCTATCTTGTCGTGGGCCTTCGCGTCACACCAATGATCTACTGCCAAGTAAGTGTGAAATGGCCAAAGTGAATTGTTTTAGACCAGCAGTTGCCTTGGTCGCTCTGGCTCGGCCTGCAGGCAAGCAGGAGCCACCAAACTTGGCATGCGCATGGCCAGAAGATCGGTCTAGGAGCTGCCGTTGTCTGTTTGATCCTATCTTGTCCTGGGCCGGCGCGTCACACCAATGATCTACCGCCTAGTAAGTGTGAAATGGCCAAAGTGAATTGCTGTAGACCAGCAGTTGCCTCGGTCGCCCTGGCTCGGCCTGCAGGCAAGCAGGAGCCACCAAACTTGGAATGCGCATGGCCGGGGGATCGGTCTAGGTGCTACCGTTATCCGTTTGATCCTCTGTTGTCCTGGGCCGGCACGTCAACCCAATGATCTACCACCAAGTAAGTGTGAAATGGCCAAAGTGAATTGCTGTAGGTCCATGAGCCCAGCACTTGCCTTGGTCGCTCTGGCTCGGGTTGCAGGCAAGCCGAAGCGACCAAACTTGGCATGCGTATTGCCAGAGGTTCGGTCTAGGTGCTGGGGTTTTTGGGTTTCATCCTATTTTGTCGTGGGCCGGCGGGTCACACCAATGATCTACCGCCAAGTAAGTGTTAAATGGCAAAAGTGGATTGCTGTAGAGCAGCAGTTGCTTTTGTCGCTCTGGCTCGTCCTGCAGGCAAGGTGGAGCCACCAAACTTGGCATGCTCTTGGCCAGAGCATTGGTCTAGGTGCTGCCGTTGTCCGTTTCATCCTATCTTGTCATTGGCTGGCGCGTCACAACAATGATCTACCGCCAAGTAAGTGTGAAATGGCCAAAGTGAATTGCCTTAGGCCCCTTAGACCAGCAGTTGCCCTTGTCGCTCTGGCTAGGCCTTCAGGCAAGCTGGAGCGACCAAACTTGGCATGCGCATGGCCAGAGGTTCGGTCTAGGTGCTGCCGTTGTCCGTTTCAACCTATCTTGTCGTGGGCGTCGCGTCATACCAATGATCTACCGCCAAGTAAGTGTGAAATGGCCAAAGTGAATTCCTGTAGACCAGCAGTTGCCTTGGTCGCTCTGGCTCGGCCTGCAGGAGAGCACGAGCAACGCAACTTGGCATAGGCATGGCCAGGTGATCGGTCTAGGTACTGCTTTTGTCGGTTTCATCCTATCTTGTCGTGGGCCGGCGGGTCACACCAATGATCTACCGCCAAGTAAGTGTGAAATGGCCAAAGTGAATTGCTGTAAACCATTAGTTGCCATGGTCGCTCAGGCTCGCCCTGCTGGCAAGCAGGAGCCACCAAACTTGGCATGCTCATGGGTGCAGGATAGGTCTAGATGCTGCCGTTGTCCGCTTTATCCTATCCTGTCGTGGGCCGGCGCGTCACACCAATGATCTACCGCCAAGTAAGTGTGAAATGGGCAAAGTAAATTGCTGTAGGCCCCTTAGACCAGCGGTTGCCTTGGTCGCTCTGGCGCGGCCTGCAGGCAAGCTGGAGCCACCAAACTTAACATGCGCATGGCCAGAGGATACGTCTACGTGCTGCCGTTGTCCGTTTCATCCTATCTTGTCGTGGGCCAGCGCGTCACGCCAATGATCTACCGCCAAGTAAGTGTGAAATGGCCAAAGTGAATTGCTGTAGACCAGCAGTTTCCATGGTCGCTCAGGCTCGGCCTGCTGGCAAGCAGGAGCCACCAAACTTGGCATGCTCATGGCCGCAGGATAGGTCTAGCTGCTGCCGTTGTCCCCTTTATCCTATCTTGTCGTGGGCCGGCGCGTCACACCAATGATCTACCGACAAGTAAGTGTGAAATGGCCAAAGTGAATTGCTGTAGACAAGCAGTTGCCTTGGTCTTTCTGGCTCGGCCTGCAGGCAAGCAGTAGCCACCAAACTTGGCATGCTCATGGCTTGAGAATTGCTCTAGGTGCTGCCGTTGTCCGTTTCAT
Source organism: Meandrina meandrites (assembly GCA_963693305.1). Lineage (NCBI taxonomy): Eukaryota > Metazoa > Cnidaria > Anthozoa > Scleractinia > Meandrinidae > Meandrina > Meandrina meandrites. The sequence continues at coordinate 865,389 of OY855913.1, read as the reverse complement.
CCTATCTTTTCGTGGGCCAGCGCGTCACACCAATGATCTACCGCCAAGTAAGTGTGAAATGGCTAAAGTGAATTGCTGTAGGCCCCTTAGACCAGTAGTTGCCTTGGTCGTTCTGGCTCGGCTTCCAGGCATGCTGGAGCCTCCAAACTTCGCATGCCCTTGGCGAGATGAACGGTGCAGGTGCTGCCGTTGTCCGTTTCATCCTATCTTGTCGTGGGCCGGCGCGTCACACCAATGATCTACCGCCAATTAAGTGTGAAATGGCAAAAGTGAATTGCTGTAGACCAGTAGTTTCGTTCGTCGCTCTGGCTCGGCGTGTAGGCAAGCAGGAGCCACCAAACTTGGCGTGCGCATGGCCGGATGATCGGTCTAGGTGCTGCCGTTGTCTGTTTTATCCTATCTTGTCGTGGGCCGGCGCGTCACACAAATGATCTACCGCCAAGTAAGTGTGAAATGGCCAAAGTGAATTGCTGTATGCCCCTTAGACAAGCAGTTGCCTTGGACGCTCTGCCTCGGCCTGCAGGAAAGCTGGAGCCACGAAACTTGGCATGCGCATGGCCATAGGATCGGTCTAGGTGCTGCCGTTGTCTGTTTCATCCTATCTTGTCGTGGGACGGCGCTTCACACCAATGATCTTCCGCCAAATAAGTGTGAAATGGGCAAAGTGAATTGCTGTAGACCAGCAGTTGCCTTGGTCGCTCTGGCTCGGCCTGCAGGCAAGCAGGAGCAACCAAACTTGGCATGCGCATGGCTGGGCGATTGGTCTAGGTACTGTCGTTGTCTGTTTCATCCTATCTTGTCGTGGGCCGGCACGTCACACCAATGATCTACAGCCAAGTAAGTGTGAAATGGCCAAAGTGAATTGCTGTAGGCCCCTTAGACAAGCAGTTGCCTTGGACCCTCTGCCTCGGCCTGCAGGAAAGCTGGAGCCACGAAACTTGGCATGCGCATGGCCATAGGATCGGTCTAGGTGCTGCCGTTGTCTGTTTCATCCTATCTTGTCGTGGGCCGACGTATCACACCAATGATCTACCACCAAGTAAGTGTGAAATGGCCAAAGTGATTTGCTGTAGACAAGCAGTTGCCTTCGTCGCTCTGGGTCGGCCTGCAGGCAATTAGGAGCCACGAAAGTTGGCATGCGCATGGCCGGGTTTCGGTCTAGGTGCTGCCGTTGTCCGTTTCATCCTATCTTGTCGTGGGCCGGCGCGTCACACCAATGATCTTCCGCCAAATAAGTGTGAAATGGGCAAAGTGAATTGCTGTAGACCAGCAGTTGCCATGGTCGCTCTGGCTCGGTTTGCGTGCAAGCAGGAGCGACCAAACTTGGCTTGCCCATGGCCGCATGATTGGTCTAGGTGCTGCCGTTGTCCGTTTTGTCCTATCTTGTCGTGGGCCAGCGCGTCACACCAATCATCTACCGCCAAGTAAGTGTGAAATGGCCAAAGTGAATTGCTGTAGGCCCCTTAGACCAGCAGTTGCCATGGTCGCTCTGGCTCGGCCTGCAGGCAAGCTGGAGCCACCAAACTTGGCATGCCCATGGACAGAGGATTGGTCTAGGTGCTGCGGTTGTCCGTTTCATCCTATCTTGTCGTGGGCCGGCGTGTCGCACCAATGGTCTACCGCCAAGTAAGTGTGAAATGGCCAAAGTGAATTGCTGTAGGCCCCTTAGACCAGCCGTTGCCTTGGTCGCTCTGGCTCGGCCTGGTGGCAAGCTGGAGCCACCAAACTTAACATTCGCATGGCCAGAGGTTCGGTCTAGGTGCTGGGGTTGTCGGTTTCATCCTATTTTTTTGTGGGACGGCGGGTCACACCAATGATCTACCGCCAAGTAAGTGTTAAATGGCCAAAGTGAATTGCTGTAGACCAGCAGTTGCCTTGGTCCCTCTGGCTCGGCCTTTCGGGAAGCAGGAGCCACTAAACTTGGCATGCTCATGGCCGCGAAATCGGTCTAGGTGCTCCCGTTGTCCGTTTCATCCTATCCAGCCGTTGCCTTGGTCGCTCTGGCTCGGTTTGCAGGCAAGCCGAAGCGACCAAACTTGGTATGCGTATGGCCAGAGGTTCGGTCTAGGTGCTGGGGTTGTCGGTTTCATCCTATTTTTTGGTGGGACGGCGGGTCACACCAATGATCTACCGCCAAGTAAGTGTTAAATGGCCAAAGTGAATTGCTGTAGACCAGCAGTTGCCTTGGTCCCTCTGGCTCGGCCTTTCGGGAAGCAGGAGCCACTAAACTTGGCATGCTCATGGCCGCGAAATCGGTCTAGGTGCTCCCGTTGTCCGTTTCATCCTATCTTGTCGTGGGCCGGCGCGTCACACCAATGATCTACCGCCAAGTAAGTGTGAAATGGCCAAAGTGAATTGCTGTAGACAAGCAGTTGCCTTGGTCGATCTCGCTCGGCCTGCAGGCAAGCAGTAGCCACCAACCTTGGCATGCTCATGGCCGAAGGATCGGTCTAGGTACTGTCGTTGTCTGTTTCATCCTATCTTGTCGTGGGCCGGCACGTCACACCAATGATCTACCGCCAAGTAAGTGTATAAAGGCTAAAGTGAATTGCTGTAGGCCCCTTAGACCAGGAGTTGCCTTGGTCGCTCTGGCTCGGTTTGCAGGCAAGCTGGAGCCACCAAACTTCGCATGCCCATGGCCAGATAAATGGTCTAGGTGCTGCCGTTGTCCGTTTCATCCTATCTTGTCTTGGGCCGGCGCGTCACACCAATGTCTACCGCCAAGTAAGTGTGAAATGGCCAAAGTGAATTCCTGTAGACCAGCAGTTGCCTTGGTCGCTCTGGCTCGGTTTGCGTGCAAGCAGTAGCGACCAAACTTGGCTTCCCATGGCCGGATGATCGGTCTAGGTGCTGCCGTTGTCCGTTTTGTCCTATCTTGTCGTGGGCGGGCGCGTCAAACCAATGATCTACCGCAGGGCAAGTGTAAAATGGCCAAAGTGAATTGCTGTAGACCAGCAGTTGCCCTTGTCGCTCTGGCTCGGTCTGCAGGCAAGCTGGAGCCACGATACTTGGCATTCGTATGGCTAGGTGATTGGTCTAGGCGCTGCCGTTGTCCGTTTCATCCTATCTTTTCGTGGGCCGGCGCGTCACACCAATGATCTACCGCCAAGTAAGTCTGAAATGGCCAAACTGAATTGCTGTAGGCCACTTAGACAAGCAGTTGCCTTGGTTGCTCTGGCTCGGCCTGCAGGCAAGCAGGAGCCACCAAACTTGGCATGCGCATGGCCGCAGGATCGGTCTAGGTGCTGCCGTTGTCTGTTATATCCTATCTCTTCCTGGGCCGGCGCGTCATACCACTGATCTCACGCCAAGTAAGTGTGAAATGGCCAAAGTGAATTGCTGTAGGTCCCTTAGACCAGCAGTTGCCTTGGTCACTCTGGCTCGACCTGGAGGCAAGCTGGAGCCACCATACTTTTCATGCGCATTGCCAGAGAATCGGTCTAGACGCTGCCGTTGTCCGTTTCATCCTATCTTCTCGTGGGCCGGCGCGTCACACCAATGATCTACCGCCAAGTAAGTGTGAAATGGCCAAAGTGAGTTGCTGTAGGCCCCTTAGACCAGAAGTTGCCTTGGTCACTCTAGCTCGGCCTGCAGGCAAGCTGGAGCCACCATACTTGTCATGTGCATGGCCAGGGGATTGGTCTAGGTGCTGCCGTTGTCCGTTTCATCCTATCTTTTCGTGGGCCGGCGCGTCACACCAATGATCTACCGCCAAGTAAGTGTGAAATGGCAAAAGCTAATTGCTGTAGGCCCCTTAGACCAGCAGTTGCGTTGGTCGCTCTAGCTCGGCCTCGATACAACGTGGAGCCACCACACTTGGCATGCCTATGGCCGGAGGATTGGTCTAGGTGCTGCCGTTGTCTGTTTCATCCTATGTTGTCGTTGGCCGGCGTGTCATACCAATGATCTACCGCCAAGTAAGTTTGAAATGGCCAAAGTGAATTGCTGTAGGCCCCTTAGACCAGCAGTGTCCTTGATCGCTCTGGCTCGGCTTGCAGGCAAGCTGGAGCCACCAAACTTAACATTCGCATGGCCGTAGGATCGGTCTAGGTGTTGCCGTTGTCCGTTTCATCCTATCTTGTCGTGGGCCGGCGTGTCACACCAATACTGTACCGCCAAGTGAGTGTGAAATGGCCAAAGTGAATTGCCGTAGGCCCCTTACACCAGCAGTTGCGTTGATCTCTCTGGCTCGGCCTGCAGGCAAGTTGGAGCCACCAAACTTAACATGTGCATGGCCGGAGGATCGGTCTAGGTGGCGCCGTTGTCCGTTTCATCCTATCTTGTCGTGGACCGGCGCGTCACACCAATGATCTACCGCCAAGTAAGTGTGAAATGGCCAAAGTGAATTGCTGTAGACCAGCAGTTGCCTTGGTCGCTCTGGCTCGGTTTGCGTGCAAGCAGGAGCGACCAAACTTGGCTTGCCCATGGCCGGATGATCGGTCTAGGTGCTGCCGTTGTCCGTTTTGTCCTATCTTGTCGTGGGCCGGCGCGTCACACCAATCATCTACCGCCAAGTAAGTGTGAAATGGCCAAAGTGAATTGCTGTAGGCCCCTTAGACCAGCCGTTTCCTTGGTCGCTCTGGCTCGGCCTGGTGGCAAGCTGGAGCCACCAAACTTAACATGCGCATGGCGAGCGGATCGGTCTAGGTGCTGCCGTTTTCCGTTTCATCCTATCCTCTCGTGGGCCTTCGCGTCACACCAATGATCTACCGCCAAGTAAGTGTGAAATGGCCAAAGTGAATTGCTGTAGACCAGCAGTTGCCTTGGTCGCTCTGGTTCGGCCTGCAGGCAAGCAGGAGCCACCAAACTTGGCATGCGCATGGCCAGAAGATCGGTCTAGGAGCTGCCGTTGTCCGTTTGATCCTATCTTGTCCTGGGCCGGCGCGTCACACCAATGATCTACCGCCAAGTAAGTGTGAAATGGCCAAAGTGAATTGCTGTAGACCAGCAGTTGCCTCGGTCGCCCTGGCTCGGCCTGCAGGCAAGCAGGAGCCACCAAACTTGGCATGCGCATGGCTGGGTGATCGGTCTAGGTGCTGTCGTTATCCGTTTGATCCTTTGTTGTCCTGGGCCGGCACGTCACACCAATGATCTACCGCCAAGTAAGTGTTAAATGGCCAAAGTGAATTGCTGTAGGCCCCTTAGACCAGCAGTTGCCTTGGTCGCTCTGGCTCGGCCTGCAGGGAAGCAGGAGCCACTGTTTTTCTGTTAAACACGATTTGTAATCTTTGTATACTTCAAAAAAATGAACGACTGGTATTTATAACATTTTTGTTCAGGGAAAGTTCATTTAATATGAAAAGGAAGGAGCATGTGGGTGGGAGAGATCTTATTTGGGGCATGGGGTATGTGTAGGGTATGTTGGGGTATGTTGGGGTACGTTTGGGGTATGTATGGGGGCTGTCGAAGAATGATGGGGTCACAAGGGCGGGGGTGGGGGAGGGAGGCAGATTTTTTTTCTTGATATTAAAACTTAAGTTTTTAAGTTTTCCTTTTCTTATAAATAATACCTAAAAATTTCAAGTCTTATTGACACTTTATTAAATTATTTCCGACACTTCAGTGACACTTGGACTGACATTTTTCAGTCTGAATCTTGACCAGTGACATCGTCTGTTTTGTCCTTTACCAGTTTCTTTGCCCATCGCAGGTCTAATGTGTTTTGTTCCACGTCATCCATCACATCTGCTTGGAAGAGGTATTCTCGGACCTTGATGTTAAACCTTGGGAAGCTTGATATGTCCCAGCTTTTGTCGCACAATTTCCGGTCAAGGCCTCCCGACAAGACTGCATTGCGAGATCTTCATTGCTGGTTTGTAAATTATATTCTTGCTGTCTTTCCATATTTTTCCGCCGTCAGGTTTCTCTTCTTTGCTTTGTAGAGATTGTGATTGCGTGCTGTTGGTTGGTGAAGTGGAGCTCTGAATGTTTGTAATGCTGTTTGTGAGAGGGCTTCGAAAATTAAGGGGCAGCGTAAGCTGGGTTATTAGATGCTGCATCTTTAGCCTCCCCCCCCCCCCCCCCCCCGCCTCCCCTTCCTCTGTCTCCAATCCCCCTTTCATATTAAATGAACTTTATCAAAGTTGGATTTTGACGAACAACTTTTGAACTGGTTTTGGATTAGTGATCAAGTCAAGTTCGTCTAACGAATAGTACTCGGCTAAATTTGCCCTAACAAAATAGACAACTATTTTCATAGTTTAAAATCGAACTGTATGCTGACTGCTCGAAATATTTTTTCCGATCCTTGCTGATTTCTTTACCTCTTTTAATGCTACTGGACATCAAGACATTTTTTCCTTCTTCGTTTTCTCTTCATAAGATACTTGACAATGCATCAACAAGGTAAATGGATATTAGATTTTGATCATTCTTGGACTTAACCTTATTTGCAACGGACATGTTTACTTTATTTCTTGTGAACTGCTTGCTCCATGTTGCATTGCGTATCAAAATGAAATTATGCTAAATGCTGCAAGCTTTCAAAGTGACTTTTTCTTCAAGGAACTCAAAAACGACAAAGAACACTATCGAGTTTCAATTCAATTTGTTCAAATTGTGTTTTTCGATTAGCTCCATGCCGTGATCAAACAAATTTCTTTGTACCTAGTCACATGACAGACTACAACTAATGCGATTGGTCTCCTTTCAACACTAGCCTTAAATATTAAATCCCTATACCATCAAATCGCTATGTTTAGCTGATTATTTTCTGTATTTTGTTTTTGGATAATGTAGAGATACTGAAAGGAGAAAATGTACACCTTTTGCCTCTTATAACCAACGATTAATGATGCCCCCCCCCCCTCCCCCTTTCATATTTTATGAAATACCTATAGTACTCATTTTTTGACTTAATTTGTTAATAGAAATTGTTTTCACGTTAACACTACCACCATGTTCGTATTTGTTAACTCCTATTTTTTTCAATGCAAGCAATCACGACATTGTTTCACAAATGAACAGGTAGCATAATATTTTCTGATCTTTATCATTTTAAAATGCTTCTAAAGCATGAGCGACTATTTGTTTTCTTAAGTTCCTTGTTCATTCAAGCTTTGGGAAATGTTTTCTGATAACGTAACTCTTGAAATTTTTGCGAGTATATCAAGACAATATTTCCTAGTTAACGATTTTCCTTGTAAGATAATTGACATATATATATGGTAAGGAGATATTAGATTTTGATTACTCTTGGACTGAGACGTTTTATGGAAAACGAACAAAAAACAAGACAATTGTGAAGAACTTATCTTGATAAGATGTTTCCAGTTTCAACTTGCACCAGAGTCCAAGAGCTAATCACTGCAATCCAAACTGGCTGCACTTCTTTCCAAATATCTGCATTCGACCTGGAGAGAAAAGGAAATTTTATTAACTTAGGCTATTTTCTTTGTTTAGTCGAACGTTTAGGAAAGATTTTAGTCGTCGTTTTATGATCAATACCACATACGAATATCGCTCGAATGCGGCTCCCAATGTATCAAGGCTTCATGTAGTCTTGTTTTTTTCATGGGACAAAAAGCAACTGCTTAAATTGCTCGTACCCTGCGAGGATCACTTCATTCGTTTGACGATCCTTATTGATAACTTTAGAACTCTTTTGTTGCTAGTATATCAAAACAATTATTTCCCTGTTAAAGGAGAAGTTCACTCCAGAATGGCCATTTATTTTCTTTATGCCAATAAAAAGGTTATACAAAAATATGTTATTCACCAAAATTTCAGCTTCCAACGAGCGCTAAATCCCTACGAAATCTTTCTCTAAAGTAGCCCAAAATTCGACAACTGAACGCCGCCATCTTGGAGCTAGTAATGTATGCGTGACGTCAAAGAGTTCAGCCTGAAGTTTAGCGGGAAAATTTAAATACTTCAAACTCCTTGTTTCTTTGAAGTGGCTTTTGTTTGTCAAAATGCCTGTCTGAAAGGAAAGAAAGGCGAAAGGTTTTTTTGTATCTCTTGAAGCTCTGTTTGAGAAACATGGAGCTGCACAAACAGGCATTTTGACAAACAAAAGCCACAACAAAGAAACAAGGAGTTTCGAGTATTTAAATTTTCCCGCTAAACTTCAGGCTGAACTCTTTGACGTCACGCATACATTACTAGCTCCAAGATGGCGGCGTTCAGTTGTCGAATTTTGGGCTACTTTAGAGAAAGATTTCGTAGGGATTTAGCGCTCGTTGGGAGCTGAAATTTTGGTGAATAACATATTTTTGTAGAAACTTTTTATTGGCGTAAAGAAAATAAATGGCCATTCTGGAGTGAACTTCTCCTTTAACGATTTTCTTCACAAGATAATTGAACATGTTTCGATATGGTAAGGAGATATTAGTCTTTGATCACTCTCAAAACTTTGTTGTTACGGTAAACGACCAAACAAAAAGACAGGATAATTATGGTAAACTTACCAAGATGTTTCCAATCTCAACTTGCACTCGAGTCCTAAATGGCTGCACTTCTTTAATGTATATCTGCATTCAATCTAAAGTAAAAGCAAAGGTGAGATGTTAGTAACTTGTGCTACTTTCTCTTTGTTAATTTGTACATTTAGGAACGATTTTAGTTCTCGTTTACAGTTCAAATTCTATATGTCATACAGCTGGACTTTGGTAGTCTAATATTTTACTGATCAAGTGAAAAATATGCCAGTTTCATGTTAACCAACTCGAAATATTAATTCTGGCGATTCTACAATCGATCTTCTCCTTCTATCAAGGCTTTATAAGCTTATTTAGTAGCATCTGATGAGCAGCGCATCGTTATGGCGAAGGCCACGAGTTCTAGTCTCGTTGTACCCTTGAATATTTTCAGGCTCCAAAAATTAAATGTTTGTACCCTTTGAGAATCGTTAAGTTATTTGACGATCCTTGCTGACTCCTTAAAAACTGTTTTGTTGTTAGACTGTTAAGAAAATATTTCCTAGTTAATCATTTTCTTCATAAGATACTTGACAATCAATCAACGTGGTAAAGATATATTAGTTTTGGACTATTTTTTTATGGCAAACGACAAAACAAAAAGACAACTACAGTGAACTTACCTGAAATAAGAAGCTTCCGATGTCAACAAGAGCTAATCACCGAAATCCAAAATGGCTGCACTTTCTTTCGATATATTTGTGTTCAACCTGGAAAAAAGGAAACATTATCTTAGGCTGGTTTTATTTCTTTAATCGAACGTTACGGAAAGTTTTTAGTTCTAAATACGGCATACGAATAGCACTCTATTATTTTACTGATCATGCGGAAAAAAACGGATTCTTTGTTAAGGTTACTCCATACCATCGCGTTTGAAAAATAAATTGTACGCGCGCAGTTTAAAGGACAATTGTAAGATCGACAAACTTGATGCCAATAGAAAGTAAACTGCACGCTGAATTCAAGAAAAATAGAAGATACGCTGGCTATTTCTTTTCTTAGCGGACAAAAGCTAAGGTTGAACTCGCGAAACGTATTAACGAGGAAAATAATTTAAATGGAAAAAAACACCGACACAATTTTGTTCCTAATTACCAAATGATTGTTTTGGCCAAATTTTTCAAAACAAAATCACGATTACAAGTTACTTCAACATCCTCCCCAACCACACCCCAGCCCAGCGTTCGTTAAACAATTTGTAATGCAATTACAGTTACTGGAATTCCTATGCACAGTATTCCTCTTCACCTCCATGCACAAAAGGTATATTGTCAGGTAAGGTAAGGTAAGGTAAGGTAAGGTAAGGTAAGGTCAACTTTATTTAGGCAGGGTGGCCCAATCAGCACTTGGCTGGTATCAAAAGGGGCCCTGCGTAAATTAAGACTACATTAAATTTCTATATATAAAGATTAATATTTACAATTATAAAAACGGGTAAAAAGCGCTTAAAAAATACAAATGAAATATAATTATTTTAAAAAAATAAAAACTACTCTCTAAAATAAAGTCTAAGAAGATTTTTAAAAATGGGGAGCGATGTTGCTTCTTTTATTGTAGTGGGTAAATTATTAAAATGAAGCGCACCAGAGTATCTGAAAGTCCTTTTCCCTAGCGTTAACTTGGGTTTCGGCAAGTGCATGTCGTTCCTTTTCCTCGTGTTGTAAGAATAAACGTTGCAATTTCTAATAAAATAATCCGACAAATATGGAGGAGCTAAATTATTTAAACATTTAAAAACTAAAATGCATTTGTGGGCTTTTCTTTGGGTTTCCAAATCCACCCACCCTAACATTTTAAAAGATCCTTCGGTTGTTGCCCTCCTTTGTATAATGCGTGCTGCTCTGTTTTGCAGACGTTGCAAGCTGTTACTGCAACCGATTGGCAGCCCATCCCATACCGTGTTAGTGTAATCAAAAATCGGCTGAACTAAACAATTATACACGCATTTAGCAGCTTTTAGAGTAAGGTAGGGTCGTATGCGGGACAGCAGGCCGAGACGTTTTCTTACTCTCTTACAAATCAATTCTACATGTTCGTTCCATGAAAGATTCTCATCTAGTGTTACCCCTAAGTAACAGAAGCTTGATACTCTGTCAATGTTTTTCCCATGAAGCTCTATTTTATAGTCTGGACAGTGTTCTAGTTTTTGCCTAGTTCCAAACAGCATCCATTTAGTTTTACTCTGATTGAGTATCAACCTGTTGCTTACTAACCATTTCTCAACATTGGTAAGATCGTTTTGAAGAACCTGCTTGATGACATCTGGACAGGAATCAGAGAAATATATAACAGTATCGTCGGCATACATTCCTATTGATGACTTCAGTAGACTTTGCGGGAGATCATTGATGTATATCACAAATAGTATCGGACCCAGTATGGATCCTTGGGGAACCCCATAACCAATAGTTAAGCTCGATGATTCGTCTTGGTTGTATTTGACCTTCTGGGATCGAGCTGTAAGGTAGGTCATATTCGTTTCATTTCCCAACAGTTTTTACTGAAGTTATTGATTTTATTTTTAGCTAGAGCACTAAATGAAAAATATGTCTTGAGAATTCTGCATATTAGGATATCTTTAAATAGATTTTTTTAGTTTCAGATCATTTCATGACGCTTTTAAAACCGTTGTTAAGGCCCGGTTTAGTCTCCCAAACCTCTTTAGAAGTTGTATAAGCCCACGCCAGGGCTCATAACCAGGAGTTAATGTATCCAATAAAAAACGTCAAAACTACTCGTTGGGAGCTTTTGTTTCAATTCTTTTCTCTTATCGGCAAAGGAAAACATTTTTTACAAATTGAAAAAAATTGTAGGTAGGGTTTAAAGCTAGAGCGTTACGTTTTCAGATTTTCTTCCGATTTTTTTCGTTATTTTACTTTATGAATTTTTTCGTCCACATAACTTTTTAAAAAGATCTTTGAAACGTTCGTTTTGTCGATTGTAAAGATATTAAAAACAAAATCTTTCACAGAGTAGTTTTAAAGTTATTAACGTCAAAAGGCCAGAAGATAGTATCTTTGGTCCTTTTGACGTTGCCATGGCAACATATGTTGACGTCATTTTGATTTGACTGCCTTAACGGATAAATAGTTTACTGGTTTATAGTAAACGATTTTCAGCCGCATCATCAGGCTAGCCATAGAATACAGAAGACAAGATAGTCTTCTAAGTAGGCCCAAGTATTACAAGCCAATGAAAAGAGAAGGCATTTGTTCGAGAAACAACTTAGAGGCTCTTGAAAAAGTTTATTGTTGTTCATGGTTGTAAAGCACAATAAGGTTTTTTTTCTTGGGGTGTAGATCGCCACTGATTTCTGCTAGTCTTCATCAGGTGATGAGGTTCACTGATTATGCATGTAGCACGATGGTCGGCTGTGGATTTTCGATCCTCGCTGTTCTGGCTAGCTGTTTACCCGGGCGTTTTTGTCTGTGGGCATCCTCCTTCTGGGATGTCAGTTACCGTATCCCTGTTGCCGTTGTTAGGGTGAAGTCTTATGTGTATAACTTCTTTGTCCATCCGTGTGTACCACGCGAGTCTTGATTAATAAACTTTACCTCGTTCCAAAGTAGCCCTAAGGCGCCTGCGCAGGAGGCTAGGTTCAAACAGGATAGTGGCCGGTCTCGTGGATCAGTGTATTGAAACAGCGAAAATCATAGCTTCGTGGAGACCTGCTTGTTTGCTACTGTGCTCGTGTTTTCTGAAACTGAGGATAAAGCCATAGAAAGCTGGGAAAGAAACTGGGCGTCAAAGAGTTAGCACCTACGATGGGTTGTTCCAAAGTTGCACTCGCATGGCCGTTTGTTGTTATGTCAGTTCACTGTAGCATGTACACATTTTTGCGTTATTAACTTCGCTTATCATAATATATTGCTTTTATAGCTCACGTGCTTTTCAAGATTTTTAGTTAATTCAGTTTTGAACGTATTGTATCAAACATTGAAGTTTAAATTGACTGAAATATCTTTTAGCAGTTGTACCCCGACGTATACGAAGGTATGGAGTATTAAACCTTGGCGAAACGTGTAGAAAATCCCCCCAAATTACCGATTTTCATTGCAAGATGCTTGACAATTTGCCAGTATGGAAGGAGGACACAAGATTTTGAACACTCTTGAATTGAAACCGTTTAATTAACCGGCGATAGGCAACGGAAGGTTGACAAGAAAACTGATGATAAACTTGTCTGACGAAAGATGTTTCAATAGTCAAACATGAGCTGCACGCTGCAATCCAAGATGACTTCACTTCATTTGAATACATCTGTGTTCAGCCTGGAGAAAAAGGAAGAAACATGTAATTATAAGCTATTTTCTTTTTTTTTTTTGTCAAGTCAACCTTCTACGAACGAGTTTGGTTCTGGAGTACTAATCGACAATTAAAATAGAAATAATTCGATATTTGACAGTTACACGGCCAAGAAAATAATGAATGGCAAATAAACTGCATGAAACCCTTTCAGTCCCAGACTCGAAATATAAATTCCCCTAACCCGCTGCCTTAGTTTTTTTCGTGATTTAACTACGTAATGTGAGAAATTGGTACTGTATCAAAACATTTCCCCTTCGACGTTGCTTTTTATTATGACACACTTGTCAACGTATCAATGTTGTAAGTTTTATGAGACAAAAGATTTTGATTACTTTTGAATGAAATCAGTGAAAGTGAATGACAAAAAAGTAAGAAATCTACACGGAATTACCTGAAAAAAGATGTTTCCAGTAGTTAACTTGCACCTGAAACTAAGAGCTACACACAGTGATCCAAAATGCCTGCGTGCTGGCTTGCTTTCAACCTAGGAAAAAGAGAAACATCAATTAATTAAGCCATTTCTCTATCTTGTAGTGGAGCTTTTGCTGTGGAACAGGATTTGGCTTTGAAAATACTGAACATTTAGAAACGTTAGTTCACGTATTATTATCACGTATTTAAAATATAAAACAGAGGGGTGATAAACATAAAACGGATTTTACTAAACTTGATGCTAAGCTATGCTAAGCAACATTATCATTAAAAAACAAATAACTAGGAAGGGCAAGATTTCCGTACAGCCCCATACATTTATTATGCATACAGTTCTTTGTTTATTGAAAACAATGGACAGAACAATAGCGCGCCTTTGGGACTAAAGCGCTTTGTTTCAGTCATTTCTTTGTTTTAGTAAACTTTCGATTTTTTTTCTAAGTCCAAAATAGTTTTAGACTTCGATAAAATTTACGATTTTTTCTTAATTTGGCGTCGAAAATTGGAAAAATAAATAAAGACTTAGAAAAAGTTTGTGATTTGGCGTTCAAAATACGGGAAATCGAAAGCAAATCTGGAATTTTTGGCGCTTTCACCGTGTTATAAAATTAACCACAAGCCTACATTAACTACAAATAGCGAGTTAGACCTCGGGGTTAGCTTTAAAATGTTGTTTGGTTCAGCGAGTATCGTAATTCTGCAAAACACAAATAAAGTTTACTAAATTATTGGCTTTATTTTACCTTTCGTGTTGTTTTGTCTCGAAGTTTTCCCTTGATTTCTTCCTTGAAATGCAATCAACAAGGATCGCTTCCATTTGTTATCGTGTATTTTGTCCCTCTAGTCCGAGAAATTGCAGAGGAATTACGAATAATACACATCACGGGATGAAGTCCTACTTGTCCTGGACATTATTTACTGCATACATCTTCCGGTGTATATGTGTATTTCATAAACGACGTGAGCAGATTGTTTCCTTGCAACACTGTATGCAACGGGCGCTCATGAACAGCAATAATCTTGCACAGCCGGCGTGTGTAAGGTTGAGAAAGACATCAAAGTATTACCTCTGGCGCAGGACAAAGAGAAACAGTCGAGGATTTCGTGGAGGACTTGGAAGATTTCGAATACTTTTTGGAGATGAAGGCTTCTGAGCAAACGCGGTTAGAGAAAACACGAAACTTCAACCTTCCCTGTTATACACCAGGGAGCCAATGATTAACATATGTGATGCATGCTTTCGTGGAATCAGAAATATGCTTCAAAAAGGTGAAGAAATAAATTGTAATGTAAATTTTTCATGACTGACGGACAAATAAAGTTAATTTATCAACTGGCAATTTTCAACTGAACCTCGTAGCGTAGTGGTATACATGTTGGACTTGTAATCCAGGGGTAATCGAAGGGTAAAGGTTCGAGGCCTGTCGTGGAAAAAAAAGGAAAAAAAAAGGTCGAGGGAAGGCTGGGCACAGAAAAGTGGCGTAGAAGGGAAGGAGGAAGAAGGAAGAACGGAGCAGGGAAAGGGAGAAAAAGAGAAAAAAATCGTGCGCAACGAAATCCTCTTTTATTTGCACAGTAAGTAATAATTATCAATGTATATAATTATTCAGTACCTCAAGGTATTGGCCATTGTCTCATAAGACAATGAAGTGCATGCATAATTAATTAATCTGCATGCATAACAAATGTAAGGGGCTGTGCGGAAATTTTTCCCCAGGAAGTTCTTGAACTTGCCTAATGTACAAGAAATGTCTGAAATTTTGAAACCAAAGATCTTACTTCTTTTGTAGACAAGGCGCCCTGGCATCAAGTCAGACCGCAACTAGTTTGCTTCAATAGTCACCGAGTTCCAGAATGGGTGTACGGTATCATATTTCCCCCCAGAAAAACATTCCTAGAACATTGGAACAAAAATATACACACCAGTGAGAACTCTACGTCGTGTTATACTTCTTATTCAGTCGACAAAATGAAAATAAAGATCTTTTCAGTAGTCATGGAAATAAGCGTTCTCTTCGAGTCATCTATCATTACATTTAAAGTTCTCACTTCTCTATCTCGAAACAGTCGAAAGTAAAGACTTGATATAAAGACTCCTCTCAAGCACAAGTTGAGCGCTCGCGTGCTGGACATTTGGGCCCGGTTGTTTAATTTCTTGTGTATGAACGTTTTCGTTCGTTGTTTATAATCATGTTTTGTGGCGTTTGATATTGGTCAAAGTCAAAAGTGAAGGACAAAAACTGAAATAAAATTCACAGGGAAAACTTGCGTGTAAGATAATAATTTAAAAGTGAGAAATTCTGGAAAACTTTGTTTGACTTATCTGTAATTCAGTGAGTTGTTTTCAGAATGATGAAGCCGGCCAGAATGGAATAACAGCGTCGCACCCGCACTAAACTGCTGAAAGTTGGCATCAAAGCTGAGCATGACGACTCCAAAATGGCTGCCTGAATTCCTTTGGGAACACATATGTTCATGTTGTGGAAAATAAAGAAAGACGTTCACAGTTTAGAAGCATTTTATAGCCTTGTCAGTTTTAATAACCATGTCAAGTTTTGTAGCCATATCAGGCATAAACCACAGCGATGTGCAAACGTGAGGAAGGAAGTTCGTCGACCAAATTTCAAACTTCATTCATAACGGACTCTATTCCTGGCAACATTACGTTTCTAACTTGACTGTAACAGTGAAACAATATCAAAAGGATTATAATCTTATAACCACATGAACAGCAAAAAGCAGTTTGTAGTAACAGTTACCACAAACTACGGAAATTTTCTATTTCTCTCTCTCGTATTTCAGTTGAGTAGATCAAACAAACTTTACCTGTTATTCAACCAAACGAGATGTTGTAGGCTCTTGTCGTATTTGTCTTGCCTTGCTCTCCAGCGTCAACAACAGAAATCTATCATGAAACCAAGTCTACATCAGCCAACTGCAACACCTCACATGATGTTGGTAAGTCCCTCTCAGCCTGTGAAATAAACATTGTAAAAGTTACGAAGACCACTGGCCATTATTATGTTAATTCTTTTGATGTAGACTGAACAAGTATATATTCTCCCTTACTGTGAATTTAAAAGCGACTCTACCGGCGAGAGAAAATGTACACGACAGCACCTCGAACGTTACAGTTACAAATTACGAAAAATCAGTAATCATTCCGGATTAAACATTCTGACATACTGTTCCAAGCTTGGCCAAGCGAACAAAGGAAAAAGACTTGTTTAGTTAATCAGTACTTCTTGACTTGAACAACGACTTATATATTCATGGCGTCACCGATAACACGTCGGATTAGTGGCTCGATCAGTTAAACTGTTCAACGGTCAAAATTGAAACGGAAGCAAAACGAAACGAAAAACTATAATAAGCCAGCTATATAACAACTAATGAAATAGAATAAACAACAAAGACAAGATAGATAGAAAACGTTGACTTGCCCGAAAACGAAGCACATCGATGAAGACGAAGGTTCGCACACTGAACTGTGACCAACACCAAAATGATCAGCGTGTCCTTTGAGACTTCTTTATGTACCTGATTAAAATTCATTTTCAGCTGCGATAAATGCCCTTTGTTCAATATGAATATTTCTGGAAGATTTTTGTACACTGAATAATGAGTATTCGACAAATTTTGCGAAAAAAGCACGAAGTTTTTAAAAATTTTGAAAATTATCAATACTTCATGTTAAGGTGGCCCGCGGCTATTTCTGGGAACGGAGGTGCTCTTTTCTAAATCGAGTTTTCGGAATGTAAACGTTAACCGATTTCTCTGATTTTTGGCAATCGAAATAACAAATGTTCAAATTTTATAAAGCTTTGAACTTTAGGGCGAACAAAATAAACGAACACGAGGTATTAACGTTTTTAAAAAAATCAATTTATGAAAAAAACGCGAATATTTTCCAAACGCGACGATAGATTTTTTTCTAATTAATGTCAACTAGTTCAAATTATCCAAGTTTTAATGTGAGCAAGTTTCAACGAAATCGGCTGGGTAGAAATTGCTGCACAGTTGACTGTTGAATTTTTGCTTCAAAATATTATGCTTGTGTATAATTGGGAGCTGTTACAACAAAGTTTAAGTAATGCTAAGATCCCGTGGATTATTTGAAAGCTTAATGCCAGCTAAAACGTTGCTGAAAAGTATGGAAAGATCGGAAACTCCCAGCAAAAGTTGTAGACAAATAAAGCAGAAGAGGTTTACGGTGCGTAAATTGTGAATTTAAAAATATTTATCTTTTTTCGAATTAAAAAAAATCTACCGATTTTTTTTCTTTTATTTTCAAGTATGAGAAAATACAGCATATGTGCAAACGACTTTATCTAGTTCCGTCTGTCTAGTCTCGATGAAACTCGTCGAATGTGGCTCGCCAAGATAGCTACTTCTCGTCTTCCATTTTGGAGCGCTTTGAAAATGCTCTTGTTACAGTAAATTATTCAAACTTGCCGCATTCTCAAGATTATTTAGCACCTGGAAATAAACATGCCACGGATAAAATTGCGGCTGAGCTTTGTATTCATGCATTTTATTTAGCAATGAATGGGGCATGCGGCGTGGTATGTTCAATTCCAGGTGCTAAATAATCTTGAGAATGCCGCAAGTTTGAATAATTTACTGTTACGCGAGGGTTTCCAAAGCGCTTCAAAATGGAAGACGCAAACTAGTCATCTTGGCGAGCAAAATTCGACGCGTTTCATCGAGATTAGACACAAGAAACTAGATAAAGCCGTTTGCATACATGCTGTATTTTCTCATACTTAAAAATAAAAGAAAAAAAAATTCGAAAAAAATGAATATTTTAAAATTCACAATTTACGCATCGTAAACCTCTTCCTCTTCATTCGTTTACAACTTTTTCTAGGAGATTCCGATCTTTCCATACTTTTCAGCAACGTTTTAGCTGGCATAAAGCTTTCAAATAATCCATTGGATCTGAGCATCACTTAAACTTTGTTGTAACAACTCCCAATTATACACAAGCATAATATTTTGAAGCAAAAATTCAACAGTCAACTGTGCAGCAATTTCTACCCAGCCGATTTCGTTGAAACTTGCTCACATTAAAACTTGGATAATTTGAACTAGTTGACATTAATTACAAAAAAAATCTATCGTCGTGTTTGGAAAATATTCGCGTTTTTTTGATAAATATATTTTTTCAAAAGCGCTAATATCTCGTGATCGTTTGCCGTGTTTGCCCTATAATTTAAAGCTTTAAAAAATTTGAACATTTGTTATTTCGACTACCAAAAATCAGAAAAATCGGTTGAGGTTTACATGCCCAAAACTCGATTTAGAAAAGAGCACCTCCGTTCCCAAAAAATAGCCGCGGGCCACCTTAAATGGAAAAAAGCGTCCTGGCTTGGCCGATGGACGTCTGCGAAAGAGGGTTGTTACGCCAGCCGTACGCGTCCATGCATCTTCTCTATTTTATTTACCTCGAGTCGGAGATTAGACACTTTCTCTGTGTGCAGTATCCTCCAATGTGCGGAATTGCGGAGAAAAACTCCTCCAATCCATATTTAGTTCTATCTCATTTGCAATCCTACTAGCTGTTCGTCTCAACGACCGCGAATCGCAATCCTGAAAGCGGAAATGGCATCAGGAGGAAGGAGAGTTTCGCAAAATTATTTTTGTGACAACTCTGTTGTGAAAAACGCAACAAAGCTATATAAACTTGTCTAATTTCGACAAATCATTTATTTCTGCCTGCTCCAGTTTTCTGATGTCTTTCATACAAACAAACATTTTTTGGAACACTGATGAAAATTTCAAAATAAAAATGAGCGATAGAAATTTTACACAACGTTTCGATGTCTTCATGACATCATTATCAAGTGATAATAAAATAACTGTTCAACAGTGTTATATATGCGGTGAGAGGTGTGATTATTCATTAACATATTTGTTTAAACAAATAGTTTTGCGCGGATGGAATCCGATTGCGTGTTCAGGCCAGGTTTCTTCTTTCTAATAAACAGCATTTCGTAAATCAAACAATCCAGTTTTCCGTTGCATTTCTTTAGGACGGAAAAATTATTGGCAAGGTCGTCGAAGTTATAAAGGCCGTGATCGTTCTTTAAATGCTTTCTGATTGCGGAGAACCTGTGTTCATCAATACGTCGGACAGATCACATTGGTAATTGTACACTACGCATTGTTGATTAATTACGGGTGGTTTTGGTTCACGCATCTTGAGATCTTCACAGATTTTGCGACTCTTGAATACTGGTTGAAGAGTGTGATCGATTTTCTTGCTCAGGTTAGATAGTTGTTTTTTCACTGCATCGGCCGACGTTTGATCTTTAAATGGCAATACCACTCGGTGAACCGTATCTTCGTTGACGGGTAGCTGAGGTGGCACGAGAGGATCTTTGGTCATCATTGAGGTGAGTTTTACAGGCGGTACGTCGATGACACGCTTGCCACGATGAAGGATGTGCCAGCAGCAGAAGCCTTGTTAACAACACTTAACAACTGTCACCCATCCATAAACTTCACAATGGAACTAGCTTCTGACAACAAGCTACCATTTATTGGTATGGAAATACTTAAGAAAGGTCACAAACTGGAAACCAGTGTTTACCGGAAGCCAAAAAATACCGGCCTACTACTCCATCACCAAAGCCATGTGGACAAAAGGAGTCGCGATCGGATTCCATCCGCGCGAAACTATTTGTTTAAACAAATATGTTAATGAATAATCACACCTCTCACCGCATATATAACACTGTTGAACAGTTATTTTATTATCACTTGATAATGATGTCATGAAGACATCGAAACGTTGTGTAAAATTTCTATCGCTCATTTTTATTTTGAAATGTTTATCGAAATTTAATCTCATTCGAACACTGATGAAAGCCTCAAAAACTACACTCGGTTCGGAATATTTTCGCTTTGCGCCCATGATCCGGCCCGTGTTGGAAAGAGAAAGAAAGTAGTTTACACCCACGCTCTCGATCTGTTCTGAAGATAGAGGAAGTCGTGATCGATCGCTCTTCCTTGGTCTCGCGTGCCCTCCGCTTTTGCAACGAAAAAAGGGAACTTTTGTAACCCCCCTATAGGGCACTTTTGTAACGCGCCTGGGGAGCTTTTGTGACGGTGGGAAACTTTTGTAACGCGAATTAAGAAGGGCACTTCGGTTACTACTGTACACATGCGAAGAAGGCTGAATTATTGATTATCGCTATCAACGGGTGTCATGGGTAGTGATGCAGGGGTATGGCACGTGGTGGTCATCTAGGCTCCAGAACAAAACGCGTTTTATTTCGATGTTTCGTTTAATGTTTCTTTATTTAGTTTCCTCAAATGCCATTCTTTGGGATGGTATTTTCCTTCTCTAACTAAGCCACATGGGATGGGCTTCTAATCGCTTTGAGCTTCAGCCTTGGTTCCTGATTTCCTGCACATTTACTCAGTTACTCAGTTTTCATGTTAATCCCAGGGTAAGCATGGCCTTGTGGCCACGCACTTAAATGTTTAGGTTGGCTTTGACCATCCACCTTAAGGCAGGGGTTCATCTGAAGCCCGTTTTTCCACCGCTTAACTTGGGTTTAATGCGAATATCTCGCTCCCGTTTCAAGCATTCCCAAAACCCTCTGCTCACCCACTAAGCTATGTTTAGCGGTGTTTAGTGATATTTGGAAAGAGATAGTTTTTCTCAAACGATTAGTAAAATTTAGAGAAATAAGAAATATTAAAGATTTAATGTGATTTTTAAATTAGTATATGGACACCCAAACAGTCCCCTGACAACCTGGGGTGCTCTTGCGTGGGGGTCACGTGTCTGGTGGTGTTTGAAAAATTATTTTCTTTCTTCTAGCTCTTCTTTAAACCTCTTAAAATTTCACTCAAATTCACGTTTACCCCCACCTTAATTTTTTTCTTTGCGAGACATCATCGTGACACTTTGTCTTCTTGTTCCCTGAAACACGTGATGTGGCAGCGCGTGATGTAGGGAACAAGTAAGTTTAAGCTACGGAACATGATATAGGGTTATAGGGTACGGGTTATATTTGCAATTTATTAGCGCTGGCACTTGTGCTGGCGTTTTTTAAATCCGCTACACCGCGCTGACGAGTCCCCAAAAGGACGAAACAGCTGTCCGCAATTGCAATCCTGCTTTATCGGTTCTGTTCGTGTTGGCGTCTCGCAAAGTCTACTTTTTCACGTAGTATCAATCTTCCTTTTGTAATGTTATCCCACCAAAAAGCCCGATTTGAACTGCTCTGCCACTACCTTGCTCAATTTAGAGGTACCTTTACACTGCAATTTTTTGTTAATTTTTTTAATAAACATAATCAAAGACACTTTATGCGCCTTCCTGATTTAATTATTTTATGATATGCCATCAATCTTTCTTTTCTCTCTTTAACCTGTATCAGGAGCCCCTTCCCTCCATTTAACAATACGGAGTTTTTGTTGGGTCAGCGGAAAGCTTGTGATTTTACGGTGTGCTTCGGAAAAAAGTATTCGAATCAGCGGAGCCAAAGCTAAGATTAAAAGATATGTGTGGGATTGATCCACAGTCCAAAAAATATTGTGAAAGATGAAATATTCAACATGTCGCGAGAGTGGGACAGATAAAAACAATTATCTTTCTTTATTTATCGAAAAAAATATCGTTAAAGATAAATGAATTGCCATTCGAAAGAGACTTTCTTCTTTATGGTGTTTTTGAAGTATCTCGGGCTGAATGTAAATCACATCGTAGTCTAGCGATTGTGTCATTTTCCGTGTGGAGAATCAGTTACAAATGCTCTTGTAATGGTAATTTATTCATCTTTGACTGTCGATCATTGAGGCTCCGCGTGCCTCTCTTGAATCAAGCCTTGTCACGTGATCAAGAAGCCATCTGTTTCGTTGTTGATTTGGAGTCTGGGCCGACTTTCTGAACAAGGGGCGTTCGGCATATATTTTGATCCAGTTGTAAAATACATTGGTGAACAATACTCGGTAAAGTTAAACTCAGCCATGGGAAACTGCTACACGGTTGGACCGAATGAAGCCTTAGTTCGTTCAGGTAAAATTATTTTTGTATGATCTCTTCTTGCATCATGGCGAAAATGCGTGACGAGCGTCGAAGTTTGTAATCCCAAACATTTGATCACCATGCTGGTCGATTTCATTTTTACACAACCTTTTCAAAGCGTTCACATCTTTCACTAAATTCAGCGATCGTTATACGACTTAGAATGGAACATTATAGAAGTTTGCATGTATCCATCTTCCTTCTGTGTTTGGTATACAAGTGTGTAGGTTATTCTGTTGGCTGTAGTATATTTACAAGCGGATTTCAATCGATATCGGGATGTTCCGCATTCTAATCGTTACTTATTATGCATACGATTCTCTGTATTTAGGTGGCTGCTGCGGCAGTGATGCCAAGAAAACCGTTATAGGAGGATGGGTGTGGGCCTGGGCATTCGTAACAGACGTTCAGGCGTAAGTAGAAATGATACGAGTTGTAACTTTCTGAACAGAACGCTCATCATGTTCAAAATAACAGGTGGTAAGCTTATTGTCATCAGTTATGCTGCACGTATGTACTTTATGTCAACCAAATTTTAATGCTAAATATGATCACCACAGATCTCTTCTCCGAGAAAGCAATCGTAGAAATTAACAAACTGCAAAAGCGCAAAGCTTCACAACGTTTCCGTACAAATTCGACACTGACCTGTGTTTGTTTACAAAACGTTCTTTGTTATTGCCGACTTCTTATATTTCTTGTTCTGAGCATATGAGCATTGAAAGTGGAAAAAATAGTATACACAATGATTTTCTTCCTTGCAGCCAAGCACAAAATGTTAAGACTAGGTATAAAGTTTGAATTGAACTGCAAAATATCTCCTTATTGTCAGCTAGGAATGTATAGTGCATGTGTTTAATTCGCATTAAAATTATTGTAAAAGTGCTTGAAATACATTAGGAAAGGTTTTGATATGGAAAAGATTTTTCTAAGTGGACAGTGGATTGGTTTGCAGATGGTTAGATTTACAAAAAAATAGAGAGAATTCACAGATGCAGTAAGTTTGCTAGATTACAGACTTACCCATTGACCATTACTGGAACATTGTTTGGATTTTACCTATGACATAGATTGGGTCTTTATTTGTGAGTTCTTGCTATGGGATTGCAGCAGTGAGTATAGTTCAAGTGCAGTCTGTGAGCACCAAATTGTAAAATGTAAAAGTTACTGAATGCTACACATTAAAGGAAAAGAGTTGGCTGGACATCGTTAATAAGAGAGCAAGTCCATTTTGTGACTGCTAACATACTGTGACATTAATTTTTATTTTGGTTTATTTGGATAATTCTCTAGGCTAACCTTGGAAGTAATGACGTTAAATCCAAAATGTGAAATGGTAGAAACAGCTCAAGGTGTGGCTGTGACAGTAACAGGAGTTGCACAAGTGAAAGTCATGACAGAACCTGAACTGCTGAAGACTGCTTGTGAACAGTTTCTTGGAAGGTCAACCCGACAAATTGAGAACATTATCCTTCAGACTCTAGAAGGACATCTCAGAGCAATCCTTGGCACTCTCTCTGTGGAGGAGATTTATAAAGGTACATAACAAGAGAATGCTGCAGCTTGAAAATTAAAGATGACAGAACCACATGATGCTTATCCTGCAGAAACCAATCTTACACCCTCCCATGAACTTTTTTGTCACAAAATTGATGTTTATGTTTTCAAGCTCATTTTAAAGTCACTGAGTATTATCACACATGAAACTTGTCTTAAACAATTAATTTTTTTAGTACTTTGTTGTGGTGTGACCGTGTATCTCATGGCTTGTTTTTTACGTTCAAAGATCGTGAAGCATTTGCTGCTCTGGTTCGTGAAGTCGCATCACCTGACGTGGGAAGAATGGGGATTGAAATCCTCAGCTTTACAATAAAGGACATTGAAGATCAAGTGAGTTATTTGGACTCGCTTGGTAAGACACAGACAGCCAAAGTGAAGAGGGATGCAGACATTGGAGTGGCAGAGTCTAACAGGGATGCTGGAATAAGGGTGTGTATTGCACATGGCATTATTTGCATGCCAAAGAGAAACAAGAAATGGTGCAATCCTCACCACCCATGGTGAGGATTGTGTACATGTCATATCTCCCTGCAGTGTGACAGATCTAATAAATATCTTATTAGCCTTGTTTCTTGGACTGTGCTGTAAAGACACGGGTCCCTTTTTCTTACCAATTTATGACTCACATGCTTTGTGCTTGGCCATAAATCAAAGGGAAAAAACTCTTGGTTTGTATTGGCTTCACATCTTAGCACTACATAAAGGCTTTTATTTTTGAAGACCTCGCGAAAGCACAAATCAGGAAAGAGCTGTGTAACACATGTATGGTAATTTTAAGTCTTACTTTGTTTATAAATCAGGAAGCAGAGTGTGAGAAAGAGAAAATGGATGTTGCCTACCAAGCCCAGACTAATATTGCTGACTCATCAAGAGAATTCCAGATGCAGAAGGCTTCTTATGACCAGGAAGTAAATGCCAGGAAAGCTGAAGCTGAACTTTCATATAAATTACAGGTGAAATTACTTTCTGTAATTTGTTGTGTACAACCTCACAGAGATTACCAGCCCAGTCAAAATGTGCCTACGACAAAATATCCGCCGCCTATTACACCCTTAAGTTCACTAAATAAATCAGGTTTAAGTTTTAAGTTTGCCACAAAATCAGTTACACAATATATTGATCTTAAACAACAATTACTTTGCTCTTGTTTTGCTTTTATCACGAGAAGTATAAACCAAAACACAGCAACAAAGTTTTCCTCTGCTCACAACACAGCCATATTTGAAAATCACCCTATAATGCTTTGCGAACCATTGAATGAATGTATGTCATGTATGCTGATGGATTGTGTCTCTGGTGATGTCTTACTGAAGAAAAGACAATTCTAGTAGCAAAATAATTGTATTAGCAACAAATACTGCTGTAAATGGATGTGATCACGCTTGTTGTACAGGTAAAAACGCTCTTGCAGTTACAAACAAGATGGCGTCCAAATGTGCTTGTTGCCATTGCTACCGACTACTCCAGTCATTTTGACTACTACTGAAAAACATTTTGACTGGGCTGGATTACCCTGGGAAAAAGCAGAAAAGTCTGGAGAGTTCATGTCTCAGGAACAGTTTTGCAGCTATCTTAGTAATGAAATGTGTTGAAGTCTTGCAAACAACAAGACTGGTATGTTTTGAACTGTCTTTCAGGCTGCAAAGGAGAGACAGAAGATCAGAGCAGAAGAAATCCAGATTGTTGTAGTGGAGAGAAAGAAGCAGATTGAAGTGGAAGAGAAAGAAGTAGCAAGAAAAGACAAAGAGCTGGTTGCTACCGTCAAACGTCCTGCTGAGGCTGAGAGCTACAAGGTGGAAACAATAGCACAGGGTAGAAGGTGTGTACATGTACAAATATTTTATTTGAGATTAGATTCTACAAACGTGCGTGCATAATGTTGAGTCTTATCTTTGCAGGTTTCCAGCACATAAACAAATTTCTTTCAGCTAACTTATAAATTTTAACCAGGGAAACCTGAAATAAACTTTTAATCAACAATATGTAAATCCATGCCCCTTACAAGCTGTAATTTTATGGTCATGTGTCTCTGGAGAGCAAATTGTACAACATTATTATTCCAAGTTACACATCATCAGGTTATTTTGGGAAATTTGTGAACATCCTGGCACTCCCAGGATTGAAATCTCGACAACTGACTCAGAAAAAGTTGACAGGTTAGTCAAACCCAACATAAAGAAACAAAATTCATCAAAAATTAAATATCACTGATCGATTTCCCGTAATCATGTTTGTATTTAGGACACAGACTGTGTTTGCAGCTCAGGCAGATGCAGAGAGGATAAAGGTGGGAACATTTTTGTGCACTTTGCATTATTTTAAAACAAGCCCTAGATGAATTGATGGCGTGATGGCTTTTTAATACACTTGTTGTGTAAATTATGTTCTTGGGCTTGACAGCTTTCCCAATACATCTGGTTACCAGGAAATTGTTGAAATAAACTGCGATTGACTAGAAACACACATGTTTTGTAGCAATAAAGTTCATTCTTATGGACCACACTCATTATTTTTCAATTTCTATTTATTTGACAGATGACAGGTTCTTCAGAGGCTTCAGCCATTGAAGCTGTTGGTAAAGCAGAGGCTGAAGGCATGAGGCAAAAGGCAGCAGCTTACAAGATGTATGGAGATGCCGCCTTGACTTCACTGGTCTTGGAGGCATTGCCAAAGGTCAGACAATCATCTTGTTTCTTTCTTTTTTTTTTCCCCTGAACATGGGAAATCAAACACAGTGAATGTCCCATGTTCAATATCAAAAATTCTAACACGACTCTGAGGCTTTCAGGTAAAAAATGCAAATTTTCTAGCATTCCTCTGTCTGTTAATACCCACAAGAGACTTGGTACAAGGAAGACAAAACCAAAATAAATAAAGAAGTTTGACCAGATGTTTGAATTTTGATATCTTGAATGTGGGCTATTACTAAGCAATTTTGTTTCTTGATACTGAATGGCTCAATTTTGTTCACCTAACCTGCTAAGGATTAATACATGTTCTGAAAGGTGTTTAAACACACCAAGTAATTTTGCCTCATAAGAAAACTCACTGAAAAATTGATCTTGGACAAGTGGAATTCCACACGGGACAAGTAGAATTTATTCCAAATTATTTATGGGAAGTGAGTACAGTGGCACTTTGTGTTGATATTATTCGTGGCCACATGTAGCAAAAACAGCAAAGCAAGTCTGATATTTTTTTACAATGTAATTCATTTTTTAAATTTTAGTAATAAATTAATAAAAATGTTTTTTTTTGGACGAGTGGCTTTCGTCTTTGGACACTTCCACTTGTCCAGTGGACAAGTGGAAAGGGGAAAACGTTTTTTGCGCTGACTCAGGTGGACAGAAGAGATGCCTATATGCGGCATTGTGCTCAATACTTCTTGCTGCTTTATTTGATGAAAACTTGGGATAAGGGATGAAACACCAGTATACATTGACTTTTTCTTGTGTTTTAGGTGGCAGCAGAAGTAGCAGCTCCTCTTGCCAAGACAGATCAAATCGTAATTGTTGGTGATAATGCCTCTGGTGTCACTAGTGAAGTGTCAAAACTTGTCAGTCAGCTTCCCCCAGCTGTACAAGCCCTTACAGGAGTGGACTTGAGTGGAGTAAGTATCTGCCGCAACTAAATCACGACGAGTTCTTTAACCCTTTGACGCCTGGAGTTTTTGCCGGCACAGGCATTAATAAGTAAATCACTGACTGAGCTTCCTTGTTTGGCTAGAGATACGTGGCTCACTAATAATGAGGTGGCCATATTAAGGAGGCAGTCCTATTACCAAGGTGGCTGTATATATAAATGAGGTGGTCATTTGTTAATGACGTAGCCACTATATTTAATCAGAGTAATGTTGCTGCAAGCTTTGTTTGTCACCCAATTAAATTCCTGTTGTTTTTCTTGTTGTTGTTTTATCCTCTGGTCAGTGTTTCCAGAAGTAATTTAGAGTGAAGCATAGAATTGATGTTTTTGTTCATTAAACATCTGTGCTTGTTTGTTTCAGGTCATGAGCAAAATTCCTGGTGCAAAGTGAGGAACTCTTGGAGTTACTACTTTCTAACAATTCATTTTAAGTAAACGGTACACTGAGTGTTTTTTTTTTACGTTTTTTTTTCTTGTCTTTTATGTGGAATGAATTCCCAGAATATTTTCCAGACTTGCTCCCAGTCATTTCTCCAGTTTATTTTAACAAGAAGCCACACAGAGTGGGAACAAGTCTGCCTCACAATCTACATTCATGATTGATTGATTGATTGATCAATCAATGGTCAATTGGCAATCAACTGATTGAATAGTTGGTTTTGAAGGCAGCAGGATACTTCTTAGATAGTAAAACTCTCTTTTTGGTAAAAATGTTTCATGGGTAGCTTTCTTTTTCTTTACCACATTTATACTGATTAAGAAGCTCACAGTAAGAGTTAAGCAGCATTCAATTTTGTATGCATTTGTAACTGTTTTATGTAGCTGCAGCCTAGCATTATTGCTGTAATTGAAAGCCATTGCTATTTTTTAAATAGTGTATTGTGAATGAAGATTCAATGTGCATGCATCGATGCTGAAAGAATGTGAGAAAATGAATTTGTTGGTGTGTTTTATAATGCCTTTCACCATAAAAATGGCTGCCAAGTCTTTTCATGCCAGTAAGGTTTAGGTAGACACAATTTTAGTCTGTTTATTTTGTGTATATTCAAATGTGAATTTGCTATAAGCAAGTGACAATTTTGTAGTGCAATATTGAAGCGATATTGGCTATTCTCTTTTTCTTTGTAGCCCAGTTGTATAAAGGGTGGATAATTCTATCCATCGGACAAATCACTAGCCAGTGGAATCATAAGTGTAACAAAAAACATATCGACTGGGTAGTGATTTAACCAGACAACAGAGGCCATTAACTACAATACACGAGTTCTTACTTTAAAGTAAGCAGGACTTAATGTAGCAGAAATCTATTATCAAAGAGCATTCTGAGCTTAGCTCGCTATTATCATACAGACATAGCAGTGCATATTCATAGCATTCAGTAATTACTCAATATTCTCATTCACCATTTAAGCCTGCACAGGACAAAATTGAAATTTTTTGCACAATTTCTTCTTAGGAAAGATTACAAAGTAAACAGTACCATAGGAAAGAACTTCTCAATAGCTTTTGTCTAAATGGTAACAATACAGGGTTTCCTATGATTTGGCAAGTTGTAGCAATATTATAAGACCAAGTGTTTGTGAAAGGGTTTGAGAACCGATCTTGAAACTATACAGAGATAGCATTTAAATAACCTGATGGCCTGACAGTTGCATGCACACAAGGTGTTCTTGGGGATCATCACATTCTGGTTGCAATACATTTATCATACAAACTGTCATGGTTTGAAGGAAGGCAGTTCAAGTACTGGAAGTTGAAATCAAGTTATTTTAGTCCATTCTGCATGCTCTTGTTTGTTGCCTTTTGTAATGCATGGCCGTATTGTGACTTGAGTTACGCTGATCAGCTGCTACTGACAGTTCATAGGTGCAAAGGTATAGGGAAGACTACTGTGATTTGTGCTCACTGTGTAAAATAAGTTTCCACCCTGTTCTAAACCAGTTTAGCCAGTCATTTGTAGCTTTTTATCTATTCAGTGTCAATGGAGTATAATGTTTATTAGTATCACCCAACTAGTGGACTAATGCAAATCCTGCATTTTGATTGGCTACGCTACTAGAGGACTATTAGTAATAGTCATCGAGTAGCGAAATTCGTGAAGCTTTCTTTCGTTTTATTCCCAAATAAATCTTTCTTCAACTCACATTTGCTAACTTTATTATTGTTTTTTCTGTCCGACTAGTTGGGTGATACTAAAACAGTTAGACCCTTCGCCCTCAAGGGCCACGGGTCAATAGCCCATTCGGCTTCGCCTCATGGGCTATTGCCCCGTAGCCCTTGCGGGCTACGGGTCTAATTGTTAACTAGTACCTCTGTACTCTGCACTGAGTTGCATGTTATACATATTCAACATTAGAGGGTGACCTTTGGCAGGAGGCAATATTATTAAAAGTGCTCCTGAATTTTTAAGATAAAGAAACCTCTAAAGCCAGGGTCACATTTCAAAACATATATGAAATAAATAATTTGCATAACTATTTAACTTACCAGTCAGTTCAAATGACTGATGTTGTTGTAACCAAGAAGTTTGGTCAAATATACTCGCTTAAAATATAGTCTGTTTTGCCAGCTCGATGTGTAATTGTTTTGTTTCCCCAAGGTTAGGAGTGGTGCAAGAGAACTGTTGGACAATGATGTTTACAATGTTGTTCCAACACTTTGTGTAGCTCCATATCCACATTCCATCAGGGAGTGAAGGAACACCCAGGAGGGACTCCCATGTTAAAACAACAGGGGTGCTTGTTCAAAATGTTTGAAAACACCCCTTTTAAAATGATGTTTGCGCAAAAATCTTCTAACATCGACTTTTTTCTAAAATTGTCACCACTGTGACATTATGGGTTACTCATGTCAGAAATATAAAAAATCAAAGGCCTCTTTGAGGCTACGACAATTTGGCATGATGAAGTACATGCATGAGTACAAGGAGAAAAGATGAAAATGTTTTGGTTTTGTTCCAAAAATAAATTTCTTTCTTCTGTCCCTTCTTAATGCATAATGCTCTAGACAGTCCTTAGCTCAATGTGTTGGTATACTGTATTGGAAAGCAGGGAGGGCAAGAGTTCAACACACAGGCAGGAATGCGCACAATCTTTTTTTTCCTTCTATTTTTTCCCTTTGGACATGTTTTTTCTTTCTTTTTTACCCCAAGAAGCTATTACAGTGCAAGTACTCAAACTGGGGCACCCTGAACAAAATTAACCAATTTCACGTTAATTGAAAACAAAGGATATGGACATTTTTTTAGCAACTGACCAATAACTATCCTGGAACGTCATTGGTCCGTAATGAAAGAAGATATTTCAAAAAGGAAAACGCCATTTGTCTTTATTTCGAAAAGCCTTAAACATAAGCAGTAATTATTTTTTACTTCATATGCACTTTAAGCAAATTGATTCAACTGGTGATGTTCCTTAAGAAAATCTTATCCTTTTGCAATCACATTTGCACTTGCCAGGCAGTTGAAAGAAGGGCAAGATTTGATGCTGCATGGGAAGAAAAAATAAAAAAATTTTAAACTTCCTACGTTGACTTTTTGTTCACTTCTTTACAATCTGTCAAAAATCGGAAAACAAAGCTGCCTATAAAAAAATTGGGGGTCACCAACCGTTTGAGAGAGCAAACTTCAAGCAAAGTTATGCCACGCCAACCAACCCCTATATTTGTTGAGTTTTATCAGCGCACATGCTCGCTGCATGGCATGGCAACATAAATTATGTGCGCAGTAAGGATGCTCAAAAACAATTAGTGTGAGTGTCCTTAACCCATTGACTCCTGGAGCTTTTTCCAAAAAAACACATTTTTTTGATGTTTTTGACCTTTTAAGGTCTATTATAAGCTAAAATAGCTCCAAATCACTCAAAACAGCCCTGAAACGCAAAATACATCCTTAGAAGAATTTCAGAGAAAGCGCAAACGAGGCAAGAACTACTTACCATCGACAAGCAAAGGGTAGAAAGGGGAAATTTTTTCTCGAGTTCACTAAAATTTTGAAGCATTTTGGTGCATATTTCATGCTCCATCAATCTAATCATGCTGGTTTAGGTATCGTTGGAAAGGTCTTTTTCTGCTTCACAATTTGAGCATAGGTTTCACCTTTCTGGGTAAAAGTTGATGACGTCACAAGCGGGACAAATGCCCAGATCCTTTATGGCCGGTTTAGGCCTGTTCAGGTGTCAATGGGTTAAAGTAACCATATTCTCATTGGGTGGGTGTGGCTCACATTTATTTTCACCCTTGGGCCAGGGGTACCATTTCTAAAGGAAGTGTGGTAATTCGTACCCAGCCAGTAGACAGCCATCCCCTTCCACTCCCCACTACCAAATTTTTCTTGAGGGGATGGGGTGGCTGTGCAGTGGCAATTTCCTGCCAGACCTTTGTTCTGTTCAATTCCCTAAATGATACCACTGTAAATGATGCATTTTAGATTTCAACACTCTAAAGTGATATTATTATTATTATTAATATTATTATTATCCCCTAAAAGATAGACGAATACCCCATACTCAGGGATCTTTCCTTTCATTCACCTCCTTGAAAATAATAGGCCATTTGCGAGTTAGTAACCTTTGCCTGTGTCAAAACGAGTCTTCCACATGAAAACTAGTTTCACCTGCATGTCCATTTTCATGAAAATCAAACTCACTTTCATTTGAATGGTTTCACAGGAGGCCTCTTTTTGAAAATGAGGCAAAGGGCAACTCGAAAATGGCCTATTCTTGCCATTAGCCACTGCTTGTATAAGATTTGTTGAATGGCTTGTCTTTGACTGTTCAAGACAAAGTGACCACAATTGTAACTGGAACCACTCTTTTGACTAATACTTTGTTGTCTCTTCAAATATGCCGTTGTTTGTAACAGGCTGGACAAACTGTTAATTATAAAATAAGTATTTTAAGAAAATATGTACAGTCTATTATTTACATAGTTGGCATATTTTACATCAAGAAATCCATTTAACACACCACCACACAGTTTGAAAGAGATCAAATGTACAAACAACAACAAGGCACAACACTTCCATAAATATGTTTGGTTTTAAACAAATTGTAACTAAACAGGTTCAGAATCAATAATGAAAAATGCTTTGCATTTCAACAAAAAATGTTATGAAAAAGTATGTGAGTTAAACAGCTAAAGCACACTTGATTTATACATTATGTTTCCACATGTAAAACATGTTTAGTCGCATTTTCTGACTTTGGATGCAAGCACACTGGCAACCTTCTATCTTGAGTTACTCAACTTGATAATCACTTTCACTTATTGCATCTCAAAATTCACCAAACTAAATTGATTTCCATTAACTTGGAAGCTTATAATGACAGCAAACACTACAGATGTCAACGAAGATTTTCCTTTTAACTTAACAAGTCGATACTACAAGAGAAGATTGAATGCTCACTCCTGTAAAGCAGTTGGGTTTTTTTTTAGCTCTTCTCCATATTTTTTTTTTCTTACAGCCATGTAGGAGCTTGCTGCACAAGGCAAGTAGGCATTCTGTGTTCTCAATTTTTTGCAGACCATGAACAGCCTTACTGTAACAAAAGAGATCCCTCCTTGCTGTTATCTTGGATATGCTTGCTGTTGTTGAAACTGTTGCTGTTGCAGCTGCAGTTGTTGTATCTGTTGTTGAAGTTGTTGCTGCGTCATCTGTTGTTGTCGTTGTCCACCCCCGCCTCCTAAGTCTATTGTGAAGCAAATGCAGTTGATGGAGTCACACTCCGGCATGGCACAATTACAAGCACAGTTGCAATCTCCAAACTGAAAACAGCAAATAATCAAGTTTGTTAACAAATGACTAAGTGGACAAATATGTCACCCCAAAAAATGGACTGATCTGTGACTAACAGAGTCACAACGGCATATCCACAGACGACAAATGATACCAGAGGGTATAACAGAGTTTTGCATGCATGTTGTCCATCCTAGTTTTCCAACCAAGTTTATATTTTTACCAAATCTCAGCAGGCAGAGCAATGCCCGATTCCCTCTATATATGAGACACGCCCGCAGGGAATCATGGTAGTTGTATTCAGCATTGCCAAGTCTTCGATATGTTTTGTTGAATACAACTCCCATGATTCCCCGCAGGTGCATCTCATAGAGGGAATTGGCCAATCTGTTAACCGCTTGCCACAAGTTCATCAAACTCTAGTACTAAATGTATTAGGTGATTCCTCAGAACTTGTCGATCAATTTTTTGAAACTTCCCCTGAATGTTCCCTACCAAGCAATGTTTCTTGAATTTCAATGCTTGGATTTCACAAAATGGTTCTGGACTATTTCTTTCTTTTGTACAAAGGATTGACAACAAACCAACATGCTACAAATAGCGACACAAACAATCGGACCTCATTGCCTGATGAAGACTAGCAGTATTGCAGTCGAAACGTCGCGATCAACAAATCAAAGCGATTCCATCGTGAGACAAACAAATAAACGTTCATCTTTCCTATCTTACACCACAATGAACAACAAACACATCTTTAATGACAATTTGCATTTATTATAATAATGACATACCGCACACTCTGGTCCCTGGCAGTCTTGACACATTGCTCCACCTGGCTCAGCATTCATGCAGCAACAGAAAGTGTCATCGCACCACTGGAAAAACATTCAAAAACAATGTTCACTTCCTTGTCCAATTTATCTCATTTTTGCTATATTTGTAACAAAGTTTAGTCAGAATTTCTTAACTCCAGAAAAGGCCACCTTGACTTTTGTTTTGTTATATTTAACTGTGAATAACAACTCTAACAAAAGTCCTGGCAAGAAAGGAAATTTACTTGCCAGCAGTCAAAGGGAAGTACTAACAGAACGCAGAGCAGTATACAGTGTAACAACCTGGCACCAGTTGCTGCACTTATTCTTGACATCCCTGAAAAGTGTAATGGGTTATGATTTTGATGAGAACACTGGCCCCAGTTGTTCAAAGGTTGGATAGCACTATCCACCAAATAAATCACTATCCAGTGGATAGCATAGTTTGTTTTGCCAACACTTATCCACTGGACAGCATTATACACCTTTTGAACAACTGGGCCCTGATCTATTAACCCATGTCACAATTACACTGGACTTATAAATACAGCTAGAAAACAATAAAAAATGATCTTGATTATAACTGCAAGTTGTTTACCTGTTTTGAGGGACACATGGAGTCCAAACAAGACTTTTTACTTGGTGTTGAACAGTCACACATTTCAGCCATTGACACAAAACAGGCACAAAGACAGCATCTCTCAGCTTCATCATCATTTGCACAACACGATCCACAACACAACTCTGATATCCATGCTGGACATATGTTTATTCCTTGTGACTGTTGATTTAACATAAAACAAACCTTGAAGGTACGTCTCATGGTTTCTTTAATAATATAATAATAATTTAATGATAACAATAATAACAAATTGGGAGTTTGCAGTGGCATTTCCACAGATAGGGGCTCTTCATCCACTGTTCCCTGATTGAACTGGAATTTAGTGTTGGTTTTTATGGAGAGAGAAAAACTGGAAAACCCAGAGAAAAACCCTCAAAACAAGGAAAAGAAATGACAACAAACTCAACCCACATATGATGCTGGGTCATGGAACTGAACCCAGGCTCGCCCAATATAAGTGATCAGCCCTGAGGGCTAGGTGATCTACTTGTTGACTGTCAAGTGAACATGGGAGGTGTTTGTGCCAAAATAGGTCTCAATATTACTGTTTAGTCGCATCTTATTTTATAATGGTTCCCCTTCTCCAATTGCAGTGATGTACCTATTTTTTAATAGAGCTTTAAGGTGGCTAGTAATGGCGTAGATATTCCGTTTTTGGTATTCTGTTGCAGCTACACCCATAATGTTGAGGTTAGGCTTTTAGCACAACTTTGTTTTACTGAACAAATTGAGCTCACTATGATGTCAAAATTGATTGCCATGGCAACAACACAAATGGTGAAAGATACCTTATTTTTGACCGTTTGAGGCCAATAACTTGAGGGAAAACTATAACTGTTTTTGTTTTTCACACAGACAAAACAAACTATGTTTGGTAGGGTACAGAGCCCACCTTAAATTTATGAAAAAATACTGTAGTAATAACACAACACAGCCATTATGTTTCAGCGAGTGCTTGAACCTGAACCATAAGCCACCACTTCTCCCCCTAACAAAACTAACCTTCAAACACTGCCTGATTATGAGAGCAATGATCACAAGAGCAAGGTATGATCCAACCACTATCATAACAATAGCAGCTGTCGACAATGCCTGGTCACTGTTGTTACTTGGATCTGGAGACGGCTGTAAGATATGACAGTAAATTTTAATACCTTTCAGTAAAGGGTAACAAATACTAGCATTTTTGCTTATCATAAAAATAGTCTAAGCACAGCACATAAGGATGTCATTTTGCTATAAACAGATTCTCTATACTGCCTGTTGAGTATCAAGATCAGATTGTCATCAGTTTTAGGGTCATTTCCCTTAGAATGTTAATTACATTGTACACGAGTTTCTTGAAAGATTGGGCACCTTTAGTACACCCTAATAAAAATATATATAACTTTATTCACAACTTTTGACATAAGAAATGACCTTCAACAATGCAAGCTGAATGTCTGTTCTGAGAATTTGGTGAAAGTGTGTCATTTCTTTCTAATATCTGTCTGGTAACATCCAGTGAGCTTCTTGTCTCCATTGCCCGGCCCCCACTATAGTTTATAGGCCTGGATTTTGTCTGTCAACTTTTTTGTCAATCCATAATTATCGGTAATATACGATCTAGATCCCAGAACAAAGGTTAGCTTAAGACTTTCGTACTACTCGTGGAAGATAAAATAAGGATAGTCCTAACAACAGCATTAATCTCTAATACCCTAACACTTTCCGCCGCTTAGAGCGGGCCCGCGTCGCACGTTCCTGAGTGCAAACAAATGAATGCAAAAGAAGCGACAATGTTTTCCTAAGTAGCTATACTTACACGAGTTGTTGGAACGACCATGATAGACCTCTTCTGTGCTTTTGTCTTTGTATTAACGGTTTACTCAACATAAAGCATAAACCATCTTTCCTCATAAACTGCTTTCTGTTTCTGTTGATCCCGTTCCACAAAAGCAAAATTGTTTTCAGGTGTTGTTTTGCAAAGAACACCAAACAATCTCACAACCACATCTTGCGGGCGAAATGAGGGGTTTTGTCTTGGCAGGATATATCACTGTTCACCAATTTCCGCTGTACAAATTATAGTCCAACAGCTATAAAAGACAGCTAAAACACAACTATTTTTCCGTAAACGATATATTGCGAACTTTCTGCAAAACAAATATTCTCAAGACGCGCGCTTGGTCCCAGCTCTCAACCGTCTTGCCTCGTTCCCGTGCTCCTCCGCGCCCGCTGAAAACTATCTCGAAAATGGGAGTGACTATTCTGCACTCAGTTGATGTTGTGAAAAAATAAGGAGTCTCACTACATGAACTGAGTGCTGAATAGTCACTCCCTGCTGGTGAAAAGTCACTCCCATCTCGAAATATCCCACGGATAAAAGACGCAGACTAATTTTACACATTTTAGAAAAACTTGCACTGCAAGTTGCAATTGACATGTCACACGCAGCAACTCTTTTGTCTCGTTGCATAAAAAAGTACAGGAAGTTCTACTTTCCCTGAAACTCGCAACGCAAAAATGGAATGTTATACGCGAACTTTCACCCCTTTAACTTTTTTTTTTTTTGGGGGGGGGGGGGTGGGAGGTTGTGGAGGGGTGGCGCAACTGGAAATCCAACGTTTCTTTCAGTGCAAGTTGCAAGGATAATTACCCGATGTGACATTGCCTTTACATGTAATATTAGGCAAATTTTTCGCGACTTTTTTAAAATCGCAAGAAAAAGATATATGTCATCTGTTTAAGGACTCGTCAGCACTTATTTCTAAAACTGGTGCTAACTGACTTCTGGTTCCAGATATCTACTGTGTGTACCGCATGTGTAATAACAGAAAAGTGAAATTTGAAGCAAATCTAGGCACTTTTCGTATTTTTTTTTTTACTTCAGGCCATATTTCAAGAAGCAATGGTGATTTCTGCAAACCCTTACACTCCAAGATGCTAAACTAGGATCAAACTAATGTCAATCTAATGTTAGTTAATGCGAGAATGCAAAATATTCCGTTTGCAAAGCTTGCCTTCAATGGTTCAACATAATTTCTACTTAAAATTGCCTGACATACCAGTCGGCTCCTCGTACCCTCAACTGACATTTTAGACAAAATTCAGAATAACAGGCAAAAGAAAAATCAAACATAGTTCAAATCCTGAGACAGGGGGTACTTGCCAATTAACTAAAAATCCTGGAAATCTCGTTTGGAAAACAAATGGAGCGATAATTTTACTTAAAATCTGTTGGGAAATAATGGGCTACGTTTTGGGATAGTCCTTTAATTCCGGTTCAATTCCTTACTATTTGTTCATTTCTCTCTCACATCAAAGACAAAACAATAACCGGAAACTATATTATAAATGCCAAGTACCCTCTCTTTCAGTCAAAGTGTTTATGGAAAAAAACTTCCCATCATTCAACGGTCACTCCACCAGGGTAAGAAAAGTCCCTTCTTGCCTTCATTCCGCTCCCCCAGTTTTTTGCGGCACTTTACCGACGCTTTTTACGACTATTTTGCGTTATGCAAAATAGGAGTGTTGATGGGGCTTTTTGCGTTCCTGTTAATCCATTCCTGTTAAACTTTTGATTCCATTCCTGTTAAACTATTAATTTATGCATTAAATTTGTATTAAACGTGTCTTCCCGTGCCTCCCCTGCTACGTATCGTTTTGCAACGAAGCCGTACTGTTGTGTTCTGTTTATATATTTGGGGGATAGTACAGAGGCATATGTTTGCTCTAGATTTGATCGATAATCCAGATGAATTAATTGTTTTAACATTCGTTCGTAGTCTTCGTAAACGGGGTTGACAACTTCAGTTACGTTTCAGTTACTACAAAGTTTGCATTTTAACCGTACGTTTCGAAAAGCATCGTGACTAAATTCAAAGGAATTTAATTTACGTCGAGGTGGCGAATAATGTGAATCTTCTCGAATCTTCACCAAAATGGTGATTAATGCTCAAGCACTTTTTTTGTTGACTGTGTTAATTGGCGAACAACCGGGGATCTTCATCTTTCCTTTGTCCTTTACCCCGATGGGGGAAATTTGCCGAGAACAACAAGAAATAGCAGAACTTGAAATGCAGTGTCTTAACAGTACATATTTGATACTTGCGCAAACCTTGCGGCTTTAGAAGATCAAAAACACCCACGTCACCAAGCTGAAGTTGACCTTACCTCACCTGTAGCCGTATTAATTTCATTGTCATGCAATTCATGATTCGCAGAAACATCTCCACCGGAGTCAGGGCAGTTATTTGAGTGTGATTTTAAGAGGTTTCAAGAAGGGACAGAAGAAAGAAATTCGTTTTGCAACAAACCCGAACTATTTTCATCTTTTCTGCTTATATATACTGATGCATGTACTTTAACATTCAAAATAGTCATACCCTCAAAGAGGCTTTGATTTCTCTTCAGCTTCTCGCTTGACCCAGATGTACAAGGGAAAGTGGGTACTGTTTACTGTTCCAACACAAACCTTACGGGCTAATCAAAGCAAAAGATCGCTTGGGCGCGTGAGGAACGAGTTGAAAACAAATCTGAAATACTGTCTCGTTTCATTACATTTATTATTGTGCTATTTGAAAGTTCAACACCAATAACCCAATGTACAAATTCACATCAGTGAATAAATAAATAAATAAATAAATAAATAAATAAATAAATAAATAAATAAATAAATAAATAAATAAATAAATAATTTACATTAAATAACACAAGTTGATGATTTTCGTAAATGAATAAAACCAACCAACTGTTCCAGTTGCAATAAAAATTCTTCATCCATAATTCGATTCAGTACTCCACTTTCAAGGAACAAATAAATAAATAAATTAATAAATAATTATAACTTGATAACGTCAAACTGTTACAAGCGATAGACTTATTGAAATTTCAGGTTAAATTAAAAAGTAAACCTGAGTGACCTTTCATGCTTTTGTTTCAGCGTTTTTGTACAAATCGTTCATTCCAAAAATTCCATTCCGATTTTAATCTTCTTGCTGCCCATGAAATAGGCTGAGAATCGAGTGCGTGTCGAAAAATAGAAGGATAAAAACACCTGTTAAAAAACCAGTCCATTAAAATTTTTCAACTAACCATGCTAAGCCCAGTAAGACACTACCTCTTTGGGACCTCTATTTGTGTTCGCCAGTTGTAAGGGGCAATGTATATTATGTTGAGAAGCAATTAAGTAACTCGTTCCAAGAAAAAGTGGGCGACCCTGAAAGCCAGGCTCTCAGACTGTGAGGAAAACAAGTGAAGCTTTCACCAATAGCCATTTCTCTCTGTATTTCCTGCCGTAATCCAAACATTTGCTGAACAATCTGAGAGCCTGGTAAAAACTTTATACAATGCTCTATGTTGAATCACCTCTGGAACGAGTTCTCTGTAGATGTAGAAATTTCCACATTGTAGAAAATTTTTTTGTTTCTTGTCCAACTGTATGAATTGTCAAAACGAAGAATATCTGGAGAGGCAAAGGTGAAGCTGGTTACATGTTGATTTTGCATCTGATTTAGAAGAACAATTTATTTGTCGGAAGTTAAAATTATACTTACAAATGCCTGGTTTCTCGCAGAGAATGGATCCTTCTTCAGGAATCATGTGACAATTACGTCTTTCCGTTGGAATCTGCAGAACAAATGCACCCGAATTTTTTAATCATCACGCAGGCTACATGCAGGATATCCAATAAAATAAAGCAAGCTCGGGATTAGCCTTAGGATGAGGGGCTACAAAGCAAGACTTAATTTTTGTAGCGGGTTTTAGTAGAAAACTGCTAGAGAGAGATAAGGAAGACATAAATTAATACCATTTCTTCCACAGCTTTGGAATTTTTCTTGTCTTTCTCAGTGAAGAAAACACCAAATCCAATGTCATGGTCCAGGGACCTGTACTGCCAACTACAACAGAAAAGAACACTCAACAATATTAGACAAGGGAATTCTGTTACTTGGGCCATGAAGTATTCACCTAAATAGTAAATACCAGTCCTCGCTAGCTAGGATGGAAATGGACTGCAAAAAAATTTTGCCTCTCAAAGTGTTGATACGTGGTGTTTGAACCGTCGATAAGCTCGCGCTTGAATGTGGCAAGAGTTTACACGCTCATTCCAGATCTATTTCGAAAGCCGTGTTCCGCCTAACGAAGTCGGCCAAAGAAGGACATGGACTAATATGGACATCTTGGTGCAAGTGGCAGTTGAAAGTTTGTAATTTTCTCTTCAGTAGGGTTCATTTTCATGTAAAGCATACCTGAGCACACTACCAGGCGAGTCGACTTCAAAGTTCAGTTTGAGCGCAGTTCCTCGCTTGACGCATCCGACTTGATAACTTTCTTCTTTTAAGCTGTCGGCCTTGACATTTTCTTTACAGTAATAGAACACTGGCACATCTCCACCATAACAAATCTTAATATGATATGAAAAGCATGTTAACCACGAAACGATTTTCAAGGACAGTTTTACAAATGATTTTAAGGTATGTTTCACAACTTTTAAATGCAACTGTTGCAACAACTTGCGTGTTACACGGGACGACTTTTCACAAAACACGAAGCAACAAACTTCACAAAACAATGTTGCAAGTATTAAACTGCTACACGGTGATGACACACGAGATAATTTGTTAAGGTTATGTTACACAAGAGGATTGTCCATTGACCGTCTATTTTACCAGCTCGAGTAAATTGTAACAGAACTAAAATAAGTGTACCTTTGATTTGCACTGTGGGTCCCCATCAGGATCTCGGCAGCTACCTCCATAGTACTCTGGCAAGTTCTCTTCATCAATATATTCCAGAAGCTCTGTTTTCCAATCTCCTACAAAGAAAAAAAATTGAAGGTAGTGTATGCATTCGCGTTGGAGGGTTGGGCTATTCCTTTTTCATATAATTAACCTTTTTTCTTTTCTTACAGACAATCAGAAGCACAGACAGACAGACAATCCATACCTCCTAGTATTTTTACTTTGTTTCTTGTAACTTCGCATAGAAATGGTTTTACCAAAGCATATGCTATTGGAAATATCTTGGGAGCTGCAATGGAATGATGTTTGAATGAATGAGAAATGAAAAACAACAATTAAAATATTCATAGCTAAATCACTTTCTGACCTTTCTACAGTTCAAGAAAAAAAAGAGGTTAACACACCTTTAATTACTAAAATATTCTTCATCACTTCAGGAAAGTTATCTTCATAAAATGCTGTCACCTGTTAAATCAAAGTCAATTGCCTCTCAGCATTATCGTATTGTAAGTTTTTTAAATTATTAACTTTATTATCAGTGGCGGATCCACTTTATTTTTCGGAAATAGTGCATTTTCTTTGAAGTGCCGGAATTATCTTCGCAGAATTCAACATTCAAAGTCAAGCGGCCCCCTCCTTAGCTGAACGTCTGGATCCGCCACTGATTCTTTGTAGAAAAAGTTTGCAAAACTTCTGCATCAACATTATTTCATAAAAAAAATCAATATTTTGAATCTTCTTGAGATGAAAAAGCTGCCATAAAGGACAAAAGAAAACTTTTATGTATAATGGGCAAATTTTGTGAGGCTGGGTGGGAATGGTGCCCCTCAAAAAGACAATGGTCCATCTCTTAGTTCACAAATTTCTAAAAATAAATGTTGATAGGACTTACAGTGTTAAAAAGCATGACACCTGAAATAAAAACAAATTATAACCAACATAAGAAGACATGACCTTAGGCCAGATGCCACTATTTCTCTTAACTGTCTGTTAGATTAATTTAGTCAGTGTAATAAGAACTGGTATCAAAGGGGGTCCTGTTATTAGAATACATAAATAAAAATACAAAAAGGTGAAAAGCACTAAGAAAAGTAACACAGGGCTGATATATACAAAAAGAAAATATATACAACTGCACATAAAATTCATCATCTAACTAAGGAAAAATCTTTACTGTCCCTTGAGAACTTAATGAAGGATTCCTTTGATTTAATGTGGCGAGAAAGACCATTAAAGTCTGTCGCACCAGTAACAGTTATCACCTCATCACATTTTCTAGTAAGAACAAAGGTCAGTTTGTTTTTAGGTAAGTTAATACTTTTAGACAGCACTGTCTTAGTCTCCTAATATATATTGTTCAGTTCACATTATCTGTTTTTATTGACTACATCTTGTTTACAAACCTGGCTTCCAAAGATGCTTCAGTCCCAAACCTTCCATATCCATCACCATCACAATCTGGTCGACTCGTTTACCAAGCTGGCAGAAGGGTTTAACAATAAGATTATATAACTCAACTTCTCATTTTATTCTCCATACCAATATGAAAGACATGACAGGATGCACATCGGAAACATTGATTTAATGAGCCCCCTAAAGGAAAACTTATCTTGGATGGTTTAAGCTGTTTTTACCCTAATTAATAAAATACCACGGTGTGATGGTCGTTTTGTATTTCTTAATGTGGAATCCTACAGGAGACCTTGATGGCTAAAAATGCTAACCTTAAGTCTTGAACAACCTAAAAAGTTGGACCAAAATCCATAATTTCCTCCCTGTGGCCTGATGAGATGACAAGCATCCCAGTCCCCCACCTCCAGCATCTGGGGTATATTACAGCCTGTTTAACACATATTTGATTGACAATGAATTTGAATTGTAAGGAGAAATAAGTTCATGCATCGGATCCTTGGAGTTCTGAGAGTTGAATACTAAAGAATTCCCTTTCTTGCAGACATTAGGCTCTAAATTATAGACAACATTTAAATTCTTGACAAATTCTAGCTTCAACAAATTACAGTTAGCGCTGTTCAAAACATAGGAATTAGTTTCTCAAGAATGGCTAACTTTTATTTTACAGTCAAGTGCCTCGACCTGTAGCCACCTGACAAAGTTTTTGATATCTCTTTAACAAGTTTTTGATTACTTTGATGAGTCTTATGGCTTCCAGTTGCTTTAAACTACCTGAATCAGATGCCTTGAAAACTGGAAGGTGGGGTATCAACCGTTGCATGATTCATCATCAAATGTCTGACTTTGAGAGGGTTTCAAACAGCGTTCGGGATGTCATGCCAAGTTCAATTGGCGATAAATAAATTTATGCTGACAAAAATTTGGTCAAACGTAACTTTTTGTACAAGAAATGCAGTTGAACAATTTTTTGTGAGACCTGACTTTCAATTTCAAGTCTTCTGCAT
The DNA here is from genome assembly GCA_963693305.1 of Meandrina meandrites. Lineage (NCBI taxonomy): Eukaryota > Metazoa > Cnidaria > Anthozoa > Scleractinia > Meandrinidae > Meandrina > Meandrina meandrites. The sequence continues at coordinate 821,677 of OY855913.1, read as the reverse complement.
TTGTAGAACTGGTTGAAACTGAACGTTTCACAGATCGTAACGAAAATTTAATTTTACATGAAGCCAACTTGTTTTTGTATGTATAATTTTTGTATGTCCGACATGGTGTTTTATTCTGTTGGTTTAGAGAAGCAAAGCTGTTTTTGATAACTTAACACTGGCAGTCAAAAACCAAAAACAGTGTTGGCTGTGGAACAATTTTTTTTATATTGTCAGTTCAACCTCATATTCGCTCAAATGTGAACCGTTGTGCAACCGGAAGCCATCAAACTACTCAAAAACTTGTCAAAAAGATGTCAAAATCTTAGTTGAGTGGCTACACTTCAAGGCCCTTGACTGTAACTTTTTTCTTTACGTTAGAATAAAGCATGCTGGAGATGGCTACCACTGCATCCATATACCTTTGCTGACTGTTGCCTGGCCAAGAACATTCCATATTCACCTAAGAAAGCCTTGAATCTAACAATTTCTTCTTTCTTTACAGATGACAGCAATCCTTTGAACAAATATAAAATATATATTAAAATCCTTCATTTGAAATATCTTACAAAGTGGCAATGAATAAATGAAGATCACAAAATATACTGTAAAAACATTGTTAATTTAAAAAAATTTAAAAAGTACACATTACTCAGTTGAGCATTTAATTTTTTACTTGAAATTCATACAACAGATGTGCTAGGTAACATTTATCCAGCAAAATTATGTTGCACCTTTCAATATATGTCCCTGTATCATACCTTTAAAGTCAATTTGTCCAATTGGATCAATGAAGACTGGCGAGCCATCTCTGTCATAACCAAAGTAACCTCCAGGATAATATTTTGATAACACCTGCAGAGAATAATCACATTAATTAATTAATTAATTAATTAATTAATTAATTAATTAATTAATAATTTTAATTGTTATTGCATAATATTTTTTGAATGATCAAAGAATGCAAATTAAAATAAACTCACCTCAGGAACTTTGTATGTTTCCACCAAAGTGTCGAGTTCCAGGCGTCTGCGCACATTCATGCTCTAATGAAAGAAGCGGAACAGTTACAATGGCACAATCAGATTGTGCCATTGTTGTTGCTATGGTGTGATTGAATCAGCATTAAAATGGTCATTGAAAATTGTGCAATGCAACATATCACAGATAGAATCCAGTTAATGGCAGTTAGTTACATGACTGTATACGTACTATATTCTATAAAGAGACACCCCAAGTAGGAGTTGATTGTTATCAAAAACTAGTTATGGTATACTGCAATTCCCGAGTTTTGATTGGTTTATAACCATGGTATGCAAGCTCATTTATTCAAAGTGTGCTTGTGCAATGATTGTGAAAATTATATGGTCAGTGGGTGGGAATGAGGGAGAGGGATGCAGGAAGGAAGAGAGGGAGCCAGGGAGGGAGGGAGGGAGACACGGAAGGGAGACAGATACTGAAAGAGAGAGAGGGGGGCAGGGAGGGAGGGAGGGAGACACGGAAGGGAGACAGATACTGAAAGAGAGAGAGGGAGGCAGGGAGGCTGGTAGGGAAAGAAAGAGGGGGCAGGGAGGGAGGGAGGGAGGGAGGGAAGAGAAACACTGTCAAGATACTTTGGGGGAGGGTAAAATATAGCAAACGGCTGGATTTTATTCAGTCACCAGTGAGTAAATGTAAGACTTTTTAACCTACAGAAAAAATGGTTAACCTTATTTATATAAATCTGTCAATTAGTGGGAAGATAATAATTGGAATAAATACCTCTCTGAGCATGAACTCTGCTTTTTCTACACTGAAATCTCTTGCTATATAAAGAAAAAAACAAAACAATATATTTTTGCACATAAGAAAATGAACATTACATATTTTTTGGCCTAATCCAATCCTGCCACTGTATTTTGTATAGCATCTGAATGAAGAATTGAATAATTGGTTGTAAATAGTTATATAAGGTAGAAGAGGGATGGTTTTTGAGCTGTTTTATAGTTTAAAATGGGTGCACTCCACCTAAAGTTTGGAGCAGTTCTCCTGATAAGAAATATTATTAACCTAATATTTGCCAATTTTTTTTATACTTTAAGATCTCATTTAAAAAAAAGACTAGTGCAGCCCAAGGATATGAAATTGCTGTAGTTGTTTTGGTCTATTTTGCATCTTAGGAAAAGGGTTGCACATTATAAGCGACAAATATAAATAGAGTAGGTCCAGCTAGGAAGGTTTATAGGAGCATACAAAGGTGCAAGGTGAGAAATTTTTGGTGTTGACAACAAAATTTGGCATTTAGCAAAAATTAAACAACTCAAATTGTCAAATCATCTCTGCAGCTTTGACAGGTTTTGTGTACTAAAATTCCACAAGCATTTTGAGAACTTGTCTCATATGGGCTTTCACATATTCGCCACACAAAAATTCTATAAGTATTTTTTCTGCGTTTTCTGAAGTACTGTCATTTCATACTAATCTTGTGCAGCTACCATGTGCTTCTTGCTAGATTGTGCACCAGAGCACAGTGCATTCTGGTCACAGTGCAGAGCATTCTGGTCCGCTGAAAGCGAGGCTCTGCCACAGTGCAATGCATTCTGGTTAAAAGCTAACAATGATGAGAAAATCTTGATTTTGCACAGATTTATGTTCTATTCTGATTATAACTGCTGCTTGGTCACTGCGCTTGGTCGGCAGCAAAAATAGACAAATAGCTAATAAGCCTTTTCCTATAGCTATGCTAATTCTCTCATACCTCGAAGCCATCTCAGTAGGAAGTGATCATCATGATCCGGTTGAAGGACATCACTAATGCAATCACGGAACTGGCAACATATAATAAAGATCCTAATTTTATTTAATATTTATTTATTTATTTATAGTAACAACAGTATAACAAGATTGTCATTAATTTACCACCCTCTTTATTACAATATACATAAAAAAAATTAATATTATTTTTTATTAAATGTGCAGAGCAAAGAAAAATATCCATACCGCTCCCCCCCCCCTCCAACCCCATTAGATATTGTGCAGTTCCTTAAAATATCCCTACCTACCCCATGGAAGGTCATTGGAAATTCCAAGGGAGTGGGGGCAGGTCTCTAAAGCCAAACATTTTAAAGAAAAGTATGGGGCTTAACTGGAATTTCCAGAAGGGTGGGTTCAAACCAAAAAATCTTCCATGGGAGGGGAATGGATATTTTCTGGAATGTATGGTTCCAGAAAATATCCATACCCCCCCCCCCCCCCCCCCCACAGAAGGGATTTGCCCTATGACCCCCCACCCCTCCGGAAATTCCAATTTAGCTTCATACATTGCTTTAAATTTTTGGGTCTTTGAGACCCCCCTCCTCCCCAGAATTTCCAATCCCTTCTGTGGGGGGAGTATGGATATTTTCTGGAACCACACAATAACACATTGTCCACATTCTACAATTTACAGAGAGATGGGAGAGGGGCTTCCAAACAAACAGAACTTTCCAGTGTGAGAGGCCAGGAGTATGAATTTTTTTTCTTGACCAACTCATATTTATCCTGGACAAAATAATTACATTAGTATAAGTCAAGGGCTTGTTTTAGAACTTTCATTGCTCTTCCTTTCCAATAAGACATCCAAACAGCTGTATACAACAATAAATTTGATTTTGACAGACACCATTTGATTGCAAATGTGGCTTATATTTATAAAGGAATATTGAACTATTTATTTTAATTTTGGCCACAGCTCCCAGGACCTTGTCTTTCAATGTCAGAAATCTCTTTTGGTTTTAATATGTGTCAATAATCCACAATTTGTAAGAACTGTCGCAGTGAAATTTGACTAAAGAAAATTAGGCTCACAGTAAAGCAGGTGCATATAGCTCTGATTAACGCCTGCAGCTGGAATTTTAATGAATTTGGTCTTTTCCTCAATATTTGAAGTGTGGTTAACTATGGTGTCTAGTTATTAAAAACACTGTACAAACAAACCTGTGCCAGAATTTGTTGTTGCTCTGTTGTGAGGTCAAGATCATCCATCTAAGAAGCTTTAGCCTTTAGTTAACTTGCCTTGTTACAGCTTTAAAATGGTGAAAAATAAGGTAACATTAATAGTTAAAAATTAAATTTCTTGATTTTATGGGTTAGGAGGCATTTATCATTAAGCTTAAGCCATTAAATTTAAATAGCGGCAACTAACTTTTCACTTTGCGTTCCAACCAGTTGAAATTGGATAAATTTGTAAACGCTATACACATGCAGTATTTCACACTACCGTCACTGAAGGCTTCAATTCTCTGGCCTGTACCGGCCAGACACGCGCGGATGACGTAAAAAAGTAGAAACAAAGACAATAAAGAATATAAAAATATTGACCAAAAATAAACGGTGAACAATGTATTCTCATTTGTGTTCGATTGATAATGATATATTCGACACAGATTCCACAAAAATTAAATGTCGTCTTTACGAATATGTAAATGACAGACTAAACTAATTGGCTGATCTGGACTTGTAATCATAGCTCATATCAATCGATCAGCGATCAATATGCAATTCATACGAAAAAGCCAGGTTGGCTATAAGCTTGTGTATAATCGTTTCGTCTTACCTTTTCCCAGAACGATTTGATCAAGATCTTCCAGTTCGCTTTTGTAACATCTGAGGACAACATGAGCCAAAACAATACGATCGCGGAGTAAATGTTTTCTTTTGCCCTTAGTGAATATCGACGAAACAAGTTGTTTCCTTGTCGCTTCGAAATAATCAATGATTAATAACGTTTTGTATGGTGAATGATCTTCACGAGATGCCTTTATCTTGCTTACCAAGTTACCCCAGAGCTGTGTACGGCCATCAAAAAGATGAAAACGCACTATCTTTTCACATAATTAATGTCCAAGCTACTTTTCATTATCTCAATTTGTTTAAAAGATATATTCCCTTGCGACTTGAGCTGGCTTGGGACGATGAGCTCTGGGAACAAGAAAACTAATGCTCAGATCCTCCCCGCCAGTAAAAGTCACGTGAAAAATTTGGCGCCGACTTGGAATTTAGTTTATATCTCTAGAAAGACAAATAAAGGACACCAGGTAAGGGTCAGGTAAGGTTTGAAGCTTTATTGTAGCTTTTCAAAGGAAAAAAAGTGATTTGTATGGATTTGAAATTGAGTGGAAAATCACTTTTTTCCTTTGAAAAGCAACAGTAAAGCTTCAAACCATACTTGTAGCTTTTTTATTTGTCTTTCTAGTGCTTCGGAAAGCCAGACGCGCAATTTTTTCGATACATTGAGCGGATTCGCGGATTTCGAATACAGCGGATTGCGGATTTGCTGATAATTTTGGCTCGGATTCCGGACTCTTCATGTCGGAAAGTGTGGGTCGTTGATACTGAACTAAATTCGGATCACATTGGTCGGTCTTCTTGAGTCTTCTTCGGTCTTTTGGCGGAACTGTTACAAAAACAAGCAATGAAACGAAATCTCTTTAAAAATTGGCATATAAAACAACATCTACCGTCCGTTGCAATAAAACTATACCACTCAAAGCTTTCAAATAGCGCGGATTCGGATTTGAACGAAAATATGGGCGGATTGACGGATTTGGCCAAAAAATAGCACGGATCGGCGGATTTGCATACCCCTATTCACCCCCCTCATAGTAGCAGAGCTCCAGCAGCCCAAAGGGCCGCAGAGAGGAGCCCCATAACTATAGAATTTAAAAGAATCGTGGTTCATGGCCAACATGGCCAGCGGCATGGTTTGTGGGTGCAAGCGCCCAATATGATGACGACATTCGAGCGATTCGAGCTACTGTGCATGTGAACAGCAAACTTTCTTCCATGTTCTCTCACGAGTAAACATTCAAGTTTGTCTAGACAAACCGTCGCATTTTCAACTGAATCATAAACATTATGAGTGTAAACATGTCAAGTTTTGACAGCTCTGCCAGTGTGTTTCTGCACATGAAACACGGTTTTGAAAACTTCTGCGTCGATTTTTTGTATTTCTGCGATGAATGTCGACAGCAAAGCCCAAAGGGCGGCTGTACATTTCTGGCAAATGAAACGACAGCGATCTTCGATTGCTTATTTTTCAATTCTTTTTTTGCGGGATTTTTTATGTTAATCGGTTTTCTTGTAAAACGCGACAGTTTGTCTAGACAAACTTGAATGTTTTACACGCGACGAAACGCGGAAAAAAGTTAGCCGTTCACGGCCATAGCTCGAAAGTGGTAGGTAGTTTTGCTATGGAGTTGAGTAGTTGCGTACGCCAGGCGTATTTTCAATGTATGCGGAGTTCCGCTTTTAGGTTAGCCTGTGTACACTGCCCCTTCCCTGGATTTCGTTGCAACAGAAATTAGCTGCATTTGTCATTTTGAGCGAGCAAATTCCCCTAGCACGCACGTCCAGTGCGATCAATGCATTCCATGATGGGCAGAGCATGAACGCAGGAACAAAAGGAGGCAACGTCCAAATTCCTGTTGTTTCAATATTCACGTGTGAATATCTCCGTCAAAAGGGGGATTTCTCAGACAATTGTGTGCATGTTTCAAATTAAAGGGTGTGACTTCAAGCTGTGAGTGCAACCAGCAATGTTTTATTGTACAATAATAATAATATAGCTAAAAATACATAATAGACCAATTTCAATATTATTAAAATATTTTTTACAAGTAAGAATTACTTACACTTTACAAATTATTATTGTAACATTGGCTTTGAGGTTTAGGGATGAATTAATTCTTTTGTTTTTTAGTCCTCTAAGGCAAACAAATCTCGCATACTCTCAGCTTCTTTCACTGCCGAGAGGTGATGGTACTCTTACGTAAGAAACTTGAACAAGACTTTTGTCCATCTCTGATCTCTCTGCTTTTTCAGACTTTTTTCCCCACTTCGAATTCCTAAGGGGCACAAATACAGTGAAAATAAGAAGGAAGATAAAAATTCTTCGCAGGAAATTTGTATGATTATTCACAATACCTGATCTTTTTGGTTTTCTTTGGAGTACTCAGATCCACGAGTCCAGTTTGTCAGTATTAAAGCGCAACAAGTTTCTCCACAAGCCACATGTATGTTTTCTGTTCACCTTCAATAGAGTGATGTTCACAAACATACTTTTTTGCATTTGTTGTAATACAGTTGCGAAGTGGACGAGATTCCTTTAACTCTTTGGCAAGTGTAATGAATTCCTTCAAGGTAAAGGTGAAACGGATTATCAGTATATTTTTATTATTACAATGTCAAGTGCGTTGGAGTGCGCAAATAGTTTTATGCCAACAAAAATTATTTTGGAGTGCCACAAGATATCGTTTAGGGTTGGACACATGTAATCTGTAACCTTAGCCCATTTTCTTCCAATGTTCATGAAGCAATTAGAGTGAGAAGATGACTCTTGCAGGGAATTTTCCTTTCATTGGAAAATTTGTCCATCAGTATCACTTTTAGCCAGCGAATACAGCCGCCTCTCACTCGCTCCCGCTACTACGTGCGAAACGCGAAATGCCAAACCGGCCGGGAGCGATGAGAGGCGGCTGTATTCGCAGGCTATATCACTTTTTGAAAGATAAAAATCAAACTAATAGTCTTTTAGATTATTTTAAATGACATACTTCAGGTGAATCAAAGAGAAGTCCTGTTTCTCTGTGTTTTATCAATGCAGAGTTTCCAGGAATGTTCCGTGCCAGTACAGGGACACCCAACTTCATGGACTGTTATAAAAGACAAAATACAGATTTCGCAAAAAATACAGCTGTTTTATAGTCTAATAGTCGTGCATATACAAGACTCAGGACAACTAACCTCTAGAAGTGCAGATGCCATTCCTTCACTGGTTGAACTGTTCACAACAGCAAAGCAATTTTGAATTGCTGCATGAAGGTCACATGTTTGTAATGGCTGTAACACAACAACTCCAGGAAGTCTGTAAGATGTTCAAATGATTTAAGTGCCTTAGCATACATAATTTTTAAAAGTAGTTTAGTTCTGACTTGTGACTACTAACTTCACTTTCTAAATTAACTCAAACTGCAAAGCTCAGTTGAAAAACCAACAAAAACACTCCCTTATCCTACATGTAGCTGTTAGCATCAGTTTGTACCTTTGGGCTTTGCATTTGACCTCTCGTGCAAATTCAGTGTCAAGCTATGGTAAATCATACAAAAATAAAAAAATATATATTAAAAATAAAAGATTGCTCTATTGAAAAAATGTAAAAGAACAGTCTATATTCATGTTTGATTGTTTTAAATCTTTCAGTTACAGTCCAAAACTGTAAAATACTCAAATACACCCCATTTTCGATGGTTTTACAGATATGCTAGATATGCATAGATTTTTGCAAGTTTCATAGCATTGTTCTAAGCTTTCCCTGGAGCAATAACCCCAGCCACAACCTTGCCAGGGCCACTTGATTGCGAGTCAGTCCTGCAGTGCACTAACCATTACGCTGTCCCACACACCGTACAACAAAGAAATATTCTCTCATGCAGGCAAATGTGTTGAAATTATTTATAAATGAGCACCATATATATTTCTTGAATGGATTGTAGAGTTAATGTATTCTCACCTCTGGTCCCACTATTACCAGATGGATGCAATTGTCCTCTTTATGCCACTCTAAAGGATAATAATAATAATAATATAAACAAACAAACAAACAAACAAACAAACAAACAAACTATAATAACAATGGTCACATACAATGCCTGCACAAGGATTTTTATATATAGAAGCTTAATAGACTTCTTGATAATACTGTTCAGCACGTGCATTAATGCTACTACTGCTGCTTTTAAACAAGGTTAACATAAAGAATGCATCGAGTGAAGTGGCCTATACCGCCAGAGCTTATCTCGGTTTCCGTAGCATGAAGAGACTAGGAGTATTTCTACTCCCCCCTGGATGGGATGCTATCCATCACAATCACAGGGTTACCCCCAGCAGTAAATTTGGCAGTACCATTTATGCACCTGGGTGGAGGGAGGCACAATGAGAGCAGTGTCTTGCCCAAGAACAACACAATGACCCCAGCCAGGGCTTGAATCCGGACCAGTCAATCAAGAGTCCTGCATACTAATAAATTTAGACAACCGTGCCTCCCACCTCCCTTTAAACAAGACTGTGCCCAAAAATCTGTCCAGCCAATGAACATGTTCTTTAAATCAAACCAGGGACATATCATGTGCCAAGCTACTTGAGCCAAGCTGAGTATCAAATGTTACTGTTAATCAGCTGCACCACTTGCATGTCAGTAGGGAATTCAGCTCACCTGCTATTGATGCTGCCAAGTAAAGTGGATCTTTAACAGTTCTTAATCCAGCCACCAACAAAAACACAACCTGTATGAAAAAAAAAAGAAATTACATAAAGAACAATTTTATTTATACCATAATGATAAACTGCATGTGTAGGTACATCAAGTAGGTGAACTTACCGATACACAGAGCATATTCCTGTTTCACTTTATAGTGTTCAGCAGATTTTGATTGGTTAAACAAAAAAACTGTCCCAGCACAAAATATGTATTATAATCTGTTTAATACTAGTAGTAATCAGTGATTAGGGGAGTGCGTTCAACCTTAGATGGAGAGTCAGGTAGTAGCAAAGGAGCAAGGTTGTTGGCAAACTATGCCATTTAATATGCCTCAAATGGAGCGATGAGGATGAGTGAGAGAGGAATCTCATCACACAACATTTTGGAGGAAAGATTGTGTGACGAGCCAAAAGAACATCTCTCTGCAAAATAAACTGGAATTTGTCGCATCAAGAAATGGGTTGTGTTGTTTTCGAAGGGGTTCAATAAACTGTGAAAAAATTGTAACACTGTAGCAGTTCTTGATATGTTAAAGCAGAATTTTTCTTTGCTTGCAAGCTATGTTATCGTAAATTCGGTGTTACAGAAGAAGCCATTCAACCAGACGGAAACATGATCTGTCATCATAGCAGTGATTGTTTGCCAAAGGTCAAAAAGAACCTCAAATAATGAATGGAACGGCAAATTCTCATTGATGTCAGAATATTGTAAAACAACGTGAATAGAAGTCGCTCCTAGCACTTCATGTGACATTCACAAAGCAGAAACGTACAAAGTCATAAATGAATGGGCAATTTGCATTCATTTCTTTTACACTAAAATTCATATGGAATAGAAATGAATTATCATGTACACGACAAATAATTATTTATTTCACTTTAGTTGTTTAATATCTTTTGGCACTACACAACTTCTAAAACTCCACAGACTTCTACAAATACTTTCACTTCAATTTGAAAATAGATCGAGGCACAGCACATCAACTTTTCGTTCATAATCAATACACTCATAATATTCAATAATGATTTCCTCATCAAAATGCCTAAACATTCTGCGAATAACTATAGAATACAAATTCAAAGAAGCGATAAAACAATTTTGATCCTTATTCTACTCACTCGTTTTACATGAAATGCCAACGATTTGCAATTTTAGCTAGTTTTGTGAATCGTTTTGCATGCAAACACCCTGGTTTACCTTGCCTATAAAACAACGAATCGAGTTACTCGATTTCCACTCCTTTTACGACGTTCGGTGGCTGATTAAAACTCTTCTACCTTGGATGAAAACCCTGCAAACAGCAGTGATAACAGACCATAACACAGGACAATTTTGTCGAGAGAAATCACTCCAAACAGCAAAACAGAAGCACGTGGCATGGAGATGACGTCATTCGCCCCTGAAAAATTTTCTGGGGGGGCCAAATTGACAACGTTGTATAGTCCATAAAAGCTAGAGTATTTCTCGATTAGGGTGCGTTCTCCTTCGTCGAACGCAATAATCATACAAAAGGTTTTAAATAAATTTGTTACAAAGCTGCATGGAAATCCATGTGTTAAATAAAATCAAACTAAAATGTGAAAAGTTAATATTAATCAATATTTATCTCAAATTTTACTTCTTATCCTGACCTGCCGGCTATAAAACAAGTGATGTTGAGCATTTATCATTCTCCATTTGGGACTATTACAACTGCATGTAGCAAAGGGGATTTCAATTTGTTTGTAATCTGGTGGGGGCCCTAATTGTGGAACAAATTTCACAAAACATTTTTTTAGATAATTTCAGAGAAAAAGTAAAAAATATTTGGAGCCTCCTTAAGTTTACAGTTGAACCCTGCTATTTCGAATGGTCAGGGGAAATGAAAAAAATATGAAATAGCGAGAGTTCGAAATAGTCGATAGTAAATGACTGAAGTGCAAGTCCAAGGGAAATGCGTTTTAGTTCGAAATAACGGGGAATTCGAAATAACCGAGTTAGAATTAGCAGGGTCTAACTGTATTTTGGAATCAACCTACCAAGCCTGGAATCTCAGGATGACCATTTGACACATGATGTAGTTTTTGTGGCTCTGTGAAAACAAAACAGATAAAAGACATAAAATAATGGAATCTTGGAATGGCAATATTAATCAAGAGGCATCACTTATGATTATAGTTTGTATTTGCTTACTGGTGAATTGCCTCAAGTGCTCATGGAAGTTGAATCCTGAAGGCCTGACATAAACTGCTGAAATCATGTTAAAGAACAATAATTTTAACTTTAATGCATAACTTTTAACATTGAATTAACATCTTTTTGTCAGATTGAAGACCAATACAGCCACATTTTTTCTCAACAAATTTCCAGACTGTCCTTTGAATAAACTCCATACAGCAACATGTAGCTCATTATTATGGCAAGATTTTATTGCCTACTGTCACCACCACCTCAGGGTTTGTACCGAATGACATTCCAGCAGTTTTCCAAAGTGCGAGTCAGCGAGGCATTCCAGTTAGCCCACAGTTAGCTTAGGTACATTTAGCTTGTGGTTAGCCTTTATATTGGGAAAAGGGATTTCTTGTTTGCATGGTTCACCTCCCTCGCGAGCCATGCAAGCTATTCTGGTTAGCCAAAATAACACATTGATTAGCTGTAAAATAGCTCTCCGGTTAGCCTGCAGTTAGTTTAGTAGGACTCGGTTTTCAAGGGTAACATCAAATCAGAGAAGTTATAATAAATTCATTACCTTGTGGCTGTAAAACTATCTTCTCTTCATACTTTGGCTGTGAAACAGAATGAACATTTATTGTGTGGTTCCAGAAAATATCCTTCCCCCCCAAGGACCCCCCCCCCCCCCCCCCCACATACAAATCTGGAAATTCCAACTAATTCTGTTTCCTGTGTTAAAGTTGTGTTACTATGCTGTTAATTGACAGGTCACTCAGTGGTCGCTATGGGCCACATGGGTGACATGAGCAAGTGAGTTGTGTAGAGAGCAGTGTGTGTAGTGAGCTCTCTCAAGTGTGTTGATGTGACAAAAACCCTGAGCAAGTTATACTTAACATTGCCATCCTACAACACTTGATATTCACCGAGGGTTGCTCTTAATAACTCACCCACAGATCCAGTGCTTGCTTTTTCATTGGACTGCTGAATGCCACAAGGTACCTGAAGGGAACAACATAACCACAAGACTTAACGTAAAGATGTTCTCCTCTTCAAATCTTCATGTATTTTATTATTTCTAATTATAAAAACCAAACCTTAAAACTTACCAATATATATTTTGTTAACTAAACAGCAAGTTTTGAAACAGGATTTTAAATATTCTTGACATTGGATACAAGTGAGTATTAATATGAATCACTCCAGGAATTAAAGGACGCTGAGCTGATTGATATCCACTAAAACCTCAAAATAATTAATTTCTGTCTAGTCTTTTTGCGGGGTTAGATTACGTCTGCAACGCAGGCTAAAGGTCACAAAAGTTGATGCACATGTGACTGATAACCACAGCAACTCTGCTAGTGTAGTGTAATTATTATATTACCTTGCCTTTTCTACCACTTTGCTCATGGTCTCAAACTTTTCCTTGTCTTTGTAGTGCTCATTTAAATCAGTTCCTCCAAATATGATGGAAAATGGGACAAGACATTCTGGTATTGACCAACATTAATGGTATTGAAATATTATTTACTTAACTTATCACGACACAAATAATTGAGACCCCCGCCCCGAAAAAAAGCCCCCACCCAAATTTCAGATACAAACATCTCTCCACTAAATAGCTTTTTGGATTATAAGCCCCCTACTGTAGTGCTTTCCTTTTATTTTACATCGTCAGAACATGATCTGCAGAGACCTGTAATGTTTATTTAATGACTGTACAGCACTTCATGTCATACCCTAAAATATTTTCAGACACGGCATCCCTTTAAAACTAAACCCATAAATGCAAATTTCCAGCCCAAGATAAGCCATATTTTGCTTTCTCACTTGATTTCAGTAATAGGAACTTTTTTCCTGATGATTTTGAACAAAAGCGTGGATGCGCACCTAATAAAAGCCTTCCAGCTCTCCAGGCATGAATACCAAGGACACATTGAAGACCATGTGTATGAACAAACTCCTTCAGTGACAAAGCATCTTGGAAGCAAGTAACACAGCGCAGCCAGCAATCAATGTTACAATCACACAAACATCTCCTGAGAAAATTGGCATGCACATGAAAATATAATACTTCAGGGGGAGGGGAGGGTACTCACTATAGTGGAATACAGGAAGGCTCTGCCTGAGAGGGGTGCCTTTATCAGATTGTAGGCAAATAAAAGGGCAAGGCCGTGCTCTAAGAAAAATTACAAGGAGCCCAAAGGTTCTAAACTATGAGATCCAGGGTGCCCAGCATAAAGCTTATATGAAAGAAATAAGATTATCTGGTTGCCCAAAGGCAAAAGTTAGTCGCCTGAGGCACCCAGGCACCCTTAGAGCGCAGCCCTGAAGGGTATGGGTTTCATGAGTTGAAGTATACAAAAGGGTTATAAGGTTTTCATACTATTAATGCACAGCAAAATATCAAGTAGAAAGCCCTTATTTTAGCTCACTCTAAGATGACATAATTTTTGTCGGAGAGTACATCCCCTTTTCAAAATTATGAAAAAACCTCTGGGGGTTGGGTATCATGCACCCCTCCCACCAAGACGTTTGAGGGTTACTTATTTTACAAGCCCAGGGGGACCTGGCCGATGTTTGGGTACACGGGTGAAACCCCCCACAAGCGAAACATATTCAAAAACTGCACTGGACTGAACTCATGGAAAAAAAAAACAAAAAACAATTTCCTTCACAATTAAATTTTGCCAAAAAGAAATGTCTATAAGCTTAAAATGTTGCGCAAATAAAAGTGGATACTTAAGCTTAACATTAGGAAATGCTTCGATAAACTACACAATCTTTACACTGCAAAAACTCCTGAACAGACACTTACTTTATTCTATCGGCAGTGGAGGAATTCCCGGTTTCCGACGTGAGCGAGGCAATGAGCAAGATCTTCATGAAGCTATGATATTTTCGTTATTTTACTCTTCCAACTGTTCAGCGGAACAGGAAAATGGCCAATATGCAACATTAATAATGGTTGACTGTAACAGGTTGTGCAAATATTTTGTCTGACCTGATTCCACGAGTTCCACGTCAACTTTTAAGAAAGCCTAATACTCAGGCCACGGCGCCTCAGCTCTGCGCGGGATGGCCTGGAAGTCAATCTCGTACCCAGATCCCGTTATCCCTTTGACCTATGAACATGGCGGACGTAAAAGAACAGCATACACAGCAAGTGAAACACAAAGGCGGTTGCCACTGTGGAAGGGTTCGATTTGAAGTAATGGCCCCTGCGGTCCTTCATGTCTACGACTGCAAGTAAATTTCGAGCTTAGTGCACACGTCAGCTTTCTGAAAAAAAAAATAGTGGCGAAATTTTGCATCGGGGCGAGGCGGGGGGTCCAGCAGGGCACTTGGCAGAATCTCTCCGTAGGTGTGACTTTTTGACTATTTTAGTGCACCATTTTGGTGATCCTTAGTTTAGTAATTGTCCACAAATGCCTTGGCAATTGGGACATGAATTTTTTTTTCACATGGCCCGCCTGTGCCCCCTCCCCCTCCAGCTTGGCATCAGTTGACAGATGCATTATGTTCATATTTTATTCTGGTCATAAATTTCGGCAGTGTAATAGCACATTACATGTCTACCAAGCCATTGTACGTTTTATGTTGTTCCACCTCAACTTTATTTTTGCTCCCTCACAGCTGCAGCATTTGCAAGAAGAAGCAAAATAGTCATTTTATTGTTCCAAAAGATGACTTTACTTTGTTAGAGGTAATCATCAAGTTGTGGGTGGGGACAGGAGGGTGGGAGGTGGGACAAGATAGTGCGGGAAGTAGGATAAATTCCCAAGGTGCCAGGAACCGGGAGAAACTTAGAAAAATGTAGCATCATTATGTTATATTTCGTAATAGAAATGGGACAAAGAGGAAGGAACCACTATAGGAAAGGGCGAGAAGCAAGAGTAAAAGATACTGGATGCAGGAATAGAAGATGCAGGAAGCGGGAGGTTCAAACCCCCTTGTCTCCCCACCCCCCCTCCCTCCCCCCCCCACCATGTGGTGTCCATTGGGGTAATGTTGAAAATTGTGTGGCCGATTTTAATAATTATCAATGTTCTCTTCCTGTAGGGTAAAGAGCATTTAACATGCTATACTTTCAATACTCATGCAGCCAAGCACCTGTTCTGTAAGACATGTGGTGTACAGAGCTTTTACGTCCCCCGCTCTAATCCAGATGGTTATGGAGTCATGCCACATTGTCTGGATGAGGGTTCAGTGGAGAGTGTGGAACTTGAGGCTTGTGATGGAAAAAACTGGGAAAAGTTCATTGCACAAAATCCTGAAATCAAACAACGATCTAAGAAATAAAACACCACACTAGTCTCTTGTAATGTATTCACAGGGAGCTGCTACAAGCAGTGGGACTGTTTTGTATTTTGAAACATAAAAAATGTATGAGAATATCAAAAGGGTCTTATTTATCATAAAATTACTGCGAGTAATGTCTGCATGTTAGCTCAAAATAAATGTAAAATTAATGTACCTCAATTGTTTTATTTCATCGTCCCTGTGGCTCAAAATGGCAAATTTGAGCAATTTGAAGGGTTTTTCAAAAATTGTTACTATAACATGTAGTCGCCATCAACCACATCATGCAAGAAAGATTACATGACAACCCAAAAGAACATCTGCAAAGGATGCTAGTCTCTTGCTGGAGAACAATAGGACTTAATCTGTATGTGCAGCTAGCTGCACATGAACATCCTGAAAAAACATTGTTGGAGGGTGTTTCATAGTTTCAGACAAGGTTTGCAATCATAAAAGTGAACTGCCAGAAAAAAATTTTTGCCTCCAGAAATTTGGTTAAATTTAACTTTTTAAATGGCAAAGTCATTTTTAAGATTTTCGTGGAACTTTAACTTCAATTTCTAGTGTTCTGCATCTGTAAACCACTTGAAACTGGATGATCTACATATCTTAACAGAAAATTAATTTTATCACCACTTCAACTTCAAGATCGCTCATGCGAAACGATGTTTGACACCCCAGCTTTGAAGCTTATTGGGTGGCTGTGATCAGAAATTAAATTTTGGTTCGAACATTGATTGGTGCTTCTATTTTTAATAAGATGAATGCATTCTTGAAGATGACTAACATTCAAATTTCAAATAATCAATTCCTTAATGTACTCTAGGGGTGTATGCTTCACCTGGCACAACTGTAACCTGTAAAACAATATCTAACAGTCAGTGCAATGAAATGGGACAATGGAATTCGTGTCTAATACTATCTAAAAGTGTACTATTTCATGGGTTTTGTCAAATCACTCTATGCTTCATAATCAATTAATTAAATATGCAAAACAAGTACAATCAATTCTGTTGTTGATTTTATTGGTAAAGCAAATGTACACAGGGTGATGGCCAACTTTTAGCTTTTAGTACTAATAAGTGTAATTTATCCTTTTTAAAAATGCAAATAAAAGAACTTTACTTAAAATGAAAAAGTTGAATACTACCTCAGACAATATGAATACTAGTATCCAAGATCCAAATATCTTCTATTTTAGAAGTGTTTTCAAACATAAACTGCCCATAGATCAACATACATGTAGAGATAACACAATTTATCATGATTGTCACTGTTCTTACAGAACAATTCAACTGTGACATGTTGTTTGTTTAACATGGAAGCTATTTATTAAAACAAACAATGACTCAAGGTTGGTTAGCCTGTGCAACTTTCAGTTATTCCATGACAAATTAAAGAACCTTGCATATCTCCCCCAGCACTACGAGCTGCTACTAGACTGCAGCTGGCTGCACACAGACTAGACATACAGAATATACTGGATCGGACAGGAATATCAGTTAGGAGGCGATATTCAAAGGCAATCAGCTGCCAACAAGCTTGGGGGAAGTTGCTGGCTCCACCATACAGGATTGGGGATTGGGAGTGATGCTAGTTTATTACATAGGAAATAACAGGGATGAAGGGAAAAATTTGAACAATAACTTACAGAGTGTGTAACAAGTACTATCTGCACTGTACGACAGAGCACAAAGTAAATGACAGCTAGACGATCATCTGTTGGCATAGCCAGTGCGACGAGCTATATTACAGGACAACCATTAATGTTATACTTGTTAACTCTTTGTCATGACATGAATAGTGCTTTAATATTTTGGGCCAATACTACAGATTGTTATAATATGCTAAAACTACAATATAATCCACATGTTAGAATTTGCTGACCTTGGGAGTTTCACCAATAGCATTATTGAGAAGAACAGAACTGCATCAAGGACGTTACTGATAATGAGCATCACATTTCATTTAGTACATATTCTGGCATGAGAGTAAAATAATGCATATAATGGGTAGGTGCATAGACTTCACCAAGTTGGTCACTACTCGACATTCTCAGTAAGGTTTTTTGCCTTGGGATTTTCATCTAGGTATTTTTCCCAGGCTTTCCAGTTTAAGGCATCACAAGGAACAATATTTGCTTTCTGTACTGTTCCTTCATCTAAACAGCGCAGCGAAATGCCACGCCCATTTGGATTAGTGCGAGGTTGGTAGAATGGATGGACTCCACATGTCTTACAAAAATAGTGCTTTGCTTGGTGAGTGTTGAAAGTGTAACAGGAGATATTCTCTTCTCCCTAAATTATAAACAAAAAGAAAAAAACTTGTTCAATTTGTCTCCGTTTATAGGACATATTTGCAATAGCACCATGGTGGTGTCTGTCCCAATAGTATCTGTGGCAAAATCAGATTTGTCAGAGCAGTGATTATAGATTAATCACGCCATTTATTTATATTATTATTTTTTTCAACCTTAGCGTGCACATCCATTACTGAAAAAATATATCTTGTGATAATTTTGATAGGTTGCATGATGTACAGAGTGTGTGAGCCCCAACAATAGGAAGCACTATATTTAACTGTTCAGTGACAAGAACAGTATGGATCACTTATTTTTCAGGGGCTTATTATCAAAATGAAAATAAAAATAAATAACCTCACTAAAATTGGGGAGGAGGCAAAATTTTTGCATGGTCATTTTTTTTTTTTCACTTCACACTTGGACTGCGTAAATAGGGGCTGCTTGTTGTCTAAAACTTGTTGAACAAAACTGTAGCAACAGGTGCTGGGTGATTCTGTGGTGCAGGTTTGCTGGGGGGAGGGGTTAGGGGGCTCATTGTCAAGCTTATGAATTTGCCATGATTGGATGTGTTATTACATGCAGTAATCATAATTTGCTTCGAGATTTCAGCCAATCTGAACACCAAATTTTGATTTTCAAAGTTAAGGTGAAAGAATCACTCACCTGAAGCAATTTAAAATTATCTTTTGGGACAAGAACAGGTAATATTCCTTTCTTTACACATATGGTACAGCTGTCGAAAAATAATCACAACTATTTAGAACTGTAAATATGATCACAGGCAGTCCAGCATTTTGGACATATTTTGTGCATTCTCATAAAATGTCTTAATTTTGTTCGTTGTTGTTGTCCAAAATTGCTGATGGTCATTAAAAGTGTCAGCCGCCCTCTCTTCCTTAACCCCCCCACCCCCCCCCCCCCCCCTCCTGCAGTAAGACACTACCTCTCTGGAACCTGTATTTTCATTCGCCCGCTATAAACACTTCCTCTATTGTTATTCAGGGCTAGGGGCATTGTTATGACCTGTTATCTATTGTTTTAAGAACCAATGAAGTAACTCGTTCCGAGAGGTAGTGGGCGACCCCCCCCCCCCCCCACCCGCCATGCACTCGCATCAGAGTGTCACGCACACCTCGTAGATCGCATACCTTTGTAGAAGCATTCAAGGTTTTCTGACTGACTTTTTTCTTGAGAGATGTGGGCGGAGGAGTCTCACAAGTGTGCGAGGCAGGGGGGCAGAAATCCCTATGCACTTGTCAATGTTAAGCCCCAGGGTGGGGGGCGGGCTACCCACGGGAATTTGACATCATGAAGCTCTCCCAGGGTAGGGATTTTGACATCTAAAATGGTCTGCTGGGTGAGAAATATAAGTGGAGATATGGCAAATTTGACATTCACTAGGTGCCCAGGGGTGGGGAATTTGACTTTGGCTTCGAGAAAATGTCAAAATCCCCTGGGTCTGCCCCCACCCTGGGGCTTAACATTGACAGGTGCACTAATCCCAATAAAAAAACTAACCGCAAGCTACCTTAGCTAATTGTAGGCTAACCAAAGTGCTATTTAGCCTAATCGGAGTGCCATTAGTAGGCTAACCGCTAACCGGAGTGGTTCGTATGCGTCGCTGCGCCTCGCACTTTGTAAGACCGTACGACAAGTACAGGCCAGTAAAATCTAGTGAACACATACTTGCAGTCGTAAGCCGTTAGCTCAGGCTTGGCTAACACCTCAAACCGAACTTTACCACAGTGACATCCTCCGGTATGTTTGACGAGTTCCGCAGACATAGTAAGATGCACTACAAATTATGCACCTCAAATCAAGACCGCAATCGTGGGCTTTGCTGCCACTCCTCTATCAAGTCACGCAACATTTCAACTGGGAAAACAGCTCGTATAATTTTTTATAGTTTGTTTGGACAAAAGGTAACAGATCTAAAACGAGCCTGAAAAATTCAAGTGGGAATAGCGATAGACAAGATCTCTTGCTGATACTGACGATACTTGTATTATCCGTCATTTGTGTGGTCACGCAACGCTTCTCCCCCGTTGATGTGATAACTGGTCACAACTTCTCCCGGCTGTACTCGCTGTACTCCGTTAACGTTGTGCGGCGTCAAAAGGTTTTATTTTCATCTCTTAGAGGGTGCGGTCTTCTCTGAGGGACAAGGAATCGGGAACGGGGAACATGGAACAGGCTCAGAGAATCTTTAATCCGGCTTATCTTTAAAACAGGGAATCTTTTAAATGGGGCTTGCTTTTATTTTGTCTCCAAATTTCATTAGCTCTCCATTTCTGCTCACTCTTCACAATTCCAATGTCATCTTTTACACTGGATTTGGGCTTGTCATGCAATCTCATCACCGGAACCTTTTAAAACTATAAAATTTCTTTTCATTTAAAAAGTCAATGGCT
Source organism: Meandrina meandrites (assembly GCA_963693305.1). Taxonomy (NCBI): domain Eukaryota; kingdom Metazoa; phylum Cnidaria; class Anthozoa; order Scleractinia; family Meandrinidae; genus Meandrina; species Meandrina meandrites. The sequence continues at coordinate 801,261 of OY855913.1, read as the reverse complement.
GCGGCCGCACTAAGAGAGTTAACTGGGTTAACTTTATGGAAACCCGGTTTAAAATTTCTAACTCGGTTAAAACTTTTTAACTCGGCTAAAGTATGATAACTCGGTTAAATGTTTTTAGCGGCCGCATTTCGATCAGACCAGACTGAAGTGTCGTCATGACTGAAGCCATTTGTAAACAAGCAAAATGGTCGGCTATCGTGATCATGTTATCATTTGCTCGATTCTTCTAACACAGTTCTTTACTTTGCAAATGCATTCTACGCAATTTTTGATCCTTTGTCTAGGGTATTTTTTCCGGCTGTTAGGAGTACTTTTTGAGCACGTTGAGCCTTCGCCGCTCGGAATACAGGCGTAAATGAACCATGCAAACTCGCTTGATATGGCGAAGCTGCGGCCGAAGCTTGCTAAGAATACCACGATATCCCTGATTGTCAAAATAATCGTTTCCTCGGTTCTCGAAAGATGAGGTTGTGGTGAGGGGAATAAGAGAATTGAAGTCGCGAATTCTGCAAACTGTAACATACGCCATGTTTGCGTGTAATGGCAAACAACATCTCATCTTATACGGTGATGATTGACATATTTGACAAGTAAAATCTGATAAGAAACCACTAACCTGGGTAAAACTACCCAGAAAGGTGGTTTAGAATTAACCTAACCCGGTTAAAAAATCTATTGTTCTTTGATTAATTTCCATGGGAACCGCTAACCTGGTTAAGAGTCGGTTAACTCTCGAAATAGGTGGCCGCATTAGACCTTTTTTTAACCCAGTTAATTTTAATTGGTTAATTGGAAATAACCCGGTTAACTTGTCAAGTGCGGCCGCGGCCAATATGTATACTGTTTTAACTAGACAGGATTCAATCTTTTTTATTTTAAAATTGTTTACAAACATGAACATTTGACAAACTAAACAGTGTGTAGATCGACAAACATGCAGACAATTAGCACCTTTAATTTGTCATGAATGTCACTATCTGTAACAGAACAATTCAACTGTGGTGTGTTGTTTGTTTTACATGCAAGCTATTAATTAATAATAATAATAATAATAATAATAATAATAAAAATAATAAGTATGTTGTAGGAGCATAATACTATAGTCTCTATGCTCTTACATTAATTAAAGCAAACGATGACTCGCGTTGGAGTTAATAGGGTGCTCTGCCTGTGTTAGCATTGGACACTTCCAGTGATTGCGTGACAGAAGAGCCTCACTTACCTCCCCAACACTACGAGCTGAATGAAAGACAATCAGCAGCCAACAAGTTTGGGGAAAGTTGCTGCATAGACTCAACTGCACTACACAGGACTCCTCAGGATTGGAATGACCCTAGTTTATTTCATAGCATATCATCTCCAAAAGGAAGAGGGAGGGGAAAATTTGAACATTAATTTATTGATTTACAGTGCATATAGCAAGTGCTAACTGCACAACAGAATACCAAGTGAAATCTGAGCAGTTTGTCTGAGCATGATATGGCCAGTAGGATTAAAGCTGTGCAACAGGACAGCTTAGCCATGGATTAAGTGCTTCATTAAAGGGCCACTTGATCATGAGCATCACTTCAGAAAGTCAAAAGGCAAAAGACATTAAAATTTACATTAATGGTCTACCTTTGTTAAAATGACTGTATTAGTCCACTAACATAGGAGGTACTACCATGAATTATACTGGCATGAGATTTTGATAGAAAATTGAAGATACAGTAGTTGGGTAGACTTTTCCAAACTCTGCTCATTGTGTCTTAGATCCCGTTAGCTATACTGATGCGAAAGTAAAATTGCATATACTGGGTATAGGTGCATCAACTTCACCAAGTTTGTACTATACAGGGGCGGGGGGAACAATCCCCTACTGTGCTACTCCACATTCTCAGTAAGATGTCTTCGCTTGGGATTTTCACTCTGGTATTTCTCCCACTTGTTCCAGTTCAAGGCATCACAAGAAATAACATTTGTTCTCTGTACTGTCCCTTCATCCAAACAGCGTAGCGAAATGCCACGCCCATTAGGATAAATGCGAGGTTGGTAAAATGGGTGGACTCCACATGTCTTACAAAAGTAGTGCTTTGCTTGGTGAGTGTTGTAAGTGTAACAGGATATATTCTCTTCTCCCTAAATTATAAACAAAAAGAAAATAAAATTTGTTCAATTTGTCTCTAGGACATATTTATAGGACATATTTGCAATAGCACCATGGTGGTTTCTATAATGTTGCCAGGGGGAAGATGACGAGAAAATCTGCCTGTCCCAATAGTATCTGTGGCAAAATCAAATTTGTCAGAGCAGTGATTATAGCTTAATCATGCCATTTATTTTATATCATTATTTTTTCAACCTTAGCATGCACATCTATTAAAAAAATAAACCTTGTGATTGATAGGTTTCATGATGTACAGAGTGCATGAGCCCCAACAAAAGGAAGCACTATTTTAAATAACAGCACTACTGGTATATTTTGTTTAGTGACAAGAACAGTAAAGATCACTTATTTTTCAGGGGCTTATTATCGGAATATGAAGGGCAAGAATTCATAGGAATGAATTTTGCATTTCAAATTTTTTTTCAAAAATATAAGAATTTATACCACTTGGAAACTGATCGCCCAAAAGTCTTTGAGCATAACATGTAACAAACCACTGGCACAATTGGTTCAAAATCCTTTGAACAAGCTGTAGCAGCAGGTGCTGGGTGATTTGGGAGGGAGGGGAGGGGAGGCTCATGGTCAGGCTAATTATCAATTTACTCAGGTTTGCCATCATTAGATTTGCTCTTACAGTAACCATAATTTGCTTCGAGATTTCAGCCAATTTTAACACCAGATTTTGATTTTCATAATTAATTTATAAAAAAAATATTTTATTTTATCACTCACCTGTAGCAACCTGAAATTTTCTTTAGGAACAATAACAGGTACGATTCCTTTCTTTACACATATGGTACAGCTGTTAAAGAATGATCAGAACTATTAAGAACTGTAAATATTATTAGAGGCAGCCCAGCTTATGATTTTGAGCATTTTTTTGTGCATTCTTATACAATGTCTTTTATTCCTTATCATTGCCCAAAATGTGAACAAGGGAACAAAAGGAAAATAAAGCTGGGAACACAAGAACAAAAGATGTGTTTCTGAAGATCACAAAACTTGACAAAATACTTTTAGGGAACAAGGGAACACAAGGGAAATTTTTGGGTGATCAAAGGAGCATGGACCCCCACCCCCTCCCACTTCCCACCACCCCACCCCTTGGAGGGGCTCATCTTCTAAAGATCGCATTATTTCGTTTTCTCGTCGACAGCCTAGACTTCCTTTGCTACAATAAATACGCAAAAGAGCTGTAACTCGAAATCCTTAGCCTATGTAAAAGCGCTAACTTGGCATATAATGCACGTTATCACTTGGCGCTATAAATTACTTCGTTCAAGGACTTCAAGATCTTCAGACTTGAGCGACGTAGAGTGAAATCCATTGAATACCTACTTGCAGTCCCAAACCGTGAGCTCAGGCTTGGCTAACACCTCAAACCGGACTTTACCACAGTGACATCCTCCGGTGTGTTTGACGAGTTCCACAGACATGATATGGTCAAATGCAAAATAAAATGCACTTCATGCTTCAAATCATGACCTTAGCGTGAGCTTTGTAGCCTCCTACCGCTTACCTTTTCTTCTGCGATTCTATCAAAACTGTCTATCTAGTGAAGTCACGCAAAACAGCTAGTATAATTTTTTTTTATAGCGTGAGTTGTTTGGACAAAAGATGCCCGAATGGACCTAAATTTCAAGTGGGATGGGGACTGACGAGATTCTTGATACTGCATTAGCCTTATTTGGGTTGTCACGCAACGCTTCTCCCCACGTGGCACGACATCGATTTTGTACTGTGCACAACTTGAGGGGCACAAGGAAGTGGGAACCTGGAACGGAACTGGAACCGGGATCGGACAATCTTCAAACAAGCTAATCTTGAAAGGAGGGAATCTTTAAAATGGGGCTTTATTTTGTTTCGTCTCTTCCCGTTTCTGCTCATTCACGCTTCGCAAGCCCAAAGAGCAGCTATTTTTACACGAGATCATGTCATGCAAGCCAACAAGATGCCAATTGGAGAGAAAAGAAAGAGGGGGCACTGCAAGCAGGCAAATCGTAAGTCACTTTTTTCTCATCCATTTTTTTCTCACTGAATGGTAAGAGTCCATGTTAGCTTGGGCTTGGATACATATTTTTTTTTTACTTTTCCAGGGTATCTCAATTGGACAATGGACACCTTAGCCCCTGCAGTGAACTCACTCAATCCTATTCTTCCTATCTGGCACACAAGACCTTTTACGGCCCAAGCACATCAACACTTAAAGAGGACAGGAAAAACGTTCACAGTAAAGTAACTTTATTAGCAACTATTGGTACTACAATTGAAACCCAAGAGTGCATTATTCCATTCTTCTTTTTTTCTCTTTTGTTTCCTTCTAATACTTCTGATTGAACATCAAGTTTTATTTCACACGTTTATAACTCTTACCGTTTAGTCTTGCTAATCAGTGATAACTTACTCTGCAAGCCTTACATTCCTACTTCGCAAGAAAAAAGATGACCTTTACAAGGATATTAAACTACCGTCAATCATTCTTTTGATAACAAATTATTTAAAAAATTATGAAAGCAATATATACATAATCACACTAACTAGTTGTCTAACCGTATTTGAAACTGAAGATGGGTCCACGTCGTCTGAAACATGTTTTTAATTTAAAACTGTGTGTCTTTACTTGAAGAATAAATTACTTGCCTTATTTAATCTATAAAATGTGCCTGCCAACAAAGTTAGGTAATGTACATAATGGTGAGCTATTAAAAACAATTTTCTGAACTGCTAATGTATATCTATTTTTGTTATGTCATGACTCAGTCAAACTAAAACAAACTTACTTACTTACTGGTAAGATGTCCGAAGAAATATATGTTAAATTATGCTACTTATTTTTCTCTATGTATAACTCAAAACCTAGTAATGGATAATTTTCTTTACAAGGCAGCATGCTGCAGTGCTACCATAAGTTCTCATTTGCTCCTTGATGCTTAAATGCATGTTTTCCCAGGCACACACAAAGTGATGCTGAGCAAAAACAGTCAGCGCATTATTAGCAGGTAAAGGAACTAAAGTGCCATAAAGTTCTGAAAGCAACCACCCTCATTACTTCGGATTTAGCAGCCTTTTTCTATCACTCATTTTTGGAGGGTGAAGTTTCAGGTAGCTTAAACCTGCACTACATTTCTGCTGATAGGTTGAGCTAAAAAAGGATAAATCTGAGTTTATATTACAACAAAACATAACCAAAATGTATGCTACCTTTAGATACAGCATGTTGTATCTAGTTTTTTTTATGTTTTTTTTTTACTAAACAAGTTCAGTCGCATTTAACTTCACTTCTTTTGGAGGGTTGCTACTCTCAGGATTTGCTAATATTCCTACTTTGTAACTTAACAGCTTACTTCTTCTAAGAACACAAGGCCCTCACTTCACTGAGAAGCCACTTGTTCTAGAAATGCAATCTAGTATAGTGAACAAAGGTTGTGCCCAGATCACTGCATGAAGCAGCACAGTTTGTCAAAGGGAACACCCTGGTGTGCATGGCAGTTGTTTTCTTGAGACATAAAAGGAGCCGGAAGTTTAACCAGGTCACCTGGACATTTCCCTTACATAAATTATTGATGATTAACTGTCTACAGGAATTGATAATAAAAGCTACCAGTACTTTAACTGCACCAACATACCAAAGTCAGGCTATCTTAGTGTCTACGAAGCTCCAAACAATTTTACATAAACAACCTGAATTATATTGACAACACTTGCCAACAACAAGTGAGGCACTCAAAGTTTTTCTTTTCCAACTTTTACAAGAGGAATACATAAATTGCTTACTTGCCCCAAAATGCCAGCAATTAGCAATGCAACTTTAAACTAGGCCAGATGGTTATTAGCATAACTTTGGCCAAGGAGTGGGGAGGGAGGGGAGGTATAGTCCCATATAAAAGAGATGGTTATGCTCATCTCAAATAAAAAATAATAAAACAACATCCCCACCAGAATCGTTTTCTGAGGGCATTGCTCAAAGTTTACATTTACTCCCAAGGGATGCTGTATGGACTTTTTTAATGACTAGACAAAATCATTTCTAATGCTTTAAGATGAAATGAAGCACCCTGTGGGTGACATAAGGACCTCTGACAGTGCCACACAGAGAGTGCCTCCCTAAGCCCCTCCCAGATTGAAATGTGTTACAAACTGGAGAACATCAACCAGGAACTTCTGGATTTCAAGTCCTGACCACTCAGCTATGCCACATTTCTTAACATAGCGTTTTTATGCAACAAGAGAGCATAGCATATAGAAACAAAGTGCCTGGCCCTATGACATCAGGCAACCCGATGTTTTGTTACATCACTGAAACTACAACCACTGCTACCAAATTTCTAATTCACACTTCTTCCATTTACATGTACTCTAGAACTTGGTGAAAACAACAAATGCCTAGTGGGGGGAGATTGGGGGTAGGAACTCGGCATAGTAGGAGATGGGAGGGGTATGGGAGACCAGAGAAGAGTGGGGTGAAAAGCAGGATTCCTTAGATGATGGGAACTGGGAAAAATTAAGAAACATTTTCCAACACTGCATAATGTTTTGCAAAAGAAACTGCAGAGGCAGGAACCAGGAGTAAAAGGTAAGGAAAGTGGGAGGTTCAGACACCCCCTGCCCCCCTCCCCCCACCTACAGGCTAACTAGAATGTAGTTAGTTGAAATATTTAAAGTCACAATATTGTAACTGTTGACTCTAAGTGAAGCATCTAACTTTTGGTCATTAACATTTTAGTGATCCAGGGCAATCAAGCATCAACACGAACATGCTAGCCTACTACAGGCCAATTCACCCATCAAGTGTTTTGGATATGACATCCATAAAAACTGACACACTTGTATAAGTTACCACTCTAACCTTTCAATGGAAACATGTTGGGCATGGATGTCGAAAACTTTACAGTGTTGCAAGCATGAACTGGCAGTCAGGTATGCCTGAATGAGGTACCATGCCCAATTTTTCCTCGTTTTCTTGAGTAATATACAGCAAAATGAGGTAAATCCAAGATGGTGTACTGTTTGGAAGAACAAACTTACAGACATATTGCTCACTGAGCCAAGGTTGGAAATAAAAGGCCAGTGATCAGTAATTGCCAATCAAGTTTACCAGCCAAAAAATTAAATAAAATTAAATAAAATTTTTAAAAAAGTATTATTAAGCGGCCAAATCTTTTTTCAGTGTAAGTGTCTCCTAGAAGAGCCATTGGGGTGGAGAGGGTGGGTAATAATTTGCACCTTCACAAAAAATCAACTATCAAGCTGGTTTTCCTTACTACGCACGCCACTGATGTGTGGAATAGGGCCAACTTTTCGCCTTGCTACCCCGCCCACTTTCTTCTACTGCCCCACCTACTTTCATCGGTGAATTCCAACCATCGCCTTGTTGCGTATAATTCACAGCTCACTAATTACATTAGGATCGTTGTTGAATAAAGTGTGTAATAAATGGTTGGTAGAAGAGAAATTCAATAAAAGTTTGGCTAAAAGAAGTGTTTGTTATTTATTTTAAGGGGTGGTGTTGGTCCTGAATTGACATTTAATTGATGTGAAAAAAAAAATTTAACCAAGATCATCGTTCAAGCGCGGTTCAAACGAGCGACTGTAAACAACAGTGCGGCAAAGAGACTCAGCATGTGAGCCACAGGAATTTCTGGAATTTGTCAACGAAAGTGGGAGGGGTAGCAAGGCGAAAACCTGGCCCTATTCCACACAACGGTGGCATGTGTAGTTTTTCCAACCCTGTCAGCTATGGTGAGCAATGTTAAAGGAAACCTTAAGCTTGGTAAATGATTTGCTGTTTAATTTGTAAACAGCTGTTCCCAAAATTTTCAGAACACCTATGTCTTGTCTTTTAAACCAGGCTTATGACTGTCTAACCTCAATGTGCACAGTTAATTTGGGCGTCTGGAAAACCTGAATAGCAAATAGCGAATAGTCACGAACAGCAAAAAGTGCAAATAGTCACGAATGGTGACGAATAGTCACGAATGGTGACGAATAGTCGTTGAATAATCACGAATAGTGATGAATAGTCGCAAATAGGAACAATAGTCCTAACTACAGTTCAGCACTGATGGTGATTGGTTGAAATTGATCATGTGGAGTGATAACGTTTATCCCAGGTCCTGATGGGTTTGGCTAAACTTGAGAAATTGTAGCACAAAGATATATTGTTCCCAAGGCAAGTACTCGTTTGAATTTTGTCGTTTGTACAGTTGTTGCAGTACAGTTTGTAGTTGTTTTTAGCGTGCAAGATATTGCACCTTCACACCCCCTTTTAGTCAGTGTTTAGATTGGCACAGCATTTTTATACTTTCATTTCTCAGTTTCTATCTGGATTGGTTTTTTGAGATTCCATAAAGTTTTCAGGCCCATAGGCTGGTTTTCGACCAGACAGTTGAAATTCTCTCAGGGTGTAGAGCATTACAAAGAAGAGGCATTCCAAGTAACCAAAACCAACTGAAACCCATTTTTTGTCAGTGGTATATGCTGAAAAGTAAATAGACCAGCCGAAGACATTGACTTTGATCAGTAACATAGAGCACTCTGGTCTCAAATCATCACTGTTCATGACTATTTGTCTTCATTCACAACTATTCACTTTGTGACTATTCGCGACTATTTGACAACTATTTGCCACAATTCAAAACTATTCGTCGCTATTTGCGACTAGTCATCCCTATTCACAACTGTTTATCACTATTTGCATTATTCATACTATTCATTATCGCTATTCAGGTTTTTCAGACAACCCAGTTCATGTAGCATCTTACTGCTGTAATTGACCTCTGTTGTCCACAACAGTGACATCTACATCCTCATCATCAGCCTCTGATTTAGGGCTGGCTGTTGCACCTTCCCTCACGTATGTAGCTCCAAGTAATGATGGCTTGGGAAAGCAGCAGGTTCTCTGCATAGCAAATACCAACGACTTTCTGAACTTTCTTAGACGCCACGCAAATACAAAAGGATCCAGTGCAAACTTCCACAGCAAGAAAAGCTGGGTAATTAACACTGCGATAAACGCTCTTACTGAAAAATGGCTTATCAGAATGAACAGAGATATGCAGTATGGCCAAACAGTTATTATCAGAATAAGTGTCAAAATAAATGTTCCATAGACAAAATCCTTTTCAGCCCGACGTCGTTGCTGCTCAGAATCTGACGGTTCAAGCGAAGACCTTTCTCCCTCCATGTCTGCATTTCGATGCCGTTCAGCTAGCTTACGAAACTCGTAGTATATGGCTATGTAGAGGATCACCAGGGCAACCGTCAGTAACGTGACATGAAGTATCATGTCAGCCAGGAAGTACACATAATCATCAACATCAAACATCTCAGGCAGCAGGGCAAAGAAGATGGCATATATCCAAATTACAACCACTCCAGCAAACGCAGACTTTGGGCTAACGGTTGTTTGGTAAACCCTGGGGTATTTAATCAGCAAATACTGAATTATCGCCAGGGCAAGCATGAGAAGAAATGAGGTGTTCATTGTTATGAAAGAAAAGGCTTGTGCGAAGCGAATAAAGAATGCCAAATCCTCCGAGTCCGACACATACTGCCACAAATAGAACGCCACAAACGCTGGCTCCACGATCAGGCCGGTGAGAAAATTAGCGCTCGTTAAACCAGCGATCACAATGGCAGAAGGCGTTCGGAGACACTTCAGAGGGTCTTTGTAGAATGTCCACAGAAACAAGCCATTACTGATAACAGTTGCCACAGCTAGTGAAGATATAACGACTAAAACAAACGCTTCTGCTATGTAAAAATCCTTGTAGTCGTGAACAGTAGTCGAGTTTGTCGCATTCGTTGAATTCATGGTTTGTCCACTTGTTGTTAATCTGCGCAGCGGTTTAAGTAAGTTGGAACAAGCTGAACGAAAAACTGTCAACTACCTCCTTGCAAACATTGCAGCTGCTTGAAAAGTAAGATGGGTAGAAGAGTCTGCCCGCCCAAAAACCACCCACGCAAACACAGCTGGGGGTACAAGGTTTGGAACTGGAACCGACAAATAATGTGATCTGGGAAGGTCTGGGACGGCTGCGCGCCAGAGGGCATGCAACAATTTTTTGTTCAAACCAAATTGATTGCAAGGCTGGTACTACGGCAAAAGGGCAAGATTTATTGGCCAATATTTCAACTAGCGAGCTAGTCTTCTTCAGGGCCAGTACAATGTGAAACTAACGGCTCTAAAAACGAGCGTTGGCATGGCTGATATTCAGTAAAGGAATATAATTCGACTAATTTCAAAGCCAATGTTACGGAAGGCACTGCCTTTCTTCTTCACTGTCTTACAAATAATGACCCTGGTAAAGTCAGACGTTACAATTTAAAAGAAAGGACAGGGAGGGCGGAGCCGGGGGGGCTTTAGCCCCCCCCCCCCCCCCACCCCCACCCCACTTTTAAGCCAAAACAAATATTCATAAATTGAAAATGACAACATAATAAAACAAGAAAAAGGAAAGGAAAAACAACCAAAAGAAACAAAAAACAAAGCAACCTTATTAAAGCAATAAAAGAGAGATTAGACAAGCTATGTTTAGTTTCTGTGGCTAATTCATTCGTTTCTCTAAACGAAAATCGTCAAAGGAACTTCGGCAAATTTGACACTGCTGACTTCAGCCATTGCAAATGACTTCAACCTTGGCTTAAAACGAGAGACGTAAGACTTGGGAAGAGTCAGGCAGAACCGAATTAGAGCTGCTACATCCCCTTTTCTCGGATTTTCCGTTAGACCTTGACAGTTTCTCGAAACTTTGCAAATTGTTTTAATGTTGAAATTTGTCATATTCCATTAAGACTTTTGCGTCGTAATGTAAACACAAGCAATTTTACACTACTGATTTTTAACATTTCCCCAGCAGGCTACACACGTCGAGCTTTTATCAAGTTAAAAAATGTCGGCAATATCGGATGTGAGAACTGAAAATACATGTGATTTTATAATTGATTCAGATTTATTTTTTGACGAAATATCTCGTGGAGAATGCTGAAAATAGCATTTGCGAGACTCTAGATTCCAAAATTTTCTGGGGGAGCATGCCCCCAGACCCCACGAGAGGCTCACGCCTTCGCCGCTCGCTTCTGTGAACATCACCTTTAAAATTCTATTTTTTTAGCCCCCCACTTCAAATCACGCTCCGCCGTCCCTGAAGGATAGCGTGCAATACGATTCTATGACAACTAGCCTGTTCCAGGCTCTCGGTAGTTGGGGGCGAGCGAGGAAAAAAATGACAGGAGAGGGGAATCATTTGTTTCTCGGTGTTTGGATACCCCGATGAAACACTCGCTCTCGTTTTGGAAATAGAACTTCGCGCTTCAGTAAAATCGCACGAGGACTGAATTGTATGTTTGTTCATTCAAGAATTTTGACGTGACAACTCACGTAAAAATGGTGAATGTTCTTCTTTTAGCGCTCTCAGGAATTCAAGATAAAATATTTAATTCGTACATATTAAAAAGTAACATCCACATTAAAGCTGCGTTAATAATTGGCCCCATTGTCGAAACGATGCAAGGAACAAAAATCTTCACAAAAACTTCTGAAAACATATTTCTCGTAGTTGCATATATAAAGCTCTAAGTAGGCATTTTCGAAGTGTGTAGTAACCTCTGGGTGCGGGATGTGTTACCTGCTAAAGCGACCATTTTAAATTTCAAATACGCGGTTTGCTGGTAGAAGTCTGGAACCGAAAAAATATGGGTTCTGGGACAGCCGAGAAATTTCGGAAAGTCTCGGGACAATCCTCGGGACAACATCCGATCGCACTCCGAGATGAATTTAGTGACATGCCCTATTCTAAGAGTTCCGAGAGGTTTACGAAGATTTTTTTAAAAAGTCTTTGAAGACATGATTGCGATGTCGCGAGAAAAGTGCATTTTACTTCTTTTACGTACTTCAATTTTGTTTCTGTTTCCAAGGCCTCCCAAACTATTTCATGTTCCCTTGTCCCCTAACATTTTGCCTTTGTTCCGCTACCCCCCAGTTGAAACTGACCTTTTCCCCTTCTTTCCCCAAATCCTTGGGAGACCGTCAATATAGTACCTTGATAATATTAATTAACTGACTCTTTGGCTGATTAACTAATAGGCCATCTCCGAGTTACCTTTTCCCTCAGTTTCAAAACGAGTGCTCGTGCGAAACCATTCAAATGAAAATTACATTGATTTGCATGAAAATGGACGAGAGGGTAGAACACATTTTCACATGAATGGTTTTGCACGTAGACTCGCTTTGAAACAGAGACAAAGGGTAACTCGGAAATGGCCAAAGTTGATTCAAGAGGAATTTGATTGATTCGTTGTTATCGATGACCTGGAAACGACTTAGAAGTGAAGTAAATGATATTGAATAATTAATTTCGTGTTTACCAAAAGGACCTTTGACGCTACGTTAAACAGTTCAACAATATATATTTTTATTTTCGCTTCTTTCTTGGTTAGTATTAATAATACACTGATAAGCGCTATTTCTGTGAATTGCTCATTTAGTTAATTACAAAAAAAACGAATTTAAAGGAAAACAATCGATAACCGGCAATCGAGAGAGTATTTTGTAATTGATCATTACATGACACCATTTCCATTGTCAGTCAATAATAGAGAGATCAAGCATGAGGCTTATTTTTCCCGCGAACAGTAAAAATTCCACTTCTGCCGTCTCTGTTTGGCGTTTGAACGCGGAAATGAGTAGGTTTGTGTTCGTCGTGAATGTGTGATTTTCTCCCTATTTTTGTGAGGGTTTTATTTTAGAATTCGATAAAAAGGGAAGGAAATGAAAGGCAAGCTCGCGTTTGCCGTATAACGTCACGCGTAATCTCTCTAATAAAAATCGACGACTGTTTTCGATGAATAAGAGTGATCCTCTTTCACTGTTTATATCGAATCACTACTGGATGGTCTACAGACCGGCATCTAGACACAGTTAAACTGTAAACAAACAGCATTAAAATGATCAAAAGTTTCGTATTTTCTAAAATGTATATTATCATATAGTTCAAAGTAATGGTGTTCGCTTTTTCACGCTGAAAGACGATCTGTTCAGGATCTACTTGTGAAGTGACACAGACAGCATTTGGGAAAGGCGTGCAAGTGGGAGGAGCCACATTTTGTTTTCTTGGTGTTTGTCCTACCCGTTTTCTACTTCTGATCTATTTTTCCACCAGTTTCACATTACTGGAACTAATTATCTTTATTACTCCTGTGATCCGCGTAGCAAAGGACATACCAGTGAGGCGAGACTAACAACACTTTCTTTTATAAGACTGTTTATTTTCTTTTTTCTAGGAGTACAAACTTTTTAATCGATTTTCTCGCGGTTTTGATTTCAAATACATCAGGTGTTACATTGCTGCCAAATAGTAATATTAATTCAAATTTGAAGTATACGTGTCAAACTGTCCAAACAATAAAAGAGAAGCACTGATTACGGCTAATGGCCTCCAAGAAATTAAAGACGCAAATTTCAACAGAAATGCATCAACTCGTTACATTACAGGATAAAAATACATTCGTCCACTCTTGGTTCAGGGCTTTTTTTAATTATTTCATTTTCAATCATTTTCAGTTCATTTTCAAGGTTCTAGTTATTTCATAATCAAAAAATGCCACAGTCAAAGAGAAATCTCTACAGAACGATTAGCATTTCTATCATTTACGTTTCCATTTCTTACAGTTTCCCTTTGAAAAAACAGCATTTTTATCGTTCGACGATAAGTTGGTAGGCGCCAAGCGTAAACAAAAGTGTCCAGGCAAACTTTGAGAAATAACAGCAGATCGGAGATTTCAAGAGCGATCTGAAAATTCTTAATGACCTGTGGAGATAACTGGTTAGACGAATACAAAAATATCTGTGCAGTTATAACATGTGGTAAAGCAGACAACAAGAGGATAGCTGCCAGGTACATCGCCACTGCCGTGAACTGTTGCTCCAGGTTTTCACGGCGAGTTTTTCGATTTCTTCTTGGTGAAGAGTTTTCCGCCGACGGCACTTGAAAAGCGCGCCCTCGGTTAACATGGCGTCTAAAAGCTGCATTCAGTAAAAACAAAATCACCATCAAATTCACTGACAGGAAGGAAGAATTTAGAGCCAAATTAATCTTTAGAAAAGTGTACTGATCCATTGCCGTGAACTGTAGAGACGTAAAGCACAGTAAGTAGAGTAAGCTCAGTAAAATGAAAATAATGGCGTTCCTCTTGGTAACTATTCTCTTGAAACTGTGCGGGCATTTGATAGCGATGTACTGGGACCATGATAGAGCCAACACAATAAGGAATGAATAGCAGATAGCCACGGTAGAAATGTTGCTTCCGGCTGTAAAAAGCGTTTTTAAAACGCTACTAACTGCGTCCATTCCTTCGAAGTACACAACGTAGTAATATGCTGCGAAAAAAGGTTCTGTTGTAAGCGCGGTGATCAGATCCGCTAAGCTTATTCCCACGATGAAACTTGTTGTCGGGGCACTAAAACAATTCAGTGGGTCTTTCCAAATAGCAATAATAAGAAGAACATTGCTTGTAACTGTGGTAACAGATAAAACCGACAGACATACGGCACTTGCAAGGTGAATCGATTCTCCAGCCATCTTGAAAATATCCTTTTCCTGTATTGGATTGTTTCCAACGCAAATTTTCGCTGATTTTAGTTGTTGGCACAGACCGGAATATACTGACTCTTCTTTTCCGTTAAAACGCCGTCAGTTTGGCACCAAAAAAGTGATTGTTTTGACAAAAAAGGCACTTGATATAACTTAATTAAACGCCTGCACTGCTTTCTTCAGTCGAGTCTGTGCGGAAATTACCTCATCAATGAATGGAGGTAAACCTAGGCACAATTATATTTTCTATCCTCACAGCACAGCAGGTGATAACAACTGAGGAGAAACGAACTTGCCTTGTTGTTGATATTCAGAACAAAGATCAGCCTCTGTTTCTCTTATGATTCATATCATCGCTGTCGAGGTTTTGTGGTTCTCCGATGTTTTCTCGGTATAACATTATATAAATGTAAAATAAAACCAAGAGTTGAAGCGAATTGTATAAATTGACCTGACACGCGCCAAACGGTGTAAACAGACAACCCGTTCGCAGCTGTCTGGCTTCCAAAGAATATTTGAATTTAGTGGCTTCAATTTTGTTGACTTTTTGTTCTGTCACCGTTGTGACAGAACACTGCAACAAAGTAAATTCATCTAAAAAATGATAAAACGGGTTGTTCTCTTTCTGAATTTGTTTCATTCTCAAACAATCCTTTCGTTCAATTGTTAGTACTGTTCATGGTAGATTTCAGTGTCTCCGGCGCACAAAAATTACACAACTATACTAAACTTCTTTTTCAGAAAATTTCCAAGGAGATGCACGCAAGGTATATTGGAAAATTTGCGCTCTATAATAAAAATTTGGTAAAAATAAACTAAACACTTCCATATACAAACGATTCCGCCAGTAGTCGGTAATTATAATCGTTAAAGGCACCGCTTTCCAAGAACCTTTCATATCACTTTTCTTTCTTCAACAAAGGGGCGTTACATTTTTAAAATGTTTTTGATAAAGGCATCATTATTGTCAAGGTTAATTCATTCCCCAGTAGAAACTGCAAAAGTCAAATAGCGGTTCGGTTGATGAGGTTAAATAGCGGTTCGGTTGATGAAGTCAAATAGCGGTTCGGTTGATGAGGATTACGTATGGCAGGTCTTCTTTCTTAACTCCTGTTTGTATATTGTACCAATTGACACTGCCTCTACACTTTCCACCGCGATTATCTTGAAATGCTAGTGGATTGGAAATAGCCGAAAGTAAATATATCACATCAGTTTAACCACAGTCAGGGGGGATCAAGATTGAAAAAGCCGCCGGCATGACCACCTTCTACTCAACAGAAACCATGTTTATAAAAAAAAAGCGATCAATAACCAGCTAGAGAAAAAGAAACAGCGGCTGGTAGTGTTTCATCGGATTAACCATGTGATTTTTACATTTTTTGTTGTTCGATATTGCTAAGAAATAGAGTAAAAAACAAACTAACAAAACTTTGGTTTCCTATCCCTTTATAACAAACCATTTTAAGCCAAAAACTTCAAGTATATGGTGCCGATCGCCAATTGCCACCAGATGACTCAACGAATAAAAAGCACTTTATTTTAGATGAATGCTTTTTCCTAATCAGCAAGACCCCAGACAAGTACAGCTCAAAGCGAAGTTTTAATCGATCATTTAGACAGTCGGTGCTTTTGATTTGACGATATTATCAAGCCAGGTAAAGTGTTAATTGTGCCATGAAAGAAACTGGAAAATCCATTAACACGTTCTTGCTCCCACAGCTGATATGACTGACAAAAAAAACGATAAGATGTGGATGTCTGAAAAACGACTGAAAGGTAAAGAGCTTTTGACCTGTGCTTCACCTTAATTCATTTTCGCTTCAGTTAAGTACAATTTGTCATAGTCTGATTTAATGGCGGAAGGGTCCGAGGTCCTGGCAGCAGACAAACCAAGCTAAATAAAGCCTCAAGGCGTAAAGAAAATTGCAGATTTCATTGAACAGATATGACATTTCGAAAATTTAGCAGATGTAACAAATAGGAAACTGCTTTGAATATATGATGTTAATACGGGGACGTTGAACAGTTTTCATTTGACTGCTTTAGTTTTATATTTAAGGTACTCTGACCAATCAGAACGAAGATGCCGTCCACTCGACCAATCAGGTGTTGTCCCAAAACCAATGGTTTCTCACGTGACTTTTCCCGCGCTTACAAGAGTAAGCAGTATAAGCAGTATTCGTTTACTTTGGCTTTAACAAAGTTAAAACAGTCGATAGAAAACCGATCGCAGCTTTACTAACTCAGCAAAATTCACCAAAGAACGACAAAACTTTGCACAGGATGTTGTACAAAAGCAGCTTTATTTGTCTAAAAAGTCCCTTTCCCACCTTTATGTTCACTGCAAATTAAATTTGCGCTTTAAATATAAAACTACGATTTTAGTCAAAAACTAGCTGCGCACCCTTCAGAAAAAGGCAGAATTTAACTAACTACCTTCTCCAGAGACTTTCCAAGAGGGAGAAAAGCGTAAAGCTAACCCCTTCCCATCATTCCTCGCGAGTCGCCGTTAGTTTCTTGCGAGCAACACGATAAGAGGCAGTTTAAATAACTTGAGTATTGGACAGAAAACGCCTCAAATGACGTAGCATCGATACTTCGTTAATCTACAGTTAATCTGGACGATCCCCAAATGAAAACACTTATTCCTGAGCATGGTAAGCAAACAACCTGCACACTCATATAACAAGTTAGTTCCAAAGATGGAACAGTAACAAACCTACAGCTACACAAAGCATAAATACAATGAAAAAATACAAAGTGCAAGTCCAGTATTATCTAAATAAAATATCTAGACGAGTTCCAACAATAGCGTAATGTACAAAGAATAGCATGCGTACTTTTTAATCTGTCTTTTATAATATATCAGTACGAAATAACAAGAGAGTTGCTCCAAACAAAACAGATCGGTACCCGAACTATTACGAAAGAGATCGAAACCCGAACTTCTGCGAAACCGATCGAGCCCGAACTGTTACGAAACCGATCAGAACCCGAACTATTACAAAAGAGATGGAAACCTGAACTCTTCGGAGCCTGATCTTTTGCGATAGGTTTTCAAATACGACATTCCCTTCCATCTTGATTATTCCTCCTAACTTATGACTGTAGAGGGTATTGAACCCTTCTTAAATCAAAAAATTCTCTCCTTATTGTATTTATATTTTGTTCTTGATTAAAAATCATGTTATACTACACCTCAGTAAAGTGCGCAGCAATTTTCTTTACACTTAAACGTGTAATTCCAAAAACACACTGATAGAGTGCTCATTTTGTACCATGTTCATGTCACTTATATTTATTTATTTATTTATTTTTGTTTGTTTGTGGACGAAAGAATAAACCAAGGCTGGCACAGCTTATAGTTCTTTAAACGGCCAAGTATTACAAACAGCGCGCCTGTCCATCACCCGCATTGTTCGAAGTGACGTAAGGGGCATTGGTTTCTGACCCATTCAGCTGTGATGTTGTCTTTCACTTTGATAGTTGGTAGTTTAACTTAATGAATCCACAGTCCGACGTTTTCTCTTGAGTCGCAGAAGTCACCACTCAAAATGCATGGCCGATAAGTTTTACGAAGAACATAATGCGACAGATTCGTCTGTTCAGCTTTACATTCCCATTGCTATTTACAGCATTATAAGGGAACATTACTTGCCAAGTACACCCTGCGTACACCTCTTCAATTGAAGCCACCCGAGGCCCCTGTATTTCGGGGCCCACCATCGGCCCCTGCAGGAGCCATCATGGCGGATAGGTCCGTTGGGTCTCTGGAGGCAGTAGCTCTTAGCGCCTGCTCAGGAACCTTGGATGGGTCCGACAAGATCGATGTGGCTTTACTCAGGTCACGTAACGATGACAACGCCGCTGAAGACAAAAATATTGTAACGTACAAGTTATGACTCAATATTTTTGCCCATGGGTGAGGAATTTCTTCAAACGGTGAATTCACGAAATATGTCTTTTTTTAAAAAAAATTATCCAACTTTTAAAACTAGTTCTTAGAGAAGGTTTTCAGAGAAAAAAACTCGCTCGTGTACCCAGGGTAAAATCAAGCTCGCGAGGCATTGAGAAACTACTGCTGTTTGTGCAACTCTACGAACATAATGCTCCTTCTACTTAAAAGTAATTCGGGATGCGGCGAAATGTCACGTGTAATATCGCTATTGGGTTCGTCTGTGACGCAGACTTATTGTTTAACTACAGAACCCAGGCGTGGAAAGTCACGCAATGCCGTAATTATTCTCTCCGAGTGAGCAGTCACACAAGGTTTCTGTATGCATTACGATTATACTAACCAGGTCTAAGTGCAGGCAATGAACAATGCTGTTCAAGCCAAGCCAGTACCGTTCTACAAAAGTCCTCTACACTGACTGTGGACACCATGTTATTATACTCTTCAAACAGCTGACGCATTAACACGCTGAACTGAACGACGTGTTAAGGACAACACAACACCTTTGCTTTCTTCTGACATCACAAACAAACTAAAGGTAATGTTCACATGAGGCAAATTTTGAAGAAACACGACGAGTTTTAACAAAACATTTTGTAGTGGAAACATGTTGCACGTTTTTGAACTGCTTTTAACAAAATGCGACATTGTTGTACGAATTTTTTACGTCTCGTGTAGCAAGCATATCGTTTGCACAACAATGTTACGTTAAAAGTTGTCTCGTGTCTCGTCGCATATACTAACTATCGTGTAACATAACTTTTAAGCCCAACAAGCAACTGCTTCTTTTTGCTTAATTAAATATAGGCATGCAATACGTACAGAGGATTGAGAAGCCACAGCACAACCTGGAGACACAACCTGTCCCAGTGGTTCTTCTTTCCCCTCCCCAGAAAGGCTATTTCGAATCGATACTTGAATCACCAGTAATAATCATTACAAGAACGTGTGAAGAGAAACAGAGAGGTAGAAAATCATTCCACAAGCATAGCTAAAAGGATACGATCCAGAACTTGAAGTTGTCTTGTGTCCGAGTCTTGACATACTGATTAAACATGGACCACATCTGGTCAACACGCTACAACATAATAAAATACACTCATGTTAGCCGCGTTATGCTTGGTCAGTTTAATTTAGGAAAGAACGAGAGATAAAAAGAATTGGGCGACATCAGAGTTTAACAATTTTCAGTGAAGCATTCGTGCTACAAGCTCCACTTGGATAACATGTTGCGTTTGAGCATGAGATGAGAGTTAAAAGCATCGTCTCGTCTTTTTTCAAACCTGCCCATCTTCCACGTTTAAAATTGCCGTGTACCCTTTGGTGACAACATTGGTTTACAAGACAATTAAAAGTTACCTGTCTAGCAGCTACTGGTACTCCTGTGGCTGGGAGCTGTTGTTGACACATACTGGAAACAAGACACGCCAGTCAAAACAACCTTACTTACTGTAAAAGCTCTCGAGGCGACAGAGCTAGTTTCCATTGGAAACATCTCGTGCTATTGACGTCATTAGTCCCGTGCTCGCGAAAGAGAGTCAGAAGTAGGGAGATTTCGCGCGCACAACAGACTGATGACGTCAATAGCACGAGATGTTTCCAATGGAAACTAGCTCTGTCGCCCCTGACAACAGCAGAGTTTTAACGGCAAAACTTGGGCGCGAAACTTCCCTCCCTGCATGCTCAACTGATAAGCGTAGTAAAGTAAAGGCCGCCTGATTATTACACCTTCTCTCAAGACCTTGGAAAGTAAATATTTGCGCTTTGACAGTGCACATTGCATGCCATTACTGTAAAAGTACACGTTCGTTATATGAAACAAAAACCGCTATTAAGTGGTTAAAAAGATGTGTTAGAATTTTGGGTCGGATAGCAGCTCTGGCAAGGTCTCACGGGAATGACTCGCTGCCCTTCTTGAGAGAGAGCAACGGAACAAACAAGAAAAAAAGAACGGGAACAATGTCCGTAGCTCCAAAAACAGTAGAAACTGCTGCACTAGGGGCTGGGAGCAGTAAAATTACAAGCTTAGGAGGGCTGTTACACACTGGGGTGGTATCGGTATGGTAGACATCACGGCAAGAGAAGTTACACGCTGGGAAATAGGAGTGGGGCCCAACTTCACCAACAAGTTTGGAACCAAAAATTGCATTTGATATTTATCTCATATCCACGATACTTGTTTTATAACTACATTTATTCAGTATATGAGGTTGTGTCTGGCATCGTAGCAGTAAAATAATCACACACCTGATTGATGTATTGAGTTCTTGGATCTGTTTTCTGAGCATTTCAGCCTCCTCCTGCATGGTGTGTCTCTCACGCTGTAGCTTGGTGGTGTAATCAACAGCTGAAAGAAACAAGCACTGAGTAACTCGTGTCTTATACATGTGCATAACAAACAAAAACAAGATACCACAACACAGAACAAATGATACCTCTAAGCAAGACAAAATTATCACACAAAAATCAAGTTCAAAAAGGTTGATGGCAAATATTATCCAAAAAATAATAATCGTTCTAATTTTTTCAGACATAACGATTGGTTCATGATATTAAGGTTAATTGTACGTGCTCGTAAAAGAGTATCTGGCACGTGACGTCATCAAAATTCTAAAATCAAGAAGATCCGCAAGATCCCTGAGTTTTTATCCTTCGCTGGCTATTAGACGTCCTTGATATATATCTTGTTGAAGGTTTTTAGCCCGATAGCATCCGCTGTCTTTAAGATAGAGCATTTTGAATTTCGGAGTTTCACGCCATGCGACATCAAGATGGCCGCCAGAAGGATGCCACCTATGCTAAAAAAATGATTAACAATCTGAACAGTTGAGGCTTTGAGAGAAGTGTTTTGGTGAATGTTTACTTGTTCATGAAGGTGACCTAACCGCTTTTTAAAGCAGAAGCGAATATAGCAGAAGTGAATTCCAGATGTTTTCATTGATTTTCGGCCGCCATGTTGGTGCCCATCTGCATGGGCACCAACATGGCGTTTCCATACTGTGCTCTGTAAATTTGTGTGGAACATTTTGACGGATAACTCGAGTACCGTACAAACCCGAGACTTAGACAAGCAGAATATCTAGTTATTTTCTACAACCTGTAATACTTTTGAATTTTTTGACTCGATAGTTTTGGAATTACGTTTTTGCAGTCTGACAGTAAAAACCAACAACTGGCACAGCTACCTAGCCACCGATTGACAGGAAAATTGTGTTCACCCCAAGTATTCATGGGATACTGTGACATGTTATCAATTGAAAGCCTCAAACGTGTATCCTTTGCTACACATTCCTTTCAAGTTAGGTTGTTGAAGACCGGAGGGGGGGGGGGGGGGGGGTAGTCCCATAAATGGACTATATAGGTATATGCCGCGGGAAAGGGTATAGTTTTTGAGATATTCGGTCCGTAAATTGGGTATCATTTTTGCTCCTTTTGGCATTGTATTTCCGGTGTGAGCCTTAGATAGGGCACCTTTATTCTATCAGCTACAATAAACGCCCAGCTAAACGAAAAAAAGTTCTGTTAAAGCTGAAAAGTGGATTTAGAAAGATTTACGTGGTTAGCCGTTATTTGGGTCGTCACGCAACGCTTCTCCTCCCCTTGAATAGGGTGTCATTTTTCGGGATTTGGGCCTTAACAAGGGTATAAATTTTCGTTTTCTTTATCCTTAAATAGGGTCTTGGTTTAAGAACCTTCGCGGCGCACCCCTATCACACCCCTATCGCACCCCTATAAAAGCGTTTGAATAGCTCTTGATGTTTTATATACATTTTTACTAGACCCATTGTTTTTAATATTTTAATTTTAGCCCAATGTATATAGTTATTGTAAATAATTAGTTTTAAATTAATCTTACTATTTATAGCATATCTTTTAATTTACATTTTGTAACGCGCATTTGATCATATTCACATGAAATTTGCGCGATATAAATGTTAATTATTATTATTATTTATTATTATTATTATTATTATTACTATCCAGGGAGTTGAAGAACTGGTTGATGATTGTCTTGACAATGTAATTTCTGTTGTGATAAATAAAGGAGATGAGGATATTTAAGTGTTCAACTTACTTTTCTGTAGAACAGTAGCTTTGCTGACTTTGGAATTCCTTTGATTAGCAAGTGACGGGACAAGCGACATTAACTGATCAAAACCCATCTAAAGAGGAACAAAGCTAATCACATTACAACTTACATGCCAAACTTTAAAGTTTTCATTTATTTTGAGACCACTTCTTTAACATATTATATCAGTCGTTTAAGCACAAAAACTAAAACAAATTACTTCACTACAGCGCTTGATGAATTTTTTGTTACACGATGCTTAAATTCAGGAGAGTGTACTACAACCTTGGGTTTGGACTGGAGACGTGATCATGTGAAAGTTAAGGGAACAGTGAAACCGATAAACTATTGATTAATGAACAGGTATAGCACACACACTTACTTTGATATTACCACGTCTCTTTTGTTCTGCTGTGATGTGCGAGATTCGCCTGTGTTCCTATACAAGTGAAAAATTAGCATCAGTGTAGAGGAGTTGTGTGACAAAGGACTATGTTGTGACAAGAGCTAAATCTGCACATATTGCATACCTACATTTATCACTCGTGCATGTCAAGCTGATAGAGACAGTTATCATGGTTCTGATCACAAATACTAACTTCAGGTAAACATGTTTACAATTCAGTGCCCTAGTTTACATTACAAGCTGCAGAAACTGTTCAATGTTATCAGTAAGTCAAGACATGAAAAACCTTGTACTGCTCCCGTTGCTCTTGTGTAACTGGTCTTGTCTGTTTAACAGGAGTCTACAAATTACAATGATTAAATGTGTGATGTGGCAGGAAAACAAAATCATAATATCAACATAATCTTACGTTATATTACATTTTAAGGCTGTTGTCTTAATTTCATGATACAAACTGACTTTGAGTAAGCCAAAGACTGCAACTGAGGTTAATAGCACATCCTCTTCAGTTCAGAAGAAACAAATTCAGCCTACTGTACAGTTTCTTTACAGTAAAATGAGGCTTAACCTAGAGAGACTGATACATTTTGGTGAGGATCCAAGAGATAAATGTACATCTGAAATTTCAGCTGAAAACTTTCACACTGATTTCTTACCAATAAAGTAGCAAGAAGCATGTAGTTTTTAAACAGACATTAATTTTGTTTTCTACGGATAAATAGTAGAATACACATGTAATTACTTTAGAAGCATTATTCATACTTACAGGCAATGTCTGCACTGGTCGCATTCCTCCTGTATCTTGAGATTCCGTAACTAATCCAGCAGTTGACACTGTGACAGCTGAATGCAAAATCACTCTTTTACTCCCAGAGTCAAAACTCAAGTTATTTATTGCGATTTGGATGAAACCTTAGTGTGTGACTAGTCATATGAAAGCTATTGAGCAGTACTTTCATGTGGTACTGTTTATTATGTTGTACAAGATGGTTCTAATTTTTAAGTCTGTGGATGAAACCTTAGTGTGTGCCCATTCAAATGAAAGCTATTGAGCAGTACTTTCATGTGGTACTGTTTATTATGCTGTACAAGGTGGTTATAACTTTTAAGTCTGTGGATGAAACCTTAGTGTGTGCCCATTCAAATGAAAGCTATTGAGCAGTACTTTCATGTGGTACTGTTTATTATGCTGTACAAGGTGGTTCTAACTTTTAAGTCTGTGGATGAAACCCTAGTGTGTGACCATTCAAATGAAAGCTATTGAGCAGTACTTTCATGTGGTACTGTTTATTATGCTGTACAAGGTGGTTCTAACTTTTAAGTCTGTGGATGAAACCTTAGTGTGTGCCCATTCAAATGAAAGCTATTGACTAGGCCTTAGTTGTTCGAAGGATTAATCACCAGATAAATCACTATTCAGTGGATGGTGTAGTTTGTTTTGTTAACACTTATCCACTGGATAGTGATTTATCTGGTGGATAGCATTATCCATCCTTTGAACAACCGGAGCTAGTACTTTCATGTGGTACTGTTTATTTTGTTGTACAAGGTGGTTCTAAGCCTAAATGGAAAATCACTTTTTTACTCCCAGTCAAACCTCAAGTTATTTATTGTGATTTGAATAAAACCTTAGTGTGTGACCATTCAAATGAAAGCTATCGAGCGGTACTTTCATGGTTCTAGCTGGTGGTTTGTGACCATTATATGAAAGCTATTGGGCAGTAACTTTCATCTCATACTGTTTATTCCACTGGTTCTAGGTTAGGCATATGTTTTTTCCATTCATTTTGATTATGTTTTGCTTCATGTCATCATAAATCAAAATTAATGCACTCGGGTCTGTTCAATGAGAAGAAGATGAATTTAAGACGGTTTAACAATTGAGCAATAAAGACAAAAATAAAGATACCAAAAATAACTTGAAGCATATTAACAGTTTGAATACAGTTAAGACGAACTTATCGAAACTTAAGCCCTCAAGCTGACCCAATGAGAGTTATCCATATTTTAGTTAAAACAGATGTTTCACATCAGTTCAAAAGAAAACAACATGCAATTTAAGCATTTTTGCAAGGTTTGACCTAAACTTTCTTGAGAATGCTTTAGAATTTAACCGCAGGGTCACTGACAGAAATGATTTCAATTACAGTGAGATGTTTCTTATACAAAATGTTACCGTTCTTTGAGTAGATTTTTGGTAAATATTTTTGCACTTATTTGCTTGAACTTTCAGTGGAAACCATCTAAAACATTTCTGCACTCACCCAGTGGACTCTTGGTTCCTGCACTCATGGTGGCTACTGTAGACAAAGAAGTGGAACTGTTTGCTGCACTTGATGGCACAGTAACAGCGACCTGAAGACATAAATTAACAACAAAACAGTGCAATGTACTAATTGGCTGAGGTTTTGTGCAAAAAAACTTGTATTTCCTTTGCTATCAACAAGCTGGGAAAGAAAACAGGTGGCTCTGAAACCATTTCTAGAAATTGTATAACTCTGTGAAAAGTTGGATCTTGACATGCTGATTGTAACACAATGATAAAAAATAGTGTGCCACCAATCTCATTTTGAGTTATGAGTAGCAACTGATAAAGAGCGGTAGTACTGACCCATCAAAGTTTAAGAGCTGGAAAATTCTGGAAATCATTACCAGCCCTATTAGCTGGCTGCAAAATGGTTACATTCAGTATTCAGTGTATGATGAATTCGAGGAAAAGACAGTAATACACACAAAACAAATCTATTTGATTTGATTTAAAGTGCTGATTACTTACCGATTGAAAAGTTGCTGGTGAAAGACCCAGTTGAGCCAGAGACAATGTGCTAAGGTTAACATTTGCCGGCAAAATAATGCGCTGACCCTGAATTGGGTGTCCAATATTCATCACCTGTGGTATGGGTGTGGTCACCACCTCAGGAGCATTATTCATTTGCTCAGTGTGTGTGTCCTGCGCAGGCACTCCAGTACTCTGGATGCCACCTTGGGGTGTAAGTAGTACAGCTGTCGGTGGCAAGACATTTTGATTGACAGTCGAACCAGATGGCTTGTTTTGGGCTTGGTGCTTTATGGTAACCGTGGGCACTTGTATGTTTTGAGGTGCGATGACTGGTGCTTGAAGTGATGACTGTGATGAGAAACTGTTCACTTGTGTAGTTTGTTTATTTGATGCTGCTGGCTGAATAGCAACATTAGGTGGTGCACGTAGCAATGACTGAAGAGCCTGAGTGATGGCATTTTGATTTTGGGGCTTCATTTGAAGTGATGGACGTACAGATGCAGTTTTCTGTTGCACAGCCTGTGTCTGGTCTTGTTTGTGTTGTGCTGCTTGTATTCCTCCAGTGTTAGTTAAGGTATTTAGTGCATTGACAAGCTCTGTTGGAACAGTTGGTTTCTGTAACACGTGTTTCAACTGGTACAGCTGATTAAGCAATGCAGGGTCTTGTGTCCCCCCTAATGAACTTGAATCTCTTGCAGGCATTTGCACTGTAACAGTAGATGGCGAGGACTGTTGAGTAAGTAGCTGGCCTATAACTGAGCTGTTTGCTGATTGGAAGGACTCTGCCGCTTGAGGAGTGGTGGATACTCTGGCTGAAGAGGATGCAGGCACCGAGAGCAGCTGCTCCAAGAACTGTGTATTTGATAAGGATGACAAACTACTACTGGTGGTGTACAACTGTGTTTCTGTAGCACTGGTGAAAGTAGCAGTTTGAGACGGCATGGCTGCCACCGCAGCACTTATCAAGTGTTGTGGATCAGACATCTTACGTCTGCGCTGAGATGTCAGTGTGCTTGTAGCTGCTGGCACTGACGGCACTTGTTGCTGCTGTTGTCCCATATTAATCAGAGATGTGTCTGACATGACTCGAGGAAATCTTCCAGACTTCCGCCTTCCAGACTGTTGTGTTGAACCTGATGTTGACTGAAGTGGTCGGTTGCTAACATCTGATGATTGCACTGTTGGCAAAGAAGGAGGTGATGTAGGGCTCCTAGACATGTTAGCTAAACTGCTCAGCCTGGAATCAGACATGTTTCTGGGCAGTCGAGCCCGTTTGGCTTGGGTAGCTGCTGGTGCTGATGCCAGCCTTGTACGAGGCTGTATGGACTGCAAATGTGCTACTAAGTTGGGGGCTTCTAGTTGAGGAGGTAGATTACTTTCCATTGAGGGAAAGAGGCTTGTTTGAAATGATGTTCCAAGTTGTGACAAGTCCATTGTGTACAACTGAGAATCTGACACATTTCTTGGCAGTCGTCCTTTCCTTGGTTGATTTGAAGTGTCAATCTGCCTTGATGAACTGAACGGATCAACATTACCCACAAACTGGTTGGGAGGTGTAAGAACATTACTAGCACGAGATGAACCAAGCTGCTGAGCCTGAATTTCCTCAAGAGGGCTCTGTAAATATTGTTGTTGTGGTGTTGAATATGATGGCAATTGAGGCTGCTCAACCGGAGATGTTAGGACAGTGTTTTGTACTGGGGAAGTTGCATGGTGCTGCTTGTTTTGGCCAGGTGATTGTGCAGGTACAGTTTGTTCTGGTTGTGCAGTGAAGCTATCTCCTTGCAAGACATTGCTGTAATCAAAGGAATAATCAACAGCTTGATTTGCACTGGTAATTTCCATGAGTACTTGTCCAGCAGGTGGTATACCCTGCTGGGACATCTGCTGAGCGTTGTCTTCAGTGCCAGCTGAGAATATTTGCTGTGCAACAGAGTCATAAGCTCCTGAATGGTCCATGATTTCTTCCTGTCCTGAAACAGTTGCTTCAAATGGCACTCCTTGGTTAACAAACAATGCGGGATTGTTTGTTGATGTAGCAACAGCTTGGCATTGGTAATCACCTTGTTGAACAAAGTTTTGCTGATTCTCTGCATTTTCTGCTTGCTTTGCAATTAGCATACCTAGAAGGAAACAAGGAAACAAATGATATCACATTTATGTTACATGCAAGCTGTAGATTGAACTGAGATCACATAAGTGCTAGCCAGTAATATTTTCTTCAGACCAATTTATTCCCTCAAATAATAATAATTGATTGATTGATTGATTGATTGATTGATTGATTGATTGATTTATCTATCCTCGGGTTGATGGGGCTGTTTAGGCCCCTAGCAAAAATATGTAGAGAATCAAAGAGGCAATAAAAAGAAAATACAAAAAGTTGTGAAACTGTTAACAATATATACAATGTTTATGGCAGACTTGCGATTGGTAGAAGGACAGCTGACATACTACCTCCCTACTTCCCTTAATTTCCAATTTGTTACAAATATGACACAATAGATATTGTTTAACAAGGGAGACACTTGTAACAGTGAGGGAGGAAAACTGGAGAAATGAAAAACCCTCAGAGCAAGGCAAGAACGCACAAATAAACCCAGACTACACATGACTCTGAACTGAACCCAGGCCATAACTCCTACTCTGACAGTTGCAGTGAAATAATATCATATTCTATGTTAAGTCTTACTAGTAAATGATTCAAAATGCTCCATAAATTCATCTAAATTCGGCTGCAAACTATCCAGAGTGGGCACTTGAAATATGTCTGGTGCATCTAAGTAATTAAAAAAAAATGAATTGGTATAAGGTGAATAAATGAGAGGCATAAAAGAGTTGAAACATACATTGCAAAGGGCTGATATGTTATCAATATTACCAACACTGGTTTGTCTTGTCAGGAACATGTTTTCTGACTCAAGCAAGGTTTTGACCCCTGGGGCAGACTTCAAAGATATGTTGAGGAACACAGGAGGCATGTAACCCAAGGCTATGAAGAAATTCAAGATTGGGCAATCCCCTCGGTTGGCAGGGATCAACACCAAGGGTTGGCCTGCTATGTAACATCTGTTGTTACTTACCTGTCGGCCGTTTAGATAAAGCCTGTTGTTCAATGAGCTCTTGTGGAATGAGAGCTCCTCCAAACATGGTTGAACGAGAGGTAAACAACGTGTCAGGCAGAGAGGACAATGCTATGTCTGAAGAAACAAATAATTTCTTTAAAAAAAAATGACATGACCATCTGCAATTTACTCTCTGCTGATCTTTGTGACAGTGCACTTGCACCCTTAACTGTTTAAATATTTATCTTGCATGATAATACCTTTGTCAAAAGACATAAAATGAAAGAAAATCACTTGCTTGGGAATATTGTATTATTATTATTATTATTATTATTATTATTATTATTATTATTATTATTATTATTATATTTTTTTGTCCCACCAATTAACAATTTGCAAGTTTGAGAACAAATAAAAGAAAGAGGAATACGTTATTTTGGAAATAGACCTGCCAACAGTTAGAAACTTGAAGTTACAAAAAAAGTATTCCAAACGAAAAATACGACTATTGCAGGATTTTTTTAACTGTGACACAGTCAAACCTCTGGCAGGCAGACAACCTTAGGACCAGAAAAAGTGTCTGCTTAGGTGAGGTTATGGGAGGCGCAGTGGCCTAGTGGTTAGTGCGCTGGACTCCGTATTGAGTGGTCCGGGTTCGAGCCCTGACTGGGGCACTGCGTTGTGTTCTTGGGCAAGACACTTTACTCTCTTTGTGCCTCTCTCCACCCAGGTATATAAATGGGTACCGGCGAATTTACTGCTGGGGGTAACCCTGCAATGGACTAGCATCCCATCCAGGGGGAAGTAGAAATACTCCTAGTCACTTCATGCCACGGAAACCAGGATAAGCTCCGGCCTGATGGGCCACTAGGCTCGTATGCAGACTTTACCTTTACCTGGGAGAGGTTAAAACTGCCATGTGTATATGTAGCTGGAAACATGACTAACAGTCTTCTTATGATAGGTTCACCTGCAGGAGGTGTTTATTCACAGGGGTTAAACTTTACAACAATAAATCACAACTTACCATGATTGAAAGCTGTGTCCATAACATTAAGCATCTGGTCAACTTGTGTATCACTACAAGAAGCCGGAGGACTAATTGGTAGTGCATCATCACCACTACCAGAGCTTATAGTCCTGTTAACAAAAAAAGGTAAGGTGAGGCTCATGCAAAACACTATTCACCACAAACTAACAAGTGACATGTAATAACCACATCCAAGTTGTCTTTTACCTAAGTTTCAAATGGGTCCTGGTGAACAGCCTTTTGTGTCAAAATGAGTTTGATTTGCAAGACAATGAATGTGGACATATTAACTCATTTCATTCTAAACGGTTTTGCAGAAGGACTGATTTTGAAACAGAGGAAACAGTACCTTGGAAATGGCCTGTTGTTGTCTAGCTATGAATATTATGACACGTACCTTTTTCTCCTTCTCTCTTTTTCCTCCAGTTGATATGCAATCTCTTGATCAATCTGCTGAGCCTACACCAAATAAGGAATACTGCAGCTGTGATTGACACGTATACTACTGTGTTATCTGTCAAGCAGGCCCTGGTTGTTCTAAGGTTGGATAACGCTATCCAGTGGATAGCATACCTTGTTTTGTCAACACTTGTCTACTGGGTAGTGTTGTATCCAGTGGATAGCATACCTTGTTTTGTCAACATTTGTCTACTGCGTAGTGTCGTATCTAGTGGATAGTGTTATGCACCCTTTGAATAACTGGGGCCAGAAAGGTAACAAAAAACTTGGAGATGTTTTCGTGATGATCAGTAATCAGTAATCATGACAATCACTGAAAAGGTTATTTAACACATCCTAGTTTACCTGCAACAAATAATATCTGTCTCAGGCTTAACGTCGTCATAAATGCATTACATGGGAAAATGATTTAACCTACCCTGAGGCTAAGATGTTGAAGTGGACTTGCATTAGGAGTTTTTGACCACTAATGAAAAGGAAAAAAGTATATGTGAAATTTACTTTACGGTTCAAATAATATATTGTGGTTAAATTTTTCCTTTGTCTTGTATTTATTATCATATCTATAACCAAACACCAGAATAAAGGGTAAATATACCAAATTGTACCAACAATAAAATTGAACCAACAATAAAATTGAACCACAAGATAAACAGTTCAAACTCTCAGTACTGACCCTCTGACACCGATGTAAGGTGACCTTTTTATATTGGCTTCTTTGACCACCGTGTAATGGCACAAATTTTTCAAAACTTACATCAAATAAATTGATACTAAAACAAATTTCTTCTAGTTTAGTGATAGTGGGGCTTGTTATTCCACTAACCTGTTTGTAATATATTCTTAGCCTCTTGTACTCCCTAGCTACCGCTTCTAACTTTCTTCGCCAATAACGGCCTTCAAGTATAACAGCCTTCAGGGCGAACAATATAAATGTGTTATACTGTGTGAAAAAGAAATTCGTGTACTACTTGTAGATGTTGCAGTTTAAATGTATTTTTGGTTTCACATTTTTTCAAACCAGTTTGATTTATAATTCCATTTGTTTCAGATTATGATAGTGCATATGAGACAATGAAAACTAAAAATCAAACTTGTTTGAAAAATTCTCAACTGTTAATAAATTTAAACCGCATCATAGATATTATTTATAAAACTATTTGTCTTAGTTTATACTTAATGTGAATTACTCCATGAGTGCATGTTGGATATGACATGGTAGATAGTGAACAAGGCACGTAGCACCAAGGCAAGTTTGCTATAACTATCTCATATCCAACAAGCAGGAGTGCAATAATTTATTGTTTCAACAAAAATACTCAAAGAATTATTGGATGACCCCTTTGGCACCTTCACTAAATGTTTGACCTCCAGGCTGTTTTCACTCACAAGTACACCTATAGTGTACCATATTTGTGGTCCATGGTATATGAGCTCAGATACCAAGGCCTGTGAACCAATCAAAACTCAGAAATTGCAATATACCATGCTTACTTTTTAAATGTAAAATAATCTGATAATTGTTACCTTTTTATTCTAAAAAACTAATGTAAATGAAAACTGTTTAAATGTCAATAAAAATAGTTTAAAAAAATACTTAGTGTTAATGAAAATTCAATTATAATTAACAGTAAAATGTACAACATGTTCACTTGATGCTTTATAATGTTGCATATCCATCGTTCAATACATATTTAAATATAATTCATCAGAGAAACCTGGAATTTAAGAGTTTAGATAATAGATGAGCTGTTGATGCCCACCAGTGCCAGGATGCGGCATTCTCTAACATGTCATGTTATGACTTATTTCCATTTCTGACACATCATTAAGAATTAGGTTCAAAACTCACTAATGGTTTCTTCTTAAAAGGTTCCTTCTCTTCAGAGAGGGGAGGGACAAACTGACAAAACAATGGACGTTTCTGTTTGGAATCTGTGTGCAAAAAAAGAAAAAACGTGACCTCACCAGTCAGAATTATCTAGCGTTTTCTCGAGATACTTTTTTCTTAAACACCACAATTACTGAGAATCAGTTTTAAAGTTGGAACATGTATGTAGAAGAATGATGAAGAAAGGACAAGCAAAAGTTGAAATAACTGTGGACAGTGGTGCATGCAGCAGGCTTTTAGTCAGGATTTGAAAAGTGTACATCCAGAAACATTTCTTTAAGGCCTCACTCTACCCTCTTAGGACAGCATTTAAGCAGTAAGGTGCATTTCTGTGGGTTGGAGTGCAAATTCATTTGAAGATTTCCACATAAATTTTGCTAAAAAAGAACTCTCAATACAAGGATTCAAAGTAATTTTCTCTAAAAAGTGGACAGTACACTGGGATGGCCATGTGGCTTAAAGCCTGATTTTGCAGATTACTATACATGTAAAAAGAGAAACATTTAAGGCAGTGTTGAGTGTAACTCACATTGGATATGCCAGCACCTCCAAATTGCATTGTTCAACCGCGTCTTTTCAGCAAACTGTAACTTCTGACTTCGAAAATTCTTCCACTTTGGAGAAATAAGAAAGCCTCCACTACATGAAAAAAAGAAGAAAAATTAGTGGATTTGTAGGCTTTAGTTGAGCAACAAGTTGTTTGAGTTTATGTTACCAAAGAGAAAAACACTTCATCATCTAAAGCTCTGATTTTCACCACCAAATGCCTGAAGAGGGATGTAGTCTCTGAAGTGTTTGGTGGCATATGTGGCTCGTCCTTTAAACACTTAATTTACTATTATGAACAAAATATAGATCGTTTTCACTGTCACGCAACAAAAATATAAATCGAAAAACTATTGAGTGAATGAGGTAAAGAAAATAGGATATTATAGGAGAGAAGTAAAGAAGTAATTTCTCCAAGTTTTAGGTCTGTGCGCTGTCCCAAACTTTAGATATTCGTCGAAATGTTTTGCACAAATTTACAGCGCCCAGTATGGATTCGCCATATTGGTGTACCTCCGTGGTACACCAATATGGCGGCCGGAAAATACTGTAAACATCTGGAGCTTACTTTGATCATCTAGGCTACTGATTATCGGTATTTGACAAACAAACTGCATAATCATATTTCCTGCACTTAAACTTCTCAAATGGCTAAAAATCACAAGATAAATGTATATTTTTTGACAAACACGATCGTAACTGCGTGTCACGCACCGCCATTACTCTGAAATT
The DNA here is from genome assembly GCA_963693305.1 of Meandrina meandrites. Classification (NCBI taxonomy): domain Eukaryota; kingdom Metazoa; phylum Cnidaria; class Anthozoa; order Scleractinia; family Meandrinidae; genus Meandrina; species Meandrina meandrites. The sequence goes on along the minus strand of OY855913.1, from coordinate 767,590 downwards.
CAAAGTGCGCTAATTTTCAAACGAAGGACGCTACTGAGCTGAAAAGTCGCAAATAGATATAATTTTAGTACCTCTTATGCCTGATGTGGATAAAAACTATGGTGTCTCTTTAGTTTTGGATTTTGGTACCTGATGACGTCACGTGAAAACGATCTATAGTCAAACCTCCCTGTGTCACCACCTGAAAGTGATCACTTTTTCAAAATACCAAAATTTTCCCAGTCCAGTCACCATTAATAGTCAGAACTTCTTGTAAACCACACTTCTAAAAGGCTAACACAACCACTTTTTGAGACAATGGTTTGAAATTCTATATATGTGACCTCATTACAGGCGCCAACTGGGTATCAAAAAACCCTACAGCCATGTGATGTGATGATAACATTTGTTCTTATATAGATCATTTTATTTCTCATATTTAATGTTTGTGGGCGACTGACAATGATTTGTTGTGACACTGCTTGTATTGCAACTTTGAAAACTGAACTGAACGCATATCTTCTAGATTACTGGATGTGTTCCTGAATAAAGTGCTAGGGGGTTTACAGATGCATTTGAACTATAAATAAATCACTTGATTTGAGGATCAATGCATCTAGTGCTACTGTGCTAATTAGGGACACTGTAAATCTGAGGAAACAAATATTATAAATCAAACAGAAACATTTAAAATCCCAACTGGCAGGAGGCTGACCAGATGGCTATTTACAAAAAGCGTGGAGGAGTTGAATTTGGGACCACTGAACACAAATCCATCCAGTGGCAGGGAGGAGGATTTGAACCCTGGACATCCATATTACAAGTCCAGTACCCTAACCACTAGGCCACACCAATCAAATGGCAAAAGGCCATGTCTTGAATCAAACTATAGATCCCCTGTGGTCTGACTTCTGGTTTAGCAACCACTTTCCACGTGGGCTCAATATTTTAGGTGGTTTTTTTATGGGGGACTTGACTGAAAGTGACTTTCCATACCTTATTTCGGAAATGTCCCTAAACACACACGTGATGTGAATGAACGAACTTTATTAATGTGTCTAACAGTATCTAGCTGAGGGAGGCCCTCCACTGATAGAAGACACATAGCATTTGAAATGCATTAACATTTGAGGAAAGCTTCAAATCAATAATGATGAGTCATGAAAAAGAAAGTTTCTTCTTGAAACAGTATGCACGCCACGGCTAGGGTGCACAATTTATTTCACACCATAAGTGACAATTTTTGGATCAAAAATCCCATAGATTGTAGTGCTGTACATACCTATACAGTAGAATCCTGATTTCTGGAACCCTCGACTTCTCAAGTGTTCCGATATTTTGAACTTGTTGGATTCACCTCACTAAGTTAAACAATACAATATTGTTCCCAATTTCTCAAGCCATTTTTTATTTCCCTTGGGGGTTCAAGAAATTAAGATTCCACTGTATAGCTAAAATGTTAGAGTGGAGGAAACCTGAGGATTGTAACGATTTTCTTACAGACTTCTTTCACTAAGATCATACAGTTGGTTTTGGAAATATGTCCACTTATTATTATTAATAAAAACATATGACAGTATTTCTGAATAATGTTCACCATAAGCTGGTGAGATCAAATGACGATGCGTAGGTGAAGTCCATTCCCTGTTCAAGTACTGCAATGTGCCTTATTGTCGATTACATGGAGAGCATAAGTCTTATTTATTTATAAAATAATGATAAAAAGATATTGGGGTTCAAGAGATAAGCTGATAGAATTTATTTAATGGCACAAACCAAGGAATTTAATTCAATTTACCGTTTTGTTGATTTCTTATACAATTCAAACACTTAAAATTGATTTACCATAAAAATAAAATCCACCGTAGGTTTAGAAACTCACTTAGGCTGAATCGAACAGCGAAAAGACAGTATTTGACCTTTTAAAAATCCGTTTGTGCCACGCAATTCGCATAATAAGGAATAGTGATAAACTTAAGAAGGAGTCAGAGGATTATTTGAGTTCAACTTTACTTACGTGCCATATTCCAGACGCATGCACTCGAATAGCCTGGACAAGTTCTCATCTAGAGTGATTGAAGCCGATGAAGTAGCTTGTCTTTGAAGCTCATTTTCATGACTTGAGTCACGATTTCCAGCTGTATAAGGAGGATTACGTTGTCCAAGCTGACTAGCGGAGGCAAATCTAGAATCCATGGTCACACAACAGTTATATTTTGCTGCATTTCGTACGTTTTTCTCGGTGAAACTACATCACGATCACGAGAACTTCAAATAATCTGACCGTCCACCATTGTGGCCACCACCTCCAAATATGGAAATCCTCAAGCCCAATCTTCTGTTATTCGCTGTTTGGCGCGGTTGTGTTGTTCGGTCAGACATGACCCTTTCGCTTACCCGGGGGGGTACTCCTTTAATTTTACTGCGGGGGTGAGCCGCTGACTCCCTGAGACTCTTGACCTGTTCCAGAGTAAAAATGATGAATTTGCGACCCTGTTCCAGAGAAAAATTGCAAAAAAGGTACCCTGTTCCAGACTTGAAGCAAAGCAACTAATGCGTACATGATCCAGAGTGAAATTGGCATCCAGAGTGAAATCGAAGCGACTTTTAATAGTTAAATGAACATTTATTTAACTCAACTGTTTAATGAATAACTGGTTAATGTATAGGTTACAGAAATGCGAGACACGATCGATAACGTACGTGACGTGACCGATCACGCAACGAAAATGGCCTTTTTTGTGGAATACCACGGGAAACAGCAGATATCAAAGCAAGCGACTGAGGGGAGCGGAGTAAGCTATACTAGACCGTGGTTAATCAGGATTCTAGGGGAAATTCGACACTATTCCAGAGTCAAACCTGAAATAAAATATACCCTGTTCCAGGGTATGATACCCTGTTCCAGAGTCAGAGAAGCAAAAAACATACCCTGTTGAGCGGCACATACCCGTATAGCCCATATATGGGAGTACCCCCCCGGGTTCGCTTACTTTCTGTGTCGAGAAAAATAGAGACGCCGTAAACAATCTTGAAAATTCAAAACAAGTCAGAGACACTACACGAATCTTTGTAGAACTATATTATCACTAAACATTTTCTGGTGAAATTTCAGACGTCTCGCGCGCGGAGCGTTCTCGACGCTGAGGTGGAGTTCGGAGCGGAGAAGAATATTACTAATATTGTGCGCGCAGAGAGAACATGCAAATAAAGCTCATGGGGTAAGCCTGGTCGAATACACAGACCGAAAAACCGCTCTTCCCGCGATACAGATCAGTTGTGCCAGGGTAGGATGTATAACAAATGGCAATGATAATCGATTGCTAAAGCCCTAGCCAAACAGTAACGCAAGTAGTCGCAAGTTGCGTGCAAGTGCACGCAAGTTATCAAAAAAGCCACTTAACTCGCGCTGTAATTCAGCACCTGAAGGACAAGACATGAGTTGAATTGTGTTGGGTGGTCAAACGGAGAAAAACTTGCGTTGACTTGCGTGCAAATTTGATCTCGACCAAAGTGAACGCAAGTCAATGAAAGTGCACGAAAGTCGTGGCCAAACGCGTCTTCTTGCGCCTCCGTTTGGCTAGGCCTTTATAGTGAAAAACACCCTGCCCCGAGAGAAAAATAACCGTATGACAGCTGCTCAGTCCTGTAGACGCGAAAACTAAAGGTCTTTTTCTTTAAAATATCCTTTATTTCATTTTTTAACTATCACTCATAGTAATTCCAATAGTATTACATGAAAGTAGCTTTCAAATACAGCCGCCTCTCAACGCTCCCGGCTCCAAGGGCGTTTCAGAGAGAGGCTGCAGTATTCAAAGAGCTCACAAGAAAGCATCTGCTATAAACTAAAACAATTTTACACGCTAAAAGAATAAAAGTAAAATAATTTATTAGGTTCATATTTACTCGTGTTTGAAAAAATAAATACACACCATTCTTGAAAAACTGGGTGCTTTCCTGGTTATAAAACTACATGAAAACTTTTTTCTTTGTTGCACAATTAACTTAGCTCTAAAAATATATATATTTATATTCAGATATCTTACTGTTAAACCCACAATAGTTTATAGATATCACTATTATCAATAACTTTGTACTGTGATTTCCTCATGTGTAATCTTTGCGGAATAAGCGTACTTTAAGCGCGTAAGAACTATGACAGTGAATAAAAAAATCTAACATGCTTACGTTGTAGTGGTGTGAGGAAAACTGAAAGTGCAACTCAGTTATAGCAAAATACTGAGCGTGCAGTTAAATCTTACATGTAAAAATCGAGGTGATGGACAATTCCACATCTTTCCAGTGTCCGAAGTTTGTATCTAAGAGCTATCTAAGAAGTGATAAAATTGTGACGGCAAAGTGCGCAACACTCATAGACACCTAAAGTAAGTAAGAGGTGCAATGTATGCTGCATGCCTTGAAGTAATATATCAAGCACGAGAGAGCGTGTTTAATCACATTTCCAAACACTGAGAACAGAGTTGAAAATACGACGCGCAGCGGAGTATTTCTGACGAACTTCGAGGTGTTTTGAAATGTGATGAAACACTCTGTCGAGTGTTTGATATATCTTCTCAATCGAAACTAAAACTACGGAGAAAACGGAAAAATAAAATCGACAAAATCTATGCTAATTATGCATCAGTCAATTGAAACTCCGGCCCCCCGACCCCCGGGACTTACCGGGGAATTTAACACTTACCAAGTGTTAAAAAACGGCTTATTTCCCCGCCCCCAGGGCCAAGACGTCTGTTAAAAGCCCCGCATAGCGGGGCCAGCCGAACCAAATGGAGAAATACAGTCGACTGAATGAATGAATGAATGAATGAATGAATGAATGAATGAATGAATGAATGAATGAATGAATGAATGAATGAATGAATGAATGAATGAATGAATGAATGAATGAATGAATGAATGAATGAATGAATGAATGAATGAATGAATGAATGAATGAATGAACGAATGAATGACAAACTTTATTATTTTAAAACATCAGTAAAAAATAATAAATATATCTAATATCTAATATATACTGTTTAACGTGTTTGCTGTGCTCCCGATAACCCCAACCTTCAAGTGAAAATGAAAACGGTTCGAGTTATCGGGAGTTGAGGCTGAGCAATAAAAAATAACGAGAAACTGGTGTTTCACTATTCATACAGTCTGTACTTTCAGTTAATAAAATTTGATCATAGTATAAAGAGGTCGAGTGAAAATGGAACAATGTATTTTTAAAATTAGCCGTTTATATTGCAACGTAACGTAACGTAACGTGAAACAAAGCAGAGCAGCAGAATAAGTACGCCCTTTGAAAGAATCGTTATCAACCTCCACAAACAAACTGAACGTCTGCAGCACGTCAACAGCGTGGCACAGTCCCAGGGTCGATCCCAGGGGCACAGTTCATATTTTGAGTGGTGCTTCGGAGGCCGGTTTGACTCGTGACTGTTTTTATTTCAAGATAAAATCAATGTTTTGGACTACAGTACACTGCTTGTTTTGACTTGGCACGTATTGACAGACATGGTTCGAGTTATCGAGGGTAAAATTATATAGAAAATGACCTGAAGGCAAACGAAAATTGGTTCGAGTTAGCGGGAGGTTCGAGTTGCCGAGGGTAAAATTACAGAAAATGTATGACGGAAATCCAGGGGAAATCGATTTTGGTTCGAGTTAGCGCGAGGTTCGAGTTATCGGAAGTCGACTGTAACTTAAATCGATATCCGGTTGGTCTATTTGAAATTCACCAGTTTTCGGTTCTATCATTAAAAGCCCCAGCCTCTTAAGCTGCAATTTCCATGTGCAGCGAAAGCTGGCCTTCAATATGCCGATTTTACTTTTATTAGATGCAGAAGGCACCTTTATTTTGATGTTAAAGTTCTATTAAATCACCGCTCCACGACCCCGGTCTACTGACAATTTGTTAAATCCACCGCCCATCGGGGCCAACGCGCCGTTAAAACTGCGTTAAATCCCGGCTTTGGACGCGTTAAATCCCCGCCAAGTACCGGGGGTCGGGGGGCCGGGGTTTCAATTGACTGATGCATTAAGATCAGATTTCCAAACTCCGTCACGGTTCTGATTTCCTTTGTTTTAACTAGATTAATTATTAATGAGTTTGAGAACAACATTTCAATGTATGTACTGATGCTATGGCGAATTTACCATGCGATTTGAGATTTGAATAAGAAAACGTTTGTCGAAATGATCAGCAGTTGGTACACCTTGGATTTTGAAAAGGCTGCCGGATAGCTTTCTCATACTCGTCCTGGCCTCGGTTGTTCAAAGGGTGGATAACGCTATCCACCGAATAAATCACTATCCAGCGGATAAGTGTCGATAAAACAAACTACACTATTCGCTGGATAGTGATTTACCTGGCCCGGTTGTTCGAAGCGTGGATAACGCTATCCACCGGATAAATCGCTATCCAGCGGATAAGTGTTAGCAAAACAAACTACACTATCCACTGGATAGCGATTTATCCGGTGGATAGCGTTATCCACCCTTTGAACAACTGGGGCCAGGTAAATCACTATCCAGCGAATAGTGTAGTTTGTTTTATCGACACTTATCCGCTGGATAGTGATTTATTCGGTGGATAGCGCTATCCACGCTTTGAACAACTGGGGCCAGGTTCTTAATATTCGGGGTCACGCTGTAGACATTGAGTCGCTTTGTCCTTTCGCGAATTTACTTTCAGTTAATTAAATGTATACATGGAGGGCACATTCAGGGCACATGGAAAAATAATGATGATGACGACGATGATGATGATGCTGATGAGATGTAAGTCACTTCTCTGATTCCATTCCTGGCCCCCAGAACTGACATGTTAGTAATGTCAACTTTGTGACGATTCCTTGACAGTTTTGTCGCTTCTCGTGTGTTTGGCTCCTAGCCTACTCTGTATTATCAAGTGTGATCCTGATCTTCTTTATTCCGTTTGCTACTCGAAGCTCGTGAAACCAGCACTCGAACACTGGGCAACTCATTTGACTCGCCTTCAGTAACATCGGCCAGTGGTAATCCTTGGTAATTCACGTGATCAACTTCGTCGTCACTTGGTAAACTGGGTTGTTTCCGATGTTTCTTTCGGCGCGACCGATTACTCGCCGATCGTTTTGAAGCGGGTCGCATCTCGTTCGTGGTCAAATGTTCCGGGGACTGATGTTTATCTTGAAGTGATCGCACGGAAGGTAACGATGGAACAGCGCCATGCTCCAAAACTCGAATTAACAGAGCTTTCATTTCTGCCACTTCGCCTCTCATTTCTTTAACGGTTTGCTCATGGCGATTCGACACTTCTGCGAGGTCAGACCGTAACCTGGTAAAAGAAGGTACGGAAAGAAGTCAATTAACCACCAAAGGATTACAAAAAAAAAGTTAGGAAATTAACCTGGGAGTTTTCTTTTTGGATGAGAATCTGTATGAAACAGGAAAAAAAACTTGTCAAGCTCTACCAGTCCAATGATTAGGTACGCAGGCAACCAGGTTAGCGCAATCTTTTAGTGAGCGGAGGGAGTGGAGAGAGAAGAGAGAGTAAAAGTAATCTAGTTACCAATCTTTTCTAACGTTCAATTTCCAATACCATACATAAGTTACTCAGAAGAAAAATAAATGGCTGCTAATAAAGACTTCCTTAAGGATTGCAATTACTGTTCTCCCCAAGAAGAGAGATAACCACCGGCTATAAATTAACGGATAAGGAAACCTTCATGCAATGTACCTTTCAATTTCTCGTCCCAGGTTCTTGTCCGTCTTACCAGTCCCATTAGTCTTTCCTTGTAGCATTTCGTAAACTTCATCAACGACGTCTTTGATCTGATGAGTCATGCGCTCTAGAGTTCCAGAGCCTGGCTGCGTAGAGTCATCGTCGTAGTACATTTCCTGTTAAATCAAAAATAAAAATTACTCTGATTGAGCGCTGATTTCGAGCCAAAACCCTGCAGTTTCATCGCTCAAAACCAATGATAACCTTGACCCATTAATGTAAAACTAGTAATAGCGAATTAGATTGCACAAATCCAGAGGTTCATCTGTGGCGTACTCAGTAGTGCGAGGGTTCCACACGCGCGCCATATAAAATGCGGAACATTTGCTTCTTCTCCTTCTATGCTGATTAAATAAAGTTTGGCGACTGGATGAATTTATGATTGAGTACAGAAAGGATACTTTACCTCTGGAGCGAGCTTCTGGTGGATGTATCTTTTGTGCTTCTCTCGACTCTTATCCCCCATGTTCTCCTCCATGTTCAGAATGGTGCTCGCACGCTGCATGGCCGCGTTAGCCTTGGCGTTATCATAAACACGCTGAAACGTGTCAGACATGAGTGCAATGAACAGATTTAACATCACAATAGCTGACACTGCTAAGTAACTTCCGCACAGAATTTGCGCCATGAGTCGATCCACTACGAGCAGGGAATCCCAGGGGTAATTCCCTACGACTGTCAGCTGCCACACAGAGTACATCAGATCGTTAAAGTTCTCCCAGCCACTGCTGTCTTGCTCGTTGCTTCTCATGATCTCAGCGTTCTTTTTGCCTCCAAATATGATCCAGAACGCACAGACGTACGGTACGTAAATTTCAAAATAAAGAAATCCAAACTTGAGTGTATCATCTATTATATGTCCGATCATGACAATGAATGGCCCCAATGTGACAAAGCCGCGAAAAACTTTCATAAGTCGAATCCAGATGAAAATCAACGCGATCGCAAACACTTTGGGGTGCAGCGACCGCGCCGAGTCACTTTGAAGCACAACCGCAAAAATCCGCGTAACTATTATGCCGAGAATCCAGCCATATGTTACCCAGTCAAAATAATTCCACGAATCATTGAAGTAAGAAATTCCAGAATCAAAGATTTCTTTCCGTTCCATTTCAAGGTATTTTCTCTCCTCTGGCCATCGCGGGTGACAGAATTGAAGATCTCTATCAATCTCACTGATTCTCCACCTCTTCCACTTTTGATGCGCCTTTTTTGATGCACTGATCTCCAGAAATTCCAAGCAAATAAAGTACAAAGTCATCAAACACGCCAAAGTTTCTAAAACAATGCGCCACCAGTAGACATTGGGGGGGTTGTAATAATCCGAGTCTTCTCCGAGATGAATCGTTACTCCGAGCGCTGTCCACAGTAACACAAATAACACGTGTATGAAGATATTCTTAACTGTTCCGCGCAAGCCAAATTTCTCCCACTTCACTTCAAGTAGTCGGTTGAACACCGGATGCATAATAAGGTCCATTTGTTTATAGTGAACGACACAGTGAAGAGGGGATCTGGCGCAAGACACATATTCGCCATCATCATTAGGCAGAGCAGGTTCCAAATGGTTAAGGTAGAAGTACTGGCGGCGGTTTCCCCGATCTGTGGTGTGGAACTGGTCTAAAGCTTCTTTAGCCACGGGAGGCATTTTAGATATCATAAAAGACATCACTGAGCTGCCTGCACTGTCCTGTACACCCGCAGGTGCGCCTTGGTCTATCAAATATTTGGCTGTCTCGGACCGATCTGAAAAATGAACACAAATGAAGTTACTGGGTCTGTAAGCATTATCTCTTTACAAGATTACTTCCTTGTTTATATCTCGGGTGACAATCAGCAAAAACCTAACATGGGTTAGATACTCTATTCATGACTCTGGGGTTTTTTAGAAATGGACTTGTTGAAACAAGGTAAAAACAAAATCATTTGAATTTGGCATTGGGGAAAGTGACAATATATGCACAATAAATGCTTCTGCAATTGGCCATGTTCTAAACGAACAGGGGACTGGGTACGAATATTTAAAATCGATTGAATTGAAAAATGGGGCCCGTCACCTGAAAGAGCATACAAACATTAGTAAGTTGACCAAATTTGAGAGTTATTGGCTTAAAGGCAAAGGCATGGTACACTTTCCAAAATCACTAAAATAAGAGAGCTTAGTATGGATTGGAGGGACGCCTGTCCCTCCAATCCGTACTAAGCTCTTATTTTAGTGAGTTTGAAAAGTGTACCATGCCTTAACGTTTTAACCAACAACTCTCAAATTTGGTAAACTTACTAATATTTGGATGCTCTTTCAGATGACGGGATCCATTTTTCAATTCAATCGATTTTAAATATTCGTACCCAGTCCCCTGCTCGTTTAGAACATGGCCAATTGGGCAGAGGATTTTTATCCCCCATCTATGTTTGAATAGCAAATGTAGCTAGAGTTAAACCTCCTTAAACAGATACCCTCTGGACCAAAAAAGGTGTCCACTTAAATAGAATAGGTGTCAAGTTATCACTACTTATGGGAGGATAAAATGTAGTGTTTGTATGTGACTGGGACAATGACTAGGAGTCAGTTCTCACAGAAAATATCAGTAGGTTCAACTCTGTTTTAATATTTTGTCTCTTATTGAGTTTGTCCTAAACAGAGAGGAATCTTCCAGTCTTTACAAATGAAGGCATTGTGTGACACTAGTCTCAAAAGAGATAGGTAAACTAAGGTGAAGTTAAATCCAATAAATGACCCTACCTAATTCTGCTGCAACTTGGAGGGGAGTACGACCTTTGAAGTCTCTATCATCTATCCTCCCACCCAGCTTCAGAAGAACCTTGAGAGCTTTAGATGCATCATTTTTAGCTGCATAGTGTGTGGGTGTTTGATTCTCTCCTATTGTACATGCATGAAGGTCGGCTGTTGGAAAAATACAACAATAATTTAATAAGTGACTTGTGAGAAAGGGGGGATGGTGGTGGTTTTGTACACTTGAATAGCGAAGAGAACTACAGCTAAACAACAATCAGTAACTACTGACAATGCAATGATATTACATACACCTTATTTGATGGTTTAACATATAATACACACAGATATTTTGCGAGTTGTGTGACCCTCACAATGACACTCAACAGAATGTTGGGTCACCTGCAAAGGACTAGCATTCAACTAAGGTGGGACAAGGAGGGGGAGGGTGCAGTTGTAATACATTGTAAGCTCCAGCAGTGACACTGGTGGCCAGTTGGTCTGCATGGAGGTTTTATATTTTTACCATGTTTCCAAGACTATAAACTCAGCTATCCTCAAAGTCATATCAGTCTTCCATGCGCAGCTAGGACCGTACATAACTAAGGCCCAGTTCAAACGTCGTGCTTCTGCTGTGCCGAACTAAATTCAGAAATTAAGTTCGACAAAAGCACGGCAGAAGTATGGTGTCTGAATCAAACTTAAAATTAAGTTCGGCAAAGCAATTCAGTTCGACAAGCTCTGCCGTGCTACACGACTCTGGCACAGCAGTGATTCAAATGTTACGCTTCTGCCGTGCCAAACAAAATTCATAAATTATATTAAATGTGTTTTGACAGGGGTAGTTACGGCGCCATTTTTGTTTGATCAACGCTGACTAATTGTTACGTGACTTCAGTAAGTCCTGAACTTGGCACGACGTCTGGATCAAAGTCGTGTTTGTGCTGTGCTACAGTTGAACCTATTACAATTAAGTTCGGCACGGCAGAAGCACAACGTCTGAACTGGGCCTAAGGGGGTGTTAACATGACAAAACTCGCACTATGCGAGTTCCATACCGGGATGACTACTTGATTTCAGATCATGTTTTTATGCTAGAAGAAATGCATCTGTTTTCTCAAACACCCCCAAGTTTCCCACGATGAAAGGTGTCCAGCTGGGTCATATGATTTGAGTTAATTTCCCAAGTTCAGGAAAATATTGGATTCCAGAAAATGAAGTTGTTCCACTGATAAAAAGCCGATCACAGCATTTGAACTAACCTTTGTTGCTGACAAGAAACTCCACCATTTCAGGGTAATCAACTGCTGCTGCAATGTGTAGGGGTGTGCGTCCGTATTCATCCCTCCGGTTCACCTCACCACCGTTTTCCAAAACAAACCTAGCGACATCCACGTGCCAGATCCGAGCCACTTCATGCATCACAGTCTGGCCGTACCGATCACTAAAGTTTATATCGGCACCTTCACTAAGAAGACTTTCTACAAACTCGAAATCAAGCTGCTGTTCGTGTTCAATACTTGCTCTTGCTAGTTTGGCAAAGTAGATAATCAAAGCTCTGCTAGCTGCGATCGCAGGATGAATTGGTTCTCCTTGATTAACTGCTGGCATGGGTTTCATATACGCATTAGTATCGTACATTGCTAGCCTTTCATTTCCTAAATCCTCCACATCACTATCCAGTACACAAGTCATTTCTCTCTCCATGTGTGAGCTTGATCTTAAGTACAGCGCCGCTCTTGTGCTATTTGGCCCGGAAGAGTTTTCATTTAGTGATCGCCTCATTGAACGCATATAATCTCTCCATCTTGAAACCGTCATGACTTCTTTAGACACTTTCTGCCAGTTTTCCGTCGACGATTTCCTTGACTTCGTTACGAGATTCATTCTATTCATCTCCATAACATCACGGCGATGAGCGTAGTCGCCATTGACCGAGGATGCAGGATGAACCTTCCCGTTTCTTGACATCACGAACTCTTCAGTCCTGTGAAATCAGTTTGCGATTTAAAATTCATACAAATTCAGTTCTATAGTGCTATCTTTGGAACGCTGGTGCCACTAACTAATTTAAAACCATTCACTAGCAACATGGCTTTCACCTGCAGTTTACTCAAGGTTGATCGTCATCTTGGTAATACAATCGCTTGTGACGAAAGCCCCTTGTATGTTCCTGGTCGCCATTTTGTTGTTATGGCAAACAGTTTGTTGTCGAGCACGTGATCTTTACAATTTATATGCAAATTAATTAGATTAAAATTGCAAATTTTGTTCCATTTTCCACGCGCTTTCACTCCGAACCTAAACATAACCATTTGCCAATCGTAAACTCTTTTAGGGAACAAAAAAGTTACGAAAAGCAATCATTCTTAAATCGCATGAAATGTTTTCAAATCGATTTTTCGCTGTTGTACGCGTAAAACACAGAAATAGTTCATAGTTTACTTTGTACACACGGTGAAAAGTTTACAAATGACAAATTAATCACATAGACTAACCCATACCTTGCGAAATACCTTCCTCCGGTCTGAAATTCTACTTCAGGGAAAACCATTTTAGCAGCAAAACTCTATTTCTAACAAAACGAGCACTTCGTCTGTGGACGGCAATGCTCTAAGCGCCGGGTAAAATGAAGTGTTTCTCCGGACCAGAGGGGTTTAAATTCCTTCAGTGTATCCGCTGAACTGACAACAAACACTCAAAAAGAAACAGAACAAAAGAAAAACAATAGAGCTTGCGTGTGGTTTGCAGGTGCAAGTGTGCCATTTTTCAGCCTCACTTGGTCACGTGCTCAGCAACCATTAACGTTCTTTATTCTTTCCTTTAAAAACTTGTAATAGCTGGTAAAACATTCAATTTACGCCACGTGGACTAGATGTTGTTAACAGTGTTGAAACATTTCTTCGTATCTAAAGCCCTCCAATGCATGTCTGTTTTCAATTCTGCCTGATTTCTTTTCATCTTGGCAGCTCTCTTCGTCATTCAACTTGTTAACTCTTCTCCCAGCACACGAGCAAAATATTATAGTTGCTAAAACTGAATTGCTTCTTTTTTAGCTCCAGCCAAAGCGATTAAGGTAGACGTTAATTTTTCTGTTGAGAATTCGTGGTTACGCACAAAACAATATTATTTTGTTGTTTTGGATTCCAGAACATGATTCAATTAGCACAGGTTGAGCGAGCCTGAATCGAGCCTGACGGAGGCTTCGCAGTTTTGAATATGGTTTACAAAAATTTTTGTTAAAAAAATGAGAAGTTTGTAATGCTAACAAAACTTAGAAAAAAAATTGTCAACGTTTCTAAGCAAGGCTTGAAAATTAGATCGCATTTGTGGAAAAATCTTTGTCAGTTAACAACCCTGTTAGACTGCCAAACGTCAACACAAGATAACGATAGATAAGGCTTTTAGTAAGGAGAATTTTAATATAAATCACGGTCTGGGAACGGTTATTACCTTTAGTTGTCAATGCATGGATTAAGAGTTTTGCAAGAACAACTGCATCATACAACGTCAAAATATCACTGGGCAGCTCGTGAGACTTCACTGGGTATAAACACTTTTTGACCGTCTAAAGGACCCTCCAGTATACAATTATTGCAAATTTCATCATAGCTTCATGCCTGTATCACCGGCTGAAAAACATCATCAGATCATCTTTCACTTCATCACAAATACAAAGTGAGTTTACAATCTGAAGTTCGGTTTGTCCGGCATGTACAAAAATCCGAGGATTCAACAGCGCAACCATCTAACAATCATTTTTCTTACCCTCGCCTTAAACTGAATAAAAATTTCGAGCCAATTTAGAATTTCGTCTTTCAAAACAGGCAAATCCTGGAGAATAACAGTAAACGCTGAATGTCCGCGATGCTTCAGCTGTACTGAGCATGCTTTTTTCATACAGGCAACCTTTTTTGAACAAAAGTTTACCTGAACACACTGTCTGCACGCGTTATTTTCACATGTAACAAGTCATTTACCTCTTGCCACGTGTAGAATAAGCTTTTGAGGTTATTACATGCTCTACATATTACACATAAAGAAAGAGTTACAATAAATATAGTGAAAACAATTCAGTTATTTTGGACTGAGTTTCCTTTCTTTCGGTATGTCAACCCATGTAGCTAAAGGATAATACTTGCATTTCCTAGTTGAATTGCCTTTTAAGGGTATCTTGGATGAGCGCAAGCGGGAAGGAATTTGTTACGTACGCAAAATGACTCGAAAAAATTCAGGAACATTGTTCTGCAATTCGGAAACAATATGTGAATGCTTCCTCGATAAATGTTGCATGTTCGCGCAATTTGAAGAACATTAAATCAAGGGACGTGTTTATAAAACAGTGGTTCAAGTTGGAAAACAACCTGTTTTACGTGCATTAGTAGCCTCGTGTTGTACATCGTGGCGGTGTGAGCGAATTAGCCATGGCACCTTAGCAACAGTCAGCCTGTCTAGTGTTAATTGTTTTCCTTTTCAATAAGACCAGTCGACTGGTGGTGTTGTAACAAAGTGCTTCCTTGTTCCAATTAATCTGGCAGTTAACAATTTCGTGAAGAGAAACATACAATGAAACAAACACGCTGATATCAAGCCTGAGAGCTCGAAAGTTTTTCTGGCCCGAGGCTCGATAGGCTGCAGCGTAGTTGATGTTCAGTCATTTAATTAAAAGAGGAAATTTACTCAGCACCAAGCCATGAACTTATTGTCGTTTGTTCACAGAGCAAAATATTATTTTCTTAATAAACTACTGATAAATCAAAACGACAAGAAGTCGGCGATATCCCGAATGTTTTCCGAATGTTAGGATTGCAAGAAATTTGGCAGCGCGAAAAGATGCGATTGTTCTCTGAGCAGGTTACTCTTTTGGGCTAAAAGAAGAAAGCGGAATCAGAAGGGACAAATAAGGGGGTATGGAAGGAACTCTAATCTGAGAGCCTTTCGTTTCGCGTTCTCCCAATTCCCCATTAAGGAATGAGGGCAGCGAGGAGCAACTTCTCCGACAAAGCGATCGCCGGTGCATGTCGTATTTTTCTTACACACAGTCATTAATCTGATAACTGACTGTCCTGTAGCCGCACTAAACGGACAAAGCATATTAGTAAACCATTTAATAGCGTGTTAACTGGTGTCGCACGCGATTGGCTTCTCGAGTTACCGGGGAATTAGTATAACACTCGTCTCCAACCAAGTCACTTGGCACAAAGGCAGTCTCTACGCTGGGTTAACGGACGGAGGAAAAAATAGACCTCGTTTTGCCAGAGTCACGTTCTTTTCGATGTCTTTGGTTAATATCCATTGCTTTAGTTTATTACTTCAGACACAGATCTTCAGTAATCATTTGGCGACGCATCTTGTCGATCAAAAATTACCCGACTACAATATGTCTACAATTATATAAAGCATATTTTTTTGTGTCTTCCTTGTAGACAACATGTGGCTCTCTTTCAGTCAGTCAGAATATTCAGTCACCATTCCGGTGTCCTATCTGACCAGGCATCTTAGTTTTTTCCAAGTTTTTTTTTAAATCCCCTGTTGTTTTCTGTTCTTTCTTCCCTTTTAAATTGGCCCTCCAAATGTACACAAAATATCTTTTTTTCGCCACTGCACAATTCTTCACACGTCTTCTCTTCAGTGTCGTTGGACTTTGTCTGTGTTGTCGTGTTTGTAGACACAGCTACAGGTAGGCACATAAACGTCTGCCTGACAGTTAAGTTAGCTCTGGTCGCTGTCACCCTCTGCCGTCTCTCTCGAGAATAAGCGACAAGAGGACTGGACACGGAAGAGTTTAGCTCATTATATAAATTTCACATCGCGTCTTGTGATAACATTTTTAGTTACGTAATATCTGTTTTGTTTCTTTTGTTCAGCTTTGTTTAATTGCTGCCTATGTGATTTTGTTTACGAGGTTTTCAATTTATTCGTTTTTTTTCCTCGATTCGAAAATTCAGGTTATAAAGTTTTTCTTCGGTAGTTTGGACGAAAAATAAAAATAAAAATGCAGTTCCAGGTGTTGAAAATGATTACGAGTCTAAGGTGCGTCAAAGTTTGTTTGTTTGTCTCTTTCAAATCAGGGTTAGAGTGTTCCGTTTCTACACCATACGTCTTTACGTCTCGTCAACAACATTTTTGACGCCTTCCAAAATGTATAAAAGGAGAATTTTCACTTGGTCTTCACAAAGTTTTCATTTTGGAACTGTGTTTGTCATCACAATTTTCAACTATGAATCACTTAGGAGTGGAATGGTTCTTTACTATTCTTGCATTATGTACTGTTTTAAGCCTGGCTAAGATGAGCGGCGCAACTCTTTTAAACTACGTCGAAGACCTCACCGAAGACCTAGGAATTTTACAAGGCCAACTTGAAAATCTTCGCTTTATTTTTGACCAAGGTGAGTTCAAATTACACATTCACACCGGGATAGTTTCATCCTACTTCAGTTTTGAACCTGGCAGGGAGAGTATGTTGTAGGACAAACGGATTTTTCCTGCAAGCGGTTGTGCCTTAAAAAAATATTCGTGCAATGGAGAAAAAAAAACCCTGCAGATGAAATTTTCCTGCACCGAAAATTTTTTACCCCCACCCCACCCCTCCAGTTATTTCTAATGGTCCGTCCCTTAGTGTCTCAAATTTATGAGATTGAAAGAGATTTAACCTGAAAAACAGTATGACCTACACAACAAGTGCACCTGTAGATTTTAAATCAAAGCTATGAAATAAATTCATGTCGATTTCGAAGTTGATTTCAAAACAATTTTCATGTCTGTATCCAGCCGTTTTGTAAGTTCAGTCGTGGTCGGACCTAAAATTCGTCTTTTTACTGGATTTTGTCGTATTCCGTTCAATAAGTGAAACTGAACATGTACTGGTTTCCTTCGTTATGGTATTATTCATTAACCAGTATATTACATAAGGCTTTTATTTTTATTTCAGATTTTTTTCGTCGAAACACCAACTCGAGAGACAACACAAAGCTCACGACGGTCTTCGACACCTCTGCGATCGACATCGCCAGTACTTTCAAAGTCCAGATGGCGTTCGTCAGATTTCACAAACATAAGGTCATTTACGATCTTAACATGGGCGGGGATGGTGGAGTCAGCCGCGCGTGGAACACGGGAGGTTTACCTGCAAATACCACAGTTACCACAGATGTGTTTGACATCTCTTGGATTTTGGATCAGTGGAAAGAACAAAAAAATCATACGAAGCAGCTCAGGGTCGAGTTTAACATCACCAAGTCTGCGCAGAAAAAGTCTAAAAAGCTGGTTCTTAAATCGTGGCACAAACTTGTCAAAGATGGACCATGGCAACAGTACGGACCTGTTTTGCTCCTTGCTTATTTCAAAGACATTTCCAAGTTGAGGATGCCACTTCCCAGTGCTTTCACTAACACACACGGCTTCAAGCCCCGCGGTGGTTCCGCAGCAATTTGTAAACTTTATAGTTTCAAAGCAACCTTTGCACAATTAGGACTGTCCGATAGGTTTGTAAAACCAACTGGACCTATTGACTTCTTTGTGTGTTATGGCCAGTGCGATGCTAGCGGCAGCGTGGACTCGCGTGCCAGGTATATGACAACACACGCGTGGATGTTGGAACTCGCAAGACGCGTGCTGTCCAAAACAGCAGTCAGTAAGAATAACTTACAATCGAGTTGCGTGCCAACTACATACCAAGGACTAAAAGTCTTGAGAAAAGAAGCTAATGGAAACTTTGTGTCCCAGTCTATTCATGACTTAACGGCATCTGCCTGTGGGTGCCGCTAATATTATAGCGTGACTTTACAAACGTTCGGTTGTGTTACAAATTTCCAAACAATGTATGCAGTTTGCTGGATTCTTAACCGCAAATTTTAAGCTATAGTTAGATCGTTTTTACTTCGAATTAGTTTTGAAGAGGTGTATTTCTGTCATTGAATTGATAAAAAATGACATGTTAAGTGCGTGTATGGAGCTTCCAATGTACAGTTTGGCTGGTTTACAGATCGCACACATTTTAAACTATAGTTTATAGTTAGATCGTTTTCACTTCAATGGAACTAGATTTAGCAATCAATTTACACTTTTAGAAAGTCTAGTAATTTGTCAAAGGAGTTTGATACTTCAATAAATTCAATGTCAAACTCCATCTATTTGTGTAATGACATTGTTATCAATACTTTTTAACTGGGGTGGTTACAACGTAATGGCTTGAGTAGAACCATACTGAATGGGCCCAAACATGGCTGAAGGCAGGATTTTGCTTGGGTGGGTGGGAGCACCAGAAGTATGAGAGTCTAGGAGGATCTGGGGTATATTTCCCCGGGAAATTTTGAAAAGTCAAGTTGTCAAAGTCCACTTTTCCTGTATTCTGAGAGTCATTTTAACCCTCCCTCTCAGATAAGTGGAACTTTGCAGGGATGCACCCATCGCACCCCCCCCCCCCCCCCCACCACCACCACTGCCTATGGGCCTGCCCAAATCTCAGTCTGGTTTTTGGTTTGGAAACTCAGTTTTAATTAAACCCGTCCAATCATATTTTTTGACCCTTACAGCTACATGCAAATCAAATTTTAATGCAATAAAATGAAAGACTGAGGTGATGGTCACTCTCATTGTACAACAAACAACCTTCAAAAAATTAGTCAAAACAGCTCAAGCATTTCTCAAGGCTGAATTAATGAATTCATTAACGGGAATCTGATTTCATTCTTTGCTTCAATATTCCAGTATAAAAAAGACTCATTCAATATGTAGACGGCAACTCAATTAGAAACCTGAATATTGATTGGATTAATGTCTGGCGCCACATGGCAGGCACATGGAAATTTGGCAAGAAATTGCGGGGTTGTGGCATGAAGCCAGACATAATGAAATGAAGTTTTGAATCAAGAAGCCACTTCAAAATTGAAATATTCACTTTAAGAATGGAATATGAAATGAAGAAAAATCAGATTTCCATTAATAAATTCATTTATTCACCTTTCCAAGGGATTAATGCTTGAAGTGGTTAAAGGCAGTTCTCCAAGAATATTTTTGATATGTCTAAACAGTTCAAACAAACATTACAACACTTGAAGGGGGTCTGCGTCACACGAAGAAACTACGACATCAACCTTTTCTTCTAACAACATATTCAACTTGCTCTTAAATTCTGTCAGGAATCCCCGTTCAGTGTTGCTGTGTTCACATAAGATCACATGTACTCCATGCGACACTGCGTCAAGTACTTCATGATGGGACATTTCCCCTGTCAAATATACGTCAGCTTTAATTCCACGCAGCACACTTGCTCCAGACCCAGCACACAATGCAACAGTTTGTACATGACTTTGAAGTGGGTTTTCTTGTTGAGACACATGTGCTACAGCAAGACGGACATGCTTGAGGTTAAGGTGGCTTTTAATGCGGTTTATCAACTCTGACAGGGTTACTGGCGAATGAAGTGTGCAAAGCCGTCCTTGGCCAGTTCCCAAGATTGGAATCTAAAAACAAGTAATAATTTTTAAATGGAATATGTGTAACTATCAGTCAATTTTTGACAAGTATGAAATGCCACAAATTCTGCAACTTTTAGGTAGCAAAAAACTGCCAAACAAACCTTAGCTAATTAGACAGCAATGACATCCTTAGCCTGCATAGCAGCCGCATGTGTCCAAAAATCCTCGATATAGTCATTCTGCACAGGTAAAGTCTGCGTCGAGCCTACTAGTGGCTCATACCGCCGGAGCTTATCCCGGTTTCCGTAGCATTAAGCGACTAGGAGTATTTCTACTCCCCCCTGGATGGGATGCTAGTCCATCGCAGGGTTACCCCCAGCAGTATTTCGCCGGTACCCATTTATACACCTGGGTGGAGAGAAGCACTATGAGAGTTAAGTGCCTTGCTTAAGAACACAACACAGTGACCCCGACCAGGACTCGAACCTGGACCGTTCGATCCGGAGTCCAGCGCACTAACCATTAGGCCACCATTCCTCCCTGTTCTGCACAACAGCTCCCAAAAGCTTGTTTGATATCCCACAATTTTGCAAGGAACAGTGAATTCATTTCCGATAGGCTAGTTTCCTTTATAGGGTACTTTGTTAATCAAATTCCTGCACGACAGGTCACGCAATGCAACAATAAATTTGTTCTTGACCAGTTGAGTTGCCCGGGGATGCTCGTCGGAAATTAAAGAGACCAATCTGGGTGTGGCCGAACGTTATGCAGACCCCTAAAAGAGTAAATATAACGAATCAAAATTCTTTCTTTTTTGTTATTTCTTCGCGTGCAACCCTAAACGAGACCTTGACGGCTAAAAATAATGACATTTTGCCCAGAGCACCCTAAGCGAGACCAAAATCCGAAATTTACACCCCTAAGCGAGACGACGAGCATCCCCGTCCATTTCATATGGGAGTCCCCCCCCCCCCCCCCCCCCCGGGTCGAGTTGTCTCTTCAGTCTTCTTGTTAATTTAGAGGACTATCATGGCTGATTTGTCCATTTATTGTTATTTTCTGCTTTCATATCATAGAAATGAGTCACTAAAAGTAAAGCTACAGCTTTTTCTTGAGAGCCTGACAAAGCTTCATATCTTGCAACAGTTCTAAAAATAAACACAAAATGCTTGAATGACTCATGAAAGATAATTCATTTATCTCTCAATTGAAATAGATCTTCTGCAAGAATCAACCGGAAACCTGCAGGACACCATTGGGCAGAAGGACTATACCTGTGGTTCATTAAACTGTCTGCAATGCAGGGTGATGACATTCTAAACTGTTCATGGATTTTTTAACATAAAATTTGTTAAGTAATGCTGAGAAAAATAAAAACTTCTCATTTTTGACTTTACCTGTCCAAGAAGGAACACTTCTGTGTTGCTAACAGATTCAGGGTATAGAGTTGTTAGCATCTGAAGAGTGTTAACAAGTCCATTCTCAGAGCAATGCATTGAGATCTTCTGTTCAGCTGAGTCATGTGGTCTACAAAAGAAATCATAAAATTGAACAACGATATTAAATGCACAGTTGTGGGGGAGACCAGGAGACAAGAGGCAGGAGAAGAGAAGGCAGGAAGCGGCATCAAAAGGCGGCAGGAACCAGAATAAATTGAGAAAAACTTTGCAATACCTTGTAATAATTTTGCAATAGAAATGGGTCAAAGAGGCGGAAACCAATATGGAAAGGGGAGGGAACCAGGAGTAAAAGGTACGGGAAGCTGGACGTTCAGAGCCCCGTGTTGTCCCCCCCTCCCTCCCCACACAGTTCCCTCTTAACAATGTTCCTGCAGTGCATCATGAGAGTTGTATTCAACATACTAGAAATTATAACAAGTCTCAGATTAATCTACAGGTGATTTTTTATGTTCTATCTGCAAATAGACAATGGCAAGTGAACTAACCAAATTTACAGTTTGCAACAAAGCACTATTTATCAATAAATTAGATTGTGAGCTCAATGTTTCTATCAGCCGATAATTGGCAAAGGATCAGCCGATAATTGGCAAAGGGCTTTGCCTCTCGGTAAGGTGAGGTTCCACTGTAACTTATAGATGACAGATAATACCACTAATAGATAGTCACACATGCTTTTTCCTTCTTGCTTGACTGGTTGACTCGAGGTGATTAGCAAAGTACTATTCACTTCTGGGCAGCCAAACAGAAACAAAATGGCTTCACCTGTCGCTTTGGGTACTGAAAGTAATGTTTTGGTCCACTAGTTATTCAACTTGTGTGGTATATACTAAAACATTTATTCACCTCAGTGTTGGTGAAAGTGGTGGATATTTACCTCGCTACTTTGCGGCTTGGTAAATATCCACCACTATTCACCTCCACTTGGGTGAATAACTGTTACTGGTAACTATTTTTTTTCTAACCTTGTCACAGTATCAACCTCAATCCTTTCTACTCCATCAAGTCCTTTGAGGCTGTCTTGAACCTTTGTTGCTATGTCTCGCTCTTGACTGGTCAGAACACTTGTCAATAAGCTCAACTTGTACTGGCTACAACAAGAACTCACTCCTTTTGAGTGTTGAAGAGGTTCCACTTGGCCACTTCCCAGACCTGAAGCAAGCCAGTCGTTCACGCCATCTTTCACAGCATCAAAAGCTGTATGCGGTGAGTACACAGCAATTCTGTTCTCGATCATTTTCACAATTATTCTCTCCTTAAACTTGTTGGAGGTCAGGCGTTTTAAAGGAACAAAGATAGGAGGGTGATAAGAGATTACCAAGTTCACTTGCTTGTCAACTGCTTCTTGTGCCACTCTCTCAGTTAAATCGTTCGTGAGAAGAATTGATTTAACAGAATGAGGCTGGGAAGGCTCCACAAGTAATCCAACGTTGTCCCACTTCTCTGCCAGTTGTAAAGGCGCGAACTCGTTCAGCTTTGTGACCACCTCTTTGAGCTCCATTGTACTATAATAACCACGTCTCGACAGACAAATATTCTTTAACAATCTTTGAAAGACTGTAGATGACCTATAGGTGAAAAAATACATGTGCTTTGTGGCGCACAAATAACGCCTGAAGTACCATCACCAGACTGAAATCTGCCATATTGGATAATGGGTGAGGACTGGGTCGAGCTCACTTACTGTCAGCGGTAGACGCCATTGCACCGTGGCAAGATGGCGGACGACTTTGTTGTAGCGTCAGAGAAATATGGATCGGGCAGTTTGGAGAGAAAATATAGGTTCTCTGCAGAAAATGGGAAAGTGGAAAGAATAGGAAGAAGAGGGGGTACTATTACTTCTTCCCTTAAGCAGTTTTTCAAGGTAATTACATGGTTTGAGTTCTCGCAATCATGCAATACAAATGGCGTTAAATGCAGGAATGGCTCCGGACACTTAGAGTTTTTTTATTAAAGTGAAAAAAGAAAATATTCAATATAAAGTGCGCCGAGGTAGAATCGAACCCGGGTTACCCCACTAATGAGCGTGTCTCATGACCACTACGCCGCCAGGGAGCTGGCTCCAGGAACCGATAATTTTAAGAATATAGTACGCTCGAAATGCATAGTAGGCTAACTGAAGTGCACAGTAGGCTAACTGGAGTGAAAAGTAGGCTAACCGAAGTGCACAGTAGGCTAACCGAAGTGCACAGTAGGCTAACTGGAATGAAAAGTAGGCTAACCGGAGTGCTATTATAGCTATAACTATACTTGTTCCCAGTGCACTTGCAGGTCGGAGCCATTCCTGTAATTAATGGCTATTATGCAATACTTGCAAGACCCTGGTAGCGCATGCCATTTATAGACAGGTTAGATAGGACAGGCTGCGGAGTGGGAATTGCGGAAAATTAATTCAGTGGGTAAAAGAACGGGCATATAACAAATGTGCTGTTTTGTTATTCTTTTGTTATTAAATGAGATGCAAATGAGCATGAGTGAGTGAGTGAGAACTTTATTTACGTGTAAAGAAAGTCTAGCCAAGGGTAAAAACCCTCTACTATTAGGGGACACTAAAAATAAATAAAATAAGTTATAAAATTTAAACACCGAAATTTGACTATTTACAATAAAAAAGACTAAACTTTAACTACCTTATTTACAATAATTCCAACAATAATTCTAAAATAAGTTATTCGCAAGTAATAAATAAAATTAGTTATAAAATTTAAACACCTAAATTTGACTATTTGAACTGTTTTTTTTCCGGCCTGATCACAGACTTGATCACAGACTTGATTTACTAGGCTTGATCACAGACCGACCTTTACCTTTAAGGAAGGGCATAGTAGGAACTTATTAATAATTGGTTGCTGTCAGTCTGTTGAACCCAGTCTTCTTCAGGTTCTTGACAGTTTTTTAAAGTCTTTTCTAGGAACACAATTCTCAATCAAATTCCAGGAAAAACTTAAGCCTTATGTGGGAAAAAATCTTTGTCATATCTTTTGCAGTCTGCTTTCCTTCCACAAGGCTACCCAGAAAGTGTCAGCAAAGACTACTTGGAATACCAAATATGGGACACCATGCAGGTAATGGCTTATATTTATCATCCCCTCCCCCTCCTTTTCTTCTCTGCATATCTTATTTTATACCAATAAGGTGCTTGCTAACTTTTATCCTGTCATAAAAACAAAAGCTCACTTTAATGTTTTAGAGTTTAGTTGGATCAAATCAAAACAGCACCACCTCCTGCCCTTCTCACCTGTTATTCAGGATTCCTGTGATAATTTTCCATTGCTCCTGTGTCATTATTTTATGGAAATCACACATAACACTCTGCACATTCTCCCACTTAGTTGTCATACATCCCCCTACCCCAGTGGTGAGAAGTCCCCCTCCCCACCCCCTTACCACACAATTAAACTCATTGCCAGTACGTTAACCCCGTGAAAGGTACCATTGATGAGCAAAGCAATGAGCAATGAGCAAAGCACAAAGGTATTCATGGCAGCCCTAAGAGTGTAACCTCCTGGTAACCACCCGGCACTATCACACTTGATCTGATAGAATCAATGAAAATACAACTAAAATACTTACTATACCCAAACACTTACGGTACAAACAGGGAACAGTTGAGTGCACAAAATTATAAACAATCATAACTGCTCAACTAGACCCAGCTGCAATGTAAAGCATGTAACCCTCCTGCAGAACCCCTAGCCAAACCCTGCCATAAGATCAGTGATTCTACTAGTGTTAACCAGCTCTATGATCATCACTGTCAAATTTTTTATTTCCATAACTGTCGTTGGGCTTCTCTATTAGGCATTCTGTTCCTCCATAACTGGTACTCTTGCAACCCAAGCCATGTTAAAGGGTTATGGTGTTGGAGATGAAAAGGCTACAGCTCTTGCAGCAACTATGACATGGATTTTAAGAAGTAAGACAAGTTCATGATTGCTAGGAAATGCTAAGGACTGTACAAGTGTTGTATGTTTTCTAGCACTGGCTGGGGTAGTTGTGTTGTGTTTTTGGGTCAGGCACTTTACTTGCCTCACAGTGTCTCTCTCCACCCAGGCGTTTAATGAAAAATTGGTTACAGGTGAACTGTGAGGGCAAATTGAAAAAGTGCTGGGTTTATCTCATTCAAGGGAAGTTACTATTACAATAATAGCCCCAAATTTGTTGCTTTATGCTATACATGAAACAGGTTAAGCATGAGTCACTGGAACACAGACTTGATCTTTTACCTACTGTGAATTGGAATGTACTTGTTATCTGTTGTGGTTCAGTTTCACCTTTGGTACAATTTGATATTTTCCTATGTTCTGGTGTATGGCAATATGGGATAAGAAAAATACCAAATTGTAAGAAGGGCAAAATTAAACCGCACTTTATTGTACATACATATCCAGTTTGCCCTTATTAAACATGTTTTCTTGGTATTTAGGTGGTACTGGTATGGTTGGAAGCATTCTTTTTGCTTGGGTTCAAGGGTACGCAAACTTTCGCTTACCTTAGCTCACTTACCATACAGTTTTTGTAAAGAGTTGTGTAACAATGACTGATTCACTGCTATAATATTGTTTATTTTGATAAGTTTGTGAATGCGTGTACTTGTCTCCTTAGGAGTAATTTGGATTGTGATGCAAAGAAATGGAGGTAGGATATCTGGGAGAACAGACCAGTCCTTTTGTAAATTAATATCATGTTAGAGAATCTGCAGAAATTTAGCAATAATTTTATCTCTGTTGTTGTAATATCTTGATACAAGTACAACATGCATTCAAGATGAAGATCATGGCCGCTATGCATACAGTTTGGATTTTCAATATTTGCAGTTACCATAGTGTTGTGATTGTTTTCATATTTAGACATTTTGTTCACAGGTTGTTTGCTGATATTCTGAACGATGCTTCAATACTTACTGAGATGTTGGCTCCATTGTTTAAAACTTACTTCACTATTCTGGCATGTGTGTCCAGTATATCAAAGGTATAAAACTTATTAATAAAACAGATGAGTTCTGACAAGTCGACAATTGATAATTATGGCATTTTCTTTATGTGACATGCAGTCTATAGTGGGTGTGGCAGGAGGTGCCACCAGAGCAGCCATGACTCAGCACCAGGCCAGGAGGGACAATATGGCTGATGTAGCTGCTAAAGATGGAAGCCAGGTAATATACAAGCTTTATTTTGTGAGCTGTAAATGTGATCAAGCTAATAAACCATACAAGCCTTAATAACAGTCTCTTACTGGTAAATAGGTCAGAGTTGATTTTTAGTGCATGGACGGTACAGTTGTTATTCTACACTTTAAGTACCTTAACGATAATGAGCCTATTTGGGTCACCAGTTAACCTTGTCCTTGTTTTGCTGTTTATTTTTGTTCATTTATTTATTTTTATTTATTTGCAATACTAACACTACTTACAATGCTAACATAGGTATGTTATAAGTTGGTGTTATAGCTCCTTTAAATGTCTAAAAGCTATACAATGTACAGTGCTAATGGAATATATTTGTGGTTTTTGTGCAATTATTGATAATATTACTGAATTCACCCATGGCTTAGGAAACTTTAGTAAACTTGATGGCACTTATAGCTGGTCTGATTATCACCCCACTGGTCTCAGGAAATCCACTGTAAGTATAAAAGATCAAATCCTTTTTTTATGCTAAGACTGGTTTAAAAGTCAGAATGTAAAAATGTTTGTGCTTGACACTGACTTGTTTTAATGTTCAAGACAATGTTAATAGAAACTTCAAAAACGTTTCGACCAAATAAATTTGGCCTTCATCGTTTTTTTAAAAAGCCAACTGAGTGACAGCTTTCTAATGGTTCACAATTCTGTGCAAAAACATAACGAACGACCACTGCTTGCGACTACATGAGGGATTTGTAAACATCCAGGGTGTCAATATATTCATTTCCTGCATTGCTATCTGTCTGCAAATACCAGGCCTCCAACCTTGTGTGTGTTGATTGTAACTTCGTGTATTATGGACAAACATAGAAGAGCGGTTCGGGTTGGATACAACAATTCCAAAATAGCACAACATGCGAACCAGTTTGTCCATAGTATAGACTTCAATCACGCGACTTTTGTAGACATGGCTTGTAATTTTTATGAGAGACTTTTTCTGGAGGCCTGGTATTCGCAGAAAGATAGCAATGCGGGAAATTTGCCATTGTTAGATGTCTGCGCCATGTATTGTATTCTCATTTTTCAGTTACGTTGGAGTATACATGCTTTTGTTTCTCTGTTATCTAAAATTTTTATATTCTCAAAATTGTGTGTATCATGGAACAAGAGGAATATTTTGCTCTGACTTGTTTCCACCCGGGGATGATTCACGTCGTTTCTTATTTTTCTTCCTTTTCAGCCTAACTTGGACTTTGTTTTTCATCTTCACATTTCTTCATCTTTATGCAAATTTTCGAGCTGTGTCATCTGTTGTCATGGAAACAGTCAGCCTGCCTCGCCTTCACCTTCTTGTCACCGAGTATTTGTATGCAGGTCGCATCATGACTCCAGAGGAAGTCGGCAGTAGAGAACCCGTCGTATTTGGTAAAAGTTGTTTAAAAAATATTAAGGCATGAACCATACAGCTCTGGAAAACTTTATAGTAAAGTGCTGTTACTTTATGTCACTTGAAGTGTATACTAAGAAAACGGGACAAAAGGTACTTGATTAGTATTGTAACTAGAACAACTGAGGTCTAAATCATATAAAACAGGGCAATCTTGGTTAATGGTGGTTTTGTTTTATCTTGTCTTCATGCTTCTTGCGAGCTTCTTGCGACCTCCGCAGGCTTGAAGCCCCTGGGTTGTGATTTGAGTGTTCATTGTGCTCACTGCTATCTCCTTTAATTTTTACCTGCTAGTACTGGAGTAAGTTCTGTTTATTTGTATTTTCTTCCTTTTTCAGGCTTTAATACAGGGGAGTGTCTCAGAATTCATTTAGGAACAGACTTCGCTTCAGTAGTGAAAAGGTAATTTTGATGATGTTGCAAAAATTAATTTGGACAATAATCAGTTAATCCCAAGTGCGTTTTTTTCTTGTGTTCTTTGCTGACAAGTGTAATTTCCCTGCATTTCAGTGTTAGTGATTTGGATGCTGCGATACCAAGTTCAAAAGACAGTAAATACATTATGAAACTTAACTTTCTTCGGGGAAATAATTCAGGTGAATGATATTTGTAAATTGCTGCATTTTTTTTTTATTATTTCACGCGTGGTGAAATGATTTTGTAGCACCTTAGAAAACCATTTTCATATAGTTGATATGATGAAGCTGATTGCGCATTCATCCTTTGTAAAAACAGGTTCTATTCATATAGTGTTACATGAAGATTCCAGCACAGCTGACCATTTGCAAAGCTGTTTCCAGGCCTGCACGTTAGATTATGTGATACGCACCAGACCAAATTTAACAAAGGTAATTGTAATTGACGCTTTATAGTAAAACAACTGAATCGCGTGGTAACGATACATTTCGCTTCATGCTAACATAAACCACAATTTCTTTTGTTAATGCTTGATTTTTCCGTACCCCTTAAGCCATTGCAAGGTGCGCCGATGACGTAACCTCGACGTAAATCATTCTTTTCAATTTAAAGGTTTTGAGTGACCTAGATGGCGGTCAAAGAGCGCTGGAGGCTTTGCATAATTTTTGGTGGCAAGGTTGGTTCAGTACAAAAATTTCCAGTGCTTTTAATGTTTATGAAAAACTTACCTTATTATAGGAATATAACGAGGCATTTGAACAACGCGAACAAAATCTATGCGTTATAGAATTAACGTGAATTTTCGAAAAGTTATAGGAAAACAGAAAGGCGATGGATATTTTGCACAAGAAAGTAGAAGTGATCTATCCCCTTGGAGGTAACGATCATTACACTGACGAATCTAAAGACATTTAAAAATCAATATTGAATGGCGATTTGTCTGACCGAGACGTTGATGACATGTAGCCGCTGGAAATAAAGGTGAACGATTCCGAAAAACAGTGTGATTAAATTAACGATGACGCTAAATAAATAATAAATAATAAATAAATAATAAATGCATAAATAATAAATGCGAATTTTTATTTCCTTTAATTAGGTGCTTCCATTTTGCCAATAAATCTTTTCCAAATCCCCCAAGCATCGAAACAGTTTTCTTAGAAACTAATACAGCACCTTTACTTCTCTACTGCAGAAAGGAACCAGCCCATTGACTGTTCGTGGGATTTAGTAGCGCTAGCCCATAATTTTACTCTGCAGGCATTCCCAGCATTCCTCAAGGGCCTTGAAGAGGCTGGCTGGGTTTGCTCGCGCACTCATCTCGGTCCAGATGAATGGCGGGCTGTTTGGAACGTGAAGGGACTGGAAATTAAGAAAAGTATTTAAAACGTTTAGTGAGAGTAAACCGAATGTGTATTATTAAAATATTATATCTGTAAATATAGGTAAGGATGTGAATAAAGTATCTTTATTTGGTCAGTCGAGTTTGGCTTTAGTAGTTTATAGCCTGCTTTTCGTGTGACTATTGTTTTTCCCGCCAACAGCAGGAATCTCACTTTTGTCGTCTGCTGTTTGTGCATGTTTACGTGTTAATTGATCATTCGATTGTACATTTGAAGAAAAGGAAACAGTAAGAGAACGAGGTTGGTGAACGCCCTATCAGGAGCTGGTGATAAAATTTTCTTTTTCATGGTTGTAAACGACAAATTGATAACAATTACTGTTATCAAAGAAACAGACATAAAGAACATGTAAGTGGCGGCAATTATCTAGAAAGTTTTTAGTTATTATTGACTAACGGAAGTAAACACGGTATGCAAGCATACACAGTCGACTCCCGATAACTGGAACCTTCAAGGGAAATTGAAAATGGTTCGAGTTAGCGGGAGTTCGAGTTATCGAGAGTTGAGAAAAAATGATCGAAAATATGTAAAAACAGGTGTTCACTATATTTGATTCATACAATTTACATTTTAACCAAATTTAATTGTATAGAAGTCGAGTGAAAATGGAACAAGATTACTGTATAAATCAGAACGTAACGTAACGTGAAACAAAACGAAGCAAAGCAGCAGAAGAAGTACAGGTACTGGGAACAGTAGGTTTCAAAGAGAACAATGTTGGGCTACTGCTACCGAGCTCATGTGATTTACTTTTTTGAGAAATACAGTGTAGTCAATACGCCCTGATGCTTCTCAACTAATTTATTACTATCGATTATCCTTAAAAGTTTTCTAACATTGGATTTGAAAGAATCGGTATCAACCTAAACCAAAAGTAGACTGTCACGTTTTGTGTAATGCAAAAAAAAAAGACAAAGAATTAATACTCGGCTGCTTCAAAATAAATTAAATGTTTTGGTCTACAATACACTGTTTGTTTGACTTGTCACGTATTGACAAACATGGTTCGAGTTATCGAGGGTAAAATTATCTAGGAAATGACCTGAAGGGAAACGAAAATTGGTTCGAGTTAGCGGGAGGTTCGAGTTGCCGAGGGTTCGAGTTACCGAGGGTAAAATTCCAGTAAATGTATGACGGAAATCCAGGGTAAATCGATTTTGGTTCGAGTTCGCGCGAGGTTCGAGTTAGCGAGGGTTCGAGTTATCGGGAGTCGACTGTATTAAGGCCATCCCCTTTTTTTTCTCTGTTTAGCGTCGTCCGACCGACCCAGATTTTCGCGTTTTCAAAAAAAAGTTGTGCAGAAGGCAACGACACATTATTTCAAACAAATGTAACTTTAATCGGAAACATTGGCAATTTTTGCCATACAGTTTTGGTGGTTCATCCTTTTTTTGATGTTCTCGTTTGAGTTCAACCACGACGTCGATTTTTTTTTTCCTTCCTCCATTGCCGCCATGTTGACTTTATAACCACGTCTTGTTGTTTCCAGGCTCCACGGATATTACGCGGACATACCGGGCCTCCTAGTTCCAGACTCCTTTTCCAATTTTTTTTTCTCTCTTTTTTCTTTTCCGACCGACCGACCCAAAATCAGAAAACCCATTCGACAGTAAACGAAACAAAAAAAGGGGATGGCCTAACAAATCCAGTAATGAGTGAATCTGGTGATAGTCGATCGCTTTCTGCCGAAGTTTGAAAACATAGCTTCGCTCCGTTAGGACGCAACAGAGAGTTAGCAACCTGACAATTTAATAAACAGAAAAAACAACTTTGTCTTGGTGACATCGCTTACGAATTTGCTGATTGTGATTCTGATTATTATACCGTTTTAAACGGTGTAATACATCGTTAAATTTAAGTGTGTGCAGGGAAAATCGTTGGTTTCTTTGTTTATTTGAAGGCTAATATTAATATAATGGCTGTAGTGATTAATTGGAATTTAAACGCATTTCCCGCGCGGTATCTGAGCGTAAAGCCTGCGACATAGCTGCTGGTAGCGGGGGTGGGTGAGGGGTGGGTGAGGAGTAGGGGAGGCCGGGAGTGAGCCTGGTGTAGAGGTTAGAATTTCTCGTTCCAGGCCATTTGCAATGTTTTTGTTTTGAAAAAAACAAAATGGCGGTTACAGTACTCCGATTAATTACGATGATATTCTAGTTGTAGTAGTTGTAGCTAGTTGTTGAGAAAAGGAAGAGCCTAGGTGACGCAGGGATCCAGTGGAGAAATGAGTACTGCATCGCTGAAAGAAATGAGCTTGAGGGGTGTCACAAAACGCAAAGGAACACATACCCACAGTCGGGTATTTACAAGAAGCAGATCAAAGGTGGAGAAAATAAGAGAGTCTTTAAAGCATCTGAAACTAGAGGAGAAACAAATCAAATCAACGAGGAACAAGGTATTTAGAGGCGATCCAGGCTCACAAGATTGGTCTCATGACTTGGATGTTCGAATTGGTGATCAAGAAATCTCGGTTCGCATAAATAAATTGCCTTTAGCGGCCTCCGCGTTGAAGAGACGTAGTTGTCCAAAACATATAAAAGCAGAAGAATCTGGGGTAAATTCTGAGAGTTTATACCGAGGTCGATCAGAAAGGTCCAAATCCAAATGTGACAGCTCTGGAAGCCGTCCAGGCATGTTAAATAACTGTTCTGAGATAAAGGATCAATTTCTCCTCAAAGAAAGAGAGCAACTGAAAAACCGTGATTCAGATTGGAATGATGATTGCCAAACTCCTGAGAGCTGCTCCTCTATGTCAGATACTATAGGTATTGTAAACGACAGTCTTAAAAGAAAGTGTGGCAATGATCTGCAAGAGACTACATCAAAAAATTTCAAGGGAAAAAGAGATCAGTGGCAAAGTGGGGCTTCTAATGCTGGTCCATTCAAGGAATCTCACACTGCTGTTATTGGAGAATCAGATATTGCTCAGATAGACAAAGATCAGTGCTCACCCTCCCCTCCCAACAGTCCTCTGTATGACATGCCTCCCCCCTCCACCCCTGCACAGAAGCAAGCAAGAAGAGAAAAGCGTCATCTCCAGTTGGAAAGGTGGAAAAAATATGAAGCAACAAGGTCACGACAGGAGCGGTACCAAAGAAGAGCTCAAGAGGCAGTAGAAACAATGCAAAAGTCTGTCTTGATGGACTCCAGACGTGTACAATGGAGTGATGATTTAGTGCACACTGTGTACATCAACAATCCAGATGATGAGCCAAATCTGATGGATTCCTTAATGGTGTAGCCTTCTATTCTGGCATTTGTTTGGCTTGTCAAACAGTCAGAAAGTTTTGGTATGTGCCATGACTGCAGACATGCTAATGATATTCATGCATAGGAAGTTTAATATTTTTCTAATAGTTGATCCAAGGATCAACTGTAGTGTTGTGTTTCACTCTACTTTGTTACAGCACTACTGTAACAGTTACTTGTGACACCCATTACTGGTGTTATGAGTTCCACTTAGAACGCCGAATGTCATTGTATTGGACCGAATAGACTATTTAATTAGGCCTGCTGTACCTAAATATAAACTAGTTGTTAACATTGTGCAATAATTGCCTGTCATGACCAATTTGACAAATATAATTAGTATTGACATTCATAGATTATAACACTGACTCATTCAAATGTCCATTTTTGCATGTCAAAACTGCAAGTTCAATAGGCCAATTCCGATATATATCAAAACTCTGACTTGGTTTCAAGGCTTGGGGGAATAAATATATATCACATCGAGGTCTAGGGATGAAAAAATTGTTTTGTTTCGTTTTATTCCCCCAAGCCTCAGAGCCAAGTTAGAATTTTAAGATATCGGAATTGGCACAGTGAGCTTGAGATCAATGCAAAGAAACCCTCAACCAAACAGTATTTTGTGTCAAGGAGAGCAAACAATGTGAGTTAGCAGCTAAAAGTGTGGGACGAACAGCTGTTTACTCTCTGTGCAGGGTTAGGTATGCAGCAGAAAGTACACACTAATAGAAATAATATATTTTGTCTAGTTAATTGAACTCTTTATTAACAATAGCTTACCTAAATCAAGTATTTTTAAAGCTATCGGTTGAAATTTCAGCGTTGAAAATTAATCCTACAAACAACATTATAGTAAAAAATACACTCATCTGACAAATAAAAATGTTACCTTTTCAATTTTGTCTCATCGTTTGCTCACAAATGTTCTTACTAGTATTTGATTCATAACTTTTTAACATGATAAAGTAGATTTTTAATATTTTTTCTTTTGATTTAAATTTACCTTAAGCTGGCTTTCTGTTTGTAAAATCAAACAACTCCAAAAGTATGGGACTTTATGTATCTATGTACAAATGATTGAATTTCATAATTTTCACAATGTGTTCTTTTCATGGAAGTAACTGACTTGTTGCAGAACCTTGGCTGATCATAGTTAGTTCCCTCCACTAACTATGATATGATCCTCACAATACTTACAAGCAAAAGATAAGTTTCAAGTAAACTTGCAATATTTCTGTCTGATAAAAACCTTATTTCTGAACAAGTATTAAGTAAGATAAAGGAGATTCTCTGAATAATACATCCGTCTTGAATGGTACAAAATATCTCTGAATCACACTTACAATGTCCATAGCTGCCCATGTTCCAATGAAATGAAATTTACATTTGATGAGAACTGATGGTACCAATAAGTACAGAGACAATAAATACTATAAATTTCTCTGATTCAACATGAAATCATTTGCCAATATAATTGAGATCTAACTACCTCATAGTAAATTCTAGCCCTTTGTACATCCCTCTAATGTAAAGTTTTGAAGTTAATAACCCTCACCACATTAGAGCCCCCTCCCCTCCCCTCCTCCACTACCACCACCCCCAGAGGGCTGCCAACCACACACAGGTCACGTGGCATGATGTGAGAATAGTCTACTTTTATGGTTTAACTCTATGGCAAGGCCACTACTTTCAGGATATTTCAACAACAGTGATATAAACGTAAATACAGATTTTTGTGTGTTATTGAAAAGTGCTGTAAACACTTGTGAACGTTCCTGTATCGTGGTATGCATCAAATGCTGAAAACAGATAATAAAGCAACCATCTGTAGAGAAATGTTCATACTTCTTCTTGGATTCATGATAATAAATACATTAAACAGGAAAGATATAAAGAAAACTATGCCTTTTGTGCAACAAAAGAGCTTGACTTGTAATGCCACACTTCCCTTCCAAGAAATAGGAAAACATGAATCGCAATGGCAAGGGTATACAAGAAACAGTTCTTAAAATAGTTTAGCCTAGCCCCTCTCAGGGTCATTAGATGTTAAGTGTTATGACTCATGTCCTTTTTACAAGATAAATAAAGTTAGAAGTTCCTGCAGCAATGATTGGATGATGGGAATGTCTTTCATAATCAACCGTATACACAGCACGTGGAAGATCTACAAGGCGTCCAGTGGTCTGTAGAGAACAAAAAACAATAATTGTTTTTTTTTTTGTGATAAGGTAGAAAACTTGATTGACATTTCTTTCAGGACTTTCTGTTTATGTTGTGTTATGCAATAAAAGGAACTAGTTATTATAAAATGATTAAGTAAAGTCTGTATACGAGCCTAGGACCCCATCAGGCCGGAGCTTATCCCGGTTTCCGTAGCGTGAAGCGACTAGGAGTATTGCTACTCCCCCCTGGATGGGACGCTAGTCCATCGCAGGGTTACCCCCAGCAGTAAATTCGCCAGTACCCATTTATACACCTGGGTGGAGAGAGGCACTATGAGAATAAAGTATCTTGCCCAAGAACACAACGCAGTGCCCCGGCCAGGGCTCGAACCCGGACCGCCCGATCCGGAGTCCAGCGCACTAACCATTAGGCCACCGCGCCTCCCACCAAAAAATGATTAACACCAAGTAAAAGTCTTACATGAAAAGTTCCTTGATCCACACATCTCATCATATTGTTGTCACTCCCTCCTGCTATGATGCTGTCAGGACCTTGCCACTGAACACAGTACAGCTACAAACAGGCACACAGACAGACACTCACCATTTAATAAATAGCACTATGCACTAAAAACTTAACCACTAGCCTTCTAGAAGTGTGTCCTGTGTTTGTAAGTGGCTGCGATCTGAGCTGAATTTAGTTCTCTTGCCTTGCCCTGAGGCAAAAGCTTCTCTATTTAAAAGCCCAAGGGTTTAGAACTGGGATTTTTCAGTATGGTAAAGCTTCAACACAGTTATTTCTCTAAATTGGGAAAGAAGGCCCCTGATTACCTCCAAGGCTTCCATTAAATGGCTTAAGCTTTTCACATACCATACTTCCATTATAATCAGAGGGCACATCCTTCAAGAGCTTGCCAGAGCCATAGTCCCAGATCTGAAGAGTTTTGTCTTTCCTCCATGATCCTGTGAGGATTTGCCGACTGGAACCAGACATGCTCAATGACTGTATGTCTAGTGCATCACCACAAATATGGGGTCCAAAGATTTTTCTAGCAAATTAATAAATAATGGCAATTAAAATAAAATTAACCAGGGTGCAAATGGAATTTAATTCTCAATGTGTTAAGACACAACTACAACAAAAAAGTACTTGAATGAGTTTGATGTGAACAGGACTTAAAACGTCACAGCAAGATAACCTGGCCCAGGGAGATGTTTCACTAGCAAGCCATAAACCTTCGCCATTGAGCTAGTTAACTGATGTTCCTGGACTGAAAGGGAAAACACTAGCCTCAAGCTATAAGCTATCACAGCTTTTGTTGCATAAAAATTTCTGGCTCTTAAACCTTGAGGACCCAGATTTATTTCTGGGTTTCCTAGTTTCAACTCTTCACATTAAATATGCACATTTTGTTAGCTGTGAAGACCACTCTCTCTGGACGGATCTCTATCTACAGTTCACAAATCAAAAAAATTATGTAAATGACAACTGTTATGAACTACCAAGGAAATCAGATGAGCACTGACAAGAAAAGGTGGTAAAAAGACAAAGTTGTGTTGTTTTTAGTTTATTAGCTGGCGTTCAACATAGATGAGTTGCAATTGCACATTTACGCTACATGTAAGTTAAGATTTAATGAACAACACGTTATACCTCACAGAGTGTTTGGTGTCAACTCTTGTGTCCCAAAACTGCAGAATAAAATATACGTTATAACAACTTGAGTGTCATAATTCAGCAATACTTTTCCTAGTGTTCCTTTATCCACTGTGCAAAATAATTTCATTTATTGTCATCCATTCCTTCATGGGAAAAAAGAACCCACAGAAATGACCTGGCTCTCAATGAGTGGCTTCACAGCTTCATTGAGAGACTATCGCACCAGTAAAAGTCATGGAGGTCACAGCATTGAATCACGTTGAAATCCTGAACATTTTTCAGGCTTCTTTCCCCAATTGCTTAAATTGAAATGCTACTGGTTAAAGATCTTGTCATGACTGGTTAAAAAGACTTCCAAGTTATTTCCCTCATATCTCAGGAGCTAGACTAGACTAAACTGTTATACCTGTACTGTGTCATCCCAGCCTCCAGAGAGGAATTCATTCTCCTGGCCTGGAGTGAACTGTACACTGAATACACGACTCATGTGACCATCCATTACCAGGTGTGATGAACTGTAAATAACAAATCAAACACACAGCAAGTTGTAAATGAACCTGTTATCAGAATAATATATATCAGTCCAAAATATTCCATCTGCTTATGCTTATGCAAACATTGCTTGCAGTTCATGCTTATTCTCTGGGCTTGTGAAGTGCTTGAACCTGGTGCAATTGACTGCAGGATCATACATGTCTGCATGAGTCAGTGAAAATGTTTCCCCTTGCAATAAAATTTAAAAAAAAAACATGCAATAAAACCTCCTTGTACCTTGGCTGCAGTGTATAGATAACTTGTTTGGTTCTCTCATCGTACACATTCAGTTTTGTGTCAGATCCAGCAGTGATAAATCTATCTCCTGAAGAATTGTATGCACACGCTAAAATCTGCTTGGAAGCTTCTGATAATGTTCCTATACATGAACTGGTTGATGTGTGCCAGATCTTTATTTTCCCGTCAGCATCTGTAGTTAGGATAACATTCACCCACCAAAAGAAACTTAATTTTCACTCTCTTGCAGTCTGTTCAATAGTCTACCTACAGGTTCAGGGTAAGATAGCAGCACCCTTACAACCTGTCTAAGCAGTGGCAAATGGCAAATTTAGGACCTTCCAAAAGAGCGAGAATACTATCTTTCCTGCAAGCCTAAGGCTTTCTTGGCCTTGCAAAATCGTCCACTTTTTATAAGGTAGGAGGGGCAGGTGGGATTTAGGGGGGAGCCAATTTGCAATAAAGTATGGCTTCAAAGGGGGAGCTGGCCAAAAAATATAGTCACTCTGTAATAGGATGGGGGGGGGGAGTCACTCAAAATAGTTATCATAAAGTGTTTTATTATATGGCTACAATAGTACGCGCGCTCTGATTGGCTGATGAGCGGACAAGATTTTCTTGTAATGACCGGGCATTATGAAAATTTTTCTTGCCATAGCTTTTTATAACTTTTTAAGGGTCAAACACTTGTAAACACAGGTCAGTTTGTTTTGTGAAAATCAAAGTGGTTAAATTTGCCCTAGATCTTGGTGTAAATAAGACAAAAATTGCCTCATTGTCGAAGAAACCGTTTCTTCTGGTTTGGATCGCATGACCTCGAATGACCTCTTGCGCGCGCAAGCGGATATTGAAAAACGTTGCCCTTTTTTCAGCGCTAAAAAGGCCATATAATAAATAACTTATTAACCTCGTCCGTTCGGTCATTACAGGGAAATCTCGGACCTCGGCCTTGATGTATTGACCTCGCTATCGCTCGGTCAATACATCAAGGCCTCGGTCTGAGATTTCCCTGTAATGACCTCACTCTCGGTTAATAAGTAGTATGTAATGACAGCATCTATAATGGCATGAAAACTATACCAGGGCAAAGACATCTGATAAAGAGGGAGGTAATAGATATTACAGAAACTATCAAATCCCACCAGACTCCTCCCCACTCCACAAGTCGCAAAGGTGTTGTGAATAAAATTGAGATAGTGCAACCCATGAAAACTGCTTAAGGTCATTGCCCTGTATTGCATTGCGCATCCTTACTGCACAGAATTTTACGCGTAATTAGCGCGCGCACATAAGCAAAATGGTGGCTTTTCTCTATGCAACTTAGCCCGCAAGAGAAATAAATCGTCGCTTTCTCGTAAACGAGTATGGGGACCTATCAATTTTTTGACGTATTTTGGGTGAAGCGATCAAATTCTTCCTATAAAATGAATACAGATCATTTTCTATGTTTGAAAAAAAGATTATCACCGAAAATGTGTACTTTGCCAGTATTCGCAATGAAATTATTAAGGAATTATGTGGTAAATACGAGGTCTTTATGCTCCTAAATGAATGTGGTGACCCTCCTTTTTTATTTCAAAATTTTAGTTCCCTTAAGGTAATTAACAAGTAGGCAAAGTTTGGTTGAAAATCTATGTTCAGTTCTATTTCGGGGGAATGACCTTAAAATCCTGCAAGACATATTTTTTGTGGCACCATTCACCACACTTACCCTGAAGTGGCCTTCATAATATTAATTTTATCATAATTAAACAATGAGCTATTTTATACATTTGCATAAGAAATACGGCAATAACGATATTTAATACCAAGAGACTCAACAAATAAGCTTTAATTAATACTACAGTTATAATGAAGTACCAGCTGCCCTACTGGGGATTAACACAAGCTTAATTGTACCCATATTGTATTATTTTTTTGCATTGCAAAATTTTCCTCATTTTGTGCAGTGAAGGTAAAAAACA
The DNA here is from genome assembly GCA_963693305.1 of Meandrina meandrites. Taxonomy (NCBI): domain Eukaryota; kingdom Metazoa; phylum Cnidaria; class Anthozoa; order Scleractinia; family Meandrinidae; genus Meandrina; species Meandrina meandrites. Next base: position 728,029 of record OY855913.1, on the reverse strand, counting down.
GGTGATAATAACGGTTGAATTAGCCACTCGGTAAAGACCTGAAGAAACCTACATGAAAACCAACAGATGAGCTAAATTGTATAGTTTGCCGTGGTGTCAAAATTATAAACTTACAAGTTGCAAGTAATATATTTCCGTAACTATCTCCTTCTTTTGTCGGCTTCCAACGAAGGCAAGTCACCGGCAAGTGGCTATTACTAGTGTCTTGATCAGAAAGGCTGTAGACACAATGACCAGTATCGGATGCATAGACCTACGATGATGTTAAAATATATCACAAATTTAGGCAGTGAAGATTCCGCTTTTCCCGCTTAAAATAAAACGCCTACAACTGAGTCTCGATAAGATTATTGCTATATTAACACTAACATGGGCAGAGGTAAGAAGTGAAAATTGCTGAAAAAATTAACGACCGAATGCTTAAAATGAAAATGAGCTCTATAACACCAAAAAAGCCAAGGCGCTTTACCTTAGTAACGCCGTTAGCCAAACCAACTGCGAGCAAGCCGCCTTCGGGATTGAATCTACAACACATCACTTCAGAATTTGTCTCCCTGTTTTAAATAGAATCATTATATTTTTTAGAATACAAAACAATACGGCAATACAAATAGAAGCTCTTCGATCATTATCATAAGTTTTACAAATGCGAGCAAAAAATTAGCAAGACAATTGCTCACATTATGTTAACAATCTTGAGATTCCCCTCTGCCGTAGGTGCCATGGTGGGCACGGAGTTGATCACCGTTTCGCGAGGCGTTGAGGCCGCAGACAGAGGCGCTTGAACCAAGTGCATGATGTGGAAATGATCTATTATGATATGTTAGTCCAGGTGTCTTAGTTGTCTACAATCCCATTGGAACAGGAAGAGAAATAATCTGAACAAATGTCTGCGGTCCGAAATTCCAAAAATAAATCATCCATTTGTACATACCGCGCGTGCGCATGCGTTAGCGGTTGGCTGCTGTTACCATGGTAACCGTAACCCCGTCCCAAAAAAAGTAAAGAAAATAAAAAGTTTCTCGAGTGTTACGTTTCTATCAAGCAGTGTGAAAAAGAAAAGGCTATTTTCATTTCTTTGATAAAACAAAGCTAGCAAACGGTATTGATATATCTTCTGATATGGTGGTTTTCACTTAGCCTCCCACGCAGTCGTTTTTAGGGGCGCTCGGGTTACACTCCCACCCGACAAACGGCGTTTGTGGGGTGGGAGTGTAACCCGAGCGCCCCTAAAAACGACTGCGTGGGAGGCTAGTTTTCACTGTGACGCAGTAAAAAATAAATTCGAAACCATTCAACGACAGAAGCTGAAGCTATGCATATGAATTTCAAATATTGTAGAAGATAAAAAGATAAACAATTTGTCCAAGTCTCAGGACTGTGCGGTGCACCGTTTGCGAGTTATTTGTCGAAACTTTCCACGCAAATCTATTAAGCTCTGTATGGAGTCGCCATAGTGGACCATAAATATTGTGGTCCTAATCTGAGGGGCACCTAATGTGGCCGTCGTGATTTCAGAGAAACCATCTGCAACGCGACTACTTTTGGCTCATGAGCTATTATTCCGTTCTACGATGGGAGAACGCATCCTAATCTTGTGGTGACCTGTGGTCCCGTGGTTGTCCTGTGAACGCGCGAGCGAAAGTCATTCTATGGATGCCGGTGTGTGGCAGGATGGCCTCGATCTCATGTGAGAAGACATTAGATTTAAGTATGCTCAGGCCCCCGAAGATAAATGGGACAAAGAGGAGGGAACCACTACGGAAAGGGGCGGGAAGAGGGAGTAAGAGTACGGGAAGCGGGAGTAGAAGATAGGGGAAGCGAGAGGATCAGACCCCGCTGTCTCCACCCACTGCTTGAAGTTATTCTTGGTTTTCCGCATGTTACGTTATAAAATATTGAAATCAAAATTCACTAGGTCCACTAGACCAACTAAACTTTCGATGTCACTAGGTGTAAGAGGAACTAAAAGTATATCTTTTTGCAAATTTCCAGCTCAGTTGTGTCCTTCGTTTTTAAAACAGAGCATTTTGAATATTCGAGTTCTCCGCCGTATGCGATATCAAGCTGAGTGCCGTCACAAAGTTGTTTTGATTCAGTTTTCCATTTTTGCAGATTAAACATTACAAATGTAATAAGTGCTGTTTATGTAAAAGTACTAGGAGTAATCGTAGATTATGCGGTGCGTTCGACATGCTCGCCATCAGGGCGCTATTGAAGAACAGTATTAAAGAACACGCCACCACAAGATTAGGATGGGTACTGCTTCCGGTTCAGGTGCACGCGCGCGTAATATTCAGTCATATCAATACCGTCTTTAATATCAACTAATCAATCAATCAATCAATCAATCAATCAATCAACCTTTATTAAGTGAGGGTGACTACAACTTATAAAAGTGTGGCCCTCTCATAATAAGTGTCCTTTATTTATCACACTGCTACCCGTTTACTCCCAAATCAAACAATATAGTTCTAGTCCTACCATGTGACATTCAAATGAAAGGTATTCAACGATACTTTCATGCAGTTGTGTTTGATTTTTAATATTTTTAGCATTTTGCACATCAACAAAAGAGCTCTTTGAGCCAAAGGGGCGTTCGATTAACGTTATTCCGGAATAGGAATACATGTATATTCGGATTTTTTCAGAATAACCTTTCCGTATGTACGCCAAAAACGATTATTCCGTCTTTGGAATAATGCGATATGACATAACACCAAGACAGCAATCAATTCCCAGACTTTAATTTTCTTGTAATTGACGTTTTGTTTTAATAGTGGATTCTGAAAATGTTGAGATGATTTGACTTTTGCGTTAAAAATGCATCAGAAATATTTTTTCGGGAGTGAACAGGTCACATATTTTCAATGAAACAGTTCTTGTCGTGGGTAGCAGCACTTGATATACGCCGGCCGCGTACAAGTACGAGAGAGAATTTACCATCAGTTACTCCCTTACACTGATTACAAATCATTTCGTTATCCCACCTTTATTATCTGAACACAATTAAAATTCACTACCAATTTCCCACCCTAAATTTTGGAAATGCGACTCCTTTGCTTGCTTAATCCCGTCCGCTGCGCAGGCTACAGCCAGAGATACTGGCCATGAAACGTCACTCGGTCAGTTCTTATTACTATTTTCATATTTGTTTTTTCAAACTAATCTTGTGTCTTTTCGTTACGCGTTTTCTAACAAGTTCTAACCACTTATATGGCCAATACTTATTCACAAGCTATAGTTCCTTCATTGTTCCAGTTTCACAGCGATTCTGTTGTGAAAAAGGTTCCTAGTCCAATATTAAGTTTGCTAGGATGAACAATTTTAAGGACCTTTTGTAAAATAAGACGCGCACAGGCAATTATTCTAAACTAAACTCATACAATACTCACGTCACACGATAAATAAATTATTATATACAATGTCAGTCGTTGCTGGGTCAGGCGTCTCTCTTCTCTCGCCGCTCATTGACAGAGATTCGCTGATGACGTATGCCTAGCGGGGTCTGTGATTGGCTGTCACCAACACCCAATCAGAGACATTTCACGGTCTGCCACTATGCAGGGAGTGCATAAACAGGTGTCTGTTACATCATAAGCTGTACACATTCTTTTACTGTAGATAACTTGGAAGTAATTCCAGGACGTAAAATCGAACCTTGCCCTAGCCTGGGTTTCAGAAATCTTCCTCTGCTCGTGCTCTCCCGAGGAAACAACCAGAGGAAGACGTCTTAAATTCAATCTTATCTTAGCCTACAGGCTGTTCAGTTGGTGCTACAGGGACATAATAAATCACAAACTCTATATCTTGACTGTATTACAGACATCTCTAAAACAACACAGACCTGCGTCTGACTCTGTTGTGGTAATATTAAAGGAGCTATATCACTGATGATATATCTTGAAGAACGTTTCGGACAATTTTCAAGTTCCTCCTTCGTACTGATCTGTGTCAATCTTGCCCAATCTTAACCATTGGTTTAGTATTAATTCTTTGGTGTTGTTTTAACTCAGTAAAATATTACCCACCTGGGGAAACAGAACTGATTATTATAACTGATAATGAAAACGTTTTTGTTTTAGGTTTCCTGTGATGCAATTTTTAAATCACAAAAATGACTTAATACAATGCTTTCAGTAAGATTTCAAGTAGGTGGCTGCCCTTGTGGTGATTTACCTTAAAATACCCACCGGAGCTCCAGCACGTGCCGGGTCTTATTGAAAGCACTATTTAACATATGAATACATAATGCTTTTTGTAACTGAGTAAGGTTTAACTTGTCAAGAAATAATTTGTCAACTTGGCAGCATGTCATGGTGTTCCTCAGCTTCCATTCCTAGTCATTTATTTACTCGCTCTCTTTCACTCTCATCCAAGCGTGCTGTGTTAATACATGCCACAACCATCTGGATCACGCTGATTACTTGTTTGAGTATACAGATGGGGAGTGTTAGCCATGCTAAAGCCACCCAGCTACCAAATGAGTAGCTGCCAACAGACACTACAAGAAAAACAAACATTGTGATGAGGGTGGTGAAGGGGGTGGGGGGTATAGATCATGTTTCACGGATAATAAAATAGCCCTTTGACCATTCATGAAAAATTTAATGCTTCACGGAAAATAAAAGAGAATGACTGCGACTGCGGAAATCACAATTCACAAGGAAGAAAATAACCTCTTTCTAATACCTCTGTGATCAGGTGGAATATCTGTCACTTTTCATAGAGGGCAATATAGCTGAATCCTGCTTGGTTTAAGCTGACATTTTTTTGTTTAATTTTTGTTTGTCAATGGCAAATAATCTAAAGATGCCTGAATAGTAACTCCACCCTCTGAAGATAAGTCTCCAAAGTCAACCCACATACTGCCAAAAAGTATGTCACAAAAAAATATCAGACCTATTCAGGATATCACCTCATGACTTACAGTACCAGGTCCAAATTATTACATGCAACTGGGAGTCACTGATGTCACAAACAAAATTATAATTATTACAGTGATCACAGGTGTCCTCATAAAACAGTAATGAAATATATTATTTTATACTTACAAACTGGTCCAGATGTGAAATGAATCAAGTACAACATACAGAAAAACAGTTCATTGCCAGCACACATGATAAACAGCACTACCTACAGAAAAGAAAACCCCTTAAAGTCTTAATACACAAGTATTACACAAAAGCAAATGCTGAAAAACACTTTGAGACCATGTCAGGTTGTTTGGACCCAAACAATGTTGTAATAACCTACATGGAGTTGATGAGGATTACAATCCATCAAATATTTTTTGCCTGTGCGGCTGGTCTAAACATGTTGCGTCTTGCAGCCAAAACTGGGGAATATCATATGATATACCCAATTTATGTTCACATGTCTAGTCTTCATCCCAAGTAAATTGTTAAATTCAATAGAACTGCTCATTTTGAACAGACTAAGAATATTTTGAATGCAGACAGAATGACTTTGAACTTTAAAATATTTTAGAAAAGGCCTCCCAAAATGAGCAGCCTTTTGTAAACATACTTATTTGGCGTCAAAAATATTCACTGATATTTGTCTGTGGACATTATCCGTTCCTTGAAGATCACAGTTTTCCTCAAGCTTTGCTTGGGAGAGGGCTTACATCCAGGACAGTTTATTTTGGGAAGGACTTTTGCATCTGAAATTTGGGGGTGGGGGGTGGGGGTGGGGATATATTAAGGATTTTCTGCGGCGGATCTAGGGGGGGTTCGGGGGGTTCGGTCGAACCCCCTAAATTGGAACCACTGATGTCAAAGAAATTGTAAAATATTACTAAGTAAATTGAAGTTAAGCTTAACCTTAGCTGGTCAATGAAACTACAGCGTTTTCTGAATAAAAAGCAAATAAATTTTTGAATATTTGAATTTTTGATTCTTTTCTGGTTCTTTTAATCGTCCATCTTTTTTCGCTCTTCTGCAACGCATCGCGCCAAAAGTGACATTTTGTCTAACCAGCTGCTAACCACACCTTTCAGTTTTCGTCAGTTCAGTCACGGAAAATTCAGTCATTGCAACGAACAGTGCACGCAATTAATAGGAGCAGCGAATTAAAAAGCAGCAATTTTGATGAACCTTCGATATCTGTTATTCTGTAAAGTTAAAACGCGAGATTTTAGTTCCGCAAAGATGTCTAAAAGAGTAAATTCCCGACAACTGTCAAGTTCAGGAACACAGCAGCAAATTGACTTATTTTTCAGAAGGTAAGCTATAATTTTTTTTAACTACTCCTCGAAGCGGCAAAGGTGCCTAGAAATTGTACTAAGCATAGATGAGCCAGATTCACGCCGGAGCAAGATCCGTGACCTCTGTCGTACACGTTGGGTTGAGTGCCATGGGGCATACAAAACATTTGCCCAGCTACTGCCATCAATCGTCAAAACATTTGAGGTTATTTCACCATCAGTATAGTTTGGAAACGCCCTGGAATTGGGACAGAGAGACTGTTCAGAAGGCAAGTGGCTGCTATCATACATGTTGCTCGTTTCAGTTTCTCATTTCCTTGATAATCGCAATGAAAACTTTGGCAGTCATCTAGCAAATTAGTATCAAGCTTCAAAAAAAGTCAAATGATATTGTCAAAGCGTATTCAACTTTTTGCGGAAAAATACCCCCGAAGAATGCTTCTTGTTGATCCCGTGTTTGATGAAACACAAAATTGAAAACAAGCTAAAATGCAATATATCTACACATAGTTTTGTAAATGCAAATTTGAATACAAATACAAATACATAATTTGGATTATTTTAGCGTACTTTTGCAATATTTTGATGCAAAAGAGTGACATTTTGGCTTAAAAAAAACAGACCTCAAAACACCATGACTTCGCCTCAAAACGTCGGAAATCGCATTTCCGAGGACTTGAATTTCAAAATTTTCCGGGGGAGAATGCCCCCAGACCCCCCTATCGAACCCCCTTCTTTGAAATCCTGGATCCGCCCCAGATTTTACATTGTTTCACAAGCACAAAGAAAGACAGAAAAGAAATAATTACCCTGGAGTGATAGTAAATCCTGAGGAAGAAGTTGCCAGACAAATCAATTTTCTTGTGACTAGCTCCACCTTTCAACAGTGAACTGAGGATGTAAAAAAACACTGAAAATTAAATCTGCAATTGAAAAGTAGATTTCTTTCAAGTATTTATGAACTTATTACTATTATTATTATTACTTATTACCTTTGTACATGGATCCAGTGACTTGCAATATCTAAACATATCAGCAGTTGGAAGACAAATGTGTACTTTGGATAGAACACAGATAACATCACAAGCAGTGCTGTGGTAACACATCTGGAAGTTTAGTTTAAAACAATGTCAATACTTATTTACTTAACCTACAAAAGGAATCCATCATATCATCTGGGTGGGGACCTCCTACTTTCTGTATCCTCTTCTCCCGCTTCCCGTACCTACTGCTCCTGTTTCCCGTACCTTCTGCTCCTGTTTCCCGTACCTTCTGCTCCTGTTTCCCGTACCTTCTGCTCCTGTTTCCCGTACCTTCTGCTCCTGTTTCCCGTACCTTCTGCTCCTGTTTCCCGTACCTTCTGCTCCTGTTTCCCGCCCCTTTCTGTAGTGATTCTCTCCTCTTTGTCCCATTTCTATTGCAAAATATCATGAAATGTTGCGAAATTTTTCTCAATTTCTCCCAGTTCCCGCCACCTTTGGACTCATGCTCCCCGCCCTCTTTTCTCCCGCTTCCTGCCCCATTTCTTCCGGGCTCCTGCCCTCCTGTCCCACCCCACTATCATACTGTAACTTATTTTGGTTGAAAGTCTGGAAAATTCTCTTATTGTTGTGCACTATAGAAAGATGTCAACATGGCTTCTATGCTATGAAAACATTTCCCAGCCATTATAAAACCTTTAGGGTTAGCTGATTTAATCAAATTGAACAAAGAGAAGGAAAAAGAGTAAACATTGCTTAAAATGGGGGGTGGGGAAGGGTGTTGGAAGTGTTGCAACAAATCTGTTCACAAAACTTATGTGGCATAAAACTTTCTATAACAGGAGTAAGACAGAAATGTTGCAAATGTTGCAGAACCAACACAAATCTGCCTTCAAAAGATATAAGTACTACAAAAATGTTATTTTCTTTTTGAGCCACCATTATAACAAGTATCTAGTTGTTACCTGTCAGTGAGCATATCCAGCATGGCTCCAAACATTGTACCTGACAGAAAAAAAAACACCTGTCACATCAAATAGAACAGATTATGTCCAGGGACAAAAATTGTTGTAACCATACCCAAATTTTGCAAATTATTAGCCAATCATGAGCTTTGGCTACTGTCCTTGTTTCAGGCGATATCTGCCACAAATACCTTATCCTGGCTTTTTGCTATGCTTTGCAGCATATCGCGCTGATATGGTCTCATCATGGGTATTTTGGCCCCACTGCATCTTGCCAAAAGATCAACCATAGCTCAACCATGGTGTACAAGGGAGGTATGTTAGGTGGGGTAAAAGATATAGTTAGCTATTTAAAGTAAAACTAAGGTGAAGGTTACCTTCACCCCTTGTAGAGGCCCTGCCAGGGTAAATTCCGACAAGCGACTTGGGCCAAAAAGTAGCGACAGCGCTCAAACGAAATAGCGACAAACGACTGACAAAGACAAATGTATGTCGCTAAATTTCCGACAGCGTTGTGTAGCCTTGACAAAACGCCAACATGAGACATTTTAAAATTCCAACAAGCGACCTGGGACACCCCCCTGGCAGGGCCTCCTTGTACAATCCTATTGATACCCGGGGGTCGACCCGGGAGAATCAATCACCCCTACACGACTCATTAAGTTTTAATGACACTCTTTGAAGTAGAACAATAAATTGGCAAGTCAAAAGTCAGAAGCACATTATAATCTATAAACTTACTTTGACTAAAATATCTGGCTGCATGTCCATCGAATGCATCAAGTAAGCCACTAAGAAGATACATGTTCGCCGCCATGATGTAGTCGGTTGGCATGAAATAGAAGGATAGTATGGCTAACACGATCCGTGCATACCCTGTCATATAATATAGATACTGAACATCCAACATGAAACTTTACAATGGCCATATGGTATTGATGTTCCAAGCTGGATGTTTGTTTTGAAACAGAGCGAGACCAGCTGTCATTTGTACACGGTCGGAAGCCGTGCACTAAAACGTAGGAGCTCTTAAAATACTTACCTATTAAGTTAGGAATAAAAAGGAACACGTTTTCCTTCATATTTTTGCAACAAATAACTTCTAAACAGTCTAACACCAGAGCGACAGACAAAATGAACGAATTTACCACTCTCTTTGAAGGGATTATGGGATTCCTTTCAGGGGGCTAGGGGAGGGCGTTGTCGACCGTTGTCCACTTGCTTCAGCTTTTAGCATGTTTTAGAGCGTAAAATGCCACCCTTTTTATTATCATCATGATGGTAGGCTAGGCCACTAACTACCGTGATTTCTCACCAAATCATATTTCTTTTGCAATCTGTTTCCTGTATGTTCAAGTAAAATTTAGGTTTTTAAAACGAGGAAAGCATGGGTCGAGATTCAGCGATGGTTACCCCGAGCAACAGGCAACCGGTCAAACCTGGAAACGAGGCTTCCCGACACGTCGCCTTCGTTGAACTCGGGACGTTTACGGAATATTTTTCTGTGTAATTGGCTGCATTTTATACGATTCTTCAGAGAAATTTCACATCAAGATGGAAAACGACGATTCAAATCATCACAGTCAAAAACGTCGTAAACAGATCCGAGTATGGACGGACGGTTGTTTCGATATGGTACATTTCGGTCACGCAAACGCTCTTCGACAAGCCAAAGCAATGGGAGATGTCCTTTATGTGGGCGTTCACTCTGATGCGGAAATCACAGAACATAAGGGTCCGCCGGTCTTTAACGAGGAGGAAAGGTACAAGATGGTTCGAGCGATCAAGTGGGTCGATGAAGTCGTTATGAACGCTCCGTATGTCACAACCATTGAAACTCTTAACAAGTACGACTGTGACTTCTGTGTGCATGGAGATGACATCACGTTGAGTGCTGATGGGAAGGATACATATGAACAAGTCAAGTCTGCGGGCCGATATAAGGAGTGTAAAAGAACCGCAGGGGTTTCAACGACAAATCTCGTGGGAAGAATGCTTCTGATGACCAAGGAGCACTTTGATAGGGCCCCATCACCTATAGGAAATTTGGACCCTGGTCAGGTCAGCAGGGCCAGTTCTGGTCCATCTGCTAAGAGCCCCTGGACATGTGTGTCCCACTTCCTGCCCACTTCTCAGAGGATTGTCCAGTTCTCAGATGGCAAGGAGCCTAACCCTGATGACAAAATAGTTTATGCAGCAGGTGCATTTGATCTCTTTCATGTTGGCGTGCTGGATTTCCTTGAGGCAGCCAAGAAGGAAGGGGATTACCTCATAGTTGGCCTTCACACAGATCAGGTTGTTAACCGTTACAAGGGGAGTAACTATCCCATAATGAGTTTACACCAAAGAGTACTGAGTGTCCTGGCTTGTCGTCATGTTGATCAGGTCATTATTGGTGCACCTTATAAAGTTACTCAGGAACTGTTGGAGCAATTCAAGGTATGTACTCAGTGATGTTAATTTGTATCCATTTTAGACCATGTTTCAAGCCTTGAGGTCTGGTTTATAATGCATCTAATCATCAGTCCTGTTTACTCTGTCCTTTGGAAAAGTCACTGTCCAGTGGATAGTCACATAAGGCCAGTTACACAGTTTTATTCACCGGATAGTAATTTATCCCATAAAATGTGTTATCCACTCTTTGGACAACCAGGCCCAGGACCGTAGAGCCATCATTCCTTTGGAACCCAATATTGGGCAAGTTTGTGCTTTAATACTTGATACATTAATATTAATATTATCTTATTTAGGTGGATCTTGTTGTCCATGGTAGAACTAATGTTATGATGGAAGAAGATGGTACTGATCCTTATGAAATTCCAAAAGAAAAAGGTATTTTCAAGCCCATCTCCAGCGGCTCCTTGATTACAACTGCTGACATTGTTGAGAGAATAATAAAACACAGGTTGGTTGATATTGAATAAAACCTTCATTACTATGTTTTTATCAGACCTCTCAACCTCAAAGCGCTGGAAACCTTGAGATTGAGGGGGGAAAGTCCAGAGATTTTAGTTGAAACCTGGAGAATGATCAACTGATAGGCAAAAGCAGTAACAGCGATTATCAATCACACACAACCTTCAGAGCACAATAGTCCAGATGAAAAGTTGAGTATCAATGGATGTCAATCATCTCTGCCTCTTTTCTGAATTACGAAAATTTACCCTGTTACCTCAAAACTCATGGAATATATTCACGTTTGTGTTAGATGCCGTAAAAGAGCTAAGAATTTTTTGGGGTGGGTACATGCTAATGAAAGCCTTCCGGACTGGGAGTCAAATGGGTCAATGCATCGCAAGTCGCTTTCAATACTATCATTTCCCCTACGCATACTCCATGCAAAATAGTCGGTATCTCAAAGAGATCGTTGATAGTTCTTCAAACCTGACATTTTGCTCCTTGCTCCTTGCAAAAGTCTTTTAGGCTCTGAGATTTGGAGCTTTTGTCCCATGTAAGTTGTTCTATTTTTTCTTCACTTCTAATTTCAAAGCATTTTGTAGTTGGCGTGACCTCAAAATAATTTCGGGTTTTGAATTTCACTCAACATCCTGGTCCATGACCTGCTCACAAATTTGCTGCAATTTCATGTTGGTCATGGTCACGTGCAAGTCCAAGGTTCATGCTTTGGCTGCCTATGGAGTTAATGAGTTGTGTTTGCCCCAGGGTGATATACAGTTTTGGCATGCATCATGTGAAACGTTCTTGTCCAATAGAAAACTGCACTTCAGTTTAGGGGTATAACAATGTAAATTACCACTAATATTAATCTTTTTTTACTCCCTTTTTTTAAGAATGTTGTATGAAGAAAGAAACAAAAAGAAAGAAAAGAAAGAAGCAGATTGTTTTGCAGCTATGGAAAGGAAAAAGTCTCAAAACCAAGAGGAAGAGACAAACGTCTAACTGTTAGTGTTGCTAATCAGTTACTTAAACACAGACTCTTAGGGTAAATTAAGACCAACAGTACAACTTTGTGCACGCAACAAGCTTAGGACAAGCCTAAGATAGAAAATAATTATTTTGTGTAAATCGTATTTTTATTTTATTTTTTTGTGTGTTAAACATATTTGAAAATGTTGCGACATTGGCTGCCATTGGCTGCCTCAGACAATGTTAAATAATGAAATTTTTAATGATTTTTACATGCACAAGCAGCACAAAATACTAAGAATATGCACAACAAAGTTGTACTGTCAAAAAGGTCCTAATATTGCTGTTGTCGTCATCATCATCATCATTGGCATTACATTACATACATTCATTTGACATTTTATGTGGTATGCATAGTTGTTTTTATTATGCACAAGTTATATGCATACTAAATTTATTTACATTTCCATGACATTTTCATTTATTGTAGATACTTTTTGTCATTTTATACTTTCCATGTTGCTTATTCTGGAGCTATAATTAGATTCTGTCTAGTGAGTCGATGTTGCCTTAAAATATTAAATTGATAAAATGCACAAAGGTAGCAGTTTCTAAAAGTACTTTGTGTAGCACAGTAGTCACTGAAGTCCCTGCTTTCATTAAATTGTGTAATGATCCCCTTCGTTCCAAGGTACTGTTTACTGGGCTTGATAAAAGAAAAACATGAATTACAGCTAAACCATCAGACAGGCAAGTTGCCTCAGGTAGTAACATCTAAATTTAATTTTTTCTTTAAATTGATAAGTTGGTCAGCAGCCACCTTGCCCATGTCCAGTGAAATTTTATTGAAAAAGTTGCCTGCCCGAGAGGAATATCTCGTTGTCCCAGATGGGAATTTTTTGAGCCCTGACTTATGGAGGAACTGTGCAGGGCCTTTTAAATAATTGTTTTGGTTTCATAAATAAGTGGGTGATGCAAGAGGATGTGTAAGACTCACATGAATCAAGTGTGTGTTGCATTTAAAATTGAACATGATAAATGTTCTGTTTTGCTGGATAATAAAAAAGGGTTTCAAGCAAAATTTTACTCCCCCCCCCCCCCAGTGAAGTTACAATGCAACTCAAAAAAGCTGTTTGGAAGAGAGAGCACTGGAAAGGAAGATAAGGTAGGGATGGGCCTGAGCTGTATTTCACCCTTGCTGTCTCATCACCAGTCCACTTCTTTGAGTTCATTTCTCTTATTTCCGTACTTACTAGAACATTGTTGCAATTTATGAGCCCTACCCAACAGAGGTTTTGGTTTTCTCCCACAACTACTGTTAAGTGGTGCCTCAAAACATCTGTTTCTCTGCAGGCTAGCAACTATGTGCCATTAATAGTTTTTTTAACTTAGTCATTTATATTTCTGTGTAACATTTCTGTCTGGCATTTGCAGACTGGAATTTTAATTTATGGTATTGGACTGTAACTGTAAGCATGCTATCGACTCTAAACTGAAGCACTTTTAAGGCTACCTGGGGTTAAGTCTGCAGTCTGGATTTGTCAGACAGCCCTGTGTAATAACTTTATTGGTCATAAGAATGTAATTTTGGTGTTGTGAACTGAATTTTATCAATTCTTGTACTTTGTTAAAATCATTTTAAACTTGGAATAAACTTGATGGCTATTTGAGTCTCATTATCAGTGGTAGTATGGACTTATTTTGTGGAGCAAGGAGGGCCCTAAATAGTGGTCTTACAAAAATGAAGAATTATTAATTTATGCAAAATAAAGACGATCAGAAGAAACATCATTTCACGATTAGGCAGGGACAAAAGTTGGACCAGATCAACTCTGATCGTTGATTTAAATAACAAAAGCTGCTATTCTTATTCAAATCAACACACAAGCAAATTAACTGTATGGATTGCGAGTAGGAAGCCACCTGGTTTTCAGCAATCTGATAGGTCAATTGAACAAGGCTCTCTCCACATTTGGGATGTTTTAAGCTGGAAAACAAATGGAGCTTCTTTTGATCTTTTCAATTATTGGTGGACAAAACAAATTGCCAACACTCAGAAAGACAGTTTTTCAAAGTAGTATGAAAATCGCTTTATGAAATAAAGAAATGGCATGTCATAACTGTACTTCATCAACTACAGAGCAAATCAGAATGGACTTAAAATTTTATTATTATGGAAAATGAGAAGTGGAATCTTGACAATATTAAAAATGCAGTACAGGCATTTGTGGAAGGTGTTTAGGTGACGTGATAACATGCTAAAAAAACAACTGATCAACCCATCAGAGGATTGGGTTTTTTAGCTGTTTGATGTGCTGAAATAATATACTTTTACACTTGATTTACTTTATTTATTCCAAGGTTTTCTCTTTTTCATAAAACTTGAGCTGTGAAGCGGTGTGAATGCAGAAGAAAGAATAAAGAAAACCTCTGGGTACATGGTACACTTTATTATACATACATAAAGAAACTTTATTTATAACCTCGAATTAGAAACTACTCGAATTATAAAATATTGCAAGAAAAACGTGCATTACAATCCCGACATACAAGCTTGGATGAAATGAACCTGCAGTCTTGTAGAAAAACCTGTGTCTCCAGTTTATACTCACATTTATAATATTTAAGCAAACTTTCAGCACTGAGACTCGGCATGCTTGCTACTGCAACACTTCATTTGTAGCTGTATAACAGTTGTGTATTAAGCGAAATCGATTTTCCTGTATTTTGCTATCACGGCTTTACACCAGCACAAAGCTGCTTAAACCCTTCTTGAAACTGGACTGTATAAAATATCATCAACTAAACAGTAGCCCCCCTCCCACTCCCCCACAGAGGAAATCTTGTATTTCAATAATTACAAATCTAAATTTGCCTGAAGAAAGGGTTGTGACTTGTGCAAATCCCGTCCAAAGGAGCTAAAAGCCACCAAATTACAGGTATCTGTAAATCAATTCCTCTTTATTGCTTGATTATGTGATTTCCTTTAAATATTGTACTGTTATAGTAACCATGTATGTGTTTTGAACCCGTTTGGCAAGCCTGTTACGTTAAACTTATAAGTTTCTTATGCCCTTGAAATGATCTTCACGTGAATGCCATTCTTTGGGGACATTGTCACTGTTGACTTTAGTTGAAGAGGCACCTGAAAGAAAAAGAGAAAAGTAAACATAATTCAGAAGAGATCGATTAGTTGTAAAAGGCCCACTGTTGAGTTACTAGGCATTTGGAAATCAATCAAACAATCAATATAAAAAAGGGAATTATCATCTGAAGTTTGCAGTTCTCCAGCAATACCTCAGTGTCTGCAGAGCGCTGAAATTTAAATCTCTTCAGTAGTTGAACCAGTGCCATTTTAGCCTCCATAAGGGCAAATCTCATGCCGATACAGGAGCGTGGCCCTGTGCCAAATGGAAGATAACAGTATTGGCTGCGCTGCTGTCTGGCCTCCTGTGAAAACCTACACAAGGCAAAAACAATAAACAGGTAAACAAATATATAAAATGAGAGATCTGAGAGTGATTTGCATCAAACATCTCCCTAGCTAACAATATCTATTTAATCCAAGTGCTTTATCTAGTGTATTTAACTTGTTTCATACCTCTCTGGATCAAACGTCTCTGGGTCTGGCCAATATTCTGGGTCACGGTGCAGCTGATATACAGGAATAAGTACTACTGTTCCCTTAATAAAGTGAACACCATTTAATGTGCAGCTTTCACTGCAAGCACGACCAAATCTGAATGATCAGAAAAAAAAGCAAAATGTTAGATAGACAGAAAGTTTATTGAAGCTTCAAAATTGCAGCTCTAGAGCTGAATTAGACAAAACTTTGCAAAAATAAAAATAATATGATTTATGAAAAACATTGAATAAAATAGGTGTTTTTTACAGCAGGTTTCTATTTGGTATTGAGCACCTACCTCATAATAATTTAAAAAAAAAATATTAGTAACATTTAGTTAAAATTAAAATGCTTAATAACAAATAATTTATGCTTTATATATCTCACTTCCAGCAAGCTCACAGTAATGGGTGGGCAAGCTGGAATTACTGTGTGTTAAACAGCCTGGATTATAGACCTGATATTATACCTGGTAGCTGGAGGATAAAGACGTAAAGCTTCACTTATCACCATATCCAAATACTCCAAATTCTGAACTGTCTCATAGTCAGCAGTTTCCTGCAAGACCACATTCAAACAAATTCTCAGTGACACAAATCACGCATTTGGACTGAGATGCTGTGCCTTGTGTATGCAAAACACTGCCAAAAGGCTTTGTAGTCATTTACTCATAACAGTCGTCTTATATGTCTAGAAGTATTTTTGTGCAAATGTGTAAGCTACATGTGTGTGTGATGAAGTGTGTGTTGATACGGTTACAAATTTGTATGTGAAACACTAAGAATTAATGTATTTGAAATCATAATAATTAGTGTAGTCTTCAAACCAAATCCACAGTCATCACTCTGAACAATCACAAACGTAAAGTCTGCATAGGAGCCTAGTGGTCTATCAGGCAGGAGCTTATCCTGGTTTCTGAAGCATAAAGTGACTAGAAGTATTGAACACAACCCAGTGCCCCGGCCAGGTCTCGAACCCGGACTGTTCAATTCGAAGTCCAGCACACTAAACATTGGGCCACTGACCACTGATTGAGAAAGTGGTGCAAGGTTTTTAAACCAAACACTTAAAACACAACAATGCAAAACCAAAGCAGGACACTCAAATGAAAACCATTTTAGTACTTTGAAAGATCTATTCTTTGCCTGTCACCTGAATGTCACTAAGGGTTTCACGATACAAGGCATTTGTACTTACATTGTCTCCAACAGCTTCATCAATTTCCTTGATGAGTTTATCTTGCACTTCAGGGTTCATTGCCAGACAGTATGTTGTGTAGGCTAAAGCATTGCTTGTTGTCTCATATCCAGCTAAGATGAACGTAAAAGATTGCGCCAGAACTTCATCATCACTCAGTTTACTGACATGTTTGCCGTCTTTGTCAGTGACTTCTGCACGCAACATCAGCTCTAACAGATCTTTTCTCTGCAAAGGCATCAAGCAAAAGACAGATAAGTGGAGCCCACACAATGTAAGCTTTGGTTGTGTTGTTGTGGAGAAGAGATATGTTAATGCAACACTGATGATCTGTCAGATTTGAATTTCTTCAGGTTGGTATCTCTGTGTCGGTCATTTGGCAAGTGTACATGTGGAGACTTTATTACTTTTTTTATTTACAGCAAAACAAATATACAACTTTTACTGCCATAATTTCTAGGTGTAATACCTGTGAAACACCACTCTCCCTTCTCAAATGCATCACTTCTTCTGCAGTTTTCAAAATAAAGGCTGCAGACTTTGCTTGTTCAGATGTTGAGGAGCGAAGCAACAGGCTGCTAACCAATCGAATGACAGGCTTCATGAACGGCAACACCACTAAATGCAAATGAAAAAAGCAACATGTTTTCTACTTTCCACAATCACTGTGCTGTGTTCTTGGCTAAGACACTTACTCTCAAAGTACCTTTCTCCACCAAGGAGTAAAATTGGAAAACAGCAAAATTTTGGGGCAACCTGACAGAAGAGAGGGAGTACCGGTAACCTGCAATGGACTCCAGGGTGCATTCCGTGTATATCCAACGCCGAAGGTTCTCTGTTATTCTAATATAAAATAAGTCATCTGTATGCCAGTTAAAAACGTGCCGACTACGATCGTACGCCAGTATGCCGCAACCTTTTGAAGTCCACGCCGAAGATCTTCAGCGTAACCTAATAAAATGAAGCCTGGAATGGACCGACATGCCATCAAGGGGGAGTGGAAATATTCCTACAGTAGCTACTTCACACTACAAAATGAGTAGTGTAATTATTTATACAATTGTAAAGTATTTTTGCAATTCACCAACTGACTGAGTGAGCAAGCACTAGGAATTACTTAGGAACTGTCAGCAAGAACGTACTCAAAATAGATGAAAGTGGAGGTACTTGAAACAGTTTCTCAGCATTTGGAGTGTAAGGTTCATCGGCATTTGTCTGTATGTCAGCCTGGACCCCGAATGCTGATGCCAAAATCACTTCCATCGTAAACTTTCCATAAGTCCTGTTAAACACGAAATGACAAACAGCAACTAAAATACATTGAGAATTAACCTAAGAATTTGTTTAGATGAAATTATTTGAAATGAAAAAGGCTGCAAAAATTATTAAACCTGAAACTTAATGCATGTTCTTTGCAAACTTAATAAATTTCACTTAACTATGATCTACATCTCTTAAAAAAGTTTTAAACTTAAATGGTTCTTTAATGTACAAGTCATATCTTTCCAGTAAATTATTTGACATTTGATATAGAAATATGTACAATAAGGTTTTGAACACGAGACTTTTGTATTGACTGTGTGATTTGTTGATGGGGTGCAGACTGCAGCAACTTCTGCTGCTCCTTGTGGACATAACAGCTGTAGACATCTATTAATGAGCTTTAATTTGACAAATGTCGGATAGGGATGGTGAATTTCCTGCCCAGCTGAGCTTACTCACTAGATCTATCACAGAAGAATGAGACTATCACCTTAGTGATACATAGTTGGTTTCTACTAATCTTTCTTCTTGCCAGTTTTTTTTCTGGAGCAGATAAAGCCAGTCTTGTGTAACAGTGCATATACAGTAAAATCTCAATTCCTCAAACATCATGATAACTCAACCATGATTAATTTTGTTCCCCTTGGATTTGCTTCGAGAAAACTGGCACGAGAAATCAATCAGAATTTTGCTAAAACTTCAGTTACTAACAGTTAGTTGTTCTCACCTCCACATGTCCACTTTTTCTCCTGAATCGACAATTTGTTCAAGCTTTTTGCACAATGTGTCACATGATTGATGAACTAAAGGTGCAATCTTCAATAATAATCATGATAATAATAACTTTTTTGAGCAAAAGTCCCAATATGGTTACAAGTTATATAATAAAATGAACAATAAAATTACTTAAACCCTCTTTCTACTACTCACTTTGACCTTCGAAAAATATACAAAGACAGATGGTGATTGATTTATTTGTTCTAAAACAACTGTACCCATAAGTGAACCAAACAAACCCTAAGAAGGGTTGGAAGGGAAAAGGGAATATTTCCCAACATGAAACGTCGATAGGTTAGCATCTGGTCCAATTTTGTGAATGTATTGCGGCATCTGGTAGATCAAGTGACACTGACCTGCTTCAATTTAAGAGCACTAAATGTTGGAGTGATTGTTGCACGGACTCTCTTCCAGTCCTCATCCACAAGCGATAACAATCCTTTACCGCTGACAATTCCAGCCTGGTTTCCAAAAGCCTACAAACAAATTAGTACAGTCCTAAATTAATAAAGGCATGCAGGCAGTCAAAAGGGATCCTTGGAGAGAATTCTTACGATCCATGACTCACTTTACCACAAATTATGCTTTTTAATAAAGTAGAATACTGATTTCTTGAAACTCCTAATACTTCAACCAAAACTTGTTTTCTTTGGATTTGCTCACTCTGTGGGACACGGCAATTTTACCCTGATTTCTTGAATACCAGATCTCTTGAAGTTTCAGTTCAGTATTTGGGAAAGACATACTATACAGGTACAATTCCTACAAATCATCTAGATCTGTGCCAAGATAAAATATAACTGACTTATACTTCAGCCAAATTATTCCCTTTCTTGTAAAGGATATAATATTTATTGAGCACATTAACAATTTTGAATCGAATCTGTAAAGATGAATGTTTATTCATTTGTCTCATGATGGAATCGCTTTGAGTTGTTGATCGCGACGTTTTGACTGCAACACTGCTAGTCTTCATCAGGCGATAAGGTTGATTGCTTACATGTCGCTATTTGTAGTACGTTGGTTTGGTGCTATTGATACAATTTTGATCCTCATTATTATTCCCACTTTTAGATGTTGTTCCCCCCATAGGTCTGCTTTGTTGTTGATCGGCTGTTGTGCTTTTTGCTCGTAGGTATCCAAGCTTCAGGAATTTTGATTACATTATGTCTATTGCTGTTATTAGGATGAAGTCTTATCAGATATGTCCAGGATTGAACGCTAATGAGATGCACGTTCTTTATGAGAGGCATCACGAAGTGTCCTCATTAATGAAAGTTCACCAAAACCCACCTAATTCTGTCAAATATGAAGTAATATGGAAATCTCAAAAAACCCAGTCAAACATGAAGTACGTATTAAACAATACTTGCATCCAATCCTGGACATAAGTGAGTCTTATAGGGATAGCTTCCTTGACCCTATGTTTGTACCAGCTGCAAGGGTCATGATCAATAAACTTGATTTCGTTCCAAATACTAGGAAGATGCCCCATTTCATTCACTTTCCAAAACTGCTGAGTTTTACATATGAGCAAGCCGTATACCTCCATTGTGTGACAAATGAATAAACGTTACTATCTTACACCAGGACGAATGACAAAACTTATCTTTATTGACAAATCTGTAAATATTGTCAGTGATCATAACTAAGTACCAGTAGTTCTTTTTCTTTGTTGTTGCATTTTTTAAACTGTCAAAAAAAATATTAATTAAATGTTCACACAACTATTATCTGAGTAAGTTAATGCCTATATTTCTCATTATATGCTACATTTATAAAATGCAATAACTTACTGAAAGTGGCCTATTGGGAAATTTGCTGAATTCCTTGACAAGAATCTGTTTAATAAGGTCAACATCTGATACCATGTATGTAGGGTTGCGTCCAAGGTAATACCTTAATAACAAAATTGATATTTTAATTGATATAAAATTGATCTATTTTAGTATTCATTCTTTTGATTTGCACAGGAAGTTACAACCACAGATAAAAGTAGTTACAGAGGTTGTATGAATTATCTGATAAAAGTGAGTTTTGAATCCAACTTTGGAAACACCAATGCTGTACTGTCTTAGACCCCCCCCCCCCCCCCCCCAACTCCCCTATCTATGAGACCTTGCCAGGGTAAATATTGACAGGCAACATGGCCCAAAACATAGCAAAACCACATAAAATAAAATTAATTTTGTGACAGAAGTCATCCTTTCTTGCCAAACTAAGACAGTGATGTAAAGTACAAAAAAACACCAACATGGGACATTTTTAAATTCAGATAAGCGACAAGGAAGCCTCTCTTGGTAGGGCCTTATTAATGTTGAAAAGTCACATGACAATCTTGTGTGAGTAAGGTTACTATAGCTCATCTGCCATCACTGAACAGTGGAGTGGAGTGGAGGGAAAAAAACACAAACAAAAGTGTAACCAGGGCTGTGCTCTAAGGGTGCCCAGGTGCCTCATGCAACTAGCTTTAGCCTTTGGGTGGCCAGATAATCTTATTTCTTTCATACAAGCTTTATGCTGGGCACCCTGGATCACATAGTTTGGAACCCTTTGGGCTCCTTGTTAGTTTTCTTAGGGCACAGCCTTGTGTAATCTTCCAAACACTTATTTTGTCTGTATTTATAGCCACACTGTGGTTAGTAACTGCTAATAGTAAGCTGTGGTTTGACTGTAGTCCCATACTCCTAATGAATTAACCACATCACTCCACTGCATCCACAATACATATGAACTGGAGTCCATATTGACAGATGGGAGGGGGGAAGATAGCATTGCCTCTCCATGGAGAGGTCATGAGACTTGCCAATGAGAATGTGATAAAATGCTTCACAGTACTACTACTAGCTCCTATAGTATGATCACCTGGGTGAGAGTAATTCTGAAAAGAAAATTACGGCTTAACTGACCAGTCAGCTTCAACGCACCAGACATCCAACATCATCGACTGACAACAACCTTTCACTTTACTCTGAAGATGACTTCCACACAAGTTGTCAAAGCATCAGTCAACCAACAACAGTTCTTTTCAGAACTACTCTTGCCCGGATGATCACGCTATATGAACTACTGACCTACTACAGCAATACTACTTAAAAATACTAACAATAACACTACATACAGATATTGTAAATAAAAGATCATTGTACCCTGAGTAAAATTTAAACGAATAAAATAACTTCTAAGCTTATACTAGATGTGTAATTATTTAATAACGCAGGGCTTTCAATAGGAGTTGAAGTAGGTGGCAGCCCTTGTAGAAGTTACTCATAGCAAAGCAATAAACAAAGCTGATAACATCTCAATTTATTGCGAGTTGCATGATGTTTAGCCACAATTCATGACAGAATACCAGCTGGAACTCCAGTGGGTTTTAGGTGTTAATGACACTCCTGTCAATAGTGAATTACATACCCAAATACTCTTCCATATTTTTCAGTCAATTCCTTTTCAACTAAAAATGGTTGGCCAGGCTGAAAACAACAAACACAGTTTTATTAATTAAATGTCTTAGTTTCATGTATAAAAATTAATTCACAGAGTAATAATTCCATATCCTCATTCCTCACACAATTCAGGCAGACAAAAGGAGTTAAAGCCACTTATTTGTTTTCTGTGTCTGTAAAATACCTTACTGATTCAAAACCCAGTTAAAAAGGTTACCAAGATCTCAAAGTGACAAAAGGTGACGACTTAATGTCTTAACTGTTCAAAACCTAACAACAGTGCTGAAAACAAAGATGTACATTTACTAAAACAATACAGAACTCATGGAAAACAAGATGATACAGGAATCACATAAACAGGGAGTTGCTGCTGAAACAAAGCTTATTACCTTCTTGCCCAAATCAGGAAGATTTCCAAGGAATGGCCAAGGGGCAGGACCAGGTATGCCTAGTTTCTTAAAGGTCGAAAAGGGTGCCACTGCATACCTGGAATTAAATACAGTAAGATTAATAAACAATTACATTGTAAGGGATACAACCTCCAGATGGAGTGGGGGGGGGAGGCACTTGGAAAGGTTTGATGGGGTCTAGAAACCCTATGCTGTCTCAGACCAAGAAAAGCTTTTAAAATTTGCTTGCTAGCCCATCTCAGGCTAAACAGTTAAATAACCCAATTCCAACATATTAAAATTCAACCTAGAACAAAAGACCTCAGTATAAGGCTCAGGGGAATAAACTATAGAGTTTGTAGAGTTTATTCAATGTCTTTTGTTTTAGGCTGAGTATCTTCTATTTATTTTCACACATTTCAAAACAATTTGATTTAAATGAGCAGAAAGATAAAAATTTATCATATTTTTTCCTATTTAGCTTCCCCACCTCAGCCTAAAAGGGCAAAATTGGAACCCCATCACAGACCTGGACCAACCCACCCAATAGCGCATACCAATAGAGTGTATATATAAAGTTTGTACCACCCTACCCCTCCACAGTTTGCGTCTAGTCTCCATGAAACTCATCGAATTTAGCTTGTACTGATAGCTATTTCTCGTCTTCCATTTTGGAGCACTTGTTACAGTAAATTATCCAAACTTGCCACATTCTTAAAGGAGCTCTGTCACGGGGATTTTGCAGATTTTTGGTCTAAACTGTTCTGAAATTAGTGGTAGGCAATTTAACCCATGAAAGTTACCATTGAACATTTAAAGGAAGATATAACCTGAATATGTAGATAGAAATCTAACTACGGCTATAAATATCGATTTTTTATAGACGTGCGGAAACAACTTGAAAAGTTAAGCTAAACTTTTCAAGTATTATTTTGGTGGTAAAGCTATTTAAAACCAGCATTCATGTACGACGAAGTATGACTGAGACGCGACCTTCTTTAGTTTCCAGGAATTTAAATTCTTGTTTTAAATACTCAATCCAGAACTTTTTGGTTGAAGTTTAGAAGTCAAGTCATTTGAGCTTGAACAATCACTCATTCGCTCCAAGCTTTTCTCCAAGCAACTTTTTTTATTTACAGCTCACTAGGACTAAAACAATAGTCAACTTCGCTCCAGCTTGAATGTGCCAAAAAGTTGTTTTTAGCCTGCGCGGGCGCGTGGATTTCCGAAGAACAAAATTTTTCTCTCTTGAAAAGGCAATGATATTTAGAGCAAAACAACGATTCTCCCAGGGATGTAATCTGGCTGGTAAGTTGCATGCAAGAAATCTGCCGTGTTAACAAGTCTGGCGTGTTAAGATCTTCCATGTTAAGAAGTCTAGTGTGTTAAGAAATTTACCGTGTTAAGAGACTTAGCACGTTAAAAAATGTATAGTGTAGAAAATTACCGTGCCAATCTACCGTGTTATAAAACAAAGCTCTACCGTGTTAGCCAAATGCAAACAAAGGCCACAAGCACGTTGCTGGAAATCAATTGTTTTAATTTGCATAATCGCACGATAAGCGTGTCAAGTTAGGACCATGCAAACGGTTGCTTCCATGCCGTGCACATGCCTTCACCTTATTCCCTGTTTTCCTTTGGAGGGTCACATTTATGCACTGCAAACCTTAGCCCAAAAACGCAGACGTATTTCTGCCCGTCGCTTGTCTCCGCTTTAGCTGGCATTAAACTTTCAAATAATCCATGGATCTTAGCATCACTTAAGCGTTGTTGTAACAGCTCCCAAAAATACACAAGCAAAAAAAATTTCGAAGTAAAACTTCAACAGTCAACTGTGCAGCAATTTCTATCTACCCGATTTTGTTGAAACTTGCTCACATTAAAACTTGGATAATTTGAACTTCTTGACATAAATTAGAAAAAAATCTATCATCGCATTTGAAAAATATTCGAGTTTTTTGTTTCATAATTTTTTTTTTCAAAAGCACTCATATCTTGTGATCATTTGCTTTGTGCACCCTTAAATTTAAAGCTTTACAAAATTTGAACATTTCTTATTTCAACTGCCAAAAATCAGAAAAATCTGTTGAGGTTTACATGCCCAAAATTCGATTTAGAAAAGAGCACCTCCGTTTCCAAAAATAGCCCTGCGCCACCTTAATAAAACGTTTGATGCCACCTAAAACTCACCCTGCGAGCAGAGCCTCTTTTGACTTTCCTGCGGCTGAGATTTGGGAAGAAAAAGAGGTTCTGCATAAATCGTGTCATTTCTTTGAAGACGCCAAAGCCCCAAAGTTTGGGCTAGTCAGTCCAGATCAAACCGGTTTTTGCTGCATGGGCATTAACTTTTTGGAAAAACCAACGGTTAAGAAGGAGCCCACAGTACGCTCTCAAGAGCACTAGAGCTGACGATTGCTCACGCCATCTTCTGCTGTTTGTGTGCACGTGCAGTTGTGGAACATTTAAGATCTCCCTTTCTTCGAGTACAACAGTACCTCTTGTGAACCTCTAATTCCAGAGGCATTCTAAAACAATATTGCTCATTGTCTTCAGGGATATGGGCATTGTTTGTGCCCTTTGTCCTATTGTTCTTATGGCCAATCATGCGAGATGTTCAATGAGGTGCTGTTGGACTCCTTTTTTCGCAAACCAAAAAAATATTTCACGGTTAAAATCGATCGTACAGCTCTACCATAAAGTCACTTACAAGACCTCAAGCGGTGCTTGACATGTTTTACCAAAGGAATTCAGATGCTCTTTGAAGAAAAGAATTTGTAAACCAAAACACTTTGTTCACGCTGTCGTGTACGATCCGTTACGCCATTCCGCGAGTGCATGCTAAGATAAAGTGATCCTCGTGCAAGCTTAACGCACAAGCCTCGCATAAGCTTCGCACATGCTCAACAAAGATTTGACGTGAATCTTGCAGAGCCCTGTCAAGTACATCAGTGGAAAAGAAAGGGCTCTGCTCGCAGGGTGCCTAAAACTTTGCTGAATAAAGCTATAAGTGTATAAATAACGTGGAGTTTTTTTTCACTTAAATTTGTACATTTCACGAAAAATATCCAGGCGCTAAATCATAGAGAAGCAAAATCGTTCGTTAATGAACGATAAAATCCAACGGTTCCTAGTCGTTGTCAATGTAGCTTATGTAATTATTTTCGCATTCTTTATCATGTTAATTTGACCCCAGCAATTTTGGAAATTAACATTAGCTAACATTTTGTGCACAAGCTAAGTTACCTTGACAATACACGGAATACAGTCGTTACGACTCCGAAACGTCGGATTGTCTATGTTTTAGCAAACATCACTGGGGTCATAAGATGCTAAATCGCGCTAATTTACTGTACATCAAAAACGATTATTACACGTACATGAGCTTTGTATATGTACGCCGGCCAATATCAGTCAATATAAAAACAAAGTGGCAAATCAAGGTGACTAAATCTTCAAAATGTTGTAAGATTTAGAATTCTAAACAACAGTAACGCTAGGTCGCATTTATCCAGAACGATCAAAAGGTCATAATACCGTCGCGATGTGCCTCGTTGGCTGTTTTTCACGAGACTGAAAAGTAAACATCAATCAAGCGACGCGACTCACTGAAGTGTGCAACTTACTTACCAAGCCACCAACAGGACCAATCCAATGAGTACTGCAATCCATAAATGTCCGAATGCTGCAACTTCTCGAACAAAGTCTATCGAAAAATCCATTATCAACGAGAAAACTATCGAAGGTCGGCGAAATGTGAACCTGTAAACCAGTCGAGGTTGGGTCGAGTTGTACTTTTGTGGGCGCCCTCCCATGTAACCACTCCTCGTCCCATGACAAATCAACTCCTCCCCTTGCGCATCGTTTCACTATGGGCGTGTCAAGAACACGCACTGACGATTCCATAGGTAATAGAACGATTTCGCATAACTCGACTTTTAGATGCTAATAAGTGCCGTTGAATGCTAATGAGGAGTACCAGTAGGGGAGTACCACAGGGAAGCGTCTTAGGACCCATGTTGTTCAATATTTTTATAAACGATCTTTTTTATCATGTGACACATACCAAGCTAAATATTTATGCAGACGATCAGCAAATCTACGACTCTGATGTAGATCCGGTTAACTTGGAGGAACGCATTACGCAGGATGTTCTAGTCGCTAAACAGTGGTATCGCGATAACGGTATGATTGTCAACGAAGCCAAGCATCAGGCTATGGTCCTGGGCACTACCGATTACACATTTTCTTTTGCTGTCAAGCCTTCAATAGATATATTTGGCATGAACATAGACAACAAACTTTGCTTCGATAATTATATATCTACCATCTGCAAGAAAATAAATAATCAGTTTAATGTTATGTTAAGACTACACAAACTGATTTCACGTGAAACTATGTTCAAACTGTACATGGCTTTCATCGTACCACACTTTCATTACTGCTCTACAGTTTGGCACTTTTGTGGGGCACGTAACACTGAGAAGTTGGACACCTTGAATAAACGTATACTTAGGTTTATTCTTAAAGATTACAGTTCCTCTTACAGCCAGTTACTCGAAAAGGTTAACCTCACTTCATTACGTAATAAACGACTTCAAAGTATGCTGATTGTATTATACAAGAGCTTGTTTTTAACTGACTATCCAAATTATATGAGGGACATGTTTACTCTACGCGCTGTAAACTACAACCTACGTGGCAATTACATTCTGTCACTTACAAAGGCAAGAACAACAACATTCGGTCTAAACTCGTTAAGGTATCATTGTGCAAAACTTTGGAATGCTCTCCCTGAGGCCTTGAGAACTTGCAAGGATTTTAACGAATTTAAGAGGAATATTCAAAATTTTTATCAATTTTAATATTAAATATAACTTATTATAAATTGTTAATTTTTATATTGTATTCTTTCCATTTTATCAATTTTACTATTTTATAGGCATGCTTTTAATATTTTAATGATGAATTTGTATTTTATTGTATTTTAAATTTATTATTTTACTCGAAGACATTAGTTTTTATAGCTTCTCTCAAATTCGAGTTGAAATAAAGTTCATGTATGTATGTATGTAAGAACAATAGAGCTTTCAAAAATGTTTTTTTTCGTGTGTTTTTTCAGCCCTTGTTATACGATTTTTCGGTATTTTTTTGTACTTGTCTATTGCTTTGAGTTCCACAAATGCATGCATATTTTTTTGGTCAGATGGACTGTTAGAAAGACAGATTGGGTAAAAAAATAGTAACAGTGATTCCTGCATCGCCTTTCATTCGTTTGCGGGTAAATTTCACTGAAATTATGTTGGGATACACCCGATTTTGAGTGTAATTTTTAGAGGTTTAAGGAAGGGATAGAAGAAAGAAAATTATTTTTGAAACACTAACAGACAGTTGACCCCCACGCAAGAGCACCCCAGGTTGTCAGGGGACTGTTTGGGTGTCCATATACTAATTTTTAACTTCAACTTCTAATTTTAAAATCACATTAAATCTTTAATATTTCTTATTTCTCCAAATTTTACTTATCCTTTGAGAAAAACTATCTCTTCCCAAACATCCCCAAAAATCACCAAAAATTTACAAAACACCGCTAAACATAGCCTTGTGAAATGAGCATAGAGTTTCTGGATTACTTGAAACGCGGACGAGGTATTCGCATTAAACCAAGTTTAGCGGTGGAAAAACAGGCTTCAGGTGTACCCCCGCCTTAATTGATATCTTTCGGTGAGGGCGTAGTTAATTGGAATTAACTAAAAACGCGTAAATGTATGTTAAATATTTTAGTTTGTTAACCCAGAGAAAATGAAAAGGAATAACGATAATGATGAACACAAAAGTACGAATGAGTCCAGCAAAATACTGCTGTTGATCTAATCTACTCGTTCAATCGCGATTTTTTTGGGACCGACTAATTTGATTGTTACCCCCCAACTGAAATGCTGTCTTCTATTTGACGAGAGCGTGTAAAAAATGTAACTGGTTTCAATGATAAATTTTTATTGTAACAAAAAACGATTCATTCATTTCTTTCAAATTGTTTACATTTTTTAATTTCTTGTAACACGGTTGATTTTTGTAGCTGTGCATTTCCGATCTTTGGCTCTTCATTAAACTGCAACCTATTACACTCATGTGTAGTTTGCTTTATTTTCAGTTGAGGGTATACCTCGGGAAACAGTAGGGAACATCGAGGGTCTCGGGGAAACAAAACTCACTGTCCCCCTTGGGGCCAGTCATTAAGTGCTTATTGCTATAAAAATTTCTTTAATAAACGAATCAGTTACAAATAAGAGTTTCTCAAGGACAGAAACGATCATTTTCTGGTTCCATCAAGGAAACAACATATATATGTTATGGTTCAATTTTACCCTTGGTTCAAAATTATATGCAATAGCAGGAATCTGGCGAATGTTTTGTGTGTTCTGTTAACGAAACACCTGTTAGATTGTCACACAATATTAAGAATGACGCGCTGCGTGACAAAGTGGACGATGCCTCGGGTTGAACGCTCTTTTATGCCTTAAGTTTTTTTCTCAACTTCAAATTTATAATGCAATTGTACAAAGACAAACTCTTCTTTGTTCTAAGTAGTGCCAGAGCGGAAGAATGAAGCACTCACCGCCACAATATTTATCTTTGCCGGATAACATGTATTTTAGTGGGATTTTCTTAACAGCAGGTACCTTGGAACAATTCCAGGGAAAACATTTTTTACAACCAAGCGTTTTCCTAACAATGACGCGCCACAAAAAAATGACATTGCAAAAACGCGTACTAGAGATGTCTGAAAAACTACTTCAAGCATTTGCTGAGTGCAGCAGATAGTATGATGGCACGATAGGACAGCCGAGTTTACCTTTCCGCGCAAATCGATCTCGGCGAAAAATAGCTCCTAGAACGTGTAGTGAAACATGAAAACTATAATACGACTAACATCACTTAACATTATTTATTCGTATACGCTTTCATTAATTTTTAAAAGGCCTCAAAGTTATAGCGTCTCTCGTGCATGGGTCTAGAAACGTAATTAGTTGTCAACATGGACCCACAAGTAGAAGAAGAAACGCCTTCAAAAGGCTGCATTACGGTGTGTTTTGAGCGCATAATTCAAAAGTTAATAGAGATCACACCAAAATACATGTACTTCATACTAGCGGCTGATGGATGAGCTGTAGAGTTATTGGATTGTGCGGTGTTCGTTGATTGGTATTTAAGAGAAAACTACGGGAACCGAACGCTTCGCATCTTCTTATCAAAGGCACTGCAAACTTGTAGTTCACTGTTGCCGGGCCGACTGAGATAAAATGGCCCTCCGACTTCACAACACAAGATTACTAGACGAAGGGATCTGCTGTTTTAATTTTATTTTTGAAGAATTTTCCAGAGTTGGAGACAATGTGTACTCAAAGCCATTCTATTTCGCTGGGTGTCGGTGGCGTTTGCAAGGTGGAGTGAAGGGCGGACAGTTTGGAGTTTTTCTGCGGTGGCTTGGCGGTGGAGAGTACACTGATAAAACAAAATGCAAGATAAGTTTTTCCGTGGAAGTTATTAACAATAGAGATCCTTCAAGGTCCGTGAGAGCTGGCAATATGACTGATGTAGACGAGTTTACAAAAGTACTCTTTGGCATTGGTTGGAGCAAGTTAGTACCTGTGGAGGAAATCGAGAAGCCTAATTCAGGATTTTTAGATGATAGTAATTTGTTTGTGGAGATCAAGTGCGCTATGGTGCAGTTTGTATTTGAAGACAAGTTGGTAATCAACTTGTCATCTCGTACAAGCCATGTGTCCACCTCAAAGTTTTCTTTGTATGGCGAGGAATGGTATTTGGTGCTTTATCCCAAAGGCGAACCGAAGAAAGACTCGGATGGTGGCGGACAACAGCACGAACATGCTGCAGTATATTTGCACAGGGAAGAGCCCGGCGTTTTAAGATTCAAAGCTACCTACTCTATTTTCGTACGTGGAGGCCGTGAAGTCCAAGTTAGCCATCACTTCTGCAACAACAACGCCAGCATAGCATTTGGTATCGAGAAGTTTAGCCGTAGTAAAGATCTTAAGGCCATCTCGAAAGGAGGCATGGTGTCCATTGGAGTCAAGATCACAAACATCGAGCCTTACTATTACTTTGGATTTGATACAGAATGCTGGTCACCTCCCAATAACCTTGGAGACGGGTGCTTTATAAATAACGTGTTTCCTTTAACACTCAAGCCGAGCTCGAATGACAAGAAAATGTTGGACTTCAACCTGATGTTTGACCCAGGCCCCAAATTTGAGCACTCTGAATTGGAGGACAGTGCTTATTACATGAAGATCCTTTGGAGTGTGAACGTGGTGTGCATTAAGGATCACAACAGAAGCGTCACCGTCAATTCTTGGGATGTTCCTGGGAGAAGTGCTTTCTGTCACAGCCAAGACGAAATGAGCATGAACACAACGCTAGAATTGAATGAGGTACTCTTCTATCAATAACACCATACTGACCTTCCCACCCGCGGTGGCCTAATGGTTAGTGCGCTGGACTCCGGACCGAGCGGTCCGGGTTCGAGCCCCGGCCAATGTCACTTGTTGTGTTCATAGTGCCACTCTCCACCCAGGTGTATAAATGGGTTCTGGCGAATGCATAGCTGGGGGTAACCCTGCGATGAACTAGCATCTCATCCAGGGATGGGGGGGGGACTAGGCTCGAATATAGACTTGACTTGACTTTTTAACCTCCCCATCCCGTGCAAAAGTCCCTCACATATCTTAGATGAGGAATTCTCTCATTTCAACCCTATGAGACCATAAGTTTTGGTTTAGCTCTTACATAGCCCTCCCCCGAACTGATTATACTAATCCCTTTTTCTGTGGAGCTCTTTCTGTCTTTCATGCATTTGCGAATCTTTGATTCTTCTTTGCCGACTTACCAGAGTCCTCTACCTGCACCTTGTGCCTGCGCCTGGGTTTTATTCGAATATGATTACCGCACACTTAATCTGTAGCTTGCACTTGATAGTCGTTCAATACTTTTTGTTTTTACCAGGTCCTGAATCCCTATAGTCCTTACTTAGACGCTGAGAAGCACCTTGGTGTTCGGCTTCTTATAATGAATGCCAATGAAGTTTACGATCCTCTGCTGATCAACTCAGACAAACACAGCATCGCAAAGTTGAGAGAAAGAAATGCTCAGACAAAGGCTGTAGTGGAAAATTTCTGGTAAGATTAGCGGTTAATGAAAGCTATAACAGAGTAAGAGTAAGCTATAACAGAGTGGCTTGTCTGCTATTATAAGCGAAACTAAAACAAGTCGTGCTTTTTTTGTTGTTTCCAGCGCTTTGCACGTGCTAAATTTGCCCTGCGTTCTGATAGGTTCACTGCATTAGTTACGTTCACTCGTTTGCTGCGATTGGTCAGAATCGTTGTGTGAATAAGCTGAGACGCTTCACATTTGTCTCGACTATCTGAGACCCATGGCAGAAAAAGGCAAAACCAAAGAGATAAAAGTTAACTATTTTCAAATACTGACGCATCCGCAATGGCAGGCAAAGCTGAACATTTATATCATAATTGAAGATCTATAGACTGGTTGTTTATAACCATGGATGTCATTTAAATGACTTTTTCTGGGATTGTGCTCATAAAATTTTACTTCACGTATGAATCTAGTAAATGGCCTAGCTCACCAAGAGTCTCTCGTAGCTCAGTGGTTAGAGCGCCCAACCGGTATCTAGTAGGCCATGGGTTCAATTCCCGTTGGGGAATCAGATTTTTTTCTTTGTCCCACGTTCGTGATAAATGAACATTTGACCTTTATCAGAGTTTTACTTATTTTAAAGGAAGGACCAACTGGAGGATGTGAACGCTGAGAAAGACCAAATAATAGCTGACAAAGAAGACGAGATTGCAGCTAGAGAGGAGGAACTTAATAAGAAAGAAGCGGCCATACAGGCATTGAAGGACGAGATCACTGAGAGCAATGAATACCTTGCAGAAATTGAGAGTGCTGTTGACGAGGTACTGTGCTCTCTGGGCACCAAACAAAAAATCCTAGAAACATCAAAACAGTAACAATTTACTTTCTTGTTATATACTAAATAAATTTTAAAATACCCTACCAGATGGATAATAATTCTATGCCCTGTTACAGACTAAAATACCCCAATAAAAGGCTATATAGGAGAACCCGCTAAGAATCTTTAACTTGTTTTGGATATAGAAAAAGAAAGTAAAAAGTAAAAAACAAAACAAAGAGAAAACAAAAAGTGCAACGTTTTGCGTCTACTTCCTTGCAACTACAAATATCTGTTTTGATGCATATTTCTTTTTGTTTCGCCTGTCCAGATCGATGGAAAGAAGGTAAGCAGCATAAAAGATCTTATTCAAGAAGCTCAACCAGAAGAAGACGAACTTAATAAACAACAGGAAGTTGCAGAAAAATTAAAGGCTTTCTTGATGGTTAGTGCGCACAATCTTGTGTTTTCTATTCTGTTCTGACTTGGCAGAACTTTACATGTAAGATTAACAGACGTGTTGTTTGTCTTACAACAGGAACATCTTCCATTCAGCATTAGTCACATTTCAGTTGTTGGTGCCACTGGACAGGGAACTACCATCAGAGGAAACCTGGAACTAGACTTGGCTGTGTTTATTAAAGGTACAGTAAATGTTTGTATTCTCCATGTGACTTAACAGTGAAACGACTTCACTTTCAACCACAGCTTGAATCCATGTGACTTAACAGTGAAACGACTTCACTTCCACCCACAGCTTGAATCATCGTAGTCTAAGTCATCGTCGTCATCGTCCTCCTCCTCCTCCTCCTCCTCCTCATCATTATCATCATCATCATCATCATCCTACTTAGAATCATCCACGGTCCACTTTCCCCTCCCCTATCACCATTTTTTTCAAATGGCCAAAAGTAAAGCATTTTTTTTTTAAATGACTTACTACTTTCGGCATCAGACTATCGGTACCTAAACAACAAGTTGTAAGAATTTGGCACTGATCAATTGAAACAACTGGCGGGAATGATCATTTATAGGTCGGGGGTGAGGGGAGAGTCAACCTTGACGGGGAATGCAGCTTAAAAAGGTCGTTTTTTGGCGATTTTTGGCATACATGACTTTTAGACTGATCACCCATGATCCCCTCATAATCATGACTATCACCACTATTTTGGGAAATCGGTTTTGGAGCGGACAAAAAAATGCCGTCAAAGTCTATATATTAGACCACCTTTTGAGCTCGCTCAACTCAACCTTGATTTTGAAAATTGCCAATTAAAGTTCAAACACTTATAACTTTTTCATTTTTAACAGATAGTTACTCAAATTTTTACACAATATGTATCTATGTTTGCTGATGCTATACATAGAGTATGACGTCACAATGTCACGTGGTTACTGCGTAGTAACTGCAAATTCTACCAAAATACCACCTTTTCCTTACCGAGGGGGAAGTCCACTGACGTATAATTGGTTCCAGTGGCTTTAATTGTTGGTGAATCTGATAAACTGTCTTGCAGATTTTTAGAACTATTAAATAGGTAGACATTCAATTTGTCTGAGGAAGGTTAAGCTTTTTTGTTGCCTAGCAACTGTAGTTGGAAGACCCTAAAATGAGGGGAGAGACGACCTTTTCTTAAGAAAATTGCTCTTTCTTCGAAGCTATGGTCTTACCAATGTGCTCCAGCGACGATGTTCATTTTTACATTTCTCGAAAGTTCAATCATAGGGCGCCTTTCTATGCTTTGTAAGCCTTATCAAATGAAATTGCTTCTGAGATATGAAAGTCAAAATTTACACACCTCAGAGAAGCTAAATTTTGTACAAGAGGCATTTTTGACAGCTGTCAATCATCCAATTAAACAGCTACACTCTTAAAAGGGCAATCGCCTTAGTTCTTAACAATTTGCGTACTGATTTTCAAAAACTAACTTCGAGTGGAGCCAATTGTGATTTTTGAAGGTTTTCTGTCTTCCAGCCCCACCCTGATCTGCAATATGGCGACAATGGAGAGACATCATATAGCAGCTATAAGAAATCAGCAATTATGTCTTTATAAGAAATGCTTGGTGTGTTTAGATGGTTACTATAAGGGGTACAATCTAAGTAGATTTTGAAAGAAATAATCATCTTATATTTGCCAAACAAAAGCTTCTTTCATACAAAAGGGAGGGGAAGGTCGACCACTTATTTCTACTTGCAGCTGACCCTGCAAAAGTTTGAACTGCCGTAACTTTGGAGCCAGAACACTGAGCGACTTGGAACTTGGCAAGCAGTTACAACAAGACACCTTTGTTATAGCGAGCTAATGAAACCGCAAGAAGTTTGCACCTTAAGCATTTTTTTGCCATTTTTCCATATTTGGAAGTTGAGAAACCTCCATTTTCAAATATGAAAGAAAATTCGTCAAAAAGTCAAATCTGAGCCTATTACAACTTTTTACCCATGAAATTAAAGATATTATAGTTTTACATTGCATGTATGTAAAAGTTTGTTTGTGCGCATTTTCTGTAATGAAATACCGCTGACCAAAACCAAAAGTTTAATAAAAATTTGTATCATTGACATTTCAAGTTGCTTCTTTCCCAGAATTGATAATTTGCCTCTGGTTTTAGCATTACTTTTTATCGAAGCTTCCCAAAACTTGAAATATGGAATCCAAGATAGTCTACCTGCCAATCTCTTTGATGGTGGCCCCTTACAAAATCACGGTAATTTAAATTACGCAGTTTTTTCCTTCTTTTAAACGGTAACAAAAACTGCTGACTAAGCAAAATTTGCGACTAAAAATACATTGAAGACAACGATAAAGACAGTTCTGAATAATTTTTAAAGTACCAAGGATAAGAGTAAAGCAAACAAATGATTCACAGTGGCAAAGTTGGTACAAATCTCCGAGTGAGAGAAAGTCGACCATCCCCTCGGTTTTGTGTTTGAACTAGTCGTTTCCAGTCTACATCGGATAAATACTTGGAAAAATCTCTAATAAAGTGAGTCGCATTTTATTTGTTCTGCAAACCACTGTAAGTGTTCATTAACTTTCGGACATCCAGGGGGGGGGGGAGGGTGGTGTGGGAGGTGTCATACAAAATACAAAAGGGAGGGGAAGGTCGACCACTTATTTCTACTTGCAGCTGACCCTGCGAAAGTTTAAACTAGGGTAACATTGGAGCCAGAACACTGAGCGACTTGGAACTTGGCAAGCAGTTACAACAAGACACCTCCTTTATAGCGAGCTAATGAAACTGCAACAAGGTTGCACCTTAACTATTTTTTTGCCATTTTTCTAGACTGCATGCAGTCTGTTTTTCTCTCGAAATTCAGAAAGGGAATGCTGTAAACTAGGGTTTTAAGACGCGAGACGGGGAGATTGTGGCGAGACAACAGCGCGCGAGGAAAAATAGACTTGAGGATATCCGTCAGCCCAGCAATGGAGAAGCTGATTGGCCAATGTGCGCAATCTAAAGTTGCGCGCGCGCAATGGCGTTACGGATCTTGTGTTTGCGTCAACACGTCAACGCAGTGTTTTGTTTCACAAAGTTCCTTTAAATGAGCTTGAAAATTCATCCAATACAACCAAGCGCCTCTTAACGTCTTGTTATTAGTTAATGAATTGTTTGACAAGTTCTAGGTCTCAAAAAACGTATTCGCACTTGTTTTCTGTAACAAGTGACACATTAATGATGAAATCTACCAATTGTTACAAAATTTATCCGCTAGTGCGAATTGGCCCTTAGTTAGTTAGTTAAATAGTTAGTTAGTTAGTTAGCTAGCTAGCTAGTTAGTTAGTTAGTTAGTTAGTTAGTTAGTTAGTTAGTTAGCTAGCTAGCTAGCTAGCTAGCTAGCTAGCTAGTCAGTCAGTCAGTTAGTTTAGATTCTGAAACGTTAATGTGTGATAGTCCATGAGCCAGTAGGGTGGTCGGTATCATCTGGGGGGATTAATCTAAATGGTGATTTTTAGAAAGGTGGAGTAGTAACTAGTCAGAAAATACCTGATAGCAATTGATCGGTGGTAGTTTGTGGACTTGGGCGCCTTTGAAAGTTTTCTCTTGTCATGGAAACGAGGCTAAGGAAGAATTGTTGTAATAGTGCCCAGGTAACAGCACGAAAAATCCCAATAGCTTCACAACATCGTATACCCTATTTTAGAAGCTCAATTTTACCTTATTTGCTTCTTTCAAAAGTCACGTGCTATGTCACATGCGCAGTAAGAGCTAAGGATTTTCTAAGACGACAGTATGGAGCCCAGTTCTCGGCTGGGTCCAGTTCTCGGCCACTTTATGCTCAAAAACGTATTTTTA
Organism: Meandrina meandrites; assembly: GCA_963693305.1. NCBI lineage: Eukaryota > Metazoa > Cnidaria > Anthozoa > Scleractinia > Meandrinidae > Meandrina > Meandrina meandrites. The sequence continues at coordinate 691,023 of OY855913.1, read as the reverse complement.
CCCAAAGATAGACTGGTTTCTGTACTTTTGTTATCTTAATTCTTGCCCTTCCACTATTGTAGGATGTTAACACGTTGGGTTGAAGCGAAGCAAGGTGAATTTGTTTTTCCGAAAACTTGTTTCAACTCTTTTAACCCTCAGGCGCGTGACGCATGTTACAAACTTTCTTTTCTAAAATAAGCCCCTTAAACACAATTTGTGTTCGTAATATCAAAAATAAGTTTTAAAAGTAATTTAATACACTGAAAAAGTAATTAACAGATTAATTGCTTGTGGTAGAGAACTGGGTCCACTGGCCAAAAACGGGGACCGCAAACGAAGCTACCATCTTCGTTATTGCTCGGACAGAAAACAAAGTGTAGCTTGCACATATAAACTGAATGCTGAAGCTAGTTGTGGGCGCAGTTTCAAGTTCCTGCGGTTCTTCTGAGGTACCTGCTATTTATATTCCGCATAACTATCCAACTACTCAAATCCGCTAAGCTGTCGACTTCGTCCTTTGCGTTAAATGGCTGGTTTTCACAGTTGGGCAGTCTACTCATTTCTGTGCTCCTCATACCGTGGGCTAAGCCAACGCATAGAACAGAACATTAATTTTCTACTGTCGATACATGACAGAGGTCCAAGAGGCCTCCATATTGTAGTCCGATGGTCGGATCTCCCTTTTTAACACGCCAAAGTTGCTATTTAAGATCACTGACTGTTGTTGTGGTGGTTTTTAGAGCCCAAAAATTGCGGCTCAAAGCCTTTACCCTTTTCATGAACTCTAGTGAGAGTTCCTACTTCCTGCCTAGCCTGGTGAAGGTTTTCACGACACTCTTCTTCACTTGCCTATGTGAAATGCATGTAGAAATAAAGAACCATCAGTCACTTTCTTACATTGAAATCAATTACCTCTTTATTGGTTCTTTGCCGTCTAGCTTCTGCCTTTCTATCTTCCATTCACCGGACAACAAAACTGACGACACGTTCTTTATTGTTGTCGTTTTTTAGGAAACTTTGTTCATGTCTGACTAACGATCTGAATTTTGATGATGCCACTCAACTGATGCCGTTTTGCTCTATCTGCTTGTAGATGTCCCTCCTCATTCTTTGTCATCCTTAAATAATATAATAATTAATATTTTTATAGCGCTTATTCATTGCTGTTCTAAGCGCTTTACAACAATAAAAATCCATTCCTTGGTATGTGTCAAATATTATATATGTATCTTGCCCTGTGCATCTTCCCTCAGCATTTTATTCACGACTTTACCACTTCCAAAAGACACGAGCTCACTCCGTGAATTCTGAAGCAGAGCTACTGGGAACTCGTTCAGCGCCCATTTACACATTTATTCCCTAGCAAAGTTGCAAAAGCAGCCATGTTAGTCTTGCGAAGGAAACCGAAAGGAATAGACAAGGTATAACGACAGCGGCTCCCAGTGGAAGCAAGAAAATATTCCCGCTCTAAGATTCTATCCTTGCATGCGCCATTAGTTCATTAGATAATTCAACCAAGAAGAGACCAATTAGGCTTGGGTAAAACTGTTGTTTCACAAGAAGCGACCTGTTTCTTCTGAATCAGTCAAGTGAAGTGTCTTTAATTGGTTTTCAAGAGATCATGGAATTTTTTAACTTGTGGGACTTTACTTCTCCATGCAGTTCCTCTTTGAATGCTTTGTAGTATTTCTCACCAATATCATATGCTCTTGGGAGGCGCGGTGGCCTAATGGTTAGTGCGCTGGACTCCGGATCGAACGGTCCAGGTTCGAGCCCGGGGTACTGCGTTGTGTTCTTGGGCAAAACACTTAACTCTTATAGTGCTTCTCTCCACCCAGGTGTATAAATGGGTACCGTCGAATTTACTGCTGGGGGTAACCCTGCGATGGACTAGCATCCCATCCAGGGGGGAGTAGAAATACTCCTAGTCGCTTCATGCTACGGAAAGCGGGACAAGCTCCGGCCTGATGGGCCACTAGGCTCGTAATCAGGCTTTTGTGCGAAGTTCTTTGAGATCTTAACGAGATCCTGGTTTGCAGAGAAGGAATTGAAACAGTTTTTGGTCAGCTCAACCGCCATCGCAGAAATGGTTGTTGATAATTTTGATGCAAGATCGCTGGAGGTCTGTTTGTTATAATTCATGTTCTGTTTGACTGTACCGCGTCTCTCACCTGTGCATAGTAAAGAGCAAGGTTCCTAGTGTTGTTATTCTTGCAGTGCACGCCAGGAATCATTGATCGTATGACACGGAGTGATAGTTCTATGTTGCCCTCTTAAAACGCAAGCAAAAGGGCGAGGGCCACGCCCTTAGCTACATCCACACTTTCACACCCAAAAGATGGCAATCTCCACTATAACGCCATAGCTTCTCAATAAACTCTATCATGTCTTCATGACCTCTTCATAATACAGGTGGAACCACATACCATTTCTCTACAAGGATTTGGGCATTTATGGTATTTATATGGTCTATAAGCATGAAGACCATGGAAAAATGTGGCGGATTTGTTTTATACAACAACGCTGAAAATTTACCGGCGAATTAGAAGGAAAATTAACTCGAAGTCCCACCCACGTGAGTTTCTCAGCCTGATCGCAAATGTTCCAGTTGACATTTCTACTCTAAACTTGCATTTGTTACAAATTAGAATTAACACTCGAATTAGCAATTAGTAATAATTCTTACATCTAACGTATAACGCTAGGTAATAGCTACAAAGATCCACAAACATAAGTCACTTCATTAAAAATGCATCTTCAATAATAGATGGTGGGAATAATTGAAAGGGAAGCCCGACATATACACGAGTCCACTGCATCAGCCAGTGCAAGGATATCAGGAATATCAATATTGATAAATAATAAAAATATCAACACAAAGAAAACATAATTATGTGTATGAAATACGATGCAGACGCTATTTCACTTCTTTATTTTGGTGTACATCCCAAACAAAACGCAAACGCGAGGCTATCACTTGACTGGCCACGTGATTTATATTACATTTTTTGGAACAAGCAATTGACCTGAGAGCCATGTACTAAATAACCTATGTTTCTGCGCAGTTTAATTTGAACAGTTTGGTCTTCAATAGAGTAAGCCAATTTTAATAAGATCATATACACGAAGGAGGGGGGGGGGGGGGGGGGCAGAGAATCCTTCACAATTCACAGAAACTACCTCAGATTGGTTGCTATCAGGCATTTTCTAGGAGTTATTCTCCATAGAACTCAAGCATTTATTAAATAATATATAAATCGTTGATAGTTACATTTAAAAGACAAGCGGACCTTCTATGAGGGAAAAGTTGACCTATAAGGGGAAAGTCAAACCTAAAAGAGGGGAAGGTAGACCTATGAGGGGAAGGTCGGCCTATAAGAGGGGAAAGTCGAACTATAAGAGGGGAAGGAAGACCTATGAGGGGAAGGTCGACATATAGGTGATGATGATGATGACGACGACGACGACGACGACGACGACGACGACGACGACATCGTCGTCGTCGTCGTCGTCGTCGTCGTCGTCGTCGTCGTCGTCGTCGTCGTCGTCGTCATCATCATCATCACCTATATGTTTCTATAAAACTAGAGGCTTGAACGACTTACAAGTTGTGGCATTGAACTATCTTGATCCAAAAAAATCCACTTATTAACATTTTGAATGGCTACATGAATTTCTTTTTCACTCTTTTTAAAATCAGAGAAATTTTGAATTAGTATGCCAAAAACAACATGGGAACACACACAGATAGCCACACCCTTGGGTGTGCGAGCCCACAAGAAAGCAGTTCACTCACAAACCACTAGTTTGATTGACGTTTCAGGCTACCTGAGCTTAGGACAGATGGTTTATTCAAGCAAACTCACTTGAATGTAACAGAGCAAACTATGTGAAAGAATTAAGAAAGTTTTTTTCATTATTTGTTAGAGCTTCCAAGAACTGAACACAAGAGTTGGTTACCAGCTATAGTGTTCACTATCAAGACCTTGCTGAAACAGGAAGGCTCCAAACAAGTAGAGCAGGATACAGATTGTAATCAGCCAGCTGCGAGCACACTACCGCCATGTTCAGACTTCATGACCACTTCAACAGCTGTGCTATTCAAATGTGACTGCGTCAATGTAGCACTTATGCCAGTGAATGACTGGGACCCAATGGGTGGCTACACGGCATTGTGTAAACAATGCTTGACTCAGCCAGCTGATGCACAGCTATTGTAAGTAGTCTGTTTTAAAACCTTACAAATCAAACAATGATCTGCTGGATTTGAAAAAGATTATCTGGTCTTATCTGTTCTTATATAATACTAACATTACAATCTCACGTGTGTCATCATTCGTAAATTTTCTTCTGTCTTTTTAGCTATAACACTGCAGTCTGTGAGAGACAAACAGAGTTTATTGTCATGCAAAACGAAAAGGTATTGTTTATATATTACTGAATAAGATTCAGACTATTTTTCGCTTTTCTCCTGTACATCTAACTTTTTTCTAATGTTAAATAATTTTAGTCTCTGTAAGTATGCTACTTTTTGAACGTTTTTGTGACCAGTCTCTTAAGTTCTTTGCATGAGGATAAAAAAGCTTTAGCTCATCATCAAGAGATACTAATGAGACATTAATATTTTTTTATTTTTGGTGAGAGTAGTGAGTCAAGTGATGGTGATGTAATGTTTGATTTTTATACCAGTGCAAGGAGTTGATCCGCATTGTAAAGGTGTGGAGCAACAGTGTAGCATGGCGGAATTCCTCGTCCACACCCAGTCAATATCTGCTGTGTTTACTGGTCACGGCAGCCTGTCAAGTTGTTCATGAGTATGTATTTTCATTGCTATTTGTAGTCGTCATTTGGTGCTGATAGTTGTTGATGATGTCTTTTGAAAATGACATTATTTTACAAAATTCATAATTTCTAAATGGAAGAAATCAGTGATGCAAAATGACTCATAAAGTGTCAGTGTTTCAGTAAATAAATGTTCAGAACGATCAATAATATCCAATTTCAGTGTACATACACGCAGCATTTCAAAAACTGTTCAAAGTCAGAATTGTTTTACACTTTAACTCAGTGCTTTTGTTGCTGCGATATAGATTGGTACCTTTCACAACATTTGCTGCAAGTGGTAACTGGTTGGGCAAGGTGTCTATTACTTTCAAGTTCTGAATCCAAAATAACTGCATTGTGTATGCTATAGAAACAACTAATTCAAAAGATATATATAATAAGCAAAACAAGATCTTAAAATTGGCCACCAGATACTTCAAGTTTTTGATCACAAAATTTAAATATTAATAATAATTTAAATGTAATTTTGCTTTGTTTGTTAAATCTTTTGCTGTTCTTACGAAGGGGAGGTGATCAGTCCCAAGCAGTGAGAGCAGACAAAGATGTGTTCCTGGAACTTGCAGACATGGTTGGTGACGAGTCACTAGAGTAAGTTTCTTTGCTTTGTCATTTTTACTAACTTAGGTCTTCTTTACAACATGTACTCTGACTAGGGACTCTAATACATCTAAAATTCTAAAATCCAAATTTATTTCAAAGCTCATTGTTTTTCTTTACAGTTTGTCAGCTCTTTATAGGCATGCAATTCATGCAGGGGGCTAGGCAGAGATATAGCTATCAGTGGGCATTTACTGTGGACAAAGTTAAAACTAATGTGTGTGATGTTCCAGAAAATATCCATACCCCTCCCACAGAAGGTTTTTTGGTTTAACTCCCCCACTCCTCTGAAAATTTCAGTTAATCCCCACAACTTCCTTTAAAAATTTTGGCTTATGAGACCCCCTACCCCGTTGGAATTTCCATTGACCTTCCATGGGGAGGGTATGGATATTTTCTGGAACTGCACAATGGATAACTGAGGATAAAATCTGCTTTTTTATTACCTACTAATTCTGCAGCTGTTTAAGTGCATATAAGTTATTAGTACTGCTAATTGATAATTCAATCAATCCTACAACCTTTTAATATTTTTGTTGTTTGTACAAGAAAACACATTTTAACAGCAACTGACACTTTGATGATTTTACTTGATCTGAATTTCATTAATATTACTTTTCATGCAGAGTGTTCTGGAATGAGTATTACCTGGCTGACGATTATCCCAGAGAGAATTTTCCAGTTCCATTTGAGCTGCCAATTGTTCAAGACCCTGCCATTCCAACACACAATGTGGCCTCTACTGGGCTGGAGGACTGGGCACAATTCAGGAGAGAATTATCAAAATGGGTAGCAAAATTAACACTTTGAGTCTAACATACAAACTGATGTAACATATGCAGGATTATTTGAAAAAGAAAGGGCTTAATATTCAACAACAATATATTATTTTGGCCATTGTTATCTTAGCTTATAACTGTACTGGGCCTGGAGTACAATGCTGATAATAAACAGATACCAAATCTGGTGCAACCAGCATTGAAGTTTTTACTGTTACAACTTAACATTTGTCATTGTGGGATTTCAGTCTTAGAAGTGTCTAGCACATCGCATTTTTTATACCCATTTCTACTGGCATACTGGCAAAAGGTTGTTGGTTGTGTAAAAACTGCCAACTAACAAGATTTATGATAAAAGGGCAGTCACATCACTAGTTAATAGACTTATTTATGAAATTACAAATTATAGAGTTATAAGCAGTTTTGTTGTATAAAAAAGAATGCAAGATTTAATTTTAATATTAACTTTTTGTTGTGCCTGTCTGGTAACCATCACAAGGTTGTAAACTTTTTTGTTTTAATTTTTAATAATAAGCTTTTGAAATGTTTGTCTTTAGTTTCAAAACTATGGGTAGCTGATAAATATTTCCAGCATTACCAGTTAAACAGATGTATATTATGTAGTCCACAAGCATGATTAAATTATTAATAAAACAGATTAAACTTAGTTTGTATAGCACTGTGGTCATCTGGGTAAGAGTACTTCTGAAAACAACTGTTGTTGGTGACTCTCATTTTGACAACCTGAACAGAAGTCATCTTCAGAGTCAAACTTAAATTTGAAAAGAAGAAGCACTGAACTATAAATTAATAAAAGCTGTTCACTTACTTCCAGTATCTGCTGTGCTCTCTGTTGTTTGCCCAATCCATGCTGGCTATTGGCTCTCATCACCTGCATTGATTGCATCCTAGTAAGAAAGAACGCATATACAAGCTGTCTCACTTTTGATAATCCCATTGTGCAGCTTCAGAAAATATCCATACCCACCCCATGGAAGGTCAATGGAAATTCTGAGGGGTTATGAGGTCTCAAAAGCCAAAATTTGAAAAGGAAAGGGGATTCAAACCAAAAAACCTTCCGTGGGAGGGGTATAGATATTTTCTGGAACAACACATTATGACATAGGTATACTAGTTTTCTGACTCTTAATAATCTCCAGGGAGAGGGTGGTAGGGGTTTTTCTCTTCGCTGACACCAGTTTTCACAACCCTTGCCCTATCTTTGAGATTCAGGGGCCAAAACATTTGCCCCTGTTTTGTCTCATTTTGTTTAAAGAATATTTTTCATAGCAAATGAGAAAACTTAATTAATTAATAAACATGTTTCTATGGTCTCGTTTGAAAGTTGTGCTCTTTTTAGATAAAAACAATTATAAATGGTACTGATATGGCTTACCCTCTTCTGCCGGTATACATATGATAGCACTTTAGAAAAGCCAAATTTTCCATGGTGTGCAACAAATGCAGACTGCAGACTTCTTAGTTTATATTACGTGTTACCATGATGATTACCATTATTAAGAGCTTATACCATAAACAGGCTTACCGGAGTCCCATTCAGGCTAACTGGAATGCCAGTCTGCAGTCTACATTTGTCACACACAGTTTTCTCTGCAGTGATGATGGCAGCCAGTTAACCTTTATTAACCTAGCTAAGTTATCACCTTGCCTGCTTAGTTCTTGTTGCAATGGGTGTGTATTGCAGAGGTTGTTGGAGGGCACTTCTTTCAGCTTTCACAGTATGAAAATGGCATGCTGTGTGAAACCAACCAGTTCCTTAGAACTTCTCTACAGTTCAGCAATAAAGAATTTTCCAGCCCACACAGGAAGTGTGCCTACTTACACTGAAAATGCCTGACTTTGGCCCAGTTCAGATGTCGTGCTTCTGCCATGCTGAACTTATAAATTAATTGCAATTAGGTTCAACTGTGCATGTAACACAGCACAGACACAACTCTGATTCAGACGATGTGCCAGAGTCATACCAAATTCAGGATTTATTTAAGTCACATGACAATTTTTCAGCAGTGATCAAACAAAAATGGCACCATAACACCCCCGTCAAAATAATTTATGAATTTTGTTTGGCATGGTGGAAGTGTGGCATTTGAATCGCTGCCATCCCAGAGTCATGTAGCATGGTAGAGCTTGTCAAACTTGATTCAGACTTCTGCCCTGCTTTTGACTAACTTAATTCCCGAATTTAGTTAGGCATGGCAGAGGCACAACGTCTGTTCTGAGCCTTTGTTGAGGGTCCCCTAAACCTTTTATGTGAAGCGTGATTGGCTTATTTATGATTCCATGAAACATGATGTTTGAAGCTTTTATTTTTTCATGATTCGTGGTTCTCAATTTTAAGATCTTTTCACATGCACGTGAAAACTATTTTTAACTTAGGTGACCAGTGAACGATGAGTTGAATAAGACGTGACTTATGAATCTTCTTATTTTGCTGACTTAATTGCCAATTCTTTTAGTAATCGACTAGCAAATGGGCATCTTTGTTTTCAGCTCTGTGACTGCGTTTTGAACAGATGAAACTTTTGTAAGCTATCAAGATGTGATATGCAACACTCAAATCAAATTGCTGCAGTTTTACGCCTTCCGAGCGCAACAGTCTAAACAGGGATCGCCTTGATTTTTGTGTGAATGTGAAAACATTCTGGTTACTATTCATGACGTTTGAAAAGGCCAAATATTTTTACGTTATTCAGTTTTGCAAAGGGGGGGACCCTCTTTGTCTTGGTACATCCCCCACAATGTTAATGTGCCCAAATTCTGGAGAAGGTTTTTAGAGACACATTTAAGAAAACAACCTGCTAACATGGCTTAAATAAACTTCATTGCCAGTAGTTTGGTGCCAGATTTTTAAGTGCCAACATAGTTACTAATTATGGTGCAAAAAGCCAGCTTTCTTCAGTCAGAATTACCTGTAGGTTGCTGCATGTCAAGTATTATGATTAATGGTGTTTTCTTGAAAAGTATTTGAAGGATGTGCTGTAAAACATGTGGTACGTGTTATTAAAATTCTTGCACCTCAACCGTTCCACCTTTATATCCTGATCTATCCTTTGCCCTTTCCAGTTCTAGGAGAAGTATTTTTCGTGACATCTTACATGAGTACATTATGATCCGCTGATATTGTCTTTGGGGCGCAAGGGATTTCCACCAATCAGATCCTTTGTTAGAAGACGCGTGCATTTCAAACTCGTTCATGGGACAACAGCGCAAAGGTGAACAAAGAAAGAAAAATTCCTCCTACAATGTTAAGAAGTCCACTTAAAGATCAGGAAAATCTACCTATTGGGGTAAATTTTATTTTGTTTCCTATATTAACTACGTACTTTGATCACGACCAAGTGTAGCTTAACTGTGAATTCAAATCCAGCTGTTTTGATTGATTGCAATGTTTATTTTCTTCTCCCGAACTTCGTTGACTTGCAATTGGATTTATAACTTTACAATTAGGTTGAATCGGACCGCTAGTCTTTGATAATTGACGATGAAATAACTTTGGAATGTGTTCATTCCATCTTTAAACACAACTTAACAAAGAATAGCAGAATCCTTTGAACGATTCCAAGACGAAATCCATCTACAATCTACGCGGAAACAGCCGCCATTTCTAGGAATCTCAATATATGTCTTACCAACAATGAAATCAGCTGTAAAATAATCTTGCTTTTATCTTTCCATTATTTTAGTATTTTTACAGTTATTTCACTGAATTGTTTTGACTAATGAACTATAGAGTTTTTGTTTTTGTTGCTGATATATCCTTTGTGGCATTTTTTAATCGAAAAGCCAAATGAATATGTATTGTAGGAACACCCCCTTCTTGTGTTTTTTAAAAACTTCCATTGTACTTGAAGATAAAAAAAACTGAACATCCATTTCGTCGTGTAAAGTTTGATTGATTGATTGATTGATTGGCAGGTAGCAGCTCTCGTCACTCCATCCAGACACCCACTGAAGAGTGTTGTGGACAGTCGTGTAAACAATGGCGCTCCAACCAGACAGCAACATTCAAACAATTCAGCAAAGATACTATTCAAACGTAAACAGAAATCAAAGAGGCTTAGTGTCCCATTGTATAACTTGCGGCAGGTAATACCTACCCTAGTCAAGACACTGGTACCATCTCCAATTCACAAGGAATGTCTAAGTAAAGATAAGGACAGCAGTCATGGCTTGCCTTCCTGCAATGACAAAGATGTATCTGTAGAAGATTTCACTGAAAAAGTTGTTGGGAAGATTGTGAAAGAACTGGAAGAGGTTTGAATTGAATCTGTTCCAATTGAAAAAAAAAAATTTAATTATTATAATGCTGTGGTTCAATTTTACTTTTGGTACAATTTGGTATTTTCCTCTATTCTGGTGTATGGTAATAACATATGATAATGAATGTAAAACAGACGGAAATACCAAGTTGTACCAATGGTAAAATTGAACCACAACATATACATAATTTACATAGTGGTCTACTGATCTACAAAAGCACAACTTCAGTATGTGTCCAATATTGCTTTAATATGTATGCCTTAGTTTAATCTGCTTTTTAACTTCCCAAATGCTGGGTTATTTCTGGTAAGTGGCAAAAGCTGAATTAAACCGAGTTTGCAATTTGCAACAGAACAGTCATGTCTTCCTGTGTGAACAGAGTTGAAACTGATTTGCATCCACTTTTTGATATTTGAAAATCATTGTCAGGGTATGTTAATTGATTTTACTTTACCAGTCAGCAGAGCTGGGATTTTAACAATTATCTTGTTGCATCTAAGTTTAGATCTGTTGCCATGATGATATAAATTATTAGTAAAAGGAAAAAAAATGAGGGAGCCCTTGTTTTTAAAATAAAGTAATTTGATTGAAACAGCTGGCAGGTGTCTTCATTGTCACTAGAAACAGTACAGAATCACTGGAAATAACTTGAATGGATGTATATATTTTATGATTGATAAGCAAGTAAAAAAGAAAAGAAAATTTTATTAAATATATTTCTAAGATTGAAAAATGAATTATATTTTTTGCTATTTAATTCAAAAAATTTAATTATTCATTTTAACACCTGTTCAAGGCCCACAAATTTAAGAATTCAAAACAGTTGAAATTAGCATATTAAATTAATGTAAAGTATTTCTGCAGTCATATGATTGCAAACATTTTCTCTGTAAAGACTATCTAGATTGATATTAATTGCTATGTTCTTAAATTATCAGAATGAATCAAAGTTGAACACAGAATCCTTACCCTGCAAAATGGAAACTAATGAGTCAATAATTCTTCAGATGAATAAAGAAAGATTACGACTTGAGAGGCAGTTGTCTGAACTGATGAAGGCAAGTTGTTTGCTCTCTTTGATTATAGTTATTTTCCTCCCACAAAAATGTAATTTCTTTTAGCACAACTAGCAATGGTTTTGAAAGTTTGTTGTTGGGCAGCTCTGTAAACTATTGTTCAGAGTATGCTTTTATGATCTCCTGAATGTCATGTGTAATTATACAACTTACAATATCCATGTAATGTTTTGGTTCATTATTAGCAATCATGTTTACCTATATATGTGATCAAGTCATCTCTTTCCCCTGCAACAATGATAATATCATTTTTGTTTATGTCATAAGATTTGGAATTGGCAAAGGCTAATAACCAATTTACCTGGCTTAGAAATTTGATGTTCCTTACCAAAGGATTTCTCCAAGTTCTTACTCAGTCAGAAGTTAATCTCGAACAGTGCCTTTATCAGACTTTGCTTAAACTGGCAGGACATTTGACTACAGTGTACTGTAGCAAATTCCATTGTTTCCGTACTGAGCTGATTGATTTTGAATGGCTTAAACAAGCTTCAGATTTCTGCAGTACATACTACGAATATGGAGGTTATATAGCCCTGGGTGTAGTTATGTGTACTGCCCCTTGATATTATGTAGGAAATGAATCAAAACCAGTACTGTAATATTTTTCAGGAGCAGTTAAGAACTAAAAAACTACTGGATGCTTCAACCACAACCACAACAAACACTAGTGCACTTGAAAGGGAATTAGCATTAAAAACAAAACAGCTTCTTGAACTACAGGGACAGCTTGAACATTTACAAGAAATGTTATTAGAACTTCCTGCTTTGAAGAAGGACTTACAAAAAAGCAGGCAGGAGACAAAAGGAGTGAGTGAGGTTCTGTTCTCAAGCCGTAAAGAAACTGCCCAACTAAAAGATCTTGTGGCTGAACTAAACAAACAAATAAAAAACAAGGAAATTCTTAGTGAGAATTACAAAGAGCTTCAAGAGATTTTAGAGAATGTAACACAAGAAAGAGATAAAAATGTTTCTGAAGTAGAAAGACTTAGTAAACTTGTGGAACAGAAGGACAATGAAGTTCAACGAAACAGGAGGCATTGCATTACATTAAAAGGACTAGTGGATAGATTAGAGGTGAAAAACTCTAAATATTTAGTGTAGCTCCAGTAAAAGATACCTATTACAGTGAAACGAACTCAGCCGGCCAAGCACAAAACAAGTTCAGAACAAAAGAATTGGATTTCCGTCATCAGCAGACTAATCACAGTAAGGGGCAAATTTAACTTCCAATGAACAAACTCCAATTCTTTTGCTCTGAGCTTGTCCTGTGATTGGCTAAAAAATGTTGGGTGGCCCCATTTGAGTTCATTTCACTGTGAGTGTGTCTAGCAGCACAAATTGTTGAATAATGCAATTAGCAAGAAGATTTCAGCATGATATTTATACTGTAAGCCATCCCATGCCAAAGACTGCCAGTTGCAAGGTACATACATATCACTCAAATATTTAATAATATCAAAACCTCCAAAAGTTCCACCTATTGCTCTCTCCTCTTCTTGTCCCTCAGTCACCCATGTGATCTGTGCGCATGTGGTTTGGTGATCAGACCGCTAATTAGCCACAAGTCCGCAAATGCAGGGAGTACATATTGCTGCTGGTTAGAACATTTGAAATCATTATCAATGGTAAAGGCCTGTGGCATCTGTTTGCATGTGATGGCCTGACTAATAATGACAACAATCATTGCTCTCTTTGAGATAAACCTGTAGCAGTTAAACATTGTCTATCATCCCTTCCAATCTTATTGTGTTCTCAAATTATTAATTTTTAAATGCCTTCCAAGAAATGTGTCCCACTCTAATACTAAGCTACTAAGAATTGTTGAATGTGGTTAAAAATAAATTGATATCTGATATTTATTTCATGACAGAATGCTTCTTCAGAAGCAGAGAAATTTGTGGCCTCAAGTAAGGAGAATGAAACAGTACTTCAATATCAGGTGACTTGTTGTTTAAGTTTTAAAAACTTTGAATTTACTTTTATATATCACCACACCTCCCATGGAACTATACATAGTTCTTTCCAGCACTTTGCACCTTTTGTAGCGATTGCAGGGCATTTGCAAGTAGTAAATTAAAGCAGTGTGTATCATATCATCTAACCAATAAAGTAAGTATAAGGTGCTTGATGAATGTGTTGCCATTACACAAAGACTTGCCCAGCAGCCCCAACACAGTGCTGCTAACAGCAATTAAAAACAGAACTGCGACAAACATAAGAAAATGCTAATGATCATTCCACATTTCTTTAGATTTTACTACGGAAAGTAACACTGTATTCAGCACTATTTATATTTATTTATTTATTTATTTCTTCTCAAACCGTTGTCAGATAGATGAACTAAGTTTGTCCTTAGAGACAAACTCACAGCTTCTAGAAGAGAGCAGAAAACAGTGTATGGACAGAGATGATGAAATCAGGAAATCAAGGTAAATATAGACACTATTCCACTAGAATGTATGTTTTTTTTTTTCAGTGGGCTTGCCCTGGGAACTTGCATGCCTCTTTTCTTCTTAGGTAATCACTGAGCATATGCGACATGGCAGACTTAATGGGTTTTTATTTCACACTGACTGTAGTTGTTAAGTTTTTTTGTAATGCAAATTCTGTGGTTATCAACCTCAGGGCATGCTGTTAATACAGTTATGTATAATGCAGTAAAATGTTGGTGAACTGTTGGTGGCCAGAGTCTTGTAGTGCACTGAGAATTCATAACTTGTTGATTTGATCATTATCCCATCAATTATTTTGTAGTCAGAGTGGATTCTTCAAATAACATTTGGTATTTCTGTATTTCAAGTTTTTGTAATGCATCCTGACAGAGAGTTTTATGTAGTGCAATTTTTATTAATTTCCATCAATTTCAGAAAAAGTGGAAAGGAGATGACAGAACAGTGTGACAAGCTAGTTGAACAAATTGATTATCTGACAGCAGAACTAGACATTCATAAAATGGAAATCTCCAGACAAGAAGACATTGTTAACAGACAACAGAGAGAAATAAGAGATTTAAAAGTGAAGCTTGCAACTTCACTGGAACAAATAGAGGTACAAGGCCTTTAACACTCCTTACTCTTCTATTGTTGCATATATATACTATGATTTAAGGCACAGGGGAAGTTTGGTGACAAGGTTTTAACATTAAAACTAGGGCGTTGCCACTAGTAACCGGCTTAGTATCCATTGGTAACATACGCATCACATGCCATAAAGGCCCGCTAAATCACAGAATGGGTAAGTTCGACAAGTTACCATTGGAAACTGAGCCAGTTGCCCATGGTAAGAAGTAGTTTTAACATCAAAACTTTGTCCCCAAACTTCCTTCATGCCTTACTCAACTGATAATTGTAGTATATCATATTGTACATTCCAGCATTCTCTAGCAAGCTCCTTAGCAAACCTGATTATGTCTGATCTCAAAAAACAGTTTGGGAGTAATGACAGCCACACAAGAGTAGTTAGAAATGATATAAACAACTCATACAAGTGCTATTTTTGCACTTAGTTACAGTGTCTTGTTGTAAATGTACAGTCAAGCCTCTTTAATATGGACACCAAATGGTGTCCATATTAATGTTGGTGTCATTAGGATGTTATGAACTGTCTGCAATAGGGAGGTGTCCGTATTATAGAAGTACCTGTAAGGAACGGTTTGACTGTACTTCCAGAAATGCTATGGATGCTGGACACTGAACTCTGCTGTCTGTACTTGGCAGCTTGTGAACATGAACAAATTGTGATTACTTGTGTTTTGATATGTCACTGTTATGTAGTACATGCAGTCTCAACAACAAGAAATGAATGAATTCACCGAAGAAGAGCGAAGAAATCTTGAGGTTACAGTGTGTGAAATGGAAAACCAGGTAATTAACCCGTTTATTTACACTTTATGTGATCAACATTTACTCAAAGTCCCGAAAGAAACAACCCAGATGTTTCCTATTGCTTCTTTCGGAGGTTGCAACTTTCAGGTAGCTAAAATGTGCACCGACCATTTGTGGGCTACTTTGTTGTGCAGAGATTTCTGCTCAGCAAAACATTGATAATGCGAGGGATATTGCATTCATTTGCAATGTATAAGAAGGAATCGTGTTGAAGATCACTTGAATGATTACTAACTGTATTCTTGCGGCTTTGCAGTTAAAACTAAACAAACTGGAGAAGACTGAATTGGATGCATCTCTGAAGAACAAGTCCGAGAAATATGAAGAACTTGTAGAAGAAGTAAAATACTCAAGGTAACTACTACAATCACGTGACTGTATCGAGAAGTGCCCAGTTTCTTGTAAATCCAGAACCCAAGTGGCGGTGTTGAGGGATTCATTTTTATCTAATTTGTGAGCAAAACACACAGGGAGACATAAACTAGACGGCGGTTTAATTTCACTCTTGCTGTTTGTTTTCAGGGACCTTTTACAAGATAAACAGGAGGAACTGGATGCTACTCAGTCCCAGGCTCACTGGATTGTCTTGCAACAAGAGGCAATTATAGCGGACACCGCAAAAGAACTGAACGAGATCTCGGAACTAGTCAACGATTTGCTTTTGAGATATAGTGAAGAGCCTCTTCTTGAAGAGGTATAGATAAGAAACAATTTTTTTCTCTAACACACCTCTTATAAAACTTTGCTAAATTTGGTCATATTTGTAAATTACAGTCAAACCCCTATTAAGTGGCCAGCCCCTATAAGGCGGCCAGTTATCAAAGCCCGAAACTGTTGTCATTGTGTTACTTTAAATAAAATCCCTTTTAAGTAACCACCCCTATAAATCGGTCTGCCATCCCGATGAACGTTCTTCAATTGTGTTTGCCCCTATTTAGTGGCCAGTAAAAATGTCATACCGTAAAATTCCGGTTATAAGCCCTGGGCTTATACAACTTCGTAAGGGGTTTTGGGTGGGCTTATAAGCGGAGGGGCTAATATCCGGGGGAGCTTACAAGCGGAATAAAAAAAACGTTTCGAAACGAGCCACGGCAGTGTTGATCGAAATACGTTTTTAAGTTAAAAAGTCATAATAAAGCAACATTTAGCCCTGTTCAGTACTGTCATCCAGCAGAGGGGGGCTTATATCCGGGGGGGGCTTATAACCGGATGTATTTTATTGTTTCCAGGTAGATGGAGCTTATAAGGCGGGGGGGCTTATTACCAGAATTTTTACGGTATACGATGATTGGCTAGGACAGATTAGAGTCTAAAAAGAACGCGATGGCTGATGAAATAATTCAAACTGGATTATTGTCGTCTTCATATGATTCCGTTATTCCCTTTCACGCTATTTTGTAGTGAAATAAATGTGACCTTTCTAAAAGGTGTTATGCTAATTTCTAACGAACCCCTATTAAGAGGTCGAGTTTTTTATTTCTCACTCCAGGTCGATAATAAAGAGAAAGCGACTCCGGAAGTGTCCATCACAAGAAGTCCCGGAAGTGATGTAAGCAAGAAGTACTTTTTGCCTGCTAATTCTCTTGTACAAAGTGTTTTGGAAGCAAGAGCGATGAGAGACAACAAGCTGGAATTGAGACCTGTAAGTCAAATGTTTTAATGTTATGGTTTGAAGTTCGGTTTTATATTTCTCCTTTGAAAGAAATGCGAAAAAATAGCAATGCTACACGTATATAATATTTGTGTTTAGGCTCGTTCAGCCTTATGCAAAACGACAACAAAGAACGCCCGTTTTGAGATAAAAAAGATAATAATAAGTCACAGAAAAGTGAGCAAAGATGGTGTTTAAATTCATTGATTGTATTGAGGTTAGATTTATTTCTTTTCACATCTCAGCCGGAGTCACGTTGTGACAAATTAAGTCCCATTCCTGAAGCAAGTGAAGAAGAAGATCAAGAATGTTCTCAAACTTCTGAAGATGATGAGAAACCGCCCTCATTGACCGAGCAGGCACTGGAACTTAAACAATCCCTGAAACAGCTAGCGGAGATTTGTGGAGACCAGGCAGCCTCGGTCCAGATGCAAAATACAGTCAAGAGATTGGAAAAAGAGAGGTGAGTTTCATTGATTTATTCAACAAAAACGGGTTTTTAAATATGTTTCTTTTATGCGAATGAACGGCAACGAATTAAAGTTATAAACTGTCCCAAGTCTCCAGAAAAGAGCTTTAAGAATATCAAATTCAGTTTCCCTCCCTTTTCAAGACAGCACGGAATTGACTGTGCTTCTCTTTATTTCTTTCCATGATACTATAACTTTTCTCCTTTCCTATTTACCCAGGTTTTTATTAGAAGAACAGCACAAGTCTTCTCTTCAAAAGGTCATGTCACAACTTGAAGACTCGAGAATATCTGAAAACAGTCTGCGCCGAGAAATCTCACGAAAAAACAACCAATTATCTGCACTACAACAGCAACTGGAAGAAAGCAAAAACAACCTACAGCATTCATTTAGAAAACTTGAATCACTCAGCGAGCAGTATGAAAAGACGATTAACCAGCAGGCCACAATATCGGTAAACTTTGTGTAATGTTTACTGTAACGCGTCCTAGTTAATAACTAAGAAAAAGATTATCAACAATCTCGTTTGACGTCTTTTTGATGGTTTTCCTTCAGTTGTTTTGAACAAATAAAGAACAAGCAATCACAATTACAATTTTATTGGCTATTTTGACTTCTTCATCCCTCAGACTTCCCAGGCAAATTATCGTGACGAGGGAACCGAAACAGGATAAAACTTCGGTGTCGAAAAATGCTCAAGAAATAGAAGAGTTCTCTTAGTTTTTTATAATTCTTCGCCGAAGCTTTTACCTTTTGGACAATCATAGTTCAAAAATTTTCACATGTGCGTCTGTGTATTTTCTAGGAGCTGACTGCAGATCTTCGACGCTTCTCTGACCAAGTCAAAACACTTGAAAGAGAAAAAGAAAACTTGTCACAGCAGTTGAAAGAAAGCCTCGCCACACTGGACCAACTGTCCGCACAAGCCCAGCCGGATCTCAACAAAACACAAGATGTTCTTGGGACACTGCTAGCAGAGAAATTCGAATTAGAGAACAAGGTGATGCAAAAAATATACGTTCTTATCAGTCTTAACTTTTCTGTAGTTTCTTTACCGTCGCCTTCGAACAGGACAACTCTGATTTATATTAATCCGTGGATTATAATAATAATATATTATAATAGGCTTATTATAATCCGGTAATAGATTATTATAATCCAGTAATAGATTATTATAATCCAGTAATAGATTAATATAATCCAGTAATAGATTAAGGCACGGCAAAAACTTGGAAGGATTAGATTATTATTAATAATATAATCCGGATTAATATTAATCTCTATTATAATCGAGATAAAATTCCCCTGAATGTTCGGAGATACTGATATACAGCTCTAATGACAGGAACACTGCAGACATAACACAGGACTGACAGGACATAACACTGACGATCACTTGCATATGCTAGAGCTGGTAGATACCATGATGTTGACCCAAGAAGTAAATGAATAGGAGCAAGCACCTCTGGGCCAGCGAATCCACGCACTCCTTTGATCTTTAAATAATGCCAATCTTCGAAAGCTTTGAACAAAGATTAATCCTAGGTAGGAATAATATAAATACTACGTACGATTAATAGCAATCCTATCTAGGATTAATATACATCAGGATTAATATTAATATTAATATTTAAGTAGGATTAATATTAATATTAATCAGATTAATATTAATCTTACATAAGATTAATATTAATCCTAACAGATTAAGGCACGGCTCAAACCTCAGTAATAGATTATAATAATCTATTACCGGATTATAATAATCTATTACTGGATTATAATAATCCATTACTGGATTATTATAATCATTAAGATTAATATTAATGCGATTAATATTAATCCGAGTTGTCCTGTTCGAAGTAGTGACATGTAGTGAGCGACTGTTTCTTAGGAATTGGTTTTTATTTATTTTACAGAAAGAAAGTTATTGCTCATTTCAGAAAACCTTTATTTTTGGAATATAACGAAGCATTTTAACAACGCGAACAAAATCTACGCGTTATAAAAAAATTCTGAAAAGTTATGTTAATATGCATTTAATTAACGCGAATTTCCATGTGGTATACGTTTACATCCATTTAATGAATGCGGATTTGTTGCTTTATGCGTAACAATTCCTACAGCAGCCTGCTCTTTTCATAGACAAAACAACAACGTTCAACAACAGAACTCGAGGTTTAATAATACTCGTAAATGACAGAAAGGCGATGGACCTTTTGTACAAGGAAGCCGAAGAAGTGGGCTGTCCCCTTGGAGACAAAGATCGTTACATTGACGAATCTAAATACATTTTGAAAATTATGTCGACTAACTCTAACGGAGATGACATGTAACTTTGCTGAAAATGAAGGTGTCTGAAAAATAACGATGCTGTAAAACAGTGTGATTTTAATTAACAATGAAAAATAACGTAAAGTTTTGAAAATGCATCGTTAATTTCCTATAACAAGGTAGGCCAATTCAATAGGTCGCCACACTCGTTTAAAAAAATAATAAAAAAGGATTGTCAGACGTTGAAGATTTCTAACATGACGTTAGTTGGTTTTTTGTGCAGGTACAGCAGCTGAAAGAGAAATCAGTGAGCTATCGACTGGAGACTCAAGACTACATGACAGAATACAAACACATAACAGAGTCCAAGGTCAGATCTGAGCTGTCAATCATTTTACCGCCCTGTTTCAGGCAATTCAACTCCAGCGATGTCTGTCAGTGCGTCATTTACACACAAGTTACCGGCTATTGGGTGAAGAGACGCGCTGTGAGAGAGTTCGGTGTCTTAAGAACGCGGCAACACGAGAAGAGGCCTGGTTCTTAATCTCCCAGAGATTTATTTAGAACCAGGCTTCTTCTTTTGTCAAACGAAAACTGAAATTGCAGCTTGTCCTTGGACTAGCCGCTCTCTTGCCCGGGACACTTGCATGGCTGTCTTAGTTTACTTTTATTCTTTTAAATCATGTTAGTCGACACACGACTTGCTTGTGGCAAGTAAGCATGAAAAGTTACTTGCCTACGGACGAGACCCTCTTTGAGCCCTGCTCTGCCCTAATGAACATCGTTTCCAAAAGCCAAAAGACATACAATAACAACCCGCATATAAGAACTGAAAATTAGTCTAAAATTTCCATTTGTACCCCCTTTATATAAGAACCAACCTGTTTTAGCCTAAAATTTGAAACAGGTTCTTATTTCATAGAATTCATTTAATATTTAAATAAATTTGGCTCTGCTTGGCAAAGAAAATGAGCCAAATCCCTTGTAATATCATTTCAGTAAAGCTAGATACTATAAGCAGGTGTGGCTGCACAAATACAGCAGTTCCTTATTTTCAATGATAGCCATACCAACTCAAGAAAATAAGAAACTAGATAGTCTAAAATCTCATTACAAACACCATTTATGTTTACACGGCAAAATCGCCCAGATAGGACTACGGTAAGTCCCCTGCTCCTGCTCCTGTCCCCCTCCCTCCCCCTCTGTCCGTCCGTCCTGCCTGACTTGCTCGCGTTCTTTTCTGTTGTACAGATCCGAGTCCTTGAGGGCAACATTCAGAAAGCTGAGATGGAGATCTGTCGACTGGATGGTTTGGTGGAAAAGATTAGGCTTGTAAGTAATAAAGACCATTCACAGTAGCAGTGAAGAGTTTTTGTACTGGCTCCCTTGCAATCCCCTTGCCGTAAGCTAAGTTAGTGCGGGGAAATGTTGCGGGCAAACGATAGCGAATATGCATACACACAAGTTAATAGATTCTATCTCAAGGCGGCGTGTGCAGAGGAACCCAATCACACAAGCCTAACAAACCCATAGTATTTTGTTGCTTGATATGAATATCATTGCATATATTCGTACTGTTGATACTGACAATTGAAATTTTATGGCATTACAGAGCAACCCCCTCCCCTCTCCCAACCCTCCAGTATTGTTGCTTCTTTCGATATTCGGAAATTAATTGATTTTTATTTTTGTTCAATCTGTAGATCCTGCACCAGTATCACGATGTGATAAGAAGTTGCCCAGATCTGAGCAAGTTGCTTTCGTTTCTAGACGGCGAAGACATTCAATAAACCACCGACTGAATGCCGGAAATAAATCCCATATATTCAACAACAACAAAAAAATGGCGTTGAAAGTGTCATTTTGTGTAGTTAAAAAACACAAATGTTTCGGGCATAGCCCTTCTTCAGGGGTAAACCGTTACAAGTCTTATCTGCGCGGAAGCCCAAACGAGCGCGCCTAGTTTATTTGAAATGAAAAACATTCTTTAAGCGCTGTGGTTGCACTGTACCGAGCTTAAAAATGATTTCCATTTCAAATTGTTTCCCTCGTGCTCCGGACCCAGAACGCATCCTTAATCTTTTCACTTGAAAGTTTGACAGAGTGTACGCGCGGGAGTTAAAATGCTCCGCCACAGGAAAACCAGGTTTGTTCTTTTCAGCGCTTTGTGGGTGTTTCACCGAAAGAGAACGCCCGGTTTCCCCGGACGTCGACGAGATGCAGTATACAGCGTTCTCTGATTTGCAGGTTGAACTACACAAAATGACACTTTTAACGCAATTTTTTAGAATTTGTGTTGAATATATTTCAATAAACCACTGCCACTTTGAAACCACTTTATACACCACCATGAATAACCATTTAGTCTTGTTGTTATCTTTGCACTGTACAAAGTAATACTTCATTAGCATTGTCTCGCGTGAACGTGCATACTGAATTTATAACATTTCTAGTTTTACACTTATTACTCAGAAATTGTTATTTACCGTTTTAATTTTGATTTTTACACTTTGTGTCTTATCTTTGTTCTGTTTTCTGTTTTATCGTTAACTAAAGCACAATGCGAAGATTATCTTGTGTGGTGTTCTTCATTGTGTACTCTCTAAGCCAGTAAGAGACATTAAACCAGTGACTGATAAACACGTCGGGTTAAAAGGCGTGTACGTCACATGGTTCCGCTTGTGGCGTCATCGCATACATATCATTCATGATCAGCTGAAAAGTCTAAATACCCTATGTATTCGCTTATTTAATTTTTGGACCTTGAAAGTGGGCGCTAGCAAGTAGTGAGTAGTAACAAAACGTGAAAATGTACCAAAGCAGACTGTCCATATGTTCATGAGCACCTGAATGCCTTGGCCACGTAACCACTAATTTCTCCCATTTCATTGTTGTCAATGCTGTCGTGTTGTACAAACAAAGCCCAGCGAACCACAAACCCCATGAAACAACATTGAGAAGGGCCGAGAGGGGGATGAAATGAGGTTGTACCAAAGCATTACGGTCAAATTACAGAAATTATGAATAAAATGTTATAATGACATGAGAAAATCTCATTTGCATTTACTTTTCATTTACTTTCACAAAGAAATAAAATGTTTCAAACAGAAAACAAAAGAAGAATAAAATAATCATTGCCACGAATTGTGTCCGAACGCCATGTCTAATCTAATCTTACTGGCGATGATTGACGCATTTGACTTGAATCTGATAACAAGCCACCATTACCTGGTTATAAAACTGCCCAGAAAGGTGGTTTAGAATAAGCCTAACCCGGCTAAAAAATTTATTGTTCTTTGATTAATATCCATGGGAACCGCTAACTTGGTTAAAAGTCGGACTCTCCAAATGTGCGGCCGAATGGTTGAATATACGGGTCAGCTAAATGACTGGCTGGGAAAATCGGTCAGCAGGAAGCTGGCTGGGAAAATTAGTCAGCTAAAAGCTTACTGGGAAAATTAGTCAGCTGAAAGATGGCTGGCTGGCTGGGTGCGACAATTACTGAATCAGCTGGAAGCTGGCTGGCTGGCTGGCTGGCTGGCTTTGGAACAAGGGTTGGCTGGAACGAAAGGACAGCTACTTTTCTCCCAGCTCACTGTAAAATGAGATCCATTTGTCATCACTTCCAACTTACAAGAAAAAGGTAGATAATCTACTTGTCCTTTTACACGATCTTCATGACTTAAGCATTATATCGAATATTTCAGTTTTTTCAAGATGAGCGAGTCCACACTGTTGAGTCGTTGTATCGAACCAAGCCGATCTTGTGCACACTCGCTCTCCATTTGTTAACGATCCTTGGGGACCAAATAACCCTAAAGATGCGAACGGTTACAAATTTTCAGATTGGGACGGCACCACATGTAAAGAATGAAGATGCCGAATCACGTTTGAGAAAGATCTACTCAACATTAGCGATGCGGTTATCCTACAGGCAGCATCATTATCTCCCAAAATTGACGTCGAAGAAATAACAAGAAACAGGCAAACAGCACAGAGATGGGTTGTTTATATGAAGGAAACTCCCGCGTTGGTCGCAATAGATTCACGTTGGAACGGAGTGTTCAACTGGACCGCAACATATAGGCGAGATTCAGATATTTTCGTCCCTTAGGGTTACTTCGCTCCGTTGACAGTCCGAAATAAATCAACTCACCAGAAAGTTAACTACGCGCAAGGCAAAGATAAAATGGTCACAATTGGTGTCAGTAACCATTGTAGTAGGTACAGATTACAGTTTGTTTGTGCACTCATGAAACACGTGTCAGTTAGCTTTTTTGAAGGTGTGCAAGTAACATCTTAGATTGTCCCAGAGACCAAGGAAATGGTTGTCTTGAAGAGCTTCAGCGCCACAAATTCTACCTTGCAGTTGAGAATAGTTTGTGTATAGACTACACAACAGATAAGTATTGGAGGAACTCGTTGGAGAGAGGATTGGTACCGATAGTTCTTGGAGGCGCTAGTTACAGCCCCGAGCAAGATATTCCAAGTTCTTATATCAACGCAGCCGGCTTCGATTCCGTTGAAGATCTTGCAGATTATCTTAAGTATCTAGATAAGAACGACACCGCTTACAACCAATACTTTCAGTGGAAATCCAAGTACAAGGTTGTCAAGTATCAGTTTTGGTTATGCCAGTTGTGCAAGGCCCTTCATGATCCCACAAAACCGCCCAAAACCTATCACAAAATTTCAGAGTTTTAGGAGTAAAAGAATCTTGTGGAGTTGACAAGGGGCGCATTGAGGATATGATCTCAAGGGGCTGAGGAAAGAAAGACTCGTGAATTTAGCTGACTGTATGAAATACAGTAAGAACAAACAAATTAAATTACAAGGCTAGTACGATGGAAATGAAGATAGGTATTAAAAAGCCTGCCTATCCACCGGATAAATCACTTTGTTTTATCAACACTCATCCACTGGATAGTGATTTATCCGGTGCATAGTGTTATCCACCCTCCAAACAATTGGGCCTAAGCTAATTGGACCCAAGTTCTGTCTGCCGTTTAGTGCAATTTCCGAAAATTAAGGGTGGCCCGGAAACCGCTAGGTAGAAATGTAGAAATTTGTAACTTTACAAAAAGGTGTATCTTGTCATCCTGGTCATTATTCAATAATCTGAAAAAATTATGGGGTTCATCGTGTTCGTTTTCGAGTTTGAAGCACTTAAAGGGAAAATTAAGGGTGTCTTTAACAGGTTGAACTGTTACTATGGTAACCAGCGACGTCATGAAAACGACTACAACTTGTTTGGTAATGATCGGACATTTGTTTGATGTCATTATTGTAGCAGCAACTCATAAAGGTTTGTAGTACAGACCCATCAAAGTTTAAGAGCTGAAAATCTTTGGGAGCCTCTTTAACAGTTTAGCAAAATAAAGGTGTAAAGTGGCAGCTCTTGCAAGGTATGAATCATTAACAAGAAGCTTGGGTGGTTAACATTAAACCATTTCTTCTTGTTTTGTGTGAAGAAAAAACAATTCGGAAAATGCTTAGTTCAATACATTGTGTAAATGATGCAAGGGCCTCCATTTATAAAAAGACTGCACGCCAAAACAATTCTCTGTTAATGGGTGAGTCCAGAAAATATTCCAGGGTTAGCATCGATATATTTCCTCCCCTCTCTTAGAAATTTCAAAATGCTCTACCCCCATGTCTTCAGAATTTAGCCCCCCTCCCTTTTGGAACCTTTTTTTCTTGAACCCTTGATATTTCCTGTATTTCCAAAAGAATTTATGAAACAGCATGGGACACAACAAACGTTATTCAACAATAACAACAACACTTGAGCTTTCGGATAGGTGTGTGCCGCGAATGTCCTTATTGCATGGCACAAATCTTTATAAAATGGCTTTGGTAATACTTTAATGGATACACTCTTTTTTTATATAAGAACCTTTTTTATAAGAACGTTGAGGCTGAGATTTTCCCAAATTTTAAGAACGTGCTAAGAACATACCCCAGGCTGAGAGTCGGAGAACGACTTTATTTTGCCCATTTGTTTTAATTTTTTTTGTAAAATGAGCAGTATAAATAAATGCAAAACTGTGTCCAACGGCAGTGCTTTTAAAAGAAATTTGCCCCTAAAATTAGACGTTCTTATAAAAAAAGAGTGTAGTTTAGTTTTAACATCTGGATAATTTCTTTTTGCCGGTTTCTACTGGGCACTTACGCACCGCAGTTTTAGCTGATTGAATTTAGATACCCTATCAAAGGATCGCACCGGGAAGACAGTGCCAAAAGTAGCAAAAATGATACCCTATTTAAGGGTCGAGAACCTCAAAAACCATACCCTATCCCGCGGCACATACCTATATAGCCCATATATGGGAGTAGCCCCGCCCCCTCGGGAGTCAAACACTGCAATTTTAACTTCAACCCTGACTTCTCAAGCCAATCTTTGTTTCTCATTCCACTGTATTCTTGGTTTCACGTGTCGTCATCAAAATTCTAAAATCCAGAATCGCAAGACCCCCGAGGTTTTATCCGTTCACTAGCTATAAGACATCCTTGATATATATATTGTTGAAGTTCATAGCTCGATAGCATCTGCCACCTTTACATGTAAGATGGAGCATTTTGAATTTCGGAGATTCACGCCCCACGACATGGAGCCTGCCTGGCAAGCGTTCCCGTGCGAGCGAGCAACGATTCTGGTTGCGCGAAAATTGGGGCGAGTGCAAAACAGATAAACGTCATGTAATGCATGCAGAAGCGACGACGTTTCAAAAAGGGTCTATTTTCAGGAAATTTGTCAAAAAATTTATCGTAAATAAAAGTAGCCGAAAACTTCTGTGTTGAATGATTGTTCGACAAAAGTTGCGTTTTCTTGTAGCGTGACATCCGATATACGATACAAGGTCAAACGCTGTCTTGACACCGGCTCTTTTGTTTTCAAAGAATGTAAAGGTTTCTGTTTACTAAATCTAATAGAACTCATCAAATATAATTTGTCTCCTTCGTTTATACTTTGAGGTAACCCTTTCTAACTGCCCATGAGTATTTCTTGCTGCGTTTAACTTGATTTCTTTCCTGGTGACGTTTATTCCCGTAGTTAGTTCCCAGTCGTATTCGGTTCTACGGATCGCTCAATCGCGCGTAAGAGATCCCGTCCACTCGCACGACGACGATGGCGTCATCGTCGTCGCTTAAAAAAGGATGGGGGAAGTGGAGGAGCTCCCACGCCGGCGACACATGGCACTTCTCTCGCTCGGAAATGCTTGCTAAGCAGGCTGCACGACATCAAGATGGCCACCAGAAGGCTGTCATCCCGTGATTTTTAACAATCTTAACAGTTGTTTTGTGAGAAGTGCTTACTTTTCCACTTCCGCTTTTTATAGTGGAAGTGAATTACAGATGTTTTCATTGAATTCCAGCTGCCACATGGGTGTCCCTCTTCATTGGAACCAACATGGCATTTCCACACGGTGCTCTATAAATTTGTGGAATACTTCGACGGATAACTTGAGCACGGAATACGGTACCAACCCCGAGATTTGGACAAGCAGAATATCTTGTAATTTTCTACGTTATATTCCTGATTTCTTTTAATCAGTAGTTTCGATTTTCTTTTTTTGGCCCGACAGTGAAAATCAGCAATTCAGTTGTCACTTCGAGTCAGATGCTTGAATAACACAAAAATATACAGACAATTGCGTTAATGCCCAAAATTGAATAACAATACCTTGTACATCCTTAGCCTCATGTGGATGTTTATTGAGAAAGGACTTTTCTTACATGTATATGAGGCTTAGGATGTAAAATTAGTGATGCCATTTTATCTGGATGCAGAGTCTACATTTCACACTGGAGAGAGCAAGCAGTGTTTAGTAAAATTAGAGGGCTTGACTTTTAAGAAACCTTGGGGCCAGGATGGGGGGGAGACAAAATAACCATGTTACTACTTGGCTAGGTTTTGCTTAGCTCTTTTACTAAAAGGGGAAAATGCAATTCTTATATCTGTAAAATCCCATGTTGCAGGGTTGGGAAAAATGACGGCTTGGACAAGCCACCCTTCCAAAGAACTGCACAATGAACAACACCCCTTGCCCCCAAAATACCAATTGCCCACGCTCGATACATCACAATTCAAACATAGCACCATGGCTTTCTGCCGAACTTTCATGTCAAGTTTTGTTTTCTTTGTATTAAGTTTCAGTCACGTTAAAATTTTGGGCTACACAGAAATCAAATGGTGGCCACATTGGTGTAACAAGGCACTCCAAAATCATGTGACTAACCCTTTATTGACAACATGACACAAGACAATGACGACTCTGCCACTATATTTTGTGGTCCCACCAAAATTTTTATTTCAATTCAGCAAACAGTGATAGTCATGCAAACAAATCTCAATCACAATGGCAAAAACAAAACACTTGATACATGGCTACTTCACATTCCTGCATTCTGTTTCAGCAATCAAGTCCAGAAGGCTATCTCACTCCTGAAGCTAAAAAGTTAGTAAAAACAAATGCAACAGGGTGCCACTACTATGAAAAAGAAAGGAATGGATTGCGAAACTTCATGGCAATGCACAAAAGCAGGGGACAAAATGGTGTAACACTCCAAGTTCATTTTTCAAGGGAAATGTTTTGGATGGCCTAATATTTGGTCTAATTGGAAATTTCATTAAACACTGAGCGTCATACCACAATGAGGCTACCATGGAAGAGCACTTTGCAAGACCATTATATTTGAAAGATAGTGAATGCTATTCCTCCATCCCAAACTCTGATTTTCCTCCAAAAATGTTGGCAACTGCCAAATGAGTTTACATCCCAATCCTTTTCCTGACGAATGAATGAGTTCCAAAAAATTGACTCCAGATTGTTTCCAATGTTCTGTTCCAAAACTGCACTGGAGCTGACCTACAGTTCCTATCCTATTCCGTGATCACTGACATGAGAGGATCCGGTCTCCTCCAGTCTGACAGCTTTAGATCTGTCATAGGATTATAAAGAAGTCAACTTGTCAATAATTCACATGTTTGCAGGAAAAAATCCTTTCAGTTTTACACCACAGAACGGTTAGTCATGAAAATATAGAAATGCTACTTGCCTTTTAGAAAAACACTGACAATCATATGGCAGTCAGCTTAAGTAACATGCCTTATCATTCTTTAATTCTAAGTTGCCAGAAACAGTAATTTATTACACAGAATTTTATTGAAATTAAAATAAAATAAAATGAAAAGAAACACTTTCTCTTGCTTAAAAGGAACTTAATTTCTCTACAAGGGTGCACATTAACATATTTTTTAATCTTCAGTTAAAAAAGTGTCAAATTTCTCATGTAGGTTTATCATTGTAATTGAGAAACCATGCATACCATGATATCCACAGAAAATGTCCTATGTCCAATTGATCCTATTGTTCCCAGTGGACATTTTCTGATTCCTTATCCAGTTTCTGATTTCCTTAGCAAGATAAGGTAAGTGTAGAAACATCTACTGTTGTTTCCTTTCCTAGCTTTCCTTTCCATTATAACAAATTGCTTGTGCTGCCCTGAAAATGATATCATGGAAGAGTAAAAGATGCATCTGACCTTACAAAGTACAGAAATAAAATGTTACGCTTTGTTACAGCTAAGAGCTTACTACGCACATCTTTCTCTTATGTGAAAATGATACGTGACAAATTATACAAAACAGGCATGCAGTGGCAATGTCTATGAACGTGAACGAGAACGAGATTTGGAGCGCCTCGGAGAGGCTGATCTTCTCCTCTTTGGTGATCTGGAAGGTGACTTGGATTTCTTTGGTGAATATGATCGACGAGGACTGCGGGAGCGGGAATGGGACTTCCTTCTTGGAGATCTGCTTCTAGAACGTGATCGGCTTCGGCTTAGTGACCCACGCCCACCACCACCAGGATTATCAACTTTTACACGAATGAATGCAACTTCACCCTAAAAGATAACAGGAAGAACAACACAATGTAAGATTATTTTAGGACAAGCTGAATGAAATTAAAGCTCAGCCTCCATAACTGTCACTTCTGAAGGGTGACTAGATTTGTATACCTCATGAGAACGAAACTTGGAGTCGTCAAGATTTTTCAGGGCATATTTCATGTCATCATAGCGAGCATACTCCACAATGCCAGTTCCATCCTTGAAAACATCAGTAAACTGAACATCACCAGCATCCCGCATATGGTCCTTGAGGTCCTGCCAGCTACCAGTGGGAGGCAACCCAGAGACTAAGACGCGGTATTCAGACCGTCGTGGAGGTGGACCTCGTCCATGACCGCCGCCGCCGCCACCACCACCACCACCGCCATAGCCACCACCAAATCCTCCACCTGATCGGCCTCCGCGTCCACCACGAGGGAACTCTACACGAATTCTCTGACCATCAAATTCATATCCATCTCTCCCTTTAACGGCATCTTCAGCATCTCTGTAAAGCAATACACATAATTTGTTTCAAAAAACACATTTGTGTCAAAAAACAAACACTGGCAGAGAAATCAACAAAATATATATTTAGAAATACAACGACTCTATCTGCAGTGAAAAAATGCAGCTGAAGGCAAAAGTCAGGAGAAAAGAAAAACAAATGGATCAATAGAAGGCTTTCGGTAAACCTTTGTAGATGCAAAAATTTACAAATTTTGTTTACAGTTGTATAAACTTGTGAATTTTCTTTGCTATCCAGTGTTAGCAGCTTGGAAATTAAAAGCAAATCTTCGCAACGAAGGTACTCTTAAATGGCATGTACTAAAACTTAAAACAATGAAACAGAACCGGCGAAACAACTGAACCTAACAAAATCACCAAAACAAGGATAACCATTACTATTGAGAGTTAACCGTAAACAGGCTAATCTGGGCGTTTTTCAGGCTAACATGAGTGATATTCAGGGTAACGGAAGTGCTGTTTAGGCTAACCTGAGTGCAAGGTACACTCCAGTTAGCCTCAATATCACACAGGTTAGCCTGTTTACGGTAAGCTGTCAACAATGGTAATGGTTTTGCTTGTTTCGGTGATTTTGTTTCGTTTCGTTTTTGTCATTTCGTTTCGGTTGTTTCATTTCGTTGCTTCGGTTTCGAGTGAGTGCCCTTGTAAACAAAGAAATTTAACTATATCCGTTTTATCCAACAAAACATGGCAAGAGCTTTTCAACGCGTTTCAAAAAGCGTAACAATGATAGCAGGTTGTACACGTCACCGTTGGGGAAAAAAGTTCAAGTTTTTATATAGTGGAGAATGCGAAAAATTATACGTCCAGAAGAACAAAATAACTTTTGTTAAAAGCTTGTTTACGAACCTGTATTTTGCGCAACGGCAAAAATCAGAAAGAAAATATAGAATTAGTGTTGAAACTGAAACCCGACCGGTTTTGAAACGACTTTGCACTCAAAAGAACCACCAAACAAGCTAGGTACTGAGAGAGTTTGACACTAAATACATCTAGCTGAATACGGGCATCATGAACGGCAGTTACAATTTCCTTTCTTACCTTGCGTCCTTAAATTCGACGAAGGCAAACGGTGTGCCTCCAGTCCCGTACCGGGGAATTTTCAAGTCGACGTCGGCAATCTCTCCGTACTTGTAAAAGATGTCTTCCAAATCTCTTTCGTCTATATTGGAAGGTAAGTTTCCCACGTAAACTCGCCTACTATTGTTGTTACTTCGATTCATCATTGGCCTAAGTAAGAGTAGTTAAACGTCCTCAAAGAAGGAAGTCTAACGATCCGCGTCTAAAACTTTCAAAGATGGCCGGCCACGAGTTGTGAACTGAGAAGAAAGGGGTGGTCCTGTTTGTTTAGCAGGGGCTATGACCCAGGCCTTCATCCAATGTTAAAAAATTAATGGAATTGTGGGTCGATATAGGCCGCCGAAATAATGGATCTATTTGAACAAATCAAATTGTACCTTTTGAGAGCAGTATCCAATCAGAGACAACCAGGAAGCGAACAATTTTCTGAAGCGTTCTTCAGCGAAACTATTTATGTTTTCTGTGTCGTGGAGGGACGTTAGATATTCCAGCCATATTCGGTTCGTTTGGCGTGATCTTTAGCGATAAAATAATTTCCAAGTCAAGGTGGGTATAAAAAATTCTTACTAAAATACTAGTTTTTCAGGTGGATACTGTGTCTGGAAAAACTTACTTTGACTGACTCTTGCGTTTTCGCTGTTTTAAATTGATTATGAAGGTACATGCGAAGGCATAATTTTTTCTCACATATTGACGAATTATATGGAAAATAAAAATTTTCATTACCTTCACCAAAAAAGGTGATTAGCTAAAAAAATTAAACGACTTCGTACATCATGTAGAACAACCTGTTTGCAAACTGCGATGCTCAGTTTCCAAAGATCAGAAAGCTTAAATATTCTGCTTTCGATACCAGGTTTTAAGTCGGGGTATTAAGGAAGTTTTCGGCCCAAGTATTCTGTGTATTTTTCCAACATTTATAACATTTTCTGTTTAAGTTGTGCGCTAATACAACTGAGTAAGGAAAATGAGAGTACACAGGTTGCCATGGAAACAAAACTTGTCTGGCAAGGGTTCCAGGTACATTTTATAACCTATGATAGTTTTTGCTTGTTCTGATGAGCTTATTGAAAACTTGTATGTAATAGCTTTTTAAAAGAAAAGAAAAAAGCCATTATATTGGCAGAATCTTGAACATTGACATGTCTTCCTCTGTAAACAGTTGAACCTCCCATAGGCAGACATCCTTGGGACCAGAAAAAGTACTGAGAAGGTGTGTGCTTATAAGAGGTTAAAAAGTAGTGCGTATATGAGGCAGGGAGTGTCCGCATACTGGAATGGTCTTTAAGCAGAGGTTCAACTGTGTAAGTGCTTTGCTGTAAACAGGAGTATTGATTCTTCTTTCCCTTCTGTTTTAGATGTCTGAAAGGAAGGCAGTGATTAAAAATGCTGACATGGCAGAGGACATGCAGCAAGATGCCATAGAGATTGCTACACAAGCTATGGAGAAGTTCAACATCGAGAAAGACATTGCCGCTTACATCAAGAAAGAATTTGACAAGAAATACAACCCCACATGGCACTGCATTGTTGGAAGGAACTTTGGTTCATATGTGACCCATGAAACAAAGCATTTCATATACTTTTACCTTGGTCAAGTTGCTGTACTTCTCTTCAAGTCTGGTTGAACTTTAAGACTTGAATAGAAAGGACCGCTGTCCAGCAATGAAATCTGTAATATTATTATATGAGACTGTTTTATTGTAAATATATTTTTTCAGTTAAGTCAGTTATTTAAGTTTGTGCGAGTTACAAATACTAATATAACCAGTTTGATGTTAAATGCCAGATTTTTTATATTTCATTTAAAGACCTAGAAACATGATGTAATATTTATGGAAAGTCCTTGCTTTCAATAAAATAATTTATTACTCCAGATTTTTCCTTGTCGTTTTTTGCTTTTTTAGTCCAAATATTATAGACTGTGGAAACTGGCTATAAAATAAAGTGATTCTAATTACACACTCCCTGGACTGTATTTTTCCTGTTCAGTTTTCAGTTAGTGAAATCTGGAAAGGAGACAAGATGTATGTCATTTACATGTAAAAAAAATAATCGAAAAATTTTATGTTCAATTTTTAAAATTCCTCTGTTGAACCTGTTATTTCGGTTGAACCGCGAAATTTGAGAAGGCTGTAAAAGGCGAAGGGTCTGAAACTAGTATAAAATGACTAGGACTTTCCATGCACCGGATTACCTTTTGAGTCGGGGAAACAAGTGGCAGTTGGCAAATCTTTTCGGACGCGCTCGAAGAGTTCCTGAATTATTTCATCCAATCAAAAACTAACGCGAGCGCTCACGAGTACTCCGGAAGCAATCGTACGAACAAATACGTCATGTTGCTTAGCAACTTATGGGACGAAACCCACGGGCTCAGTCACTTCGCGCCATCAACTGGCACTTGTTCCCCGACTGTTTACAGAAGATTCGTACCTCCCGGAAATTTTCCAGTGGAATGAACCAAACAGTTGCGTTTCATTTACGCCCCAAACGAAAGTTCGGATTCCTTTTTAGAAATGGTAAACAACCAAGGTTAAATTTTTTGCTAGAAAAAAATTGACTCCAAAAGCTCGATTGTTAATTCTGGCGTCATAAGGAACCCCTAAAAAATTACCAAAATATGGCTTCGTGGGCGTGGCCATGTCTATTTTAATTTCTCCCGATGACTCATTTCATGAATCCAAAAATTCCGTCACAAACTTGTAATGAGAGGTCTGGTCCCATACAGCTCTTAAAATTTTTGATGATTTTTCAAAGAAATGTTTATTATATGAAGAAGTTAGGGATGTGGTGTTCGGTACTATAACGTTCCAAGTTCCTACAAATATATAAAACAACAGCAAAAGATTCTTGGCAGTAATTTTTGCTTGATCCAACTTACGCATTCTACTTACATCCTGTATGTCTTGGAGGGAGTACCGTAAAATTCCAGTTATAACCCCCCCCCCCCTTCCAGCTTATAAGCTCCCCCAGTTATAAGCCCATCTACCTGGAAGCCAAAAAAAATACATCCAGTTATTAGCCCCCATCCCCTACACAGGGCTAAATGA
Organism: Meandrina meandrites; assembly: GCA_963693305.1. Taxonomy (NCBI): domain Eukaryota; kingdom Metazoa; phylum Cnidaria; class Anthozoa; order Scleractinia; family Meandrinidae; genus Meandrina; species Meandrina meandrites. The sequence continues at coordinate 656,635 of OY855913.1, read as the reverse complement.
TGCTGTTTTATTTTGAATTTTTAACTTAGAAACGTATTTCGATTAACAGTGCCGTAACTAGCCTGTTCCAGGTGTTCAGTTAGTGGCTCCCCTCATTTTTCGCTCGTCGTTTTTCGCTAACCGAACGCCTGGAACAGGCTCTGCCGCAGCTCGTTACGAAACGTTTTCTTTTATTCCGCTTATAAGTCCCCCCGAATACAAGCCCCTCCGTTTATAAGCCCACCCAAAACACCTTACGAAGTTGTAAAAGCACAGGGCTTACAATCGGAATTTTACGGTATGGCATATGCGAACTGTCTGTCTGTCCCCACATGACTGAAGACAGTGCTGATGACCCTGTCCATTTCCCTCGTGTTTGTTCCGAAATACAAACTGTTGTGCGAACGGAAGCTGGACATTTCGACGTTAGCAGTGGTTTGTTTCGCTTAATTTATCAGCTTCAAGCCATTTTATTTGCTCGATAACTGTTCAAACTTACCTTATTATAGGAAATTAACGCTTCATGAAATTAACGCGAATTTGGAAAATTCGCGTTAATTTAAGTCGCGTTAATTTTTGTGAGCGTTAATTTGGGCGCCCTTATTTAGTGGAGCGTTTATTTCCGCGTCCCTGAGAAGCGTTAAGTTGGATTTTTTTTAGCATTGTTCTATCAGGGTGGAGATCCACCGGTATCGTTGGCGGTGAAGAGAACGCTCAAAGTAGCGAGATTGGTTTGGGATTTTGATTTTGTTAACTTGTTAACAGTGTGTTACAATAAATTTGTTCCTTTTGTCTGTACAAGTGCCGTCTCTTTGCGTAATTTAAGCACCTCTTTCGCGTTAATTTTCCTTATTGGAAAGTACTTTTTGGTCGTTTCGCATTAATTTAAGTCACGTTAATTTCCAATACCTTAAGGCGGAGTTTTACCTGAAGGCCGTATTTCCGCCGCGTAACTTAGGTTTAATGCGAATATCTCGTTCGCGTTTCAAGCAATCGAAGAACTGTTCACTCATCTCTAGAATCTATGTTTTGCGGTGTTTTGTAAATTTTTGGGTGATTTTTGGGGATATTTGGGAGGAGATAGTTTTTCTCAACGGATTAGTGAAATTTAGAGAAATAAGAAATGGTGAAGATTTAATGTGATTTTAAAATTTGAATTTGAAGTTAAAAATTAGTAGATGGACACCCAAACAGTTCCCTGACAACCTGGGATGCTCTTGCGTTGGGGTCAACTGTCTGGTGGTGTTCCAAAAATAATTTTCTTTCCTCTATCCCTTCTCTAAACCTCTTAAAATTTCACTCAACTTCAGGTAAAACCCCGCCTTAATTGTAGCACAATACTTTTTTAAAAAATTGCGTTACGCGAAACAGCTGTTTCCCAGTCAGATCTTGCGTGATCAGCCCAAGTCACGAAATGTTCCAATTCCATCCAAGCGTAGCTTGGACCAAGTCACAGATTTTCCTTTTCGAATTTCACAGTAATGACTCGACTAGATTGTTGCCTAAACGGGTGTAACAAGGTCCGAGTACCTTGTAAATGTAAGAAATGCCAAAGAAATGCCCAAGTTGTGGAAAAAAAAGTATTCTTCCCGCAATGCATCGTGGGTCGATATAGGCTGCCGAAATAGTCGTCTAAAACAATCCAATCAGCAATTCGGTTTACACTAATTGGGTGTTTCTCGGCGTGGGTCAAAAACTCCAAGGAAGCGATGTTGTGTTTGTTTTGAGGTAGCTGTTTGAGAAAGAGAATTTCGGTGGCGAAGATCTGTGTAAGTTGCGGAAAGCTGTTTTTAGACAGGGTAAGTAATCTGGTTCTTTTTACTTCATTCTCCTGCTTTGTCGTTTACCCGATAGGCGTGGTCATTTGGGAGGTACCCGCGCTTGTTGGGAGGTGCGTGGAGCGTGAAGCTAATTAGAACGTTTTGCGTTTGGTTCCAGATGACCGAGAGGAAAGCAGTAATCAAAAATGCCGACATGTCGGAGGACATGCAGCAAGATGCAGTCGAGTGTGCGACACAAGCTATGGAAAAGTTCAACATCGAGAAAGACATTGCCGCTTACATCAAGAAAGAATTTGACAAGAAATACAACCCCACATGGCACTGCATTGTTGGAAGGAACTTTGGTTCATATGTGACCCATGAAACAAAGCATTTCATATACTTTTATCTTGGTCAAGTAGCCGTGTTGCTCTTCAAGTCTGGTTAATTAAATTCTAAAAAAAGAAAATACTGTATAACGGTAGAGGCAAGGTCGCTGGTCGCCCTTAATATGCTTTAGAACACTTTCAGGCTTGTAAATCGATGTGCATGTAGAAAAATCGCTGTATGCTGCTGTCAAGCCTAGGCAGATTGTGTTGTTCTACATTTGTTTTCTAACATAATATTTCTAGAAATATGCAGTGTTAAAATTTATATCACAAATGTACTTATACTCCATCTATGTAATACCAGTATATGATATTAAAACTGAAGTTGTCAGCACTGTGGGCCTGAATTCCAGGTGTTGCCTTTGAAGCGATGGCTTGGAAGGAAGGTTAACTGTCTGTACACAAACATTTATTAACTGGCTGTCCATTCGCTGCGTTGTGTCTGCATTATACTTTTAGAAAGAGAATTAGATGTAATAAATAAAACGTTTACAAAGTTTGCTTTAGTTGGCTGAGGTGTCATTTTTAATGATGTGTAATACCCTTTCTATAAATTATGGTTCCCTTTTAAAATTTGTTTGCACAAGGAACCTTTTATCTAGTCAGTGCAATAAACTATCCACGCACCCTGCTGAGTGGGATCCCTGTGCTTTGTCTTCATGGTGTATGGCAGAGTATTTTTTGCCCAAGAGATGAAACAAACAAGGGAGGCATGCACTTTTTGCCACTGCAAGAACAGAGGAAGTTGAAAATTAACCTGTGGAGCCAAGCCTTTTGGTGAAGAGGAGGGAAAAACTGGGACTCTTTTCTCTTTCACCCTTCTTCAGCCCTCCCCAAATATGCCTACCAGTATATATGAAAAATAACCTCATAGACAAAAAAATTAAAACATTGCAAATAAATTTATTTTTTCTAACATGGCATATTTCTGAAGGTGATCCAATAAAAAAATCTTGATGACAGTTGACAACGTGGTAATCAAAGAGCCAATTTATAGTTTAAAGCCAGAGTGAATGGCTGCTATTCCAAAGCTTAAGTTCTCATAAGTCACATGGCTGAATCCAGCATCTTTTATCATGCCTGCAAACTCTTCCTGAAAACAGAATATAAAATTCAAGAATCAGTGACAGTTGTAACAAACATTTTTAAGATAACTGCAGCATACCGGTATGTTAGTGTTTCAAACTTTCCCTCTTTCCTTTTGTGGGAGGAGGGGGTGAGTGCCCCTCTCACCTGGCATCAAAATGACTGCATTTTTCCTTAGGGGGAGGGGGGGAAGGGGTAGTGCAAATCACCAATTTTGAAACTCCACCTCTTTCATTTGGGAGGGATTTTCCTCCTGGTTTGGTCCATCGACTTTTTCAATTGGCTGAAGTATCCCAACAATGGTTGATCAATATTCAATGATCCCTAAACAGAGCACATCAAAATCATTGAAACACAACCTCTAATACAATTATTCCATGAGCGTGCATCGGATATGAGATGGTTGATAGCCAACAAGGCACGTAGCGCTGAGTTGGCTATAAACATCTCATATTCAATAAGCAAAAGTGGAATAGTTGTTTTATTAAAAAAAAAACAATTTGTAAAAATAATTTATAAATAATTTGTCAAACAGATGAAAGAAGACAATAATGGTAACTCTGTAAATATGTAAAATAGCAATCAAGTGAAACTGAAATAACAAACCTGATTTGGAAATTGTCTAATGCTTTCTACTAAATACTGGTAGGATTTCCAGTCTCCAGCAATTATCTGTCCTATTACAGGTATCACATCAAAGGAGTATTTCTCATAGGCACTGATGGAAAACAGTTACAAAATATAAGTAACAAACATACAGAAACCCACATTTGTGGATTACTGTAATATTGTAGTGGCATTCCCTGTTGCTAGAGTTGCTTGATCACTTCCCTCTTTCACAATAAATTTAACTAGCTATGATTGAATTGTCTCTAAGGCAACTTTTCACTGCAGTAGCATCCACTAGTAAAACAAGTTGAGAAACCTGTCCAGCATTTTTTTCCAGCAACTGGTTTCTTTCTGGTAAAATGTGATAAGAATTTTATAACAAGACGCATATCTGCGTGAACTTGGGCTTCTTTCCTGGTGTATCCAGCTGTAAACAGCAGAAAGTCGACATGAAGTAATAAAGTAATAAATTTAAAAGTTTAAACCAATATTTTAATTACCAGTAATTATAATAATTATACCTAGCCAAGAGCTCATTTTTCACTTCACTGAATTCCAGACATAAGAATCTTCCACCAGGGGCAAGAACTCTGTAGGCCTCGCTCAGTGCCTTACAAGAAAAGAATGTACACTTAAAATGTTTTAAACCCTCAAGCAAATTTCTGGTTGTAAACATTGAAAGGAAGAGTCAGGTATAAAATAATGAGTGAACATACAAGAAAATTATGTAACCTTGGGTATTCTTGTCACATTCCGAATCCCAAATGCTATTGTGTAAGCATCAACTGATGCTGCAGCTATAGGCAGCTCTTCAGCATCCCCTTGAATCCATGATATCCCTGCACAGCAATAACAGAAATTACATCAAATTACAAGATGTACTGGCAAACATCACTCTGTCTTGGCTCTGGGTGAACACAGACTTATGGGCCTGTTTAAAATTTGTCAACCATTATAATTATGAATACCCCATAAGTGAATACCTCATGGTCCTAGGCACATGCTTTATACTACATTATTTTGTCACAATTGACTTTCAAAAATGATTGATCCTCTACACCCATATTCAGCCATAATAAGCAAACCAGACTAGAGAGTGACGCTTATAAACTTACATATCTTGGACCCCATAAACAGATTAAATTGAAATATAGAGAAGCTTCTGCTTGTTTGGTGGAAAATAAAAACTGAGAAAATGGAGAAAAATCCCTGGCACAAGAAAAGAGTCAGCAACAAACTGAAGCATCGAGAACAGTAAACCTCAGGCCAGATTGGTGGGAGGCATACAAAACACGAGACACCTCTTGTAAGTAAAAATCTGTTATAATGAAACTTTCTTTGGGTTGTAACTGTTTCAAGTAAGAAGTTAACATTTATGAATAATTTTACACATCAAAATTTTCTTCAGTTGGTATAATTTATTTATTTTGAGGCTTGGTAACACAACCATGATTTCTTCTTCTTTTTTTATGCACATTGCAGTGATATAATATCTTAAACACTGTAAAGAACAATTTTGTAGGAAGAGTATCCAGACAAAATTTATTTCCCGTCAATGGCAGTGAAATGATGTTGCAAAGCAATAACCTGCAATCTTTCAAGGACTGAAAACATCTTATGCTCTTTGAAACTGGAGAGTGTGAGTTGAAAACATTCAAGTACCATGTAGGTGCACCTGAAGCGTGAATGAATCTTGCTGCCCTCCGTTGTCCAACATCAAGCATGGCTTTGTTGATATCGCACACAGTAACATGAGCATCACCGGTTTGTGTTCTTTGTCGATGGCTTGGTGATCTGTTCTTTACATGGTTCAGGAACCTAAATGCAATGTCACCTGCAAAATGAATAAATAACAGTAGGTGGCTTGGGCGCTAGCCTTCCTATTTACAAGCCACTTTGCCAAGTATGATTATAAAATAGTTTATACAACCAATTCCCTTCTGCATATCAGTTGCCAAGCAGTTATTAGTAACAAGAAAAAGGATGATTATTAAATGTTATTTGATTCAAAATCAAAATCTCAGAAATTATTGCGTGCTGTGCAATTGATGCACGTTTCAATCCACATATTGCCTTTTTCCAACATAGACCTGGATCGTAGAGAGAAAGAGAGGACTTGGTAGACCAAGAGAAACCCAGTGCAGAGGGGTAGAGAATGAAAGGGGAGCACTGGGCTTTCAATCATGGATCAAAGCTGCAATAGTTGCATGTGACTGGGTGGCATGGCAATGGAGGGGGGGGGGGAAGGGTTTGCGGTGATGCGGTTTTGCGTTATTTTTTTTGTGCGGTTTGCGGTTATTTTATTTTTAACTCGCGGTTTTGCGGTTTTACAACATTTTGCGGTTTGCGGTTATTACAACTTTTAGCTCGCGGTAATCGGTGAGAAATATTTCTGCGGTTATATGAATCGGTTAGTTTTCCAAAAAAATCTTTCGATATCCGGTTGTTTTGCTTGATTTGACGTTTTGGATCCGAGTGTTTTGTTTTACAGCATATCCGTTTACGTCATTTACACAGTCAGAGTCATTGTTATGCAATCCGGCATTGTGGTTTGTAATAATAGCTTTTCCAGTTAATACTAAAGACAATTAAAGATTTTATCCAATGATATGCCGAATTCGTGACACTGATTGAGACCGACCAGGCCGGATGAAGTGCTATCAGGTTTATGTTTCATTGTTCTGCACGTTCTGGTCGCCGTGTTCTCTTGGACCTCTTGCAGTCCTTGCACATTGCGAGGAATCCAGATCTGCGAGATATGGCAAGCGAGCTGGACAGTGAAACCACTATAAATGGCGTGGCCTATTTTTATGAGGAGGGGACGAGCGGAGAAAATTTTCGGAAAAGGAACAAATTTCGGTTGATTGTTATGCATCCTGATGAGGACAAGTTTTCTGTGTGGCTCTCATTTGTTGCTGCGGTTACGGTTTTTGCGGTAAACAATGATGCGGTTTGCGGTTTTTTGCCGCATATCTGTGCGGTTTTGCGGTTTTTTAACCCCCCTTACGCCCCCCTCGCAATGGCATGGAAGAAAGTCTGGGATTTTTTTCCCATGGAGAACCACTTAAGTCAAGTAAGTCAAAATGAACACACAACATACTGCTTCAAATACAATAAAGGCTATATGTAACTCAGTTAATCTACAGATTACCTGTTCCTCCAGCAACATCTAAAAGCTTTGTACCCACAGGGGGGTTAAGTACACTGATAAGTCTGTCTTTCCATAATCTGTGTATTCCTAAGCTCATGGCATCATTCATTTTGTCATAGGAACTTGCTACATTTTCAAAAACCTTGTAAACTGAAAAAAAGATCCAAAATATATATAATTTTAATAAATGACTGACAAGAAAAACATCAATCCAATTTTAATTATTGTTTGTGCTTTTTTGATAGCCTGAATTGCTGAAAAAATAAAAAAAAAACATCTTCTGCAGGTTTTCTGCCTCTATTTTATCTTGTCAGATATAATGTTGGTGCTTTGCCAGCCAATTTTAAGCTAAAATTCATAGCTGCTAGTCTAATATGGAGCTAAAAGAAAGGTGAAAAGAAAAAGCATAAAACAGGACACATAAGTCTTACATAAGCTTACATGTACACCGTACCTTTTTGGGCCTTTTCTTGTTCTGAAACTCTCTTGTATCCAAAATGTGTACTTTTCTCTTCTGTTTCATAGTTAGAGAACAGACGATATTTCATCTTGGATAACCAAGAACCACCACAACAGAAACAACGTGGAATAGTCAAGGCAAAGACCCTGGATTTTGTACAAGACGCCGCCATCTTGGGATGTATTGATTCCCCCACAATTCTTAGCGACCAATATTTTGTTTTCCTTCCCAGGAAAAACTCTTCAGATTTCATACATGAAATTGGCGTATCTCCAATGATATTGCTGTAAAGGAGATTTTTTTAGATTTTATTACATGCGTATTAGTTGTGGTAAAAAGTAAGCTAAGAATGGCGGTTGTTCACAATCCTTCAAGTTTGTAAAAAAATTTCCCGCGCGTCCTTCGCAAGGTGCAGGCAACGATGGTTGTTAAAAAGCGCGGTAACGTATTTCCTGTTATGTTAAAGGTTTATTAATTTACTTAAATTAGTTAAGAGATAAGTTTGTTTGATATTTGTCATCTTCAATTTTTCAGATTTTCAAAAAACAGCGGGGCTCATTCAGGAGTTTCTTTCGAAACTTTCGTGCGAGGATGCGACAGCTGAACTACGGGACTCCATGAATCTTGTTCTTTTCCACTTGCAAAAATACTACAAAAAACTTCGGAGCCGGAGCCTTTCAAATATTGTGTCACCAAGATTAAATGGAAAATCACTTAGTGGAAGTCTTATTTTGAACGGTGGCGTGAGTCCAGTGTCTCCTGCTTGTGGAATACCGGATCCATTCGAGTGGAAGTGGTACAATTTGGAATCTCCCAGAGTGTCAGCAAGTCTTGGAACGAATGAATTTTCTTCTCTTCCTCTTGTGTTACAAGCTGCAAAATCGGGAGATTTTAAACTTTTGAAGGAACTCATAGATAAAGGTAAAATCAATTAAAACCGTTAGATTAATATGAAATTTAATTTTTATTAGCTTTACTCCACGTATATGGAGTGACATAAATACTTGATGTTTACTGACTGCCGTTTTCTTCCCCCAGTATAGCTGGTCACGTGAGTGAAAATGCTCTATTCTTGTTATTCAATTTAAGGGCACTCATCAATGTTAAGCCGCAGCGGAGGGGGGGGGGGGGGGGGGGGGGGAGTAGGCTGGGCATAAGACAGGCATTTGAACTTAGCTGAGATTTTCTGTTCCATTGCCCCACCACAGGACGTTGGATGGTCAAATAAGTCTTTAAACGTCAATAAAACTATGATAGAAAGTCCATTAAAATAGTCAAAAGTCCCCACCAAGGGCAGACAATTGCTGTCAAATCGCTAACATTGATACATTCATTTATTTAGTTGATCATTAACAGGAAGTTGATGAGGTAAACAACCACTGTAGTGAATTTGGAAAGAGAGACGTTTCAAGCATTAGGCCTTTGTTGGAGCAAAGGAACCCTATCTAAAGCCAGCGCCAAACGAGGATGGGAGTTGACGAGAGTTCAAACTCTCACTCTTGTTTGGCCTGAAACTCTCAACGACTCTCGATATGCTCTCATTGACTTTAAACATGCTCAAGTTTTCTTCTCATTTGGCTTGCCGCTCTTGACAGACTCTCAATGGCTCTTGTTCTTGTTTGGCCCCAGTTGATGATATTCAATAAAAGTTGACGAAAACTCTCATGAGAGTCAACTCTCATCAACTCACGCCCTCGTTTGGCCTGGAATTGAGGATCACAGGAAGATCACAAAATTATACCAAAAAGAGTAAAAAGTATACCATAAATTTAATTTAAGGACTTAAAAAAGGTAAAGTCTGCGTTGAGCCTAGTGACTCATACTGCCGGAGCTTATCCCGGTTTCCGTAGCATTAAGCGACTAGGAGTATTTGGGATGCTGGTCCATTGCAGGGTTACCCCCCCCCCCCCCCCCACCCTCCCAGCATTATTTTGCCAGTACCCATTTATACACCTGGGTGGAGAGAAGCACTATGAGAGTAAAGTGTCTTGCTTAAGAACACAACACAGTGACCCCAGCCAGGGCTCGAACCCGGACCATTCAATCCAGAGCCCGGTGCACTAACCATTAGGTCCCCGCAGGGACTTAGAACATTAAAAACAATACCCTCCCCTTCCCCCAACCTGGTGCTTTTCAAACTAAATTTCTCTGATGTAACTGCAAAGAGAATATTTTTAAAAAATATTACTGGCATCACATTTTACAGATCCAGAAGTTGTTGAGCAAGTGGATGGCTTAGGATGTAATTCTGTAATGTACTGTGTTCATGGAAATACACCTGACCACACCAAGTGCCTGGAAATACTCATTACTGCTGGTTGTGACTTAGACCTCCAAGCAAATGGTAACCTGCCTTGATTTTGAAGGTTATAACAGAAGTAATATTTGCTCATCATAACAAAATTCAGGGGTTGCAGTAAAATTTGGAGTAGTCAGCTGGTTTGAGTAGAGTTTACCAACAGACTGTTTGAAAGAATCTTTCTTAAATTACTTTAAGTTAGAAAGCCACTAAAAATTCACAAGATTTTATATCAGAGGACTAATTTATATACACTCTGGTGGTTATAATGCTGAGATTTAATTCTTACCTTTCTGTTCTTTCTGTATTTTTGTTTGTACAATATAGACAACACAACAGCCCTACATGTTGCCACACACATCAATAATACAGCAGCCTTGACACTGCTGCTCCATAACAAGGTAGCATTTAACAAAATACACATTCTTGTATGCAATCCTTACTGTGTCTTTTCTGTGTTTCTCTCAGCCTGAGTAATTTAATTGGTTGAATATCTTTTCCTTCACCACATGCAGGCTTCTCACAACGTTGAAGACAACCAGGGAAGGACACCACTACACTGGGCAGCTGCCACTACCTCACTGGATAATGTTAAGGTGACATTGATAATTATTCCTTTTTTGATTGTATTAATTTTACTCAATGGCTAACATAACATAACTGCAGATACAGGTGAATCTCATTAACTGACACCTTATGTACTAGCTCACAAGTAAACAGACATTTAGTCAGCATATCAACACTACACTTTTAAACTTTAAATTCTCTTTTATAAGCCGTCACCTTCTCTGCTCCTCAGACTAGCTGCTTACAGAAGATTTGACTAATATCCATCTGCCAGATATGTGGGCTGGGATAAAATTGTGGTGGATCCTTACCCAGAAAAAAAATTAGCACGTCCACTTGAATTATGCTCTACTGATCCCAAAAAAGGCTGAGGGGAATAAAACAAAAGAAATGAAAAGTATTCCCCTGAACCTTGACTAAATTGGTATTTTTTGTATAATTTCTATTTATTTTTTATTTATAATACAACAAATAAAGACAACTTACACTAAAATAAAACATACACTTACAAACACTTACACTTCTTTTATGATATGCGTACAGAACTGATTTTCAACACTAACTGACACAACATAATTACAATACAAAACTCATTTACACCTATAGATACTAATGAAACTTACACAATTGTCAATAACTTGCAAACAAACTTTTTCAGATGAAAGCAATACTGAAGAAACTAAACTGACATTATGGGACAGAAACTAGGGTGACATTATAATTCTTTTTTTGTGATCAGTGGACTGTAATTCGCCTTTTGAAATAGCTTTGTGTCAGAAATTGAAAAAGTGACCACCAGAAGAGGCATCTACCTATGGGCAGTGTCCGTTTATTAAAGGCTTGACTATACTTGCCTCCCACCAAAGTGGCTTGGGTGTTCAATTCCCGAACCCAGCATCATTCGAGGGTCAAGTTTGTTGTTGGTTCTTGTCCTTGCTCCGAGGGTTTTTCTCCGGGTTCTCCCGTTTTCCTCCCTTCACAAAAACCAACACTTCTAAATTCCAATTCGATCGGGAAAATACGGCCCCACAAGCTTAATATATAGCTTTAAATACTACCATGTCTAAGCAAAGGTAATTTTAATGTGCAAATAAATTAGTTTTTTCTTGATCTTTGTAGTTATGTCAGTAGTAAACAGGTAAGTTAATTTAACAATCTGTTTATGATAATCATTATGTACTTCCTGTGCAGTTATTGCTTCAGGCTGGGGGAAACTTAAACGCTGTGGACTGTGAGGGTTTGACACCAGCCATGTGGGCATGTCACTTTGATCAGCTTCAAAATCTTCAGTTGTTACAAAAAGCACTGTCCAGAATTGACCCTGAGGAAGATGCAATCTTTGGAGACACTGATTGTTATGGACAATCTGTCATTCATTGGACTGTAAAAGGGGCAGGATCATTACAGTGTTTAGAGGTGAAAGGCAAATACAAATCTGATTGGTTCTCCCATTGGCATCTATTCACTGTTAGAACACGATTGCAGGTGCATTGCTCTTTAAAGTAGGCTCACAATGGTTTCCAACACTTCCCAGCTCTTAAAATTTGATGGGTTAGTACCACAAACCTTTATCAGTTGCTGCTACAATAATGAAATCATAAAAACAATTTTCCAATCATTGCGGAACAAGTTGTGATCATTTTCATGATGTTACTGGTTACCATAGCAAACATTTAATCTGTTTAAAACACCCTTAATTTTCCATTTAACTGCTTATAGCTCAAAATCGAGCCCAGTAACCCCTATTATTATGATTGAGAAATGATGAGAATGTTAAGATACAACGTTTTGCAAATTTCCACAGAGTAGTTTCAGAGCAACCTTAAATTTCTGTAAGTGACTCAAATTTCTGTTTAGTGACAGATCTTCAGTTCTATAAATTAAATCTTTAGGCCTTATTAACACCTCAGTCTGCAGTTCTTCGAGACAGTGATGGTAAAACAGTACTGCACACAGCAGCAGAAAAAGGTACAACACATGCATGATTATTGAAATAAATACAATGATTTGTTAAAGGTTATGGATTGATTACTTAAACCATTTTTTACATTACTGTAGGTTAGAGAGTAACTGCAGTGGCAATAATAAGAGAAGTGTTAGATTCATCTTTCTGAAACAGTTCTAAGTGAAATTTAACAGCTGTCGCTAGCAACTAGCACACTACAAATTCAGTTTTCCTGGACTGTGTAATTGCAATCTGATGGTTTATTTGACTTGTTTTGCCCTTTCTGTCTACTTCTGTTTCTTCAATAAGTATTTAGTGTTCTGAAAGAAACCAGCAGGCTGTGTAATGATCAGCAGATTAAGTTTGGAAAGCTAGTATCATGCTGATGTAACTTCATGGGCTCTTAAATCAACTAGCTAGTATCATGCTGATGTAACTTCATGCCTTTCCAGGAGAAAAATATAAATTATAGAAGTCTCTTTACATATAGGTTGAGGATATCCCCAAATCATGACATGACAGAAGATTTACTGTGAAGTGTTCGTTACTTTAACTCACAGGAAATACAGCAGCTTGTGAGATGATTCTTGAAGTTAGAGGAAATATAGAGGGTCTTCAGGATACTGATAACTCAAAAAGAACTGCAGCTCATCTTGCCGCAATCTGTGGTCAAGGAGAAGTTCTAAACTTCTTTCTTGATAGGGGAGGTTCGTACAGCGAATGCTAAATATTAAGTATCTTCTTATAAAGAACAATCCAACAATTTATGAATAACTATATATAATAAATAAATATAATATTATTCTAATATAAATGAGGAGTTTTAAATAAATCCAAATATTGAACTGGAGTGAAGCAAAATAATATTACATTCATAACATTAGAGAAGGAACTGTTACATGATGCGACCTTGTTGCAGGAGACCTATTGGTAAAGGACTGTTATGGTGCCACTGCAGTTGATTACATTCATAACAAAAATCTCAACTATTGTGGAATGGTGATCAGAGCTCATGCACAGTACAATGAGCAACAGCTGGGAAAGAATGCATTTGTATCAACACCCTCCAATACAGAAAGGTAAAACTGTGTAGGATGTGTTTAAGACTTTACTGTTGTGTGTTAGGATCCTCCGTAATATTTATTTTCTAAGTTTATTTTTTAAAAAATATTTTTACAAAGCATTTTGCTAGACCATTTAACAATAAAAAATAATCTATAGGATTAAAGGATTGTAATGATTACAATTAATAATAATAAACTCGTAGACTACGCAAAACAAAGTTTAGCACTGGAGCAATAGAGGAGATGTTCTTTCTGTTAATTAGGACAAATGCTTTTTGACACAATAATTAATAATGATAATAATTTGAACAATTTGAAAATTAACTTAAACTGTATAGTAAAGAAGATTAACTCTTTTCTTCAATAGTCAAGATGAGCAAACTGGTAAATCAAGGCCACTGCAGCCATATGCAGCCACATCAGTCAAAGCAGTTAATGCAACAACAAGCAACCTGCAACAACACAGAGAATCTCTCCATGACCAGAACTGTGATGTCACAGAGCTTCATGGTTTTGAGGTACAAGGTGGATCAGGACATGTGGATTCTTCAGTAGAAAATGAGCAAACTTGTCAAAACAAAGAACAAGATTCAAAAAGTGACACCAAAAATTTGAACAATGCAGACATCAAGAATGAAGAGAACAGGCCTTCAAACCCAAACCGACGCCAGAGTACATTAACAAGGCAGAGTGGGTTTCATAGTGAAAGTGATTCCAGACAGTCAGTAGATCAAGCTCCGAGTTTTGATCTTAGGACTGAAGATGGTAACATATTGGTTGTTGTGAGTAATCTTGACATGGAAGATCAACAGGAGGAGATTATTGACATGGAAGATGGTGACATTGAGATTGACTGTGAGGAGAACTTGGAATATTCCAGTGCTCGTTTGCAGCAAGGTCATGGAAGTGCGTCAAGTGTACATAGTGAGCCAGACAATGCTGATAACTGCAGTGTTAGTGTTGAGCTTAGTGTGTCAAGTCTCGGCAGTGATAATGAGGAGGTAGTTCATGATGAGGACTTAATAGATTACCCAGATCAGGACAGCAAACAAAAAGAGAGACGGGGAGAAGTTATAGATTCACAACCTCAGGTAAGTTAACTATAGTCAAAGACCTCATAATTATGCACAGTGTTTTAGTCCCTAGCTCATACATTTTCCATTTGCACATTATACCCTATGGCGTACGGTCATACAAACAAGATTGGACTGTATTTCGTCGTTGTACCTTGTCATCATTATCGTCATGATTATCACATCAGGTCCATGGAGTGAATAGTAGCTATTGTACTTACTAGCATTAAAATGCCAAGTCAAAACATTACATCCCTTCCTCCCCCCTTCCTTCACCTGACTGTCCCTTCCAATGTCAGGCATCCTGTGTACAAGGATCCTCCTGAGCAGCAGTTTGTTATCTCTTTTCCTCCTTCCTTCTGTTTTTGCCCATCATTATTTTATTGATTTACTTTCACTGGCATGATGTTCTCGCATTGTTGTTTGTGTGATTATTCTGACAGTTCATACCAGAATCCCACAAGAATTTAACTCATCCTTCAAGACAACTTGCTCAAGAAATTCTTCCACCCCCAAAATACCCACAGAAACTCTCACCGGGAGAAAACAACTTTGTTGATACTGAGGACATTGTGGAGTATGAACAAGAGAATCTTGCCATACCATCTAAGAAAAAGAAGGACAAAACTAAAAAGAAGAAACAGAAAGGACCAACAGAAATCCCATCACCTCTCCCACCACCAAGGGGAATTGTGCCCCCTCTTAGCCCTCCTAGTTTGGGACCTCCTGGTGTTGGCAAACTAGGTGTTTTGGATCCCCGTGGTATAAAACCAGCCCCTTGGGAACATGGTAGCCTGGGGCCTCTTAGACAGACTCCCCCTGAGCCATCCCCATCTAGTCCTCGAATGGGAAGACATGCCGAGTACCTCAGAGGTTATCCACATCATGGAGAAGTATTTGATTATAATGAAAGTGCATTTGAAAGACCAAGAACTCCTGAGCCACCTCGCAGTCCACGTGACATGACAGCCCATCAATCACTTCAGCCATGCCCTCCTAGTTCCACAAGAGGAAACTATGATTCCCCATTTAGAGGGCCCATAGAAGGAGGGGTGCATGACATGGAAATGAACTATGGCCCACCTGGTCCATCCCATGGCCCCCTGACTCATGCCAGTGGCCAAGCACTTAGCAAAACAATGGTGAGTGGAAGTGCATTAAAATAGCCAAGAAAATATTTCCACCTCTTATCACTTTCATTTTTTGTTTGCTGTTTTTCATTGTCAAATGATCTAACTTATCAACAACCCTCATAATTTGGTAACGCTGTATTGATTGTCTTTGATTGTGTTTGTGTTTTCATTCAATATTTGTTAAGTGACATGTCCTATATTTAACAACATTATTAGAAGAGTGTTTTAAATTAAGGTGGCCTGCATCTATTTTTAGGAACGGAGGTGAGCTTTATAAAATTTGAACATTTGTTGTTTCGATTGCCAAAAATCAGAAAAATCAGTTGAGGTTTACATGCCCAAAATTCGATTTAAAAATCATCACCTCCATTCCCAAGAATAGCTGTGGGCCACCTTAAGCCATGTACTTTAGAAAGAGGTAAGGTTATTGTGAATGTGTGACCATCTGCGACGGGAATATTTCAAGGTGAGAAGTTTTTTTGTTATTTAAGTGTTTTTTTTCCTAAGTTTGTTTTGTATTATCTTTAGGACATAATGGGTAGAGGTCCCAAAATGGAACCATGGACAGGCAAGAATATGGGTGGAGTATTACCCCACGGACCCCCAGGACAACAGGGGTATGTTCTACATGGACCAATTCCTCATCCACCCCAGCGTTAATAAATAGCATATACCAAAGATTGTCTTATGCATTTAGTTTTACTGTAAATAAATCCAGGAGACACTATATGTTGTTAAAAAACATGTTTGCCCATTCATGCTGTTTTTGGAATTTTAAATTATTTGGTTAGCACAATTTCTGACTTGTTGACTGTAGACTGCGTATATCAATTCAAATAATTGCTCTTCAGATGTTGGCAAGTGCGTCAAATGTTGACACAGACAGCTAGCTTAGTACCTATGTACAGCTATGAAAACAATAAATATTAATATTGAATGGTACACCATTGAATCATTCAAGGTATCCACAATGAACATGCTCAGGCAAACATCTTATTATCATAGTTTCTTTATTCAAAATATTGTTAAAAGAAAAAAAAACATATTAGTCATGTATTACTTGCAAACTATAGTAAATTATTATTATTATGCAAAATATTTGGCAGGGTGTTCAGTAACTGGTGGTGCACCTACACTCAAACACAAGATTTCTAATTTCTGTTGATAGTAGAGGTAAAATGCTGCTAGGTATTTATTAATATTTAGTTATTTATATGTGGTTACATTTTTACAAGATATTTAAAAGTAGGTTAGAACTATTATTTATTGTCAGTGAAAAAAGTTTGTCCATTCAAAAGGAGAAAGTTGTTCTAAGATTAACCTGGCATTACAATGTCCATATAAAAGCATTTGATATGTGATGATAGTATTAGCAGCAACATGATATTCATATATACATAGCTACATACTTAGTTGCATTTAGGTAACAGAAAATCTTTAAATGCTGAACATTTAGGCCCACCATGGTCTGAACTCTTGGGTCATAAAAATTTTTGGTACTTTGGTGGATACACCCTGTCAAGATGCACCAAAATTAAACCAATTTTTAGACTGATAAAATTCTTTAACTAATGCAAAAGATTCTGTGATAACACATTTTGTGTCCATTTTAAATTCCAATGCAAATAGAAAAATACGGTTGAACCACCCCTTACAAACACCTCATTCATACAGACACCCCCCCTCCCCCTCCATATTATGGATAGTTCACTTGGTCCAAAACCTCTGTAATACGGACACCTCCATAATATCAGAGGCGGATCAAGGATTTTTCTTTGGGGGGTGGGGTGCACACATTTGTTTTCTTTTTTGCAGAATACCAGTTCTATTAGAGAGGTGCTCGTTCATCTCAGGGGAAGGGGGGCTGGTGCATACCCCCACCCCCCCCCCCCCCTCACCCTCTCCCTAGATC
The DNA here is from genome assembly GCA_963693305.1 of Meandrina meandrites. Classification (NCBI taxonomy): domain Eukaryota; kingdom Metazoa; phylum Cnidaria; class Anthozoa; order Scleractinia; family Meandrinidae; genus Meandrina; species Meandrina meandrites. The sequence continues at coordinate 639,208 of OY855913.1, read as the reverse complement.
TGCCCCTGAATATGGATACTTCCATGTGTCCCCTCGGTGTCCAGATTAAAGAGGCTTGACTGTAATGGTATGTTAAAGCCATTATAACAAACTGGAGATACAATCCTTTCACCTGCTGTAAACCTGGTAAATAACAAAACAATTCCATACTGAGAGAGAATAAAAAAAACACTTCATTAATGCTTCAAGTTTTGTTTGCTAAATGAATCTCAGAGCACTATGTTCAACCCACCAGAGATGAGTGGGTGATATTCGTACAAGTAAACTTGTTTTGCTCCACAAATCTAATTATAATGTATGACTTTTGGCATCCATGGCTATGTGTCATACATCTCAGGAGCAAGCTGAAGACTCAAAGAAGAACAAATGAACAAATGGTGGGGGGTGGGGGGGGGGGGGGGTGTAAAAGAAAACAAAAAGAGATCAGATTGTGGGGAGGGAAAAGTACAGCTTGCAATGTTGTCTTTCTCTTTTTAACTAATGTGTGTGTGGTTCCAGAAAATGTCCGTACTCCCCCCACAGAAGGGACTGGAAATTCCAGGTAGTGGGGAGGATCTCAAAGTCCAAAAATTTTAAGGAAATGTATGAAGCTTAATTGGAATTTTAAGAGGGGTGGGGGGTCTTAGGAAAAATCCCTTCTGTGGGGGGTATGGATATTTTCTGGAACCACTTACTTCCCAGTACTACATATTTTCAGATAATGCCCTGGGCTGAGTTTTGTTCAAAGGCTGTTTTGGTGTGCTTATTAAGTGTAATTTTTCAGAGCAGCTTATCATCAGTACCTGCAGAACAGGCTTTTTGGCAGGGCAGAGTGTGCAGCGCCACACAAGCACAAGAAATAATTTTTTTTTTTTGCACCCTGCCACTCACCCTTGTGCTGCATGCTCTCTCCTGATAAACTGGGGCCATATTGCAAGGAATTTAGCATTCCAAAAATGGTCAGGATTAAATTTAGAAGAGACTCAATATTAGGTGCACATTAAAAAGTTGAACAGCAAAAGATGGACATCATGCGTTTGAAATATTGTAATGCCATTAAAACAGTGTTATTGCCATTTTCAATAACGAACTCTGAAATTTAAACATTGACCAACAATTTACGTTTTTCACTGCCGTCAATCATCTAAGCGGACCTCTCAGGAAACAGAAGTTAACTTCAGCCAGGTCAAAAGGCTACGTCTGTCCATTGTGATTGGTAGATTTTGATCCATTGTTTCTGTTTTTCAAGGTTTGTTGGCTGTCATCATAGTTGTGATTGACAGTAGCGAAAAACACAGTCATTAGTTGGGTTTTGAACTTCAGAGTTCTCATGTTATTGAAAGACCTATGCAATAAAATACAAAGTAACCCCGATAATAGGGGCTCAAAAAATGGGAATAAATTTGGGAGGGGAGGGGGACTTAATTATGAGGTATGGAGAAATAAAAACAAAATCTAACTGCAGAACTGTTTTTGTTGGCTCAGTTTACGAGTGACAGTGGAGAATCGTGGCCCACCAGGTGGGTACTTAGCATTGTTTTTTTCTTGGCAAATTATAAGCTACAAGATGAATTCCCCCGCCATGGGGGTTGGCACTGTGAGAATAGAGTGTCTTGCTTAAACCTGGCCAGTTCTCAACCTCACCCGAGTGCTTGATCTGGATGCAAGTGGGCCATATTGTCTGCTGCAGGTAGACTAAGAGAAAGGCTCACCCTTCAGTTTCAGACAATCTTACAGTAAAATTAAAAGTGCTGGTGCACATTTGAAATTCAAATTAGCAGCATTAAACAACACCAACAAAAGAAATGCAATCTATACAAATTTTATTTCTTTATATGTACATAATTAAATTAACTAGCAATTAATGTTACGTGATTTACTGCAGAAAGGAAATGGACACAATAATGACTGCTCTTATAAAGTGAAAAAAATCATTGCATATGCTCAAATGGTTAATAAAATATTGCTGGCAATATTGATGGGAGCTTATTGCAAAAGAACAAGTTGTTGATGAAAGAAATCTAAAGAAGATACAGATTGTTTTAAAGTGACTTGTTCAGTATATGTTTGCAACTAATATAAAAAAGTTCATTGTTGATAACAAACTGTTTACACCACAAACATTGTGTGACTACTTGAACCAGGCTACTTGGACTAAAAACGACCAATCAAAGCACAAATTGACAACGGATGGCAATCTTCATCATAAACAGACTAATAACATTGAAGCATCCAGACAATCATTGTTGAATTTGTACATTATCGACTCTCTTGTAATGTATACACTCTATAGATCTTGCCCTTAGCAACACTGCATGACAAATTTAGCTTGAAAGCTTATCTTGTGGCAGCCAAACCAAAATCATTGAAAACCAGCCTAAAAATTTAGATCAAAGCTAACCTATCGCTTATGACAAAATTCCCTGACAGGTTTTCAACTTAAATAGGTTTCAAATTTTGTTGTCAAACTTATGTTTGTATTCTTCAATCTTATTGGTTCATTCATGAAAAACGTGACAAGCCTCTGTTTCGATTTTATTTGCTTAATTTTGTTCCAAGTGGCCTGGTTGAAGAAGTTGCTATATTAAATAAAAAAAAACTATTCAGGTTTAAACAATTCGTACACTGATCAAGAAATGCCTATGAAATTAACTTCAAATGCCACACCACAACTCCATTACATACAATAAAAAAAGAAACTATTAAGTTAATAATTCCCAGTCATAATACCCTAAACTATCTTGTACTTTATTACAAAAGATAGTACAAATTCCCTTGTCATTATTTTACACTGGTGATTTTGTTTCTTGTGGTGAATAACCTTCAGCATAATGTGGCTTACTTGACACATTCAAGAGTGGATATTGAGTAAGAGTAAGAGTGGAACACTCCTGACACTACATTGTAAAAGTTTTAGGTGTGTTGATTACACCCAATCAAGTCAGCAGTGTCAGTATTCCTGGGCTAATGATCACAGCCAAATAAGAGCAACTATTAATTGGACTAGTCCAAATTTGTCCTTTTTCTCACAGTCTTCATCATTGCTAATAAAATGAATACCAAAGTGGAATGGCTACCAGAAACACTGCCACTGCCAACAACACAATCACATCAATGCCTCGAATGCAAACAGGTAAATGCACAGCATGCGTTGAGGCTTTACAATGTCTTTCTTTCTTAGTCATCTGAACGACGTGAATGTACATTTGCATATAACAATGGTTACAGTTTGGCACAGAATTAAATCTATATCCTACAAAAAATGAGATTCACAACAAAGGAAATAATAGATACAACAAACATGCGTGTGATCAACAAATTAACATACTTACATGCATCAAATATAGTTAAAAAATCTCAAAAGGAATTTTTGTCCATATTCTATTTAGTGGGACAAGGTATCTCGAGTGTATGAACCGTCATGAACTTCATCCATGCTACTCTACAAAATTATAACTAAATTGTATGACAATATTATATTACAGTCCAAACCAAAGATAATATTAAACAATTATCATTTCTTTTTCCCTTTTCCTTGTTGGCCTCCACGTGGTGGTGTAACTGGACGGCCAGAGTTCAAACCTCCATATGGGAACTTTTTCTTGTCAGCAGGTTTTAAAATCTGTGGATAGAATATTAAATATCAGGTGTCAGTTACTCTGGTATTATAAAAACAAAAGACATCACTAACAGTACATTGAGAATATCGAGGGTAACGTACTGAAACAGCTCTGCAAACTTACAACATCAAACATGCAGGCCGTTAATCACCACCATGAAGAAGCTTTCTGTTTTCCCCTAACCCCCGTTGTCTTGGCCTGATATGTTTTCACTTCAGCCAGTTTTCTTAATTTCAGAAATTTCCATCCAAAATGGAATAGTTGAAGTTAGGTCTACCATCATAAGGAATCAGTGCATGGTTGAAAAATGAAAAAACTCTTCACCTGAAATGAACACATGAGGGTTTCATCCACGCTCATCATGGCTCCAGCATTATCAAATTCTCCACAGTAGTTAGGAGCAGAGAATAAAGTCACCAACTGCCGCTTTGCAAAGAACTCATATCCATCTTCAACAACCTGTTTTCGAAAATAAGACATGATGTAAGATGCAATATGACATGAGCTGAGCTGATGCTACGTGGGTAAATAAAGTATTCTAAGGTATTAAGGCAAACTGCCAAAAAGCTCGAGGGTAACCCATAATATGACTAGCACCCCACCCTGTAGGAGAAGAGACAATTCCTATAAAGTGCTTCTCCTATGGAACTGGCATTATTGGCCTGTTTAACCCAAGTTTGACTTTAATGTTTGTTGCATTATAGGATTATAGTCACAAATGTTTGTCACTTTATATTTAAACATTTATGCAAATTAACAACTAGGATTGCAGGGTTATAATTCTAGTGAAAGGTATCAACATGGCCACAATCCACCATTCCAAAAAATATGGCAACTTGTATTTATGGCAACTTGGTATTTAAGTGCACAAAAAACCCTAAAAACATTCATAAAAACACAGCCACAGAAAAGCTCTAATTCAAAAACAATGTTGTTACTACATGGAGGAATGTTGAAAAGATATGTTTGTCCTATTTGCCCATTGGATATGTTAGGCCCACCAGGTATTGCAAGTTGTAAAATGTACAGCTTCTATCGTTTCCTGTATAGCAGATCCCACCAGTCAGATCTGTCACTCCATATGTTATTAGACATGATAAAGCGACCAATACTGTAAAAACTTGTGCATAAGCCGCACCCAAACTGTCAAGCTCAAAGTTTTTTGAAAAAAATAAATAAATGAAAACTTTTAAAAAGTGCCGAGGTAACAAAGTTGGTTGCTGTTCATGAGAAGCTTGGCCAAATCTTATGCCGTGTATTGGCTGCGTAATTCAACTCTTAAAATACCTTTTACAAGCTTCTCCTTCAATAGAATTCCCGATATGTTTCAACAGAGATGCTCTTTTGACAAGATTTTGTCTTTGCCATTGATGGCAGAAAAACTTGATGCTAAATGAGAGTTTACTGTAAAAATCCACTGGCTGAACATGTCATTCAAGTAGTGAAAGCTTTTTATTGATAAAATTTTAAGAACCTTTTTCTTAAATTTTTAGAACATTTTACTTGTAATTTTATATTTTATACCTTTTAACTTCAAATTTTTAACCTTGAGAGCAGTTTTTATTTGAGAAACTTCCTGAAAACCACTCTATGTGACAGGAGCTTCCTGATTTAAAATTATATTTGTTACATTTACATTATTATCATTGTGAAAGTGAAAGTGAAAAGCCACAAAATGGACGGTTGTTTGCCAGGTGAGTTCTCCCGAACAGTGGGGTATTTTCTCACTTGTGGTGGAGAGAAATGGAGATTCCAGGCCAGTTAGAGTTAACTGCTCACGCAAAGTGCACATAAACTTCTTGAAACAAATGTTGGTCAAGATTGGGGTTTAAACTTCTTGAAAGCAATGATCTCATATAAAGCCACACCCACCATTTTGAGCCAAAATGTTATAAAAAAGCTGCAGCTTGTACACAAGTTTTTACAGTAATAACAACAATAACAGAGCGCAACTCTGGCCAGTCACAATTGACACAAACAATCCCATGAATCAAACAAAGCAAACACAAGTAGTATCATGAAGCAAAGGTAAATGTGTCTGAGCAAGTACCAATTGGTTTTAATTTGACTTCTGATTGGTTGAACAACTGGCACAAGATTTTTAAACCAATCCCTTAAGGTGGTGGCAAACGAGGACACATTGTTGCTCATGATGTTTCTTGGGTGGGCAAATGAGCGGGTCAAAACATTTGTTTCCATGCCGCGCAAACAGGGAAACATTTGATGCGGACACAAAATGTTTCTGACAAAAATCAGAAACATTTTTTGTGTCTCGGACACAAATTTTGTGTCCACAACAAATGTTGTGCGCATGGGCAAACAGGGAAACATTTGTGTCCGCAACATTGTGTCCTCATTTGCCACCACCTTTAATGTAGTAATGCAAAACCAAAGGAATCATGAATTATTTTTAATACTAAGTGAAAACTGCTCTAATGAGAAAGAGAATAATAATCTGAGGTAACCAAAGTTATAATTAATATCCAGATTAGATTATTCACCTGATGAGCTCTACAAATAAGATCCAGGTCATGCTTGGCAAGAAATTTGGACACAATATCTGGGCCGAAGGTAAAGGATACCCCCCTGTCATTTTCTCCCCATCCCTGGACATCTTTATCAGGATCTGACCACAGCAGGTCGCAGAGTAATCCTAAAAATAGAACAAATTAATTATTGTACAATAAATTATGCAATGTACCTGTAAGTGTTGATAATTTTTTGTTTTGTTTTAATCTCAGGCCCATCTACTGAGAAGATCTGACCATTTTACACACATGTCAATTCAACAGTATCCAAAACTTCAAATAAGTTTGACACAATGTACTATGACAATCAAACAAATCTTGATAAAAGAGGCAAACGATTTTTTAATAAAATAAAACACGCAAATTTACAGCATTTATTTCATGAATCAAACTTTTACATTTCCATCGTTTTTCATGTTAAAAAGCTGCAGAGACCATTTTTTCCGACACAAAACTTCCAATAAACGGTGTCTTCGCCAAATCAACTTGCACATTAATAATTTAAATGCATTTAAGACAGAGTAAAGTCGAATCGAACAAAACCAAACCGTACCTTTGTAGGTATTACTGCACTATGCCTTTGACATGATTTCATAACACGATCTTTCAACTGGAAGTGCTTGGCTTCACGGTTGAAGAGCGTGAACATAATAATGTTAATTAAATAATAACTGGAATTTTCCTATCTTTCCGTTCCAAGTAACGCACCACAACAAAAGCTTCATTTTGAAAACATCAAACCATTTAGGTCACCCCGGAAGAAACGGTTTAATCCTTCAACATTTCACCAACTACGCTAGAATGTTCACCACTGATATTTGCACTTTATTTTACCTTGATCAGGCACATCAGTGGGCCGCATAATTCGGCGAATTTGTTCCATGGATTGCAAATCAGGCGACAAACCTGTGAATAGAATCAACAGAAAGTTTCGTAATCCCATTTTCACTACTATCTACACACGGACACTCGATTTGAAGTATTCTTCAAACAAACAAGAATAATTTGAACTCGTGATTAGCTTAAATTTGTTAGTTAGTTTAGGCGAAATCTCGTTACCTCCATGACAGCAAAATATCTTCTCGTCCAAGATCGCTGCTACAGGAAGGCAGTTGAAGCAGTCTGTAAATGTTTTCCATAACTTGATGTTGTACCTTCTTTTACCTTCAAAGAATAACAAACCAAAAGAACATTTTCAATCCAAAAATGTGCACATTAGGTGAAGGATTGGTATTTTGGAAATAATGAGTATGTAACGATGAGTTTGAATCTACAGTCACCTTCAAAAAATCTCAAATTAACGATGGACGACAACAACCCATTTGAGAATATTTGAAACTATCTACTTCTACTTACATTCGTCATAAAAGCCGTAAATTCGATTAATACTCGCACACTCGTGATTTCCACGTAGAAGGAAGAAGTTTTCTGGGTACTTGATTTTATAAGCTAGAAGCAAGCATATCGTCTCCAATGACTGTTTTCCTCGATCCACATAATCTCCCAAGAACAAGTAGTTCGATTCTGGTGGAAAACCGCCATACTCAAATAATCTAAGTAGATCGTAGTATTGCCCATGGATGTCTCCTGTAACAAATCAAATATTAACGTTTAATTATCTTTAAATCGAACACAAATGCACACAGTTTGGGCGTGAAAAACTTCAACGGCAACACCGGCGTTTACTCACCGCAAATTTTGAGCGGAGCTTCCAGTTCCAGAAGGATCGGTTGGCTCAAAAAAATTTCCCGTGATTTTAAACATAGCCCTCGGATTTCTGCCTCTGTGAGTTGCACATTCTTTCCTGGTCTTGAACCTCGAACTGAAAAGCAAGAGAGTTTTAATACCGTGAAAATCTTAGGCCTGAATACCAAACGCAATATCTCGAAACCAACCTTCCAAAAGCCGACCTATAATGTTGTCAACATTGAGCTTTTCACCATCGGCCATAACCTATAAAGTTTCTTCTACGTTTAATGTGATTGATATAGCAAGAACTGTTTCCTTAGATGGTGGATAGAAGATTGGATGGTTAAAGATTCTACAAACTACACTCTTCGATATAAGATGGCGCCGTAGAAGAGACTCCGCTGGCGGTTTCTCAGGCCTATGACGTCAAAGCCGGTATCGATAATGATCGCAGTATTATGCAAAACAAAAGGTAACTGGACTGGACTAGACTAGCTGACCGGAATAGGGAAACAATACAGAGTTACAAATAAGAACTCGAAGCCAATGGCATTCCATTTGTAAGAAATTAATCAAAATGTAAGGCTGGTATTACGGAAAAGCTAAAGGGTACTTTTAATAAGCCAATATTCCGAAAACTGGCCCCGAGGCGGAGACTAGTTGTACTAGTCCATCAAATTGCCCTTTGCCTTTGTGCCATCCTTTCTGACATCCTTGCATTTTAATTAGTTTTTGTAAAAGTTACAGTGATTCTGGTATGAGCATCTCTGCAAAAAGAGATCCGGCAACAAGAAGTACTGGGTTTTATTCTGCATTCATGTGGCTCCCTGCAATCAAAAGTCTACATGAACTCTCTGCATATGAGAAGTTCGTGAAGGTTCGTGAAGGCTTTATAAACTCAATAACTATGTTAATACCTAGCCATTCTGACTATAAAAAGTACTTTGAATACATTATTAGACCAATCATAAAAGTTTGTTTTAATATAAAGCCAGGAACACAAACACGGACATAAATATTAATTTGAAAAAAACATAACAGGAAGTTGTAAAAACTTCCACGGGAAGAAGAAAGACCTTAGGGACAAAGAAGTCGCCTGCTAGTCAAAGGGTGCTTATTTCATCTTAAACGTAAAAAGATGTGGTTATTTTTCATGAAACATACTAGGCGATAAAAAATCCACGTGCTCCGGCGAGTGGTGGCGAGAGACGGGCGGGGCCAGGGACGGACTAAAGGCTTGGCTGCCCATTTAGTGAAGCACTATGCTGCCGAGCCTTTTCCCGATTTACCGGCAGGAAGGACATCTTTCTACTCAGATTGCGGACAAAAAATAGTATATTTTACCAACTGAATTAAGATGTCGACTGTTGGAGGACTGGCAAGACTGTTTATCGCAAGGTCTACTCGGGTTCTATGCAGCAGAAATGTACCTAATAGTTCCCTAGTGTCCTGTCGGTCTCGATCTATTTTTGCTGCCACTACACGTGGTGCTTCGCACAATCCAAGACAGACCATTTCTTGTGCTTGTTCAAAAGTTTGTTCGTGTGAACTGCATAAGTACACGCAAGGTAGGTACAAATACACTCTATTTTAGAAATGAATGTTGCGTTATTGCGTTTCTAGCTGCTATAAATATCGTAATGTAAATGTAGGTGTTAAAATCACTGGCTGCTGACATTCAGTAGAGGCTGGTTACCACAATCATTCTGGACAGGGCTGGTTACCACAATCACATATAATTTGCTGGAAAGAGTTTGTTGTATTTGTCAGTTTTGACCCAGTGCTATCACACCGTTAGAGTGGTACAAAAAAATATACCTACCTTGGAGTAGTGGGCCCATACCCTACCCTGGATGAGAGGGGGTGGGGGGGGGGGCAGGGGTTGGGGGAGGGAGGGGTGAGGGCTAGGGGTATTACCTGTTCAGCTGACCTTTAAAACTCAGTAGACTGGAGTCAAAAATCCATACCCTATTCTAAACTATGCTGTTGGTACTGAGAAAATTTTGCAAAAATATTGAGAGTTGCAAGAATTATTAATGGTTTTAACATGGCATATGACCTGGCCTTGCTTTGTTTCCCCCTGAGCCTGTGTTCTTCTGGTCAGCACCAAGTTAAAGTACATGTATTTATGTGCATTGGACAGTGTAGTGGAAATCACATGTCAACTTGTTTGCCTATACACTGTTGATGCAAGGGTGAAGTATTGAACAATGATCAACAGTGCCCAACAGTTGTTTACTTGGTCAAATAAATCATGCAATATACTAGCTAATGCGATGACAGTATAGTATCAATATCAGAGTAAATCAAAGATCTCTTCGAGATTCGACAATTTTGCTTGGAGTATGCGTTGGGGAAATGTTAGTATTGAAAGCGATTAGCTCGCACCCACCCCTCCAAAAGATTCCTGGCTCTTTTATGGCATTTAACACAAACGTGCGAGTGGGAAAAATATACCATATGCGTACTAAATTCAGACAAATAATTCCTTTCTGAAGTAAACTTTTATTACAACTAGACATGCTGAAAGACCAATTCATGATTTGAAATGTTAATTATCAACCTTGATAAATTGATCCCAAACCAAACTCAAAGACGGTGAAAAAAATTTCTTCACCTCCGCGCGTCGTTTTAACAACTCGCAAAAACACGAACTCTTTCTACAAAATATAACACTAGTTCAAAACACTCTCAAGGTAGGTTTTCATTCTGTACAACTGTCACTGACATTTATTTAACCACCAGTGGTATTATCTTGGTACAGAAAAGCGGTAATTGGGGATAATAATTTGCGAATCATGGTGCTGTGAGATAACGGAAAACTACTGAATTCCTTCCACAAAATTAACACTCCGATTGCTTTTTATGCTATCCATCACTATAACTAATAACAAAAAAATACTTGTTTGGATTTTCCGAAGTACTGTAGTAAATCTTTGCATGTAAAAGGTAAAAAACTGAACACAATTATTAAATAAACAACAACGCGATGGTAAGTCGGCCGCATGCTGCATATCAGATGTCACCATGTGCTTTTCAAATCAATTCTCTTCAGAAGCCTAGAATTCCAAACGTAAACTGGGCAAATGAAAGAAACTTGAAGGAAGTTTTGTTTTAGATTAATTCTCATAATGTACAATATTGCTTCGAACTTAAATGGAATTTTTAGAAGGATCGGTAAAGCCACTTAGTGAAAAATTGACTGCAAAAAGCCGTCGGGCTAAAATTAAACTTACACTTTAGCATGAATAATGCAGGATCTCACGGCTTAACCGATCCTTCTAAAATGTAGCTACTAATGTATCAAAGCTTCAAAATTCTGCATATTTTTGAAGCCGTGAGATCGTGGATTATTCACGCTAAAGTGTAAGTTTAATTATAGCCCAACGGCTTTTTGCAGTCAATTTTTCACTAAGTGGCTTTACCGATCCTTCTAAAAATTCCATTTAAGTTCGAAGCAATATTGTACATTACCATTTTCCTGTCTGAAGTCTTGAGAAGCTGCATTAAGTCGTGATCAAGTCCGTGAATTGTGGTCAAAACAAAAGATTGCACGACGAGCTAAAAATACTTCTTTCAATGAAGACAACAAACAATAGACTTGTAACAATAGAAAATAGCATTGGCCAATATCCTCTGACAATGAAGATTCGCAGCAGCTTTTAAGCATGTAAAACTAAGCGATTCAATCGATGAATAGCACAGATCTTTGAAAAATACCTACCTGTAGTTTGCAAAAGGCTAGACAGACTAAATGACGAGCGACGCGTGAAAATAACACTTCGGGATTGAGAAGTGCTGACGCACTCCTATCCAATGACGTTTTTATCGCCCACAGCGAAAAGTATTCCCTTGACAAATTAAAACAGTCCCTTGAGAGTATACAAAAATGTGGGTCAGGGAGTGCTAACCCAATGATCCCAATTCTTACCATTTTTTCTTGTACCAAGCAAAATAGTCGAAAAAAGCTGGTATTTATTTTAAGTTAACTGGTATCTGCCTCTTCTTAATATGCAACCATTTGTGTTATAAATGTTGCAGCTGACAGCGAGATAATGGGTTTTCTCACAAAAGAAATACAGAATGAGAAAGAAGCAGCTTCCAAAGTAGTGTCATCAAATTTGTTTCAGGTAAGCCATTTTTTTTCTTACAACTTTCCTTCTTGCCAGACAATCTGTGAAAGAAAAGCAAGACTGCTTAAAATGCTTAAGACAGGATTAAACCACTCCAGCATAAGTAACAACTTGGTGTCATGAAATGTTGCTGCAGCACTTTTTGAAATGTGCAACGAAAGCTCTCGACACAGGCCCGTAGGGAGGGGGGTGATAAAAATAAATAAATAAAGGGAAATGGTATTTCCGTGCTTCAACTTTTTGCATTCAAAATGGTCCTTTGTAGATTTGTGGTATATTTTGGACCAAATTGTGTGATTCTAGGTTAATTTCAATGATGCATTCTACCTTATATCCTTCACTTTTACCTGCCTTGTTTCCTAACTAACTGTCTTCAAAACTCATAAAATGCTGTCTAAGATTACCTAATTTTTCAAAATTTCCTGGGGGAGGATACCCCCACACACCCCTATGTTCTCGCACCTGTGGCACCTGGGATTAAGTGCGGGAGGTGCTCATACGCTCCCCCCATGCAAAATCCTGGCTACAGGCGTGCAACATTAATAATTTTTGTGAACACCAAACTATTGATTAAGACTTCACAAAAAAGGTCCTGCAGAAATAGACATTCGATTAAAACCTTACAAAATAAATCCTACGTAATACCGATAATTCTCTTTTATATTTGAACAGTCCAAAGTAGAAGGGACCCTAGTTAAACTGGTGAGGGAGCACAATGCTGAAAGGTTAGTGAGTCTTGTGTTGTGCATTGGAACCTATAGTCGTTCTCCTTGCGGGGGATAGAGAAGAAGTGAAAGTCTACATACATTTTACAAATTAGATGCCCCAGAGAGAGGGATTTTAAAATATCTACGCCAACACCAGATTAAATAAACAATAGCCTCCATTTGGCGCGAAAATATGTGCGGATATTTGTCTGCGGGCATTATCTGTTCCGAGAAGCGAACAGTTTTCCGAGAGCAAAGCTCGAGGAAAACTGAGCTTCGAGGATCAGGTAATGTCCCATTCTCATCCCCATAGCCCTTTTCGCTTCTCTTAGCTGACTGGGGCCTTGGCACGAGAAACGAAGGGCTCTGGGGACATAGGGTTTTTAATTAATTTGAATTTTTTTGATTGGCTGTTTGAAACAAAGAAATCTTGAGCGGAAGTAAAAACAGAAACATCACGACTGCATACATGAGGACCGGAAGTCCTAGAATCTAGGACTGGAAATCTTGTGTCCCCAGAGCCCCTCGTTTCTCGTGCAAGGCCCCGCCGGCTAAGAGATGCGAAAAGGGCTATGGGACGAGAATGATAATGTCCAAGGACAAATATCTGTGCATATTTTTGAAGCGAAATGGATGCTATTGTGTTTATTATCCTTCAAATATCACAAATATCTTCAAAGGTCACATTTTGAGAGACCTTTTCTCAAAGCTTTCAAACTCCAAAGAAATTCTGTGAGCGCTCAAAATATTATTAGTCTGTTCAAAGTGTTAAGTTTTATTCATTTTAATAATTTGCTCGGGATAAAAACTAAACACGTGAATGTAAATCACAATGGTCTAAAACTGGGGAATATCAGATGATATTCCCCAGTTTTGGCTGCATCAAGTGACGTGTTTAGACCAATCGTGCGCACGAAAAATATTTGATGGATTATAACTGATATTATGGGCATTTACTCTGATTAGTATAAAGGTCATATAACAAGAAGATGCAAGCACCTTAAAACCGCGCGTTTTTAAATTAACTCCATTTTTGCTAATTAACAGGTTTCTTCCCCAGAAAATCCACGGTTAAATTAAATTTGTTTTGTACTTAGAGTAAAGGACTAGCAAAGTAGACATGCGAGTCACACTATCCAATATTGCACCATGGCATAGCCGTTGTGAAATTTATGATGACGTACGTAATGGTCTTAATATGGAACTTCGCTTGGGGCATGTATGGGCATGAATTAAACATTCCGCTATTTGAACGCTATTATAACAGCTATTTTCTTTTCGTAAAGAAAACGATTAAATGTAATTGGTTTACACTGTGAGTTAGGCCTTAAGAAGGTAGGCACATGAGTCTCACATTTCAGGCTTTGTATTGTTCACGGCTATCTTTAGTACGGCGGTAATTCCCCTACCAATGACGTAATCCTTGCAGGTGCTTACCTAGGCACAATGTTTTTCCTTGAGATCTCTGAACTCGCTTTGATGAAAGAGTCAAAGAATTCACTTCAATTGCCTAAACCCACAAGAAATACTCGCAAAATTTCCAACTAATTAACGACCATCACTTCTGGCGAAATAAGCTTGCAAAGTAACAAGGATATTATTTGTCATGTAATGAAAGTGAAAGCTGCAACATCAGGGCATTCCATGGCTGAGGTAATACCTTTTTTAGTGTATTCAATATTCGCTTCAAATCCAACACTTTTTTACACACAAAAAAATATATCGGCAACATTTTCCGTACATTCATGTTTCAGTTTGTTTGTACTATGAGTGAACGACTAGCAAAGTGGTCAGGCGAGTCACACAATCCGAAGTTTACGTTATCCCTGGCTATCTTTAGCTCGTTGGTTTTTTCCCTTCTAATGGCGTAACCCCTGCACGTTCAGGCATGCTCAATTGTTTACCTTTGCAAATATTTAATTTTCCTTCAAATCTCTGAACTCGCTTCGATGAAACAGCCAAAGAATTCGCTTCAATTGCCTAAAACCAAAGGAAATACTTGCAGAAATGCAAATAAATTAATGACTGTCGGTTCTGCCGATATAAACTTGCAAAGAAAACACAATGTTATTTGTCATGTAGTGAAAGTGAAACCTACAACATCAGCGCATTCCATGGCTGACGTAATACCTTTTTTAGTGTATTTAATGTTAGTTTTGAGTCCAACGCTTCAATAAAACAAAAAGAAAATATACTTTATACACAATAAAGAAAACAATATCTATAACATTTTCCGTACATTAATGCTTTAACAGCTTTTGGTGAATAAACATCACAGGTTGCGTGATTAAGAGTCACGACCACCATTTGGCTGAGTGGAGGTTTGGGTCTTGTCACCGACAAAAGAAAATACTACAACGACTAATAAATCCCGTGCAGAGCAAGAACCACGCTTGGCCCATGGCCGCGCGGTTAACAAAACATTTGCATGTTATTCTAAATCCTAAATTGATCAGTGTTCCCAGAAAAACTGATGTAAATTAAACTATTTTTGTGTTTCAGGAACAATACATAAGTAATGCTTATATTAAGTAGCTATTGCATATGTGTTTCTACTATAAAACCCTCTGATGTAATGGAATGAAGTTAGTTTCTAGTTAGCTTTTATAGCACAAACATAAAACTTCCTGTCTCATAGCTTCATAAGTTGTTTTTGGTTAAACACATTAGAAATTAACCCAGCAGTGCATTCCTTATATTCATGCCTACAACATTATTTAAATTGACACTCTGTACAGGCGTTTCTTCAGAACATGCAGTTACTGCTGTTCATTTTTGATGTACCAGACCTGTAGACTGGCAGCAATAACAGTGTTAATTTGTTTCAGGATTGTAGTGTCATTTGATCTAAATGAAAATACAAACCAGGATGAGAGCACTCTTGATGAAGACATAGAAGAAGATGATGATCATGATGCAATGGGAAAGGTGACAGCTTAACTAAGAGCATTTTATATTGTACATGTATTGGTGACATACTGCTATGGTGCATACTAATAATTCTATCATAAAGGCCTGATGTCACAAACTATCAAAGGGAACTAAAACATTAAAGTTCTTATTAGCAATTGAACTCACTCCGATCTGACCAGGAACTGCTGCTCACCAGTCAGACAGACATTAAAATAAATGTTAAAAACAAGCGAGATGGTTTATCTGTTAGTTTACTTTTACAACAGGAAAAGTCACATATCAACTTAACACTGTATTTTCTAGGTAGGAAGTTACACTCAAGGCACACCTGGTTAGATGATTGTGATGACTGTTATCCTTTCCAAAGCCAGTAGTTTTCAAAGTTACTTATAGTATGACACCCTCCTGTGTTTGATTTTCAGTGGTTGTTAGAAACAAAATATTAAACCTTTGTACATAATAGCTTCAATTTGAATGGTCACACACTATGTCTGATCCACCTTCATTCCCCCAAACATGGTGAGTGAATTATGGCCTGTAAGTACAGTTCTAAGTACTGTAATTGTTTTTATTTGATCAGATTGTGTCATATCCTTATTTCACTGTGGAAATCACAAAGAAAACTGTAAGTGCAAAAATAGTTACCGGTATTTGTTGGTTTGAAAGTGTCCAACATCTGTAATGAAAGTCACTCTTTTAGAGAAATATGGAGAAAATGCAAAATGTAGTTTACATAAATTAACTACATGCAACTGAAGATAGAGAATTTTTATTTATTTTACCTCACAAAAAAATTCTACAAAGAAATTTTCAGTATTAGGGGTGGCGAGACGTGCAAACATTGAAGCCCCTGTGATATTTTCAGGGGGGGCTGGGAGAACATCGGAAACACCAAGGGTACTGTGAAAACAGTGTAAAATTATGCCTAGTAACTTTCAACTATCATTGTGTTGGTGCTCCCAAAATAACAAAAAAAAACAGCACAATCAAGTTCTGCCATGACTGTTTCTATTTGTTTCCTGTTTCAGGATAAAACTTTAAAGTTCTACTGTGAGTTTAACACCCAACTAGATGAAGATTTCTCACATCCGGAAGATGATAATGCTGCTGCAGAAATGCTCAATATCATTAACGTATCAGTTGTGGATACTCCTGACAAAGAGAAAACTGTCTATTGTGCTGAAACAGAAAACATGGATAGTGTAAGTATAAAAACAAGGTCTTTTATCTGGTATTGAAATAAGTATTTATAACAATTTATTATTGTTAACCACTGCAAGTAGGGGATAAATTGCAATTAAACCAAGAGATTTTCAACTTGTTCCTGCATATTTATTACACATCTCAGTGGATCAGTGAGTGCTTCCTGAGTCGAAGGTCGTGAGTTCGTCTCCCGGTGTTTGCATATTAATTTTCTTTCTTCTTATTTCTTAGTATTTGAAAAAAAACTTCTTGTTTTTTATTTGAATTTTAAAACAAAACTAAGTGTTTGGTACATGAAATGTCACAGAGGGAAGAAGGGCCTTCTCGTCTATCCCTTCAAGTGACTACCAACAAGACACTGGATTTTAAAAATTTAATATGCAGGAGAACTTTGTAAGTTGTAGGTAGTTCAGTCAGTGATATTTTTTTCCTTGTTCAACAGAATCTGTACGTAATGCTATTGAACATGTTAGCTGAGAGAGGAATTGACAACAACTTTTGCCAATGGCTTCTTGACTACAGCACAGCTCTGGAACAACAGCAGTATGTCAAGTTTCTTGAAAATTTGCAAGGATTTGTCAAGCTCCAGTAAAACTGTGCAACCAGAAACAGTTTTATTTGTAAAGATCTCCTGAAGATATCTCTTGTTTTGAGGTTTTGTCTGATTATGGTAAAGACTCGCTACTGTGTTACTGGGGCACTTAGACAACAAGAAAAAACAGCTCATCTATCAGCATTGAATTCAACCACATGGTGTTTGAACTTTTGCAAGTGAAAATACACGATTTGTGATTTACCCTTGATTTGGCCAGTGTTGCACACAATGTTCATACAAGGATTGGTTCATCTGAGAACTACAATGATGTACAAAGTAGTTTTGCAATGCTCAATATCACTATGTTCCTGGTTTGATTTTAGGAGTTCTTTTCAATTTAACACAGAAATCCCCGGCTGCTTGCATATAAACACATGTGGTTTGCTCAGCTTATTTTTATGTAGTGAAGTAAAATGTAGAAAACCTAGTGCAATCAAGAGTTTGTCAGGCCATTCCTTTTTTTTATTAACTGTCTAAATCCCTTGAATGTTTCACATATCTTGTCCCCTTTATCCAGTATGACATCTCAGACTCAAAGCTAAAGACATCAGAATGTGTCTCAGTGCTCTGTGTAAGGTACTGCCCAACTTATCCATGGTTACAAGCAGGAGTTTAGAAAATAATTATGGCAAAAGCCATTGCCAATAACTGTTTCAGATAAAATTCTGTTATATTTGCCCCAGTCTTTCTTATTAATTTCATTTGCAAATGAAAAATTCAAGTCCTGCTCCTTGAATATCATAACAAATGTGATGTAATGTGTTCTTTTGTTTTATCCAAATACTTCATAACATCTGGCTAGCTCTCAGTAATGTTAAGAGATGAACGGTTGATATATCCACAAACACGGCCACAAGTAGATGTTGATTTTTATCCTATGTTGACTTTGAAAATTATTTTCCCCCAACTACAAAGTGCAGCTCTTCATCCTCATCTGACTTCTCCTCATCATCATTATCACTACTGCTAACTTGTCTTTGATGATCTCTGCCTGTGGAATTGAGTAACACATCAGGCAAGGTAATCAGTCCTATTGTATCATAGCGTAAGGTAAAAAATGCAATATTCCATTCTGCACTAGTTATGTCTGGGACTTTGTCTCGTGTTATGTAGCCAAGAGACTTACCAGCTTCCTCTTTCTTCTCTTCTTCTCTTTTCCTTTTTGTACCTAACTTTTTTTGTTTCTTCTTTTGCCTGAGAAGATGAAAATACTCAACCTTTTAAACCTGATGTACAGTAAATGTTGGTACTGACAGCCTAAATATATGGTCACTAGATGATTAGATCCTTTTCATGTTGGACTCCAAACACCAAAAGTAAGACAATGCCCAAGCAACATGAGTCTCGTCAGCATAATGTAGCAGGTGCTAATGCAGGTGTGTGTCCACAAAAAGATTTGAAAGAACACCTCCCGGTCCCCTCATTTTAACACCCCTCTCTTATAAAGCCTCAGTGAACATACTCAAAAATAAGTAAATAATAAGTAAATGCCTGGGCCTGTTATAGAGAGAAGGGTTGTTAATAATCATTAAAGGGTGAAAAATAAGGAAAGATGGCAAATTTTGAGCTTGGTAAAGAAATGAGAAAGATGTAATATTCATGTCAGAATGGTGGCACAACAAAATCCAAGGCCCTGGCAAGAATCAAACCCATGACTCTCAAAAAACTAGGCAGGCACTCTATTCACTGAGCTTTGGAGAGAATCCTGGTGAGCAAGGCCATGTACTAAGTTTATATGCAACTCGGTCCTGCACGCATCATGTGGGATGCCCAAACACATGAAAATAACATGTGCATTACACATGTGTGATGTTCGAATGCTTTGCCTGAAGGTTTAAAAAAAAACATTAATGTTATAGTGGTGGAAAATAATTTTTTTACCTTTTAGCTCTCTTTTTCGCTGTTTTTTCTTCTGCTTGACTCTTGTTTTCTTCAAGCTTTTTGTGATAACTTTCATCAAGTTCTTGCTGAAAACCACAAAAAAAGAAAAGAACCAATGTTACTTTGAGGGTTGGTGGATTAACTAATGACAGGCTTTAAAAGCAACAGAACCATACTTATGTTACATTGTACAAAACTGTCGAAAATAACCCTAAGCTGGTTAACTTGAAACCATGCCACCCACCCCCCTGCCCTTTTACTCAAAATTGTATGCCATGTCTGCCACCAAATGGAATGCACATTTTAAGTTTTCAAAAAATTATATCAAAAGACTACTTTGATCGTGACAGACATTCTATATTATTATGCCTCACACTTGAGGAAGACATTTGCGATTGACCAGGCTTTGTTTTTAAATGGGGGGAGGGGGGTTGAAAAACTGAGCGGAGACACCTAAATTAGTCGAAATTTGGCCAAGTGTTTCAACAGTTTTGTCCAAGATTGTACAACCTCATCCCCAGGGTGCTTTTCCCTTCAGAGCGGGCAGGACGACCCTCCTGCTCTGAAGGGAAAAGCACCCTGGGGACGAAGTTGCAAGATTGTAGTAAGAATAGAGCAAGGGCTATCTAGGGCTAGTCTAGCATTTCACAGTTGAACAACTCATACTTGTTCTGCTGTCTTTTCAATGAATGCCATCCGATTGTACTCTCTCCGTCTTGTTGCACGATAAACATGGAACTCTCCACTGCCAGCTCCAGCACTAGAACCTGACAAGATGAAGAGGAAAACTTGCTCTCAGTTTCTGATGACTTGGAAATCACCAGAAAACGTCAATTTAGTTCAGGTAAGTATCACAACCTTCCCTTATCTAAACTTCTTTTTTGTGTGAATTGGTCTCCCATCTTCACCATGTTTGCAGCACCTCTATCAGCTTCAAGGAAGCACAACTATAGCACATCTAATCTCCGTAAGCTTGTATTAAATCTTCTCAAAACCGACCTTAGCCACTACTGACTTACTGAGTTCATTATAACATGAGTTCATTGTAACAGAAAAGCTAAACCGGACTTCGAAATAAGCGACAAAACCTACCCATTACAAATCGAATAAATTCAGGCGCCTCGGATGGTTTCCATTGCTTTGGGCGATCGGGAATTGACACCGTTTTATCCTGCAAAGCACAGAGTAAACATACTTAAATGTAAATTGTTTCTTCTTTTCACGTGCCGAATACAGTGTTCCTCCGACTACTTTAACGAAGAATTTTTACAAAATCACCACTTACAGGATCTTTCATTAGCTTTTCTAACTTTAGCTTCTGTAATTCTGTCGCACTTCGAGGAACAGTAGGTTTTTCTGACGGTTTTTTCTTCGTTTCTGTTATGCCACTTTCGTCCGCCATCTTCGCTATTTTCGGACACTAGTGTCCAGTGTCTCGCGCCCAACGGAATACTACTTTGTGTAATGGTATCCAAAAATGACGAAAAATTAGAGCAAACAGAAAGAAGCATGGATGGTCGATCTGTGACAGTATTTGCAGCCGCTGCGGCTATTGGAGCTAGCTTTTATGTATTTTTGGCTCCTGATGGAAAGAAGAGGAAGGCATCAAGGAGGGGTTAGTTTTACTTGTTTCTTTTTGAAGACTATAAACATTTCCCAGAGAACAATGTCAGTTGCATGTGTACTTCATTTGGAAAATGAGATCAAGACCATGCAGTTAATTACCATCAGCAGTTAAACTAAAACATAACAAATTGACTAGCAGAAAAAAGGAGATGAAATTCGAAAAGAAATCTCATCGCATCATCCTAAAGTCATCTAAATTATGTGAAACATTATCTCATATAATTTCATTGGGAGTGTTATTGTCATACATGTATCCAGAATGATAATGGTCCAGATAAGCAGGTAACACTTTTACTGCGATCCCAGTAGCTAAGTAACCATAATAATATAACCCAGTTCCATGACAGGATATCCAAAATATTTCTACAGCAAACAGCTAATAACAGGATCACAGATATCCGAGATATATACAGGACAATCCTGATTTCTCAAACCTTTGGTTTCTCAAAAATCCTGATTTCTTGAACTAATTTTCACTTTCCTTGGATAGAACTTCTCTGTAAATTTTGCCCCAAATTGCTTGAACCAATTTTTGTTTCCCCTGGAGGTTCGAGAAATCGGGATTCTACCATATAGCAATTGTGATAAGGCATGGACAAAAGTCGGACCGGATCAACTCGGATCGCTGATTTGAATAAGAATAGCACTATTGTGCATTTCCTCGTTCTTGAATAGGTGCTATTCTTATTCAAATCAGCGATCCAAGTTGATCCGGTCCGACTTTTGTCCCTGCCTATTGTGATATGCCTTGCAGACAGTGCCACCTTAATTTTTAGTGCACATATGATTTTGTGGGAGACCAGGTTGTTTTTTATGAGTTCTTGATGCATTTTATTTAGCAAGCCTGTAGTTGCTGCCCACTGTAATCTGCTGCATTTTCTCTGACCATTGTGGCACATGGCCTGATACCAATAACATTCTGATTGATAGCAATTACAGAAACTTCACTTTGAACTTTAAATTGACCATCACATGCAAATTAAATAATAAAAATGCTAAGGGTCTTTTTCAAGGACAGAAACAACATACACCTGATTGAAGACTAAATTGAACCAGAATATCTTGGCAATTGGTCTTCAAATTATGATCACATGCAATGAAGTACATGATCAAAACAATAAACATAAGCTCGCAAAGCTCAGTGGTCTGTCGTGGGTCTTTAAAGACCTGTTTATCTCTGCCCTGCTTCAAGAAAATGCTGTAGCTTATAAACATGACAAAAAACATGTTGTTGAAACAGTTTGTCTGGTTAGCTCAGGCCCCTAACAAGGTTTTGAAGATAACTCGGGTTCAGAACACAAATAGATACAAAAGATATGGACTAGGGAGCAATGATTGCCAGGGTACTACACTTATTTCAAATTCTATGACGTATGTGAATAAACGACAATTTCATGAACCTAAGAAAAAAACCGTCATAGGCACATAGGGCCCTTTGATTCTTTTTTACATGATGATGTTATTGCAATTAGGTGTAGTCAATTACATACCAATATTTGAAATTTACATGAAAATGTAATGAGACTGTTATTT
Source organism: Meandrina meandrites (assembly GCA_963693305.1). Taxonomy (NCBI): domain Eukaryota; kingdom Metazoa; phylum Cnidaria; class Anthozoa; order Scleractinia; family Meandrinidae; genus Meandrina; species Meandrina meandrites. The sequence continues at coordinate 616,801 of OY855913.1, read as the reverse complement.
TGTTTGTCATCAGATTGTCCACCTGGTCTTGTGAATCTTGGCAACACTTGTTTTATGAATTCTATATTACAGGTTTGTATGATGTGTGTGACTGTGTTGTTCATTATTAAAGGAAGTAGGAGGATATGTCTGATGCATGATTTGTCAACATGTGAAAAATCAATGTGTAAAACAGGATTACAATTTGTTAAAATAAATAAAATTAATTTTATAATTTATTGACACAGAGCTGGTTCTGGCCTGACTCACAAAATTTGAAATTGACGCCGGTGCGTGATTGTTGATATTGTATTTCTGGTACATAGGTTGCATAAGAAAATTAAAAAAATTACTGATATGTTTCAATCTTTATACTTCAGGGAATTGCATTTTTGCCATCATTTGTCGCATGGTTACAGGATTTTTCTGGTCATGAAGGAGGTCAATCTTTATCAAGCTTAGCAATGGAGTTGAAAACACTGGTTAAAGGTTTGTACATTTATTAGGCCAAATAAAAAAAAAAACAAATGTTTCTCATTCATACCTGTTTCATTTTGGGGGCGGCCTCTCTTTTTTTATTATTATTTTGTTATTGGAGAAGTTGGAATGAACAAAAACCAGCAGGCGCTACTTTCACTTTGTATCCAGCTCTCCTCAATTAAGGACAAAGAAAATTCTGTAAGACATGGTTTTGTCTGCGTTTTAATACAAACTCAGGCCAAATTTGGTACAAAAGGTCCATATTGGATAGGTCAATTAACTTGCAGGTTTATTTTGCAAGTTTGCTTCTGGAAAATTTGATGATGGAGGAAACATAGGTAAGGAATGCATGTTGTTGTTTAAAACGTGTATCAAAATAAACCAAATTTGTGTTGAATCGATATCTGACATTTCATTTACAGAAGAACTCCAACTTATCCCGGGGGGAGGGGGGGGGGGTATAATTTGTAAAAAAAGCATTCAATTGGAAATAATAAAAAAAGTCTGAAATAACAAAAAATGCCCACTCACTCTCTTTTTTATAGAAATCCAGGCCGAAACATTTGTTTTTCTTTACTTGGCCTTATAATGGCCATTAGAAAAAGTGTGCACTAGCGAAACACAAAGTCAAAAGTTTAAACTTTTTTCTTTATATCATTATTTTTGGTTTGTAGTGTTTATCCAGCCAGCTAGCTGGTACTGATGTAACTGATCGGACGCAATTTCTGAATAATATAAGTTTATTGATTGATTTTATTAAATGTATTTTCAGCTTTAAACAGTGGTTGTGTGGATGGAGAAGATGTCATTTGCCCTGATTCTGTGTTAAATGCACTTAATTCTCATGGCTGGGTAATACCCACAGAACAACAGGTCAGCATGTAACAGAGGAACTAATACCATCTGTGTACTGTGGCATTAGTTTTAAAGGAATACATGTTAATATTCTCATGCATGGGGCTCAATATAATGTCATAAAGTAAGTTTCATGTCTAACTCCTGTGACTGATAAACCAGTGTTTTTTATTTAAGACACAGAATGCATATGCTGTGGAATTGACAACATTTGTTGTGTTCACAGGATGCCCATGAATTCTTTCATGTTCTTTCCTCCACTCTAGACGATGAAATGGTGAGGATGGCTTCTATATGCACATACTAATATTTCTGAAATCTGTAAAATGGTGTCATTTTATTGTATGGTGATTATCAGTTGTCGTAAATTATCTCATGTTTTGATATATATCAGTAAAAAAAATATTATTAATACCATTCCATCAAACATAAATAACTCTTGCTTAGTGTGTTTCTTACATACACCAGAGCAAAGGAAAATACCAAATTAAACCACAACATTTACATTTCAAATGTAAATTTCAAATGCATTCTCATTCCAACAACAACAAAATTTTATAAATATCAAAATGAAAAGCGGTTGCTTAGGAATAGCCATGTTCAGATGTATTTCAAATAGGTCACCTATGCCATCTCTATATAATGTGCAAAAAATGTTATGTGTCTAATTAAACTCTTAGGGTGAGCCAACAGGTGTGATGAATCTCAGTGATATTGCCACAGTTGAGGTTAGTGGTAATGTAGTATAAAAAGTATAAAAACAATTGGAAATATGAATTTGATAGGCCTAATTAAAAACCAAAGAGATCAAGATAAGACCAAGAATTAAAATAGCTATTACAAAGTCATTTGTTATATAATGATATAAACAAATGTGCTGTGATTGTGTTTCAGTAAGTGCTAGTCTCTCTTTTACAGAATCATGATGATTTAACTGACGACAAATCCATGGTACATAGAAACAAAGGTACAATTCAACTTGTGTAGTGTGGTTTAAATCATGTATTTTGTTTATGTACAATATAAAGGTCGCCACACCCGAGGGGACCAAGTCCCATCATATGAACAGGCCAATTTTCGTCAAAAATCCAGTCGCAGGGACTGAATTTTGGTCCCTGAAATCGGTCCCATGAATTCAAACTGGTTTGAATTCATGGGACCAGTTGCAGGGACTGGTCCCTGCAATATTTTGCTTGGTCCCTCATGTGAACAGGTTCATGGGACTGGTCCCTGCGACCAATTAAAAAGGAACCAATTGCTGATCAGCATTTTAAGCTCCCACAATTCTGCATGTTCGTGTTTCAAGATGGCGACACCTGAACAGAGTAGTGAACAGATTGAACAGAATACTAGTGAACAGGCTGGCAATTCTTCGTCTTGCATCATCACCAGGAGCAACAGAGTCTTTTTCTTTGCAGCTCTCAAAACCATTTTTACTCGATGAAAACAAAGTTCCCGTCAAATTTTCCCACTAGCTGTTGCTAGCATATTTTAGCACCATTTCATGAAGAGAATGTGTGATATCCAGTTTATGTTATGCAAATTTGATCGGATGTTTTGATTTGTTTCAGCTAGCCTGGAGAATACTATACTTTTGCAGTTTTTGATAAAATGATGCAATTTATTTTTTTAAGGTATACAAACACCGAAAGGAAACCTGATATCAAAATTATAAAATAGGAGCAGATTATGAACACTGTCAACATTCCATGTTTTTAAAACAATTGTTGAACATAGTCCAGTAAGCACGCTCAGATATGAATAATAATAGGTCGGAATAATAATAACAATAATTTTCCATCTCCACAAGGTGATAATCTTGTTTTATATATTGAAAACGTCATAACTACTGCTATCTTGCTGTGAAACAAGTCCCAGCGTGTGAACCCTTCAAGGGACCGGTCCCCGTGACTCATTCCATCGTGTAAACTCTACAGGGGACCAGTCCCTGCGACCTGTCCCCTCATGTGTAGCGACCTTAACAATCTAAAATGCAAGTTTACGTAGTCAGATTAAATGAAAGTGTAATGAAAATAAGTCTCTTACTGAAATATGAATTTCACATCATATTAGTGCCCCTCACAAGAGACTGTAACAAACCTCATCTGCCATTCCACGGCTTGTTGGCGAGCCAGTTGGTGTGTAAGCAATGTGGAACAAAGGTAAATCACACAAAATGAAACTGCCAGTTATTTTGACTTGCTCTGTGATTTAAACATGTGGTAATGGACAGGTGAATATAAAGAAGCAGAGCCAGTGTGGCCTGATGGTTAGGGCGCTGGACTTGTAATCCGGGGGTCCCGGGTTCAAATCCTCCTCCCTGCCACCCGATGAATTTGTGTTCAGCGGCCCTGTAAATAACCAACTTGTCGGCCTCCTGCGAGTTGGGGTTTTTAACAAATTTCTGTTCAATTTATATTTGTTTATTTATTTGCAGTGTCCCCAATTAGCACAGCAGTGCAAAATACATTGATAATTAAATAAAGTGATTTTTAGAGTACCCTGTGAACAGTTGTTTCTCAAAAAGCAAATTTAGTGAAATGAATATCTTTTCTCAAATTGTACCTTGGATGTCAGAGGTCTTTTTTAATTTTTCTTTTTTTTTTTTGATTTCCTTAGTGTCCAGTAAAGTTTGACAGTTATGACAGCCTGTCACTCAGCTTACCAACAACCTTTCAGGTATTTTAATAATCAATGTTTTTTCCTTGTTGTCAAGGGAGGGGGAGGGTGAATGTGTAGTCAGCGATGTTTAAGGGAAGATGTGTTCCTCTGGTACCAATGACCTGAGACCAAGAAGTTGTAACTTGCAACTCACCCTACCATTACCATCTTTGTTTTGATTGTTTTAAGCATGTTTTCCTTGTTGTACATCATAATTACTTTCATTAAAATAGTAATAGTAATAAATCATTGGAAAACGTTTCAAAACATAAACTGGATATTCCAAGCGATCAATGTCCAATACTGTGGTACCAAAGGCTTGCAATTCATACACAGGCCTACAGCGATGTACCTCTCTGCACACATTGCGTGCCTACAATGCTCTGCTGTTTTTATTACCCCTTACAGTATCAATAGAATGTCAGACAGACAGTGTCAAATGGAATATATAGTAATCAGTCAAAGACAAGAATTCCTCTTTTGAGCTTTGTCATATCATTCTATCCACAGATGGGCCTGTCACTAGAAGACCTTTTGCGCATGTTTGTTTGTTCAGAGACAGTGGATGCAGTGGAGTGTCATGGCTGCCGACAGCAGCAAAGCACAGATGAATCAGCCAGCGCTGTCAGGACTACATTTATCAAACGTCTTACACTGGGAAAAGTAACTGAGTTTTGCATTTAAGTTATAGCAGCTTATAATACTGTGACACAGTTGTTTGTGCCAAATTTTCTCCTCTTTGACAAGAGGGCATCACAGTGAACAGACAAAAATGATACTCATTCCAAATAGCAAAACAGATCTGAAATGAATACAAGTTTCCCATTGAATTATATGATGTAATCTGTCCAATACACAACAGTTAAGGAAGGTGCAAGTTGGCACATGATGGAGCCGCACATGAATTAGTAATTTAAACAAAGAACCAATCAGGTTCGAGAATAAGACTAAAATACCAGTAACTGAGCCTGCGCTTTTTATTGGGTTGTTGCTAGGAAACGACATATCCTTACATTGCTAGGTAACATGACTTACCTTATGGCATCATACTGGGGTGACAACTTTCCAAGTTCCATATTCTTAAAAATTTGATTGGTTTTAGAAATCTCTTAGTACTGCTGAGATTAAAACTGACATTTTTCTGAGGCTTTTTGTTCGTTTTCAGTTACCACAGTGTCTGTGTATCCATATTCAGAGAACTTACTGGCACGCTAATGGCGTCCCGTACAAAAACAACTCCTTCATTAAATTTCCAGAGTTCCTTGACATGGAGCCGTTTTTATATGAACCTTTGGAGCCGAACAATAAAAAGGACCGTGCGAGTGAAAATACACGCAAGTTTGCTTCACTTACAAATGGAGGCGTTCAACTTACAGCGGCTAGTGGCGTGGAGCTGAACGGTTATCTGGATGAGCTGGTCAATTCATTTGTAAAGGCAGACACAAAGAGGTAAACAATGCTTTGTTATGTAATGGCCTCTGTACTACGTGTTTATTGATTCCTTGACGCTGCTAGTCTTTTTTTTGCGCTTATCACCGGCTGCAAAATTTTAGGGGAGTGGGGTGCGGGAGAGGTTTGGAAGTGATTCGAAAGGTTAGCCTTTGACTTGATTGAACCCGTGTGACCATAAACTTCGCCTTGCATAACACGGCCCAAGAAGTTGTTTTTTGACGTTGGAAATTGAAAATTTTAAAAGACCGGATACCAGTTGACGCCTTTATAACGAATCGGGTTTTCTTTTTTTGCTTGATAACAAATCGGTTTTTCTTTTTTTGCCTGACAGTATTAACAGCCGTGCAGTTTATTATAAAAAAAATGGTTTTCTTTTTTTTGCCTGACAGTAACAGCCGTGCAGTTTATTATAACAAATCTGTTTTTCTTTTTTGCCTGACAGCAGCACCCATGCAGTTTATTATAACAAATCTGTTTCTCTTTTTGCCTGACAGTAGCAGCCGTGCAGTTTATTAAAACAAATCTGTTTTTCTTTTTTGCCTGACAGCAGCACCCGTGCAGTTTATTATAACAAATCTGTTTCTCTTTTTTTGCCTGACAGAAGCACCCCTGCAGTTTATTATAACAAATCTGTTTCTCTTTCTTTGCCTGACAGTAGCAGCCGTGCAGTTTATCATAACAAATTGGTTTTTCTTTTTTTGCTTGACAGTAGCAGCCGTGCAGTTTATCAACTAATGGCAGTCATTGTACACATGGGAACTGTTGATGATGGTCATTACGTCACTTACAGGAAATTTGAAGCACCGCAGGGCAATCAGAGTGTGTCCAAATGGCTTTACACGTCAGATGAACTTGTGGAGGTGGCGTCACGTGATCAAGCCTTATCAAGCTGCGCTTATATGCTTTTCTACGAGAGAACTACAAGATAACGCACGTGACATCAAGCTTTTTGGGTAGAGAGTGAACTGTTTGGTTAGCGTGTTCCGTTACATTTTGGTCGTGTTGGTGATACGTGATGCACTGATTGCCATTAAGATGACTGAAAAACGTTTTTCACGTTTGAACGTATTTAATAGGACTATGCAATAGATAATGTTTGGTTGTAAAATGATAGTTGAAGTAAGCTCTCTCTCAGTCTAGATGCCCGTCTATTATGGACGGTTTTACGGTTACTATAGAACTAGTCCCTGCCTGTTAGAGAAACTGTTGTTGTGTTGTGACATCGCAGCAGCTACACGGTGTTGTACTTAACAAGAATACAATTATACTAATTATAATAAACATCGATCCTACGAATCTTTGACCATTTCTTTCGCCGATGCCATCTTCGTTGCAGAAATGTACAAACAGCGCGCTTCAATGCAGAACCCCTTCTATGCTTTAGGAGGTATTGCATCGGCTCCAGGATTTCCCCCCTCTCCCGAGGCCGCAGAGTACTGGGGTGGAGGGTACTGGCCAACTGGAGGTGCGGGGTACTGGGGATACTGTTGTGGAGGATATTGGCCAGGTTGTGCCGGGAGGTGCTGAGCTGGGTAACCTTCTGCTGGGTACTGGGAAGTAGTGTAAAGCACGGAAGACTGGGTCCCAGATGGCTGCTGAACGACTACCACTGCACCGGGTTGCTACAACGAGATAAGATGAACAGGAAATCAAGTTTGTGCTTGGTGAAAAGTCGGAATGCCAGTGTTTGACTTGTGAAGGAAAGCGTGTTACCTGATTTCTAGCACAGCATGTGCCCATGCATCCCACAATGGACCCAGCAAGTGAAATGATCGTACCAAAAGCAGAAAATATCGTCATAGCCAGAAACATACCATCAATTGACGAGATCAGATCACATGTCTCCACTGGTGAAAAAGTATGAAAATTGAGTCAAAAAGGGACCCTAACCTAATAGTTCTTTGTGGTTACTGAACGGAGTTGATCTTTTAATCAGAAATATGCTCAAAAAGGAAATGTATTAAAGGAGAAGTTCTTGAGCCACTCTGTGTCGTGTGGCTTAGTAGCACACTTGACACAGTCGGCAATGCAACGGGAAAACTGTTATGTGGACCACGTGACATCTCTTCCATTATCAACTCTTATTTCTAACTGTCTGGGAACAAGCGCTTTTTTCAGATTCTTATTTGATTAAACATAGCACGTGGACTTCACATGCTTTGCTGACGAGTTCTTTAAAAAATGTCACGTGTTGCTTTGGGGGAAGTTGTCGCGGTTCCAACGCGACCATAAACGACGTTTTGGTTCAACAGAGTAAAGTTATGGATTCACTTACGATCGATAGGGATAGATTCGCCTTCACTGTTTTTACAGTGGCATTTTCCACCATCTGTTTGGCAGTCTTTGGCGACTCTGAAGAGACGCCAGAAAATGTAACCGAGGGCCGCTATGGCGGTTTGTACACCCACAATAATCACGAGAATGATGCAAGACACCAGGAAAAATACCATCTGAGGAAACAATAGACATGACACAGGATTGGCTGTTAACAGAAGTTCAGAAACTAGAAGTGTACGGGCGCGTGCTAGGCTTTTATTAGAACAAACCTTGCTCGCGAGAAAATGAAGTAGTTTATTGACTTTGTTGCGAAGAAATGATGGCGTGCACGTGCAATGAAATTGTTTAAGAACTAGAAAACATGTACCGTGTTTCTATCAAGTTTAATAGAAACACGAGTGGAAGTTTGGGAGAACGAGAAATGCTGTGTTTCCACAGCTTTTTCGAGTTCTCCCAAACTTTCACTCGTGTTTCTATTGGTGGTTTTCACTGTCACGCAATAAAAAAATAAAATCGAAAACATTCAACAACAGAAGCTATGAATTTCAGATATTATAGAAGATAAATAGAGAAACAATTTGTCCAAGTCTCAGGTCTGTGCAGTGCACCGTTTGCGAGTTATTTGCCGAAACTTTCCGCGCAAATTTATAAAGCTCAGTATGGAGACGCCATATTTGTGTCCCTCCGAGGGAGCGTAATTTTGCTATAAATAGCGACTACTTTTGGCTCACGATCTATTATACTTTTACATAAACAGCACTTAGTACATTGGGAATGTTCAATCTGCAAAAATGAAAACTGGGAAAGGCCTTTTTTGAATCAAAACAACTTTGTCACGGCACTCAGCTTGATATCACCCCGGGAGAGAACTCGAACATTCAAAATGCTCTGTTTTAAAAACGAAGTGCACAACCAAGCTGGAAATTTGCAAAAAGATATATTTTTAGTTCATTTTTCACCTAGTGAAATCGAAATTTTAGCAGGCCCATTGAATTTTGATTTCAGAATTTTATGACGTAACATGACAGAAACACGAAAAACATGTTTTCTATTTCTTTCAGAAAACACCACGACGAAAAAAAGAAAACAACTTTTTAACTTTGACTATCAAAATAATGTAAATTCTCTTTGCTCGCGCCATCATCGCGTCAACAGCTCGTGCTAGCTCTGTGTTTCTATCGAGCTATAGAAACACAATTTTTAACCAATCAGCGCGCATACTTTCTTAGGACTGTTTTCTAAGTAATGAGAGAACATTAAAATGTGTATGCGAACTTTCATATAATTTTTTGTAACATTGTTTGGATAAATCCAGTAAATCTAATTCCAAAAATCTTGGCCCCAGCTATGTCCGCTGGATGAGGGTTCTTCCATATTTAACTTACTAGCGTCTTGTTTCTATATCGCCACACGAAGATTCCCAAGATGGCTGCAAAGATCAACTGCAAAAAAATAATAATAAAAAAAATGTTTTTTTGTGGAAAAGGTTGGTTCGAGTGAATACAGTAATGCGACATGGTAGCTACTCCACTGAAATACAATGTTATAAAATTTGCATGTCCTTTTAAACTGGGGTTGGACCAGGGGTTTTAAAAGCTCTTTCTTTCCTGTCTTGCAGCGGTGGTGTCTTTTCTTCAGTCTCTCTCCATCGACCCTCTCAAAATATGCGAACTGCCGCCACATCCAGCCCAGCCGGTTCACTTATATAACCCTCGTCAAAAAGTCTTGGCAGGATTTCCAAATTTATTCTTTTTGGCGGGGGGAGGGGAGAGTCCTTTTTGTAAGGTTATCTTTTCAATCCAGTATTGTGCAAATTATGTCACATAGTTGTCGTTTCTTTTATACATACGCTCGTTTTCAAAAAGGTTGGTATTTGAAAAATATATATTTTAAAAAAGAACCTTTGTTTTCATGACATGTTACAAAAGGTAAATATGTATTCCAAATGTCAACCTTTTTGAAAATGAGTGTGTACGATTTGAATATATTAAAATTGAGTTAAATATTCCATTGTAAGCCTAAATACATTTCTTTTTTAAGTGCTTAGACACGCTGGTATATCCGTCAATCTGTTTTAAAAAGAATATATGAATTAAAACTAACCCTTCGCCATCAAAAGGTCGAAATTTCAGATAGTACAGGCACAATCACAAAATACTACTGCTTGACACGTTTATTCAAAAATCTGTTCTGTCTGGCTTTCTGAGCGCGATCAGTATTAAAGATACGTTGCGCATTTTAATACAAATTACAATTTTAAGTCGTATTTTTAGGCCCTGTTAGAGACAGAGTAATTCTCTTGCCAGGGCAATGGTTACTTTGTTTATGTTAGGTTTTTTTAAGTCAACCATTAAATCTTCTGACCTTGTCTAAGAGCGGAAAGATATACTTTGATTTTTAAATAAAGGTTCGAATGCTTAATTTTTTAAAAAATAAATCTGTTAGTTAATAGGCTGTTCGCTGAATATACATGTGAGTAGCGACATAAAGACATAACCTCTACATAAAGAAATAAATATTTTCCTTATGTCGTTATGTTCCTACTATGCTGTTCGCACTGCTAACGATAACATCGGTATGTGTTTGCGCGATCTTATCGTTGTCGTCATGTTGCTAGTCTGAACAAAGCAAGAAGGAAATTATTTAAAAATTATAGTTTTATTGTCGAGCAGGTTCCCGCAGTTTTAATTAATATGCTATGTTGATGCTGTTCTTACTGGCCTCTCCTGCATGCTTACCTTGTGGTTATTTGTGGACATCAGTCAGTGAAATCAGACTTTCAATAGAAAATTCTTCGGTCATGAAGCAAACAGAATGACCAAGTGATATCTTATGGGTTTTTGAGCATGTTTCATTTGTGTTTTCATTTCCGTTTAAAACAAACACTGCTTAAATAAGTGGAGTTCAAGCCTTCTACAAGACGACGTTTTTACGATGTTACAAATAAACTCGATAGCAACTATCAGCGGAACAAAAAATTGAAATCAGTAACTCACACCAAATCCAGACCAAAGTCCGTGTCCTCCATAGCCATTATAGCCAAGCCATATGAATCCACAGATACAGTCACCAAGACCGCATAAGCCGGCAGCTATACCAATCAGACCAGTTGACTTCGCCAATCCAACTTCCACAGAATTCGACATGATGCCGGCCGAGCTGAGTTTTCCGCCCTTTTGAATCGAAGTGGAACTCGTTGTTTGAGTCAAGACGTTTTTCTTCAAATGAACTACACTGCCTCCCAATGCAATGCGGTCGCAATAAAAAAAAAATACTCACCTGTTTAATGTGATATATGCAAACGACTTCACTGACAAGCAAGAAAATAACTGGTGTTTTATCACTGGTCGAAAGGATTTTTCCGTACCGACAATTGAACCTTCTCGCGAATTATTAAAAATTGAAAACTGACTTGCGGCTCGACAGATGCATATTTCAGTACATCCTTATTTATAATCTGAGTAGCTATTCGTTGGAGATATTGAAATTGCAAATTATTTATTTATATCTCTCATAGTCTTGAAGTGAAAAAAAAAATGTTGAAAGCCACTTTGTTTTCATCTTTATTTGTGCATTTATAAATTCAGTACGCACTCACAGCAAATTTTCATGGCGAGGGCACGTTAAAACTACACGAAATGATATTTCGAGGCTTTTTCGCCGGTTCTGGAAACTTTTGTAAGGCGGGTTTCCTTCGTTTTAACTTCCCCCTTGCCACGATTATCGCCCCCAAGTCTCCGAAGGTTAAGTTACTCTTTTGGAAGCGGCCTGCTTCGCGTGATAAACTACAATATCCCAAGTATATTACACAAATCCTTATAACTTTATTTATGATAAGACATACATGCACCAGTATCAGCAAAAAAAAAAAAAATCTGCAGTTGACATTAGAAAGTGATAAAACACCAGACAGGTGTTCATATGCTGATTTATCAACTTAATCAGCAGCAATTTTCTATTGACGCGGAAACTTTATGTTCTCAGTGTCAAGACCCTTGTCATATCAAATCGCAATATAATTAAGAGTTTCAGGCTGACTGACTTTATGACTCAGCCAGTAAAAGAACACAAGCGATTGAGTCCTTTCTAATATTATTTTTCTTACATATTAGTCAGAAGGACGACGTGCGTGCTCCGTAACTCGACTGAACGCCTGAGGTCCTTTCAAGAAAAGGAAGTTGAAGAACTCTTGTCCCGCTACTAGTCCTACTTCGCTTTTGCACGAGGGTTTCGTCCCGCACACCATCCAACCAAACTGTTATTCAGGAATATAAACAATCGCGTCTTCACTCTAATTACGCACAATGTAACAAGAAGTAAAATACTTTAGATAATGTCAATGTAAACTTAGCTGGTAGGGTAGCTTTCAACCAGTCCGAAAGGGTACTATGGCAACATCCAACTTGATAGAACTCAAGCTAGGCTGAATGTTGGCTTTGTCTGGAGGAGCAAGGTAGTCGAGCTCTACTTCTTGAACACTACAAACTGATAACTGTTTATTAAAATGTACTATTTCTAAATCGGAGGTTTTAATTAGCCTGCGAGCAGGCTCTCCGCGCGAAAAAATAATGAATGAAAAACGCAAGAGAATGGTTAAAGCAGCGGCACTACTCCTCAACGTCCTCAACTAACCTAACGCCTGAAACAGGCTAGACCAAAATCCGAAATTTACATCCCGGCCCCGGCGGGTGGGATACTCCCTATAATGACCTATACGGGGAGGCTCCGCCCGAAGGGGGTACCTTTTTCAGGCTTCAGGTATATAAAAGGGTAGGGATTTCACAAGTGTAGGTATATGAAAGGGTAGGAAAATCTTCGTTCGGGTATTAAAAAGGGCCTTGAATTAAAACAGATCAAGCAGACGAAACTTATGACTGTTTCATTTTAATTTATTACGCGCTACGTGAAAAAAATGACAAGAAGACTTCCTGTTTTAACGATTCATTCATAAGGCGGGCCAGTGAAAGGGGTGCATTTTCCAATAAAAGGTATACGAAAGGGGTGCCTTTTCTGAAAAAATTGTATATAAAAGGGTAAGGGGTTGGACCTCGGGGCGGAGCCTCCCCGTATAAAACTTTTTTGAGTTCCCCGGCTAAGCGTGACAAGAGATCCTCGCTATTGTTTGATTATATTTTACCATTTTTTCAGGCTTATCTTTATTTCTCATTCTGTCTCATAAATTGTTTAAAACGCCTGGAAACATAACGCAGTTGGCAAGAGCATAATGTCAGGTAGATCGTATACAACTTCTTGGCCATAAAAACTGCAAATATCTCCGGGCTCCGATCCCTGATCTGACATAACTCGTTTACATTCTTGTCAATCTAGTTTTGGGAATTCATGCATATTAAGGTGGGGGTAAAGGTGAATTTGAGTGAAATTTTTAGAGGTTTAAAGAAGGGATAGAAGAAAGAAAATTATTTTTGAAACACCACCAGACAGTTGACCCCAACGCGAGAGCACCCCAGGTTGTCAGAGGACTGTTTGGGTGTCCATCTACTAATTTTTAACTTCAAATTCCAATTTTAAAATCACATTAAATCTTTAATATTTCTTATTTCTCCAAATTTTACTAATCCTTTCAGAAAAACTATCTCTTCCCAAACATCCCCAAAAATCACCAAAAAATTTACAAAACACCGCTAAACATAGCTTTGTGGGATGAGCAGAGGGTTTTGGGAATGCTTGAAATGGGAGCGAGCTATTCGCATTAAACCCAAGTTAAGCGGTGTAAAAACGGGCGGACACTCGACCCATGAACGCTATGGCTTTTTTTCACTTTATTTGTACTTTTTTTCACTTACTTTGTAGTTATTTTTTACATTTTCCCAGAACTAATCAATCACATCCGTGAACCAAAGCAATGGCACAGACATTTTCTCCTGTTTTCCATGTTTTTGTTGTCCCACGCAACGTTTGACTCGCTTTTCGGGGGAAAAAAGGCGGAAAAATGTCTCGGCCGTTGCATCGCCTCGCGGCTGTGATTGGCTAGTTCTAAAAAAAGTGATAAAATAAGTGATAAAAAAGTGAAAATAAAGTGAAAATAAAGCCTTGGAGTTCATGGTTCGAGTGCCCGCACTGTAATAGTTAGTTAGCATTTCAAAAGTAGGGTTAAGGAGTCAAATTGGCTAGTCTGACATAAATATGAATAACGATACTACTATACCCAGACACTACGACAACTGAGTAGAAAATTCTCTTAAATAAACTTTATTCTTCTACCATGTCAAAGCTGACAAATTACAATTTGTTATAAATTATATGATTATTATAAAAACACATTCAGTGCAAAACGGCGAAAGCTAACATGACAAGCAAACTCTGCCTAACTTTCATCCATTCAAATTTGATAGCCAAACCCACCGAGGCTTATATATATGCTAACTGTTAAACCTCTAGGATCAAAACACAAGTTCACTTTATTTATTTATTTTTGCTCATTACTGTTAGTTTGAGTGGTACATCAAAAACAAGGAAAATTCAGATGTTGAACACTATTGAGTATGTGCTTTTGTAGTTATACTGTAGATTTATATCCGCATGCTGGCCAATATTTCAATAATTTATGTATCAAATGCTGTAACACTGATACAGGAATAAAATATAAGACATCTGGTTCTCCTCATTTACAGTTTGGTACTTCAATACTACTCAATTGCTATTCCAGTTCTGAAATGAAAACTAAAAAAAATATTATTAATGTACTGAAAGGTTCAATTTTGAAATAATATGAATAACAATAAACAAAAATGCTACAAGTGTCTGATTATTCAACAGTTGACATGTGCAGATAAACCACATGGATACTGCAACAAAACACCTACAGGAGGACGTTTTCCTGCTCTAGCTGGAATCCAATCTTAATGCTTTACTGGGCTACGGGATCTGCTTCTCCTGCGACTGCATCTCCCCCTGTAAAAGCAATAGCAAATATGACAACTTTTTTTACTGAAACACAAGTCAAATTACAGGTGCAGCATACAGAAAGGTCAAGAAAATATTTAGCACATGGTAGCACAAGCACAAGTATTTTCAAGCATAATTTTCAAATACGTTCCACAAATGGAAATAGATTCTATAAGTGACTAACATGTACAAGGGGGCAGAGATAATCTATTTTTTGGGGGGGAGCCTTAATCAAGATCTTGTCTGACATGCTGGTTACCAGGGATGCAGTTAAGAGCCAGCTGCGGTTTGAAAGAGGGCTTTTCACCTGCAAACTAATACTTGCAGTATTTTTAAAGGTTTACAGGCCAGAAAAGCTGGCTGGGCTAGTAGGTGAGTCTGTATAGTTTTAACTACATCCCTGCACAGTAATTATATAACATAATGCTAAATTTGGATGTTAGTCGTTTCATCTACAAGATGATTCACCTCCACTATCACGCTTTTAGAATGAGGAATATACATAATGTGTTAAGGGCGTTTGGGCTCTCACATTTTTAGAACGATTCATTGCGTTTAGACTTGAGGGTAGCTGAAACATCTCAGATCATGCAGGAGAATCAATTTTACTGAAGGCGAATCGACTTGTAGGCGAAACATCTTGTTGGCAAAATGATGGGATTCCCTAAATTACTTCATCCTATTTAGCCGACTCAAAAGATTGAGGAAACAAGATTAAACTTTTCCTATTTATTAACTCACTGTGGAGAATGCTCCTGAGATCTTGGTGGAGGAGATCTGAAAAAATAACACCACAGAAATGACAAAACATATAACAGTGACAACAGTCAAGAAATTTAATTACCGGTACAACTTTTAAAACATTATCTTACTCTAAATTTTTAGACAGGCTTTTTTAAGACAGTAACCTATAGAGAAAATACTATTATAATATCATTTCCCATATAAAAATATGAAAAATAACATTGCTCTGTAATTAAGAGTACTCCAAGGATTTTTGGCACTGTAAGTACTCGATAGTTCTTAACTTGATAGCTATCACCAGTTTTTAATGACCACCCTAGGAACTGCAACTCTTAACTATGATGACAATGTTCTAAGTTAAGGTTTGTGCTCAAACTTCTATAAATTTCTGTAATTCCCTAAAGCTCCTACTACAAATCATAGTCTACTTATAAACATATTTAAGGTTTTCAACATAAATTACCCTTGAGGCACTTACATCTCTTTACGGGAGGTGTCAAGCATTACATGATGAATAAATATGACAAGTATGGTGTTTTGATGCATCAATTCAACAATCCGCTTCAAGAATTTAATTACAGGTAGCTGCTGCTAAAAGGAGCTCTCCTGGGGATGTGACTCAGTCCTGCATCTGTTGGTAAACAACAGCAGTCCGTACCACTACTCTCTAACTGGAACTAGAACCCTCCTTTCTCACAAGTTAACACTGCTGAACACACAACCTTCTCCAAACTACTGCTGTCAGGCATTTTTGAGTGCAAAAACTCCTGCTGAGGCATCAAGCCAAAACAGATGCATGCAATAAACTCATTTTGGGAGGGTGCAGGTAAGATTTTGAAGAATTGAGCTAAGTGTTGAAGGGTTCAGTAGACGTCTCAACAAATCATGCCTCCGATCGATGTTGACTGAGCTGTAGAATTATTTGATTAATTAAGAGGTGTTGGAGGAAGTGAAGGATGAAGATATCCCAGATGCAACTTTGAACTTTTGCTTGAGAGCATAAAGTTCTCTGCAGCCTGTAAATTGAGATGTTGAATGGGTTTGTAAAGACTACAAACCCTGAGTGAATCACCTAGAAAAATGGTAATGGCAACCTGGTTAGTAAAACCATCTTAATACTAGCCATAAAAAAATTATAAAAGAAAACTAAAAATTTTGTTACAGCAAGGCCCTGTTAGTAGTTTATATGCTAGTGTGTTTTCAGTTTAACGTGTCAGTGATATAAATATTTTAAGTAAAATAATTCCATGTACATTGTGATGAGAAATATGAGAAATAAGTTATTGTCAAATTATTTAAGCGCAAATGAAATGGAAGTATTTTCCTTCCTTAGTGGAAAGTTGTGATGATCAATGAAACAAGTGAAAAATGTGCTAAAAATTCTGATCCAAATGAATTCAGGGACTCACTGCGGCAATGTGAAGTAAGTCTGGCCTTACTTTCTGATAATTTTCTCAAGTTATTTCAACAATCACTCTCACCCAGGGTTGGGTGCAGCATATGTTGATGTCTTCCGAACTCCACTGCCTTCTGTCCTCTGATAATTTTCTCAGGTTTTTTCAACAAATTATGATCTGGTTTAAATTCTTTTTCATTTTAACATAACTTTGGCTGTACAACAAATGCAGCAATTTGGTACTCTTGACTTGAAAAAGAAATGATGTTTCTGGTAATATGACATTAAATTCAATTGGCATTTCCAAGAAGGTATTTAATTTTCACATGCACTTAATTAGAAAACAGCTAACAGGGCCATGGCTAGCAAACACTCATACCTTCTATGTGCCTGTAAGGATCGTTGATCACTGTAAGCCCGACCACCATAGTCGTCATCACGGCTAAAATCCTCACGTCTGTCATGCCTACTGCTACTACCATGGTAACCACCATTACGACCCCCACTTCTTCCTCCTCCCCTTCCACCGCGATTTCTTGTGTTTGAAATCTCTACTCTCAATTTCTTATCTCCAAGCCTCCTTCCATCCATACTTCTAACAGCATCTTCTGCATGACGGCTATGCTCAAACTCAACAAAGGCAAATCCAGGGGGGCTCCGTGCCACCCACACATCACGCAATGTACCATACTTGGAAAAGGCTCTCCACAACTCTTGTTTGTCACCACTATTTCCAAGACCTCCAACGTAAACTTTTGCTGGCATATCTTCCTTTTCTAGTTTAAGTTTGGAGAGAGTTGAAGGTGATGTAATTATGAGAAATTCATGGCACACCGGGGTAATATTTGTTACAAAGTTTATTCACATTGAAACTAAAGTTAAATGTATTCAAAAACATGCAGTGATAATTGCCACCTAGACATTGCATGACTTACAGAAGGAAGAACCTTCAAACTTACATGACCAAATGTTTGTTAATCTTTAAAGACGGGAAAGATTTGCGTGGAAACAAATACTTAAGACAATTTTGTTGGTCTCGTTGTACACATAACTGCGATCCGTGTGATGGCCAGTGTAAAAGGAATTGATGTAAATTGAGCTTATGCATAAATTATTACTTAAGGCTAGATGGAAATTTTGCCCAAAATTACCCCAACTCGTTTTGGATTCTCTAATTTCCCCAATTTGTGATCTAAAAGCATCCATTTTCAGATAAACGAGTTAGCTCTTGTCAACACTGCCACGTTTAACAAAAAGCTTTTACAAATACACTGTTACAAAGTAAGCTAACAGCTATTGACATCAAGGTTGACACTACTCAGCCCGTCTAAAAATTCTAAACGCGAAAATTTGCTGAGACAACGTGCAAATACAAACAGCAAAATTAATTACTATTAAATATGTTCTTTCTTACCTTTCTGTTCTTTTAAAAACAGTACATGTACCAATAATAAGGAAGAGAGTTTGCTTCGAGAAGGATGTACGACGTCATACTCGCACACCTGAAAAGCACTAGGAGGACTGGGCACCACCAGCACACTTCGTGCTCCCAGTGCCCCCCTGCCTTATTGATAATTTTTGGCATAACATTTGAGGAAACTGGCACAGTTTATCCCATTTTTAAAAAAGAAGCATTGCTAGCATAATTCGCATATTTGACAGGCACGTTGAAAAATACACGTTGTTGTTCGATGTTTTGGTTAGTGAGGGGTTGCCAGTATTTCAGCCCGGGGAGCCGGGGGTGCACAGAAACCTACAAAATGACGAACTCAAAGACGCCTACGCAGGAGGCTACCATGCCAGGCGATTCGAAAATTCACAGTTCTTTAAGAGAAATGTTGTGATGGGCCAGAACCAGCCACAATTGCCAGAGACCGTCCCCTACAGACAATAAGGGGAAATTACAGTAGGAAAACGTATTTTTGGACATTTTTGCCATATTTTTCAAAGAGCGCGATTTAAAAGAAAGTAGCATAATTTTCGCAAAATTTGGCGAAAAAACGGGCAGTGCTTCTAGCATAATACAGTGGTGGATCCAGACCTTCACCTAACGGGGCCCCCGCTTTTGAAAGTTTGACTACAGAATGTTGAATTCTGCCAAGATAAATGCGCTATTTCCGAAAAACAATAGGGGGCGGGGGAGGGGGGCGTGCCCCTTCCCCGGATCCGCCACTGTAATATGCTACTTTTAACATAAAAAATAGGATACAAAAAGCGGTAACAAACAGAACACATGGACTACGCATGGTTTGGAAAAAGAATCCAAAATTAACTTGACGTTTCGCATGCTACAGCACGCATCTTCAGAAGTGACTGTTACAAAAAGATATAAGGGTGATTTAAAACTTAAAAACACAGAGCGAGGTACTGCCCGTGGTAACTAACTTCGCATCTGTTCGACATTCTCTTTATTGCAGGCTGCTCTCTCTGATCTAAGGAAAACACTGCTTCTAAGTAACTACCCGAAAGGCATAATTTCCTACAATATGAATGATGTCTTAAACAAACATAGAGAAAGTCCAGTCATGTTGGAGGAGCGGGGATGGCGCAGTGGTGAGAGCACTCGCCTCCCACCAATGTGGCCCGGGTTCATATGTGGGTTGAGTTTGTTGTTGGTTCTCGTCCTCGCTCCGAGGGTTTTTCTACGGTGGTTTCAAAGGGACATAGATTTTCCCACTTCTTTTTTTATTTCACTTGCGACTTACTTGCGACTTACTTGCGACTCTCCCTGACTGACCACAGGGAGCCCAGACAAACTGTTTGTGTGCACATTAGCATTTTTATAGCAAATGTATAGGATTTACAGAACGGCTCACAGAATTGCGTGTAATAACGTAAAATATGAACAAATACATGCTAAATAGAGCCTAAATAAATGTAAGTTTATCTTACCAGTTTTGTGGTGTGGTTCTTTTGGCTCGAAATTGCGAATTTGAGCGGTTTGAAGGATTTTGCATTCGCTGCTTACTACACATATAATTATAATTATAATTATATGTGTAGTAAGCAGCGAATGCAAAATCCTTCAAACCGCTCAAATTCGCAATTTCGAGCCAAAAGAACCACACCACAAAACTGGTAAGATAAACTTACATTTATTTAGCATGTATTTGTTCATATTTTACGTTATTACACGCAATTCTGCGAGCCGTTCTGTAAATCCTATACATTTGCTATAAAAATGCTAATGCACACAAAAATGCTAATGTGCACACAAACAGTTTGTCTGGGCTCCCTGTGGACTGACTAGAACGCCAAGCTGCGCTGGCTAAGATCGGCTAAGATGCTATCAGATTCGATTACTTGAAAAGTGTCAAGGAGTCTGGGACCTAGAGTTCCATTTCAAGATGGAGGACGACGGAGTTTGTGCGAGAGAGTCGGAATGCAGTTTGCTTCTGTTGGCTGATGAACTGATAGACATAGTGTTATCCTACTCTATAATTGATCACAAAGACTTGTGTCACTGTTCACAAGTTTGTAGAAGGTTAAATATCATTGCAACTGGAAATGAACTTTGGAAAAAGAAGGCGCTTTCGAGGTACATCATTTTATAGCTTGCACGTATGTTAGCTAAAAAATCAATACCCATGCGATCATGAACTATTGCCGATTAGTAGAAACTCAGCTGTGTTCTATTGGAGATCAGCGAATCATATTAGTTCTCTTATTGTTTCCTGTTTGGCAATTAGATTACCAGCCCAAGTTTTCTATCAGCGAATAGGTCAGATCAATAAGGCACAGCTGAGTTGGCTATCGCTCATAGATAACGTGGGTAAGTTGTCTAATTGTTTTAGTAGAGACTCGTGCACGATCGTGTTCTATCAGGGAATATTAAAAACTAGCAATGGTGTATTGCAATTCCTGAGTTTTGATTGGTTAACAGGCAGTGGTATTTGAGCTCATATACCATTGACCACAAGTATTGTAGCTGATACATGTCAACGAAAACAGCTGGGGAGCTCTAATATTGCAATTCTCTTGGGTATTTTTAATAAAACAATTATTCCACTCGTGCTTGTTGGATATGAGATTGTTTTAGCCAACTCGGCGCTACCCGCCTCATTGGCTATCTACCATCTCATATCCAACGCACGCTCATGGAACAATAAAAATAAAAAACAATGGGAGAACCAATCAGATTTTGTGGATTTCTAATAGAACATTACATAGTTTCTACGAATTAACAAATGGATTCCATTTTAGTGATGATGGCAAAATATGGTAAGAACAAAAAGGTGGTACGCAAGGTGATAGCTGAGTGTGTCACTGATGTTCTTACCACATTTTGACATCTTCTGTGATCTATAACTGGACAGACCCATTGCAAAATGGAATCTATTTGTTTTATACAAAAAACAAGACATCTGTACACTTCAGTATCGCTAATCAATATGAAATATGAAGGAAAATTAGAACGTCAACAGAAAAAAACTAACCTTTATTCCATTTGTACATTCAACTCTGTAAGTTTTCAGTTAAGCATTCAACTGCCATTCATGGATTTCCTGTCTAGCATTGTGAAACTACTTGAACATTGGACTTTCGATAATTTTTCAAATGGTCACTGTTTACTTTAGCTTGCTTAGCCTAGTTAAATGGCTCAAAAGATGAACAATATTTGGCAGATTGTTATGTAGTTTTATAATTAAGCTGACCTTTCTCTTATTGTTTTGAAAACCTTTGCTGAGAAGACTGACTTGGACTATGAACTCTGAACTCTGATCACGCATGCGAGTCACACCACGCAGTGACGTCATCTGTGTGTCTGTACTCTAATAGATGGTAGGCAACAACCAATCACAACATGTGCAGTTTCTTGGTTATTGTGTAATCACTGATAGAACATGATTGCACACATGTTGCTCCTCAAAGGGAGGGACT
Source organism: Meandrina meandrites (assembly GCA_963693305.1). Taxonomy (NCBI): domain Eukaryota; kingdom Metazoa; phylum Cnidaria; class Anthozoa; order Scleractinia; family Meandrinidae; genus Meandrina; species Meandrina meandrites. Next base: position 595,170 of record OY855913.1, on the reverse strand, counting down.
CTTAACTACAAATCCAGAGCAATTGGGGAGCAGGGGTGTCGCAGTGGTGAGAGCGCTTGCCTCCCACCAATGTGGCCCGGGTTTGATTCTGGCCCGGTACCATGTGTCGGTTGAGTTTGATGTTGGTTTTCGTCCTTGGGTTTTTCTCCGGGTTCTCCGTTTTTCCTCCTTCCACAAAAACGACACTCTAAATTCCAATTCCATCTTAATGCACGTACATGTCTAAACAAGCTCTTGAGCTCTTCTGTGTAACATGGGTAAATAAATTACATTCACATTTTTTTAAGGGATAATATGCTGAAGACTGTATTTTGTGCCAAATGATTTTGGAGCATTTAGGAACTCTAAATGGTGAATTTTGTTTGAGGGGAATCCTGGTTTGAAAAATATGTCATTGCGTGTGCAAAACCGAGCATAGGAAATAGGGTAGAGGCCCAATTTTTACAAATCTGAGATAACGTAACCATCTTTTTAAACTGACATATCCAATTACCATTTACATGAAAAAAGAAATGCTATGGAATAAAGTCTGCAAATATGAGTGTTTATTATGCTGTAGCTTTTATGATAATGCAAATTCATAAAAATGATACATGAAATTAAGCATGTGGACGTTCTTTATTTAGTGGCACTGATTTAATTTTCAAATCTTTATGTCATTTGAGTTTTAAGGTTTTTTCCGTGCTGGCCACATGACTTGTCAAATATGGCTGTGATTTGAAACTCTTGGAGAAATCTTACATGGAACAAACCTGTCAAAAAAGCTTATCTGTATGAGGTTTGGTTTCCAAAATATGACAGTTACTGCAGATTGCATTTTTAGCAATCTAGTCCAAAGTTTGCAACATGTTCCAAAACAAATAGAAATTGGTATCTTGAGTTCACAATATCATTTTTGACATTTAGTAGTAGACTCAAAGATTTTGTTTGGTTGGTTTACATTACTTTTTATTTTTTTGTAACTTTTTTTCTTAAAGGTGGCATTTTTGGAGAACCAAGCCAAAAGAAAACTGGATGGAAATTTACAGAGACAGGATACTGATGGAGCACAAAATTCACTATGCTCTAGAAATTATATCAAAAAAATATTACACCAAAGCTGAGGTCTACAAGAAGGAACTTGATAGATTTGTGCATTTAGCGAATGAGAATCCAGCTCTTTCTTGCCATGTAAATGATAATCTGTGTGAACTCTTACAAGGAGACGACTGGTAAGGCTGAAACATATTGACAGTGACAGCAGCTTCTCTTTTTTGGTCTTATTGCCACTAATATATGGGTGACCCAAAAAGACTGACCCCCGGTCCGTGGTCCCCCACTACGGACCGGGTCCATTGACTGCTTACGGACCGGTCCACGGACCACCTCCACGGACCTCCTTTACAGACCACCCCCAAATTACACGCAAAAACAAAGTGACATGAAAGTGATGATTACCGGTTGTTGGGATAGACCACTCCTGTCGGCGTCGGTGAATTCAACCATTACGCTTCGTAAGTTTAACCAGGCACAAAGATGAGATGATGAAGGCAAGAAAAGAAAAATTCTTACCTTGCCAAACGTGGCTGAATTTGGCCACCAAAGATGTGTTTTCAGCTTGCTTAAATTTGTAAATTCTGATGACCAATTCAGTATTTCTAATTTGTGAAGCCTGGGACGAGTTCATGAACCTGTGAGAGACTGGGCCGAACAAAATGGCGGAGGGAAAGAAAGCACAAATAGAGCTTAGTTGTCGGTCATTTTCAAGGCACTACAGTCCTCCCTACATTGCTGAAGTAAGGAAATGGCAATGTGTAATGCATTCGTGCCCAAGGGTGACCTCAAGTCTGTTAAATCTGGTTAAACTTACGAAGCGTAATGGTCGAATTCGCCGACGCCGACAGGAGTGGTCTATCCTAACAACCGGTAATTATCACTTTCATGTCACTTTGTTTTTGTGTGTAATTTGGGGGTGGTCCGTAAAGGAGGTCCATGGACCGGTCCGTAAGCAGTCAATGGACCCGGTCCGTAGTGGGGGTCCACGGACCGGGGGTCAGTCTTTTTGGGTCACCCCTAATATACCTTGTGTTTTTTAAATAAATAGACTATGTTAATGTTGCACATCTTTATTCTTAAGATGTGCTTGAACTGCACCTTTTATCTTTTTGAGGAGCACAGGTTTACAGAATTATGATGTACTATAAAAGCTTTAATTATTATATCCCTTTTATGGGGGGAGAGAGGGTTAAAAGAACATGAGGGGAGGCATGTTTTAATTCTGATTCCTAAATCAACAACTATACCATTACATAATAGATGTTACAAACACCATGTTTCCTCAAATAATGTTTCCTCTTTAGAAATGGTCTTTGTTTACTTGGAAAGGACATTTTTGCTAAATTTAACAGTTAAAACAGCTCAGGCATTCCTATCAGGGGTGAATTAATGAATTTATTAATGGAATTTCATTTCATTCTTTGCTTCAATATTCCACTCTTGAAGTGAAAATAAAATTTCATTGTTCACACGGCGACTTGATTCAAAACAAAAACGTTGATTTCATAATGCCTGGTTTTGCGCAACAAAATATCCCTAATTTGCATAAAAACAAAAACTAGGTCAACAACATTTTTCCCTCTTTCTCTTCAGCCAGCAGCATTTTTGTGCCTTTTTAGTGCGCTAAAATCTCTTGCCTCTCTCTTCATATCATGTGAGGGTTGAAAAAAGCGAGTGACCAACAAAATGAGGAGAAAACATTGTGTGACATTTGACAGTTGAACAGTTGAAGTTGAAATTATGCAAATTTTGGCCAAATTCCCACATGTCTGTTGCATGAAGCTAGACAACAATCCAATCAACATTCGAGATCTGATCAAGTCGCTGTTTGAACACTGAAATATTCACTTCAAGAATGGAATATTGAAGCAAAGAATAAAATCCAATTTCTATTAATGAATTCAGTAATTAAATCACTCTTGATAGGAACGCTTCAGCTGTTTTGACTGTAATAGGGGGCTTTATTAAAGGAGAAGTTCACTCCAGAATGGCCATTTATTTTCTTTACGCCAATAAAACGTTTTACAAAAATATGTTATTCACCAAAATTTCAGCATCCAACGAGCGCTAAATCCCTACGAAATCTTTCTCTAAAGTAGCCCAAAATTCGACAACTGAACGCCGCCATCTTGGAGCCAGTAATGTATGCGTGACGTCAAAGAGTTCAGCCTGAAGTTTAGCGGGAAAATTTAAATACTCGAAACTCCTTGTTTGTTTGAAGTGGCTTTTGTTTGTCAAAATGCCTGTCTGAAAGGAAAGAAAAGGGAAAGGTTTTTTTGTATCTCTTGGAGATCTGTTTGAGAAACATGGAGCTGCACAAACAGGCATTTTGACAAACAAAAGCCACTACAAAGAAACAAGGAGTTTCGAGTATTAAATTTTCCCGCTAAACTTCAGGCTGAACTCTTTGACGTCACGCATACATTACTAGCTCCAAGATGGCAGCGTTCAGTTGTCGAATTTTGGGCTACTTTAGAGAAAGATTTCGTAGGGATTTAGCGCTCGTTGGATGCTGAAATTTTGGTGAATAACATATTTTTGTATAAACGTTTTATTGGCGTAAAGAAAATAAATGGCCATTCTGGAGTGAACTTCTCCTTTAAGCTTTTATCTTACTGTAAGTCGCATTGCATTCACTTTTACTAGTGTTACCATTTACTTCCATTCAGCTGCCATAGATTTCTTTGCATTATGGTCACTATGTTCACTGTTAGGTAACTTCTGTCTGGTATTCATTCCTTTAATTTTGGTGATTTGAAGGGTTTTCTTGCATGAATCATATCTTTTATATTCCTAGTGACAGTGACAAAAAATATCTTGACTAATTTTTTCGGATTCCCTTTTTGTTGTAGCAAAGTTAATTTAACCCACAGACATTATGCCAGAAAGGTGCAGTCCTATCTAAAAATTCACCAGCTTAAGGATGAATGGAAGAAGTTTCTGGCATTACCTGAAGACCAGCAGCATCTGGAAAAAGGTGAAATGAAGTACTTGACCTTTTTTTAGTCAAATGATAGTTGGATATATACACCTTATTCAGTGGTTTAGCATATAATACGTGTGGATATTTTGCGAGTTGCATAGTATTTTTCGAGCCCCAAAGGGGTGAGGAAAAATACGAGCAATGAGCAAAATGTCCGCTTGTATTATATGTTTAACCATCGAATATGGGATTTATTATTCCACTAAAAAATAAAGTTAAGTTCGGCCATTTTCTTGCTCCGCTTTCAGTCCATATTTTTGCCCTGTTCTACAGTGTAATAACGTGGCATATTTTGCGCGTTCTTTTGCCCTAGTATGTTAAAATGGCGCAATAGTGGAATAATAAATACCAGTAATTTTTTTTCGATATTACAGGTGCCATGTTGATTGCAAGATGGATTCTGAATGAGGAGGACCTTGATGAGAATGACACATACTTGGAACTTGATAGAATTGCTTGCATTGTTCAGGAGAGTCTCAGAGGCAATAGCAGCAGTACAAACAGCACTCCCACAGCCCCACTGGAAGAGCGAATGGCACTGAGTAGTGAGGAGTTTGCGACAGTTACACACCCTACGGCATGTTTGAGAATCTTGGATTGCCTCAAGCATGTACTGTATCAACAGTTACAGTTTAAAGGCAACGTCAATGAATACTATAAAAAGGATAACTCAATGCTTTATCAGGTATTAATACTGTCACAAGGTCAACAATGCATGTTTATTATTATTTTGAATGATAATATGACTGATATACCTTTTATCAGAAGTGAAGTGGTTAGATTTAATTGATACAAGGTTGTTGATTTCCCTAGCCAAGAATATAATTTACACACATTTGGATCACAATCATTGCCCTTTACACTTGTCATCTTTCTTGAGAATGAGTAGTGTGAACAGTGAGAGCTGTGTTCACTTTTTTGTAATCTGACATCAAAATATCATGCTTCTTAAGCCTTATGCCACGCTGTGCAGTATTACTTGACATCTATTCAGGCTGAGTGTGTGTATTGTTTCTAGGTGGTAAGAAGTCGCACTGGAAACCCTATCACTCTAGCAGTTTTGTTTGCAGCAGTTGCGAGAAGACTGGGAGTTAATTTAGAACCAGTAAGTATGCAAAGTTCTTTCCCATGGATGTGACCTAAATATTTCAGTTTCAGCTAATGCATTACACCATTATGTTGGACTTGGTAGTGTGTTGACCAGTCAACATGTTGATAGTCATTCACTGTCAATAAAAAGAAGTACTGTAGTGCCAACTAAATTGGCAAACATGCTTTTATCTGCTTAATTTGTTATTGTAATCATTTATCAAACACAGTGTATAGATCAAATTCTTTCCATTTACCACAAGTGTTGTTCATAGTTAGTACTAACTATGTGTTGTTCATGCAATAATGTAATAATGTATTTATTTATTTATTAATTTTTTCTAGGTCAATTTTCCCAGCCACTTTTTGCTGCGATGGAGATCTAACCTGGATCCACAGTATGCCATATACATAACCTAGTGTGTGACATTATGTAGACTGCAGACCACCACACTTCTTCGTATATATCATGTTACCATTACCATTTTTGAGAGCTAACCCTAAACAGGGTAACCAGAGTGCTGTTCAGGCTATCTGAAACACTATTCAGGCTAACCGTAGCACTATTCCTGCTAACTGGAGTGCCAATCTGCAGTCTGCATTTGTTATGCACCTGTTATCTCTCTGACTTTCAGACTTATAGTGTTTCATCTCTGACCTGTTGTTTTGTTCTTGTTTTAAAATCAAAATATGTTATTCTGGATTTACTGTGTTTGAAGGGTAGATAACACTATCCACTGGATCAATCACTATCCTTTGGAGAGTGCAGTTAGTTTTGTTGACATTTATTCACTCCATAGTAATATATTTATATCCATCAGTTTCCAACCTTTAAACAACGATAGTTTAGTGTTTTGTTATTGCACTTTTTACTTGTTTGTACAAAATTAAAGCTTAATGTGTAGTCTAGATGGTTTACAATTAACTGTATGTATGTCTAAGTGAACATTGCAGATGGAGCAATTCATTTTTGATTGAGTGAAGTAAAATCAAAACCAAGGTTGTCAAGTCTGGCCAATCAAAAAAGGGCATGGATAGTCCAGCGACCAATCAAAATCTGAATCAAATTAATACATGTAGTCGGCACAAAGCACAGGAAAACTATTGTGAGTGAGTCACCATTGGTCAGTGTTTTAGTTTTACTTTTCCTTGGATGAAAAACTAGTACAAGTTTTTTAAGCCAATTATTGAGCACAGTAATGCTAAACAATCACAAACACAAACTGCTTTCAAGGCTCCAGTGGAGTCAAACAAAACATCTGGTTGGTTCTAATTTTTTAATGCATTGCTCCTTTGTTTGGAAGGGTAGATGATTCATCTGCGTCTAAATACATTGACTGCTTTAATGGTGGAAGATTTCTGTCAGAGGAACAGTGCCTTGATTTGCTTTATGCACCAGTGACAAACATTGGAGATGTTCTCTTTGTCAAGGCATCTCCTACACAGGTGATAATAATTGACTGAAATGTATTAAGTACACACATTTTTAGTAATCATGATTATCAATGGTAGTGGGACTCAGTGCAGTAATGTTCAGGGGGTATAGTAATGAAAAAATTGCCAAAAAATGTAAAACACAAAGCTGAATTTTGAATTAATTGTTTTCAACAGTTTATAAGTGACTTCCTTGGATTCTTCTGTATAGTTTTCATAATTTCCCTTTGGAATAATTTTATTTTTCCAGTTATTTCATTCTAGTAGCCAGAATTATCTTTTGGCCCTCAGAATAGAGATAGAAAATACAATTCATAGAGCAGTTATCAGGAAACCTGTACTTCTTTTGAAAATAAATCACAAGATTATTTCATGTTGATTTTATATCTGTGTTGCCATACAGGTGTTTATTCGCATGGTCGCTAATATCATCAATAGCTACAGGACAGTCGAACAGCCAGGCAGTCGGTGGGTACTTACATTTTTAAATCAATAACTAAATGCTTATGTTCACCTGTTTGGCTTTGAGGCCGTTTGTTATTGTTTTGATACAAGTTTGCCACTGTAAAACAATAACACACATCTGCAAAGCCAAACAGGCGAACATGGGTCTTAATTAAGTAATTCCCTTTTATGGTGGATCAATTAAGACAATATACCCTTACAAGTTTGCAATTTTATCTGTTCCCTTTGCTTTTTATCAATTTATTGTTACTGAGGGAAACTTGTGACTGATTCGTGCAAGATTATTAAATGCACTTTCACTGTCAGTGGAGATGAATCCACCAAGACGGGCCACACTATCCAGTAACCACTGTCCACTAGCAAAGATTTTGATGATTGTGTTTTTGCACAGGTTGAGTGGTCTGCATTCTTCTCTAGACCTAGCACTGTTTCTTGACCCTGATGATAAAGATAGCAGACTGCTTCTGGCAAGAATACAGGTTCATTTGGGAATTGACTTAGAGGAGGTACATTAAGCTTTGTAATGTAGCTAATTTATTATCAAACTGTTGGAGGGCATTTTAGTGTTTATACAGTTATAATAAATTGCATGTTAATTCCCCTGCAGTCTTATTATGTGTGCAGTGAACAGGGCTGTAGGCAGGGGATGCGATGGGTGTGCCCGCACCCCCTCACGTGCGGCAAAGGTCCGCTTAATCTGAGAGAAAGGGTTAAAATGACTGTCAGAATACAGGAAAAGTGGACCTTGACAACTTGATTTTTCAAGATTTCCTAGAGAAATATACCCCCAGATCCCCCTAGACAACTCCTAGATGCTCATGCTTCCGGAGCTCGCACCCACCCATTGCAAGCAAAATCCTGCCTACAGCCCTGGTAAATAATTTTGAATCAAAGTTGTATTTGTATCATAGAAAAAATCTACTTAGTGTTGTATAACATATATGAGCTCTAAAATAATACTTTTGTAAACATATTCCTGCAGGCAATTGACAGCCTTGAAACCCTGCTTAGTACGGCAGTTTCGATACGCAGAGGAATTCTGGAGAATCTTCTTGAAAGAGCCAGTCACAAAAAAGTGCAGCAGGAGCTGGAGGATAATCCTGCACAACCAGTATGGCAATTTAATAACCGTGATACACTTTGAACATGTTATTAAATTATTTTTCTGATTAGGCTACTAAGATCCTTCATTTAATCTGTTTTAACCTCAGAAACTGAGGTCTGATCCAAGCCATTCCCAAGTTGGATTTAAAGTTGGAATGGTTATGAGGCACAAGTTGTAAGTATTGATAATACAAACTGATTCTATCCTACTTTCAGCCTTCATCTATTTTGCACTTTACAGGGTCAGTTTATAACCATACGGCTACCAGTTGATTTCCATTAATACATCTCCATCCAGTGACAAGGTTGACTGATTATGTATCATTGTATGTAGCATAATGATTGGCTGTGACTGGTGAATAGACCAAGCCACATGCCGGTACTAAGAAAAATTGTTGACTCTACATCACTTAGTGCAAGACCTTGGATCAAGGCTATCGCTGATCAGTACGCTATCAATATGATCAGTACTCAGTACGCTGGTTATTCCATAATGCACACATCCCCCTTTTAGTCACTAAGCCTTGTCTATTTTTCAGATACCATTATGGTTGTGTTATCTATGGATGGGATCCTGTTTGCAAAATGGAAGAGTCTTGGATTCAGCAAATGGGTGTTGATCGTTCACCTGGCGGTCGTAATCAGCCATTTTACAATGTGCTTGGCGACGATGGATCTCAAAGATATGCTGCTCATAGTAAGTCAACTTTTTCAATTATTATTCAATGACAGATTAAAAATTCAACTTGTAATAGTTTACAGACAGTTACTGTAGCAACTGCAGGACAATGGTTTAATGTTTATCTCTCTTTTCTTCTTACAGTTAACTTGAGAGAAGATCCTAATCAGCCATTAAACCCACATCCTGAACTAGGGAAATACTTTAAAGGTTTTACCGGAAGTCGATACATACCAAATGAATGCTTACAACAACAATACCCTGAGGATGTGGACACTTGAATCAAACAAGACTACTATTCAATACAAATCAGACTTAATTTAGTTTGGGACACTATCAACATTAATCTCGCTCTGCATGCATTGTAGACCTATGATGCTAGACATACTTTACAGAATATAGCCAACTTGGTTAGCCTGTGTACAGCCGTCCCGCTCCCCTCAAAACAATTGGGGAGGGAACGTCTGTGTTATGGCGGCGTTAATCGTGTTCCATGGTGGGTGGTTTCCCCGGAATGTGTGGGAAATGATCTGATTGGCTTTCACTTAAATTATTTTAATTTATTCTGCATAATACCAAAACCGTGTTTTGATTGGCTAAAATTTTTGCGTATTAGCTGGAGTAATTCCAAATCATTCCAGCGGACGCGCGAGTCGACATGCCATGACGAGTTCATCTTTAATTATTTGGGTGCTCTGCAGAAATTGTTTAGTCAATAAGTGTGACAAAAATTTGGTAGATGCCGGCAAGAGTACAGCATTCAACGCAAGGCAAGAAATATTATCGTTGGACATCAAAGTAGAGATAGACTCTGCCAACATTTGATTTGCAGAAATTGTCTCACCTTGCTGATATGGTGTAATGGGGGTTGACAGGCCTGCAGGACTCCTACGTTTGTGCATGACATTTGTAGTTTGCCGTATTGTCTGGAATTTGGTCTTTCGACCTTTTAGCTTCTCGCTTGTTTCTGAAGGGTACTATATGTTGTATCATTTGGAAGCAGTATAAGTTGAGTAGAACCGTAAGACTGTGGTCTAGCAAATGTCTAGAGGCTAAAGGTCTGCACAGTTTCCTGTTTTTAAAATTTGACACCTCTAGCTCTGTAATTTGCCACACGTTAATGCGGTTTATTTTGGCTCATTTCTATTTGCAAGGTATGCTATAAGCTCTCAAAGTGTTCACTCTGGAAGGACAAGGCTTGATATTTCCGTGAAAATGTTGATTACTTGCATTTATATTTGCGATGTTGAAATTAATACTGTTGCAAGATGTATTGATCTTATCACTGATGAAATTTATCTTTGTCCGGCCTCGCCAGAGACTGTTGTAGCTTTGAGAAAGCTTTTAAAGTTGATTTTACAGAGGCATTCTCTGTTGTGAAGGTTATGCTACTTGCATTGATTTTATCAAGCATTTTGTCTCTTGAGGTCGATGAGTAGTGTCAACCTTCCTTGTTCGTTGTGTTACGTTCACCATGATTCAAATGAAGATTTGAAATCTCACACGCGGATACCCGTTATGATAATTTATGTGAAATTTAAATCGAGAACAGCAGGATACTGGAACACGATTAATGCCGCCATAATACAGACGTTCCCTCCCCGATTTTTTGGAGGGGAGCGGGACGGTTGTACACAGGCTAAACTTGGTTTGTTTTAAACTCCCATTATTTTATAGTTGTCTTTGCAGATTTACAGATAATCTGTGTAAAATTAGAACCCGTATAGTTTATGTACTTGTTAGAACTTTATAGCTACAGAATAAGACTAAAAATATACTTGATTTGTACACAGTAACTGTAATCAGTTATTTTAAGACGTTTATGATAAAATGGCATTATTTTGGCTTGTGGAACTGCTACTATTATTAAAAAAAAGTTTGTAAATAATGGTGTATTGTAGCTATTATGTAAAGGAAATAGTCCAAGAAAACAGGGCATTATGAATCATTAAATAATAGAAGAAATCTTATAAATAAGCTATTTTGTGCATAAAATGCCTGTTTTTGACAAGTGTTGTGTAAATCGCATGAATGAATATAAAGTGTAGAATAACAGTATTGTGACTGGCCAGTGGCCACACAGCCAAATGTTTCCTTTATTAAACCAGCAACTCTTGATAATTAATAAGTAAATGGGGGAGCACTTTTGCATCATTAAGGTGATTTATCAAGGAATAACTTGACAAGTATTATTTTTACGAGGCTTGTATAAATGCCATTAATGTCATTCATACAGTATTTATTGTGACCTTTGGGACAGCGTTTAATAAATAAAATAATATTGACCACCATTGTAGGGTACTGTAAACTTCTGCTTATAAGCCTTGGGCTTATAGAACTTCATAAGGGGTTATAAATGGAGGGACTTATAAGCGAAATTAAAAAAGTGTTTTGAAAATGAGAAACAGCAGTGTTTATCAAAATATGTTTTTAATTTAAAAGTCATAATAAAGCAATTCTTAGCCCTGTCCATTACTGTCATCCAGCAGAGGGGAGCTTATATCCAGGGGGCTTATAACTGGATGTATTTTTTGTTCACAGGTAGATAGGCCTATAACTGGGGTGGGGGTTCATTAACAAGGGGGTTATAAGCGGAAGTTTACAGTATTTGATTAAAAGAAAAAAGTTTGGATTGCTGTATCAAATTTTCATGTATAGCTTTTTAGGCTTAATCCTGGTTATGATTATTACTTTGATGATTAGCTTCTTTGAAATGGTGAATTTAGGAAAAAATTCAATGAACAAAGGACACATTTATCTTAATTTTGTTGCTTAACCCCTCCATAATTGAATGGGTTCCCCCATCCTGTTTATTTGACAAATCTACAGTACACTGAGAAATCTACAGCAGTGTACACTACAAACAGTTAATTCGGTTGACTGGACTACATGTAGTAGTAAACTGATGTTTGTCTAATGTTTCACTCATTGCCCTTCCCAACCCAAAAAGTCCAAACTGAAGACATTTTTATTTAGAAAAGCGTTTGAATAGCTCTTGATGTTTTATATACATTTTTACTAGACCCATTATTTTAAATATTTTAAATTTTTAAGCTTTTTACCTTAGCCCAATGTACATAATAATTGTAAATAATTAGTTTTAAATTAATCTTACTATTCATAGCATATCTTTTAATTTATATTACTCATATGGGTTGCTAGGCGCATTTGATCATATTTACGTGCTAATTTGCACCTTAGAAATATTAAATATTATTATTATTAACCCCCCCCCCCCCAACACACACACACCCAGAAAAATTCCACACTGATGACAGCTATACAAAAATCTGTCTAGAGTCACTGATTAGTTGCTACCTCCACACAAATGTTCGTAAGTAAACGGTGGCCAAACTGAACACTCCACAGTCCCCTATTTTTCTGTGAAGTTGTAGAGGTCAACTGTTTCAAGATGGCAGCCCCTCAAACTTAATGACCAATCAACCGTATCTCCATGACTTCATGGAAAAATAGTTGACTGTGAACAGTGTAGCCAATCTGAAACACTATGGATCTCTCGAAAAATACATCACAAACTACATCAGACTTGTTTTACTTAGGCTAGCCTAAATCTGCTTTTGGTATAATGAGTGCACTTCTCTTTCCAGATTACAATGTTTCTTTTTCCTACATCACTGCAGAAAATAAGGAAATGTTTAATTCTTTTCAATCATATCAGGAGAAGCACGCTGACCCCACTCCACCCAAGATCCATCATAAACAATGGTGTCTGTTTTTCCACAAAGGTGTGCAGCCAAAGCCACTATGCAAGCTGAGATCCCAGATCCACAAGATGTAACTAGCGGTTTTCCAAGATCAATTCCCACATCCTCAAATACTTTCTTCAACTGCTCTGGATCTTTCATCAGTTTTGTTTCAGGATCTAAACACAGAGCATAGTGGAAACTCTTTGCATGTGGAATGTGACCAGATGGGAAGTTAGGACGTGGCTCTGGCTCCGTTCCAAAGAATCTGCCAGGTGATCGGGCATCAGCAACTTGTACAGTTGGATGTGATAAATTGGCTTTCACAAAATCAAAGTCACAGAACATGCCTGTATTTAGAGTTACTTTGAATGGGCCACCATCTGGGAAAATTAAAAGCACAAATAACATTATTGACAGGTGCAGTCTACAAAACGGTCCAAAACTTATTAGAACAAAACTGTATCCCAAGGAGACTAGGCAAGGTGTCTACAGGGTAAGTAATTTTGTACAAGAAGAGAAAATATTTTTGGTTTTGCTATTAACAAGTATTATTACTTGTTAATAATTATTAAGGTAACAGGAGTCTTGAGTTAATTATTAAGGTGATTCCCCTGAAAAAGAAGGAGTAATCAAAATTTTCTAAGACTTGGTCCAGATCATAACTATGTTATGAGCATTGCAAAAATGCAATAAAAAATGGGGGTCACTGTGCTCGTTTTTGTGCAACCTGGATCGCTATTATGGTAAATACATGACCCACGAGGTTTCTATTAGGAATCGTAGTAATCCGAAAAGGGAACTATCATTTCTAGAAAAAAATCATTTCTTGAATTATAATAGCGAAGCAGTTCAACAAAATAGACTTTAATCTTACATAAACTATTTTTATTGAACTAAAATTAAGATTATAAAAGAAATTAGACATTTTGTTGCGTGCGTACGTAAGCAGCACTTCCAAAATACGTGCTTTTAAAAGCATTCAAATAAAAATATCTCAAAGTAGAGTAATCAACTTTTCTTTAAATCGCGATATATTGTAGGCAACCGTATGTCATTAAAGTTAATGCATTAAAAAATGGGGGTCACCATGCTCGTTTAGAAGAAAATTACCATTTATTTCCCTGCTAAGCTTAACCTGAAGGAAATGCCGTAATGTTTGGTGCGCGTGCTCGTGCGTGCACTAAATGATGCGAAAAATCGTGCGCAGCAAGGATGTGCAATGCAATTCGGTGGAATCACCTTAATTTTTAGACAATGAGGATTATTTTGTAGCATAACAAGAAGTTGCCAGCAACTTAAAACTGCGCTTATATTTTTTTGCTAATTAACAGCTTTCTTTCTCAAAAGTCACGGTTAAAATTAATCTGTTTGCACAGTGAATAAAGGACTAGCAAACTAGTCACGCGACTCACACAATCCGAGGTTTATGTTATCCCTGGCTATCTTTAGCTTGGGGGTTTTTCCCTTCTAATGACGTAACCCCTGCACCTTTGGGCATGCTTAGTTGCTTACTTTAGCAAATTTTTTATTTCCCTTCAAGTCTCTGAACTCGCTTCGATAAAATAGCCAAAGAATTCACTTCAATTGCCAAAACCTACAAGAAATACTCGCAAAAAAGCAAACAAATTAATGACCGTCACTTCTGCCGATATAAACTTCCAAAGAAAACACAATGTTATTTGTCACGTAGCGAAAGTGAAACCTGCAACATCAGTGCATTCCATGGCTGACGTAATACCTTTTTTAGTGTATTTATTGGCTTCGAATCCAACACTTCGATGAAACCAAAAGAAAATATATTTTACACACAAAAAAAAATATATCCGCAACATTTTCATGTTTTAATTTGCTTGTACTATGAGTGAAGGACTAGCAAAAGTAGTCACGCGAGTCACACAATCCGAGGTTTACGTTATCCCCGGCTATCTTTAGCTTGTTGTTTTTTTTCCCTACTAATGACGTACCCCTGCACGTTCAGGCACGTTCAATTGTTTACCTTTGCAAATATTTAATTTTCCTTCAAATCTCTGAACTCGCTTCGATGAAACAGCCAAAGGATCCACTTCAATTGCCTAATCCCACAAGAAATACTTGCAGAAGTGCAAATAAATTAATTAATTAATATGATCGTCGCTTTTGCCACTATACTTGCAAAGAAAACACGATGTTACTTGTCACGTAGCGAAAGTTAAACCTGCAACATCAGCGCATTCCATGGCTGACGTAATACCTTTCTTTAGTGTATTCAGTGTTAGCTTCGAGTCCAACGCTTCGATATAACCAAACGAAAATATACTTTATACGCAATAAAGAAAACAATATCCGTCACATTTTCCGTACATTAATGTTTTAACCGCTTTTGATGAATAAACATCACACTTTGCGTGATTAAAAGTCTCGATCACCATTTGGTCAAGTGGAGGTTTGGATCTGGTCACCGACAAAAAAAAATACAAAAAAAAAAAAACTCCCGTGCAGAGCAAGAACTGCGCTCGGCCCATGGCCCGTGCGGTTAATAAATCCTGTGCAGAGCAAGGACCGCACTTGGGCCATGGTCGCGCGGTTAATAAGGCAATTTGGAGCAAAATGGTGATTTGCGATGACGTTTGTAGTTCAGAAAACAATTATTGTTAGATAAAGTTCTTGTCTGAAATCAATATGGGGGGGGGGGGGGGGACAACAACATGACCCACCCCACCCTTCTTAGCACCTTATAGGTTTTAGCAGACTGCCAGCTACCCCGGCCCTTTTGCTTTTACAATCTTAAATGCACAAACCTAGCTGGTACCTTCAACTGCTGTAGAACTTTCTGGTCCTAATTCAACTGGATAACCCGCATCGCACCACTTTGGAAACCCGCCATCCAAAATTGATACGCGATCGTGACCGAATGCACGAAGCATCCACCACACTCGGGGAGCCGAGAACAAGCCAGATTTATTATTATCATACACGATAATATGGCTGTCGTTCTTGATTCCAAGACTGTGAACGTAATTGGAGAAATCTTTGGCATTTGGCAACATGTGTTCATAGGGCGACGACTTGTCCACACACTCCTCGATATCGAAAAATTTGGCCCCAGGAATCCTATGCGTCGAAAACTCTTTCTTTGGATCGCGATTTTCCTTTGGAAGATGCCAAGACGCATCCAATACTCGAAGATATTTCGATTTTTGAAGCATCAATTGGCGTAGCCACTGGGCTTTTACAAGGGTCGACACTGACATGGTGACGAAGTGTGCATAGAATGTTTTCGCCACAGTGTAACAAAAATAAATTCTAGCAGGCGTTCTCGAACGATGAAAAGTACTGGTATCTAGTGCCCAGTTTCTTCGCGTGCGACGTGTCAAAATGGCTGCCTTGGAGAAAGTGAAGATATTAGTTGTTGGCGATTCAGGTGTTGGTAAGACCTCGTTAGTTCATCATATTTGCCACAATGAAAGTCTTTCAACCCCGGGATGGACAATAGGCTGTACCGCGGAGGTAAAACTCTATGACTACAGAGAAGGGACGCCAGGAATGAAGAGTTTTTTCCTGGAGTTTTGGGATGTTGGAGGCTCTGCTAGTCACGAAAACAGTCGATCAATATTTTACAGTGGTGTCAATGGATTGATTCTGGTTCACGATTTGACAAACAAGAAGTCATTCACAAATCTAAGACGATGGCTAGCAGAGGTGTTAGGTTCTGGCAAAGAAGGCAGCAGTGTGTTGAGTACCAAGCAACATAAACCTTCTAACAAAGATAGCTGGTTTGAATTTTCCATTGATATCGGTGAGGACTACGACTCTGAACAATTTGCAGGAAACCAGATTCCAGTTATAATCATTGGCACCAAACTAGATCAAGCAGGAACTGCAAGAATTCTAAATTCATCCAGGGGATTAAATCTTGCTGAAGAAATTGGAGCTGATATGATAAATCTCAACTGTACAGACGCGAAGCAACTTAAGCCAGGATCCCTTAATGCAAGAAAGTTATGCACTTTCTTTGATAAAGTCATAGAAAGGCGATTTTATTCTCGTGAAGTGCCTCAGTTGCAGCAGTCATTTGGTACTGCAGAATCACCAAAGTTTTATGATCGATCTAGTAAGCGAAAAATGGTTTAAATGCTTGAGTGGCAATTGTAACAGTAGATATAATAACTTAATAATGATCTGTGAAAAGTTTGTGTAGAAAGATTATTTTAAAGATATCCAGTAGTCCGTAAAGTTTCTTATCATTCTTATGACTTAGTTTCTTGGACACAGCATTGCTCCCTCAAACTGTCACCCTCACACCATTGAAAAACAACAGGCAGAAATTCTCCATATGCAGCATAATAATTTTCTTGACTGTCGACAACATGTATGAATTACCATAATTGGATATTTTTTCAATTACTGATATGATTAAAGAGCTGAGTTTAAGTTTTCTCATCTTTTCTTGCCATGATTTCTGCCAGTCACTTTCTCAGCTTGCCAAGCATAAGAAAGGCCCCTGACCAAATATTTGTAGTTTTAAGCAAAACAGAAAGAAAATGGCCCAACATGTCTTCATGACACCATTGCTGGCTTGCAACCGACGTCACGGCAGCCATGCTGGGGGACAAGAATAAAGCACTTTCCTCCATTGGCCATGTTCTAAACGAGCAGGGGATTGGGTACGAACATATTTTTTTTGGTACGAATGTTCAATTTTGATTGAATTGAAAATGGGGCACGTCATCTGAAAGAGCATCCAAAAATTAGTAAATTCACCAAATTTGATGGTTATTGGTTTAAACGCAAAGGCATGGTACACTTTTAAAATAAGGGAGCTTAGTATGGATTGGAGGACGCCTGTCCCTCCAATCCGTACTAAGTGTACCATGCCTTTGGATTTAAACCAATAACCGTCTAATTTGGTGAATTTACTAATTTTTGGATGCTCTTTCAGATGACGTGCCCCATTTTTCAATTCAATTGATAATGAATGTTTGTACCGAAGAGAAAATATGTTCATACCCAGTCCCCTGCTCATTTAGAACATGGCTAATTGGATGTGGCAAATTCTGCGTAAACTTTTTTATTGTTTTGACCACCAGCATGGCCGCCTTGTAATGTGGTTGCAAGCGATCAACACAGAGTAACTTATTTATTTCCATTGAAAAATTCAGTTACCATAAGAAAATATTTGATAGACTGTCTTCAGGTAAACATGGCTGTCAAAACATGGTTGTCATTAGGAGTGTATTACCAAACCAGGGAGCTGTGTTTGGCTAATGACCAACAAATTATAGTGGTTGCTCAGTTACTCAGCAGGCATTTATGGCAAATGTGTCTCTGCACAGGAACTGTCCTGTTTGATACTGTCCATTATCATACCTTTGGCCAACTTTATTATACAAAAGCAAATCAACAGGTACATGTAAGATAATTCCTTTTAATCTACAAAGATGCATTATGCAACATGCTATGCAGCAACTCTTCTCAATATGCAATCCCCATAAGAAAAGCAAATAGAGTTCTATTTGCCACAGGGCAACTAAGATATGTGGATATAGTTCCACAGCTTTATGGATCATTCATCATCTTCTGATGATTTGTGTTCACGCAGTCCTCCACGAACCTTGACCTTCCTTTTAGCAAAGGTTGCTCTCTCCTTCTGTTCCTCTGCAGAGTCAGAGGCCTGTTCTGCATTACCTAAAGCACTGTATGTAGTTTCTTGTTCTTCCAAGTGTTCAAGACAAACCACATCCCCTGGGGAATGTACGGTCTTATCAGCTGAATGTGCCTGTGGAACTGGCTGCCTTTTGGGTGTTTTAGCTGGAGATTGTCCTATCACATACTCAGGCATAGTGTTGACACCCTCAACAATCAGAGACCGAGGAGGAACTTCATCCACCTCCATTTTGTGTTTGATAGCCGATTTTGAAAAGACGTGTTTTTCTGTCATCACTACGTCAGATTCTAATTCTGCACTTTTGCACGAATTTTCCTTTCTTTTGCGAATCTCGTCCATAAAGGAGAGAGCAGTATGTCTGTTTAAGGCATCACCAGTCATACCAGTATTCTTTTCACTGCCGTCCTCCTCTAGGCTATACTTGGTCCATTTTTCAGGGTGCAAAACATGATCTGGAACACGTTTCGGTGCACGAGGTTCAAGTGACTTTGATTCAGCTTCGCTATTTTCAGTCTTTTGTTCAGGTTCAAGCTTGTCTAGACATCCAAATATCGAATTACTACGATCCTGGAAATCTGAATCACCGCCTATTTGAAGAAACTCGTCCTTTTTCTCGGTCATTTTGTATAAATATCTGTATCAATCGTCCGCCATATTGGAACAACAGGAATGATTGGAAACCTAGGTTCCAGATTCCTCTCTGTTTTTCCTTCGCTTGGAAACAAACCAGATCAAGATGGTAGACCCCCTTCTTAATTTTGAGTATGAGACCATGAGGCTATCCCCTATCAGGGAATAAAGCTGAGACAAGTTTTCCTCTATCACTTGTTTTGAATTGATTGTTTCATCAATGTTGTCATAGCCTTGAAGAGGTTTTACATATGTATGTAAAGATTACAAAGGTTGTCTTGATTTTCAACGTTCTCTGACAGAAAATAGTGCCCAGTTAGAGACAGTCGAAAGTCTTCAAGAGCTTGCCATCAAGTCTCCTTATGATGTGGACTGCACTTGGAGTAGTGAAGCTGAGAGCTTGCGAGAAATTGCTGTCAAGACACCAGATAAACTTACAGAAGCCTTTATTCTAAAATTCTTTAAATCCCTCCGAATTGTAGATAAAAAGGTGAGATCATATATATTTTTTGTGAGATAAACTGCACTTGCTTTATAAAAATAGCATGAAATGGTTTGGTTTATAATCCCAAAGTATTCTTACTAGTTGATTATATTTTATATGTTACCCCAAATTATGCCCTTATGCCCATTCACAAGATCATGTTGTACTTTTTTTTTCAGGGTTCTTTATTCCAATTGCTTAAATTGGAAATTCACTGCAAAGATCACATATCACCTTCATATATATCCGCAGTTCATATATGAATCATTTCATATACATTACATCATTTCACTCCTTTCACGGGAAAATATCAACTCACAATTGACCTCGCTCCCAATGTGTGGCTTCATAGCTCAGTTGGTAGAGCATCGCACCGGTATCGCGGAGGTGAAGCCCTGATTTTTTTCAGGCTTCTTTATTCCAATTGCTTAAATTGGAAATTCACTGTGAAGATCACATATCACCTTCATATATATCCGCAGTTCATATATGAATCATTTCATATACATTACATCATCATGTTGTATATATTTCAGGTAACAGAAATTGATGATGGCCTTCTTCAACTTAAAAATCTTAAGCAGCTGACCTTGAGTGCAAATTTAATCAAGAACATAGAATCTAAGAGACTTCCTAAAGGATTAGAGGTAGGCTTCAGATTCACTACTATCAATATACTCTGTGATATACCCAGGGGTTTCAATAAAATTAGAAGTAGGCAGCTGGTTTGAGTAGAGTAATAAACCAAATGTTTGAAAGAATCTTTCTTAAATTTCTTCAATTTAGGGTAAAAAGTAGCTGATTTCTCTGAGGATGCATGTAGTAGAATAAAGTAATGCATTTGATCCTTTTTGTCAGCCTTAGACTGTGCATATTGAAAGCACTTTATACCACAGGTTATATCTACATGTACTTCAATATTGTGATTTTTTGTTTTCAGGAGCTGGAACTAGCAGCAAATCAGATTTGTGATATAAGTCCTCTGTGCATGTGTCCTCCACCTCTCATTCACTTGGGCCTCAGCTTCAATTTAATTTCTTCCATCACAGGACACATGAAGTCAACTGCATGGTATGAAAAAAAAATGTTATCACAAAGTTCAGGGTTCATGTCCACCACACCATTGCAATATCAGTCACACATACATACAAAATATGTAAAACTAAACAAATAATGACTGTCAAGTCTAGTGCTCTTGCAATAACCTGTTTTCCTTGAAAAATTCAAATTGATCACCAACTTTTTATTGCCAGATTTGAAAAAAAAAACTTAGTTCTAAACAAGATGAGACAAGTGTTTAACCAGATGGCTTATTCTATTGCTCAAGGGTCAAGCCCCCAGAGCTGTAAAAAAGCATACTTTATTAATAATATCTACACAGTAAATAACAACAAGTTATTTAATTATTCACCTGTTAACTCCTCCTCCTTGTTTGTTTCAGGCCACATCTTTTGTCTTTGGATTTAAGCTTCAACAACCTTGCTGATCTATACAACACCATCAATGTACTTAAAACCTTACCTAAACTGAAAAACCTTGTTCTTCAGGGAAATCCTTTGGCAGTGAGTTATCAATTGTTTTTCCTTTTCAAATATTTGTTACTTACCAATACTTTAATGAGGGTATAAATCAGCAAATTAATTAAAGCAAATATTTGCTTCTTTAAATTTCCCATTTGTATATTAAGAGAATAGTTCCAAGTTGACCTTTAATTTTCAAGTATCTAATTAAAAGTACGTTTAAAATTTAATTTGTCCTGGAATCAACAATCTATTGTCAAGCAGATAGGTGACAAAGAGGAACAGCACCAAATCAATGATGTTTTCTAGGTGTATCTGCAGTTCACTTCTTGCAAAGGACATAAAAATAACTTATGGGAATCAGCATTAAACGAGAATTGCCTTTTCTAGCCTGGAAAGCTAATAAGACTCCCATGTAAGAGGTATCTTTGGTAAAGCTGGCTGGCTGGGCCACATGTTACCTGGTTTTATTATTCAACAATTTGAGCGATGCCTATATATGGTCTGAACGTCCTTGTTATCCATCATCTGTCCATAACAGATATCCTGTGATACATGTAGGATCTCCTGCGATACAAGTATTGCAGGTCATTGACAATTTGTTGAATAATAAAACAATTATCCTGCTCAGTGTTGCAGAATATCATCCAACTTTACCCCACTCAGCCTACAGCCTCGTTGGCTAAGTATCAGCCGATATTCCGCACGATTTGGCAGAATAACTGCTAATTAATCTGTGTTAGATTTACAATTGAATGTTATTGTTGTAGTTACAGGGGCTTAAAAGTTTTAAAAAATATTGTAATAATTTTTTACGTACTTACTGACTCACTTTTTATTGTTTTCAGCTTGTACCAGGTTACCGTGGTTACACAATTGACTCAATTCGTCAACTGACGATTCTTGATGATATCAGAATTTCAGCCGATGAGAAACATTTCTTTAAAGGTCTTTCTAAACTGAAAGGTACTGTCAGATTATCAAGTTGCAGTTCTTGCAAGTAGTTAACTTAAACTTGTGACATAGCAAATAATATTGAAAGGATAGTGCAGTCTGTGATAAAATTTGAGGCTTGTTGATACTGTTATTTCACTGCTATTTTCAGCCTTTAAGCAGTGGTGGTAATTCGTTGTACTTTTTATGATAACTTTCCTTCAGATGTTCCAGTGGACGAAGCTCAAATAATGATATCCATAAAAAACATCAAAGGTGTTAAAATGCCTGAAGAGATCGAGGTGAGTACATTCTGCTTTTATCAGGCATGTTAGTTACCATAGCAAATGGTGATCTTTTCACATGTGAAGATAACATGTTATTTTCACGTGTGAAGATATCATGTTTTCGTGCAAAGCTCACCTGGTACATTTCATTCAAATAAAAAAGTGAATGACTCATGCTCCCAGGATTGGATTCTTGTATGTTATAAAGGTGCTTTAAAATTTGTCCTGAGCATCCCCATCATTTTAACGACTGTTTTGCATATGCAAAAGAGGCAGTTAAGAGATGTGTGGGGAGTTGGTGGCGGTCGGTCCTTCCTTTGGTCGATCAGATGTAAACAAAAGGTGTTGACAGATGGTTGACAATTGATTGAAATAGATCTTCTGCGATAATTTGTCTAACCACAAGCACGTGGGACACCAGACCAAGCTTTCTGGAGCCATTGCTTAGATTAGACTGTCTGCGATGCAGGCTAGACCACGTTGCAGTTTGATAAATCCCTGTTTTATTAATTCATTTTCTGAGTTCAGTGGCTCATAGCCACTTCAAAAAAAACCAGTAGTGCATTTGATTAAATGGGAATACTCTCTGGACAGCTTAAGTTATCTGATCACTTATTTAATCTGCCCATAAGTGGGTTAACCCTGTAATGGACTAGCATTCCATCTAGAGGGGAGAAAAAATACTCCTAGTCACTTCATGCTATGGAAACCAGGATAAGCTCTGGCCTGATGGGCCACTAGGCTCATATGCAGACTTAACCTTTTATAAAGTGGGGTCATCATCATCGTTGCTATGATAAAATGGCACTAAACTGTTGACTCTTAAATTTCAAATGTATTTCCCACAGGATCCTGAAATAAATTCCGATTACCCAAAGACTGAACACAAGTATCATGTGGAATTCAAGTTCCTCAAAAGTGCACCCACAGCTATCATGTGTGAGTCCCCTGCTCTGTCAATACCCACCATCTCTATCACGGCTGACGACAGTACCAGTGATACCCAGGAAGAAGGCACTGTTTACAATGACGATGATCAACCAAGTCAAGACTCTGGTGAGTCAGTCAGTTCATAAATAATTTTGTTTACTGAACAGCAGTTCTCCCCATTTATAGGGGGAGGGGGGGGGGGGTGAGTTTCCCCATCAACCTCCAGGCCAACTGTTTTTAATCATAGAGGAGTGGTGGTGGTGGTGGGGGAGGGGTCGGGGGGGTGGTTGTGGGAGCGACCACTATTCTCACTGGGAGTCCTCATGGACAAACGCCCCTAATTACGTTGAGATCCCACTTTCTCATTCCCGCACTTCTGTATATCCTCTAGGGAATCTGCTATGCATATTGTTTACGCGAGTTTAGTATAAATAGTCCTGTTTTATCCGTTTTATTCCTCTCTTTGTTAAAACGGACGCCAGACCTCAGATTGTCGCTTGGTTTACCCTGCCGCCATCGCTGCGCCCTTTCTCGCTGTAGTGTTTATCGTCTTTGCTTATGGCTCAAGTTCCCGTTAATGCCGAAAGTAGCATGACTCCTGGTTTTGAAGCTTTTTTCGCGGTTGTGCAAACAGAAGACGAACCGGCCGCTCAAATTGCGTAGGAGACAGCTCTCTCTCTCGCTCCGGCTGCAGCTCAGCCGGGAAGGTGAATTATTTCTTTATTGTGCTTATAAGTTCCCGTTGTTTTTTCCGTAGTTTTGCTTTCTAATTTATTTGCTTTGTATTTCGCTGGGCATTGCTTGGTTTTGCGCCTCCTTGTGAGTTGTACTTGGTTTTCGTGTCAAAGTGGTCACGATTTTTTATATCCCTTCGCGTCTGTTTTTTAGGGTGTGGTAATTTACTTTCGTGTCTGTGTGACAATTTAGTTTCGCGTCTGTGTGACACTTAAGTTTCGCATCTGTGTAACAATTTTGTTTCGCGTCTGTGACAATTTAGTTTCACGTATGTGTGACAATTCAGTTTCGCGTCTGTGTGACAATTCAGTTTCGCGTCTGTGTGACAGTTTAGTTTTGCGTCTGTGTGACACTTGAGTTTCGCGTCTGTGTGACAATTTAGTTTCGCGTCTGTGTCACAATTTAGTATCGCGTCTGTGTGACAATTCAGTTTCGCATCTGTGTGACAATTTAGTTTTGCGTCTGTGTGACACTTTAGTTTCGCGTCTGTGTGACACTTTAGTTTTGCGTCTGTGTGACCCTTTAGTTTCGCGTCTGTGTGACACTTTAGTTTTACGTCTGTCTGACACTTAAGTTTCGCGTCTGTGTGACACTTAGTTTCGCGTCTGTGTGACACTTTAGTTTCGCATCTATCTGACAATTTAGTTTCGCGTCTGTGACAATTTAGTTTCGTTTCTGTGTCACAATTTAGTTTCGCGTCTGTGTGTCAATTTAGTTTCGCATCTGTGTGACACTCTAGTTTCGCGTCTGTGTGACACTTTAGTTTTGCGTCTGTGACACTTTAGTTTTGCGTCTGTGTCACAATTTAGTTTCGCATCTGTGTGACAATTCACTTTCGCATCTGTGTGACAATTTAGTTTTGTGTCTGTGTAACACTTTAGTTTCGTGTCTGTGTGACACTTTAGTTTCGCGTCTGTGTGACACTTTAGTTTCACGTCTGTGTGACACTTAAGTTTCGCGTCTGTGTGACACTTTAGTTTCGCGTCTGTGTGACACTTTAGTTTCGCGTCTATGTGACAATTTAGTTTCGCGTCTGTCACAATTTAGTTTCGTGTCTGTGTGACAATTTAGTTTCGCGTTTTTGTGACAATTTAGTTTCGCGTCTGTGTGACACTTTAGTTTTGCGTCTGTGTGATACTTAAGTTTCGCGTCTGTGTGGAAATTTAGTTTCACGTCTGTGTGAAAATTTAGTTTCATGTATGTGTGACAATTCAGTTTCGCGTATGTGTGACACTTTAGTTTCGCGTCTGTGTGACACTTCAGTTTCGTGTCTGTGTGACAATTCAGTTTCGCGTCTGTGTGACAATTTAGCTTCGCGTCTGTGTGACAATTTAGTTTCGCGTATGTTTGACACTTAAGTTTCGCGTCTGTGTGACACTTTTAGTTTCGCGTCTGTGTGACCTTTAGTTTCGCATCTGTGTGACACTTTAGTTTCACATCTGTGTGACAATTTAGTTTTACGTCTGTGTGACAATTTAGTTTCACGTCTGTGTGACACTTAAGTTTCGCGTCTGTGTAACAATTTAGTTTCGCGTCTGTGTGACAATTTAGTTTCACGTATGTTTGACAATTCAGTTTCGCGTCTGTGTGACAATTCAATTTTGTGTCTGTGTGACAGTTTAGTTTTGCGTCTGTGTGACACTTTAGTTTCGCGTCTGTGCGACACTTTAGTTTCACGTCTGTGAGACAATTTAGTTTCACGCGTGTGACAATTCAGTTTCGTGTCTGTGTGACAATTCAGTTTCGCGTCGGTGTGACGCTTTAGTTTCGCGTGTGTGTGACACTTTAGTTTCGTGTCTGTGTGACACTGTAGTTTCGCGTCTGTGTGACACTTTAGTTTCGCGTCTGTGTGACACTTTAGTTTCGCGTTTGTGTGACACTTTAGTTTCACGTCTGTTTGACACTTGAGTTTCGCTTCTATGTGACAATTTAGTTTCGCGTCTGTGACAATTTAGTTTCGTGTCTGTGTGACAATTTAGTTTCGCGTCTGTCTGACACTTTAGTTTCGCGTCTGTGTGACACTTGAGTTTTCGTCTGTGTGACACTTTAGTTTCGCGTCTTTGTGACAATTTAGTTTCCCGTCTGTGTGACAATTTAGTATCGCGTCTGTGTGACAGTTTAGTTTTGCGTCTTTGACACTTTAGTTTTGCGTCTGTGTGACACTTTTGTTTCACGTCTGTGTGACACTTAAGTTTCGTGTCTGTGTGACAATTCAGTTTCGCGTCTGTGTGACAATTCAGTTTTGCATCTGTGTGACAATTTAGTTTCGCGTCTGTGTCACACTTTAGTTTCTCGTCTGTTTGACACTTTAGTTTTGCATCTGTGTGACACTTTAGTTTCGCGTCTGTGTGACAATTTAGTTTCACGACTGTGTGACAATTCAGTTTCCCGTGTGTGTGACAATTCAGTTTTGCGTCTGTGTGACAATTTAGGTTCGCGTCTCTGTGACACTTAGGTTTTGCGTGTGTGTGACACTTTAGTTTCGCGTCTGTGTGACACTTCAGTTTTGCATCTGTGTGACAATTTAGTTTCACGACTGTGTGACAATTCAGTTTCCCGTGTGTGTGACAATTCAGTTTTGCGTCTGTGTGACAAGTTAGGTTCGCGTCTCTGTGACACTTAGGTTTTGCATCTGTGTGACACTTTAGTTTCGCGTCTGTGTGACACTTTAGTTTGCGTCTGTGTGACAATTTAGTTTCGCGTCTGTGTGACAATTCAGTTTTGCATCGGTGTGACAATTTAGTTTCGCGTCTGTGTCACACTTTAGTTTCTCGTCTGTTTGACACTTTAGTTTCGCGTGTGTGAAGTTTCGCATCTGTGTGACCATTTAGTTTCGCATCTGTGTGACAATTCAGTTTTGCATCTGTGTGACAATTTAGATTCGCGTCTGTGTCACACTTTAGTTTCTCGTCTGTTTGACACTTTAGTTTCGCGTCTGTGTGACACTTTAGTTGCGCGTCTGTGTGACAATTTAGTTTCACGTCTGTGTTACAATTCAGTTTCCCGTCTGTGTGACAATTCAGTTTTGCGTCTGTGTGACAATTTAGGTTCGCGTCTGTGATACTTAAGTTTTGCGTCTGTGTGACACTTTAGTTTCGCGTCTGTGTGACAATTTAGTTTCACGTCTGTGTGACAATTCAGTTTCACGTATGTGTGACAATTCAGTTTCGCGTCTGTGTAATAATTCAGTTTTGTGTCTGTGTGACACTTAAGTTTCTCGTCTGTGTGACATTTCAGTTTCGCATGTGTGTGACAATTTAGTTTCACGTCTGTGTGACAATTCAGTTTCATGTATGTGTGACAATTCAGTTTCGCGTCTGTGTGACAATTCAATTTTGTGTCTGTGTGACAATTTAGTTTCGCGTCTGTCTGACACTTTAGTTTCGCGTCTGTGTGACACTTTAGTTTCGTGTCATTGTGACAATTTAGTTTCGCGTCTCTGTGACATTTTAGTTTCGCGTCTGTGTGACAATTTAGTTTCGCGTCTGTGTGACAAAAATGGCCCTCGGTGTTAATTACGGCTTTGTTTTGTGTCTTTGTGACAAACAGGCCTCAGCTGAGTTTCTTGTCTGTGTGACAAATAGCCTGTCTGTGTGACAATTCAGTTTCGTGTGTGACAATTTAGTTTCGCGTCTGTGTGAAATTTTTTGTTTCGTGTCTGTGTGTGTGACAATTTAGATTCGCGTCTGTGTGACTAAAATGGCCCTCGATGTTACGGCTTAGTTTTGTGTCTGTGTGACAAATAGCTTGTCTGTGTGGCAATTTAGTTTTGCGTCTGTGTGACGATTTAGTTTCGCGTCTGTGTGACAATTTAGTTTCGCGTCTGTGTGACAATTTAGTTTTGTGTCTGTGTGACAATTTAGTTTGGTGTCTGTGTGACAATTTAGTTTTGTGTTTGTGTGACAAACATGCCTCAGCTTAGTTTTATTTCTGTTTGCCAAATATGTCTGTGTGACACTTTAGTTTCGCGTCTGTGTGACACTTTAGTTTCGCGTCTGTGTGACAATTCAGTTTCGCGTGTGTGACAATTTAGTTTTGCATCTGTGTGAAATTTTTTTTTCGTGTCTGTCTGTGTGACAGTTAGATTCGCGTTTGTGTGACGAAAATGGCCCTGGATGTTAGGGCTTAGTTTTGTGTCTGTGTGACAAATAGCTTGTCTGTGTGACAATTTAGTTTCCCGTCTGTGTGACACTTTAGTTTCGCGTCTGTGTGACACTTTAGCTTCGCGTCTGTGTGACAATTTAGTTTTGCGTCTGTGTGAAATTTTTGTTTCGCGTCTGTCTGTGTGACAGTTTAGATTCGCGTTTGTGTGATGAAAATGGCCCTGGATTTTACGGCTTAGTTTTGTGTCTGTGTGACAAATAGCTTGTCTGTCTGACAATTTAGTTTCGCGTCTGTATGACGATTTAGTTTTGTGTCTGTGTGACCATTTAGTTTGGTGTCTATGTGACAATTTAGTTTCGTGTTTGTGTGACAAACAGGCCTCAGCTAAGTTTTGTGTCTGTGTGACAAATATGTCTGTGTGACAATTTAGTTTTGCGTCTGTGTTACAATTTAGTTTTGCATCTGTGTGACAAACAGGCCTTCGGTGTTAGGGACGGACCATTATTTTTCTGGAGGGGGGTAATGAAAAATATTGAAAAAAATTGTTTGCAGGGCCTGAAAAGACAAAATAAATTGTTTGCAAACATCATATGTATTAAAAAAATAGTTTGCATAGAAGTCAGAGAACCTTTTTTTTAATTTTTTAATTTTTTAACGAAGACTAGTGAGCAGCACAAGGAAAGACTTCTTGTAGTTGTAAGCTTGTTGTTTATTTCCGACGCGTTTTGTCTCTAACTGAGACTTCTTCAGGCAACTAGCAAAGAACAGCATATATAGCACATTCGCGTTCCTAGCTACAACTTCCCATGGAAGTGAATAATAACTAACATATGCTGTAAACGGACGTTACAAAAAACGCTTTAATACATATGTTATTTCGTGTTGTTATATTTTGGGGGCCATACGATTAGTGCTAATCGTATGCCCCCCAAAATATGACAACACGCAATAACCAGGCGCGGATCCACACCCGTTTACAACGATTTACGGAAATCGGTCAGATTTTTGGTAAAAATAAATGAATAAATAAATAAAAAATAAGGTAATTAATTAAAATAAATAAATTTCCAAGTTGAAATCTCGACTGTGCAAAAGAATTGTTTCTAAACATTTATTTTTAATTCCGGGCATTCACTGACCTCCTAGATCCTACGCAGGCAGAATGGAACTGGCCAACATCATGTCCGAGTGACTCGGAAACCCCCGAAATGGCAGTTTAGGGGGTCAAAATCTTAAAAATTTTCCGGGGGGGGCATGCCCCCAGACCCCCCTAGAAGCTCGCGCCTTCGGCGCTCGTACCATGCCTCCGGCATAGAAAGTTTTTCAACCCTCTGGAAATCGGTCACGATTTTCTCTGCATCCGCAGCTGATAACATATGTATTGAGGCGTTTTTTGTAACGTTCGTTTACAGAATATTTTAGTTATTATTCACTTCCATGGGAAGTTGTAGCTAGGCATGTGAATGTGCTATATATGCTGTTCTTTGCTAGTTGTATTCATTCCCTGAAGAAGTCTCAGTTAGAGACGAAACGCGTCGGAAATAAACGACAAGTTTACAACCACAAGAAGTCTTTCCTTGTGCTGCTCACGAGTCTTCGTTAAAAAATTTAAAAATTAAAAAAACAAATTACTGCCGCCAATCTTCGAAGTGTACGTCTCAGAAAACGAAAAAGATGAGTTCAGAGGTGTTTATTGGTCGCCACCATAAAATATTGAATTAAATAATGATTGATGGCAGCAAAAGCGAACCTCCTGTTTGTGTCAGATCGTGGTTAAAAAAGATCGAAAAAAAAATTGTTTGCAGGAAGGTGTTGTTAGAAAAAAATTGTTTGCAGAGGTGCATAGATAAAAAAAAAAGTTTGCAGCGAGAGATTTTTCATCCCCCCCCCTCCAGAAAAATAATGGTCCGTCCCTTACGGCTTAGTTTTATGTCAGTGTGACAAATAGCCTGTCTGTGTGACAGTTTAGTTTCGTGTCTGTGTGACGAACAGATGTTCGGTGCTTCGGCTTAGTTTTGTGTTTGTGTGGCAATTAAGTTCCGTGTCTGTGTGAGAATTTAGCTTCGTATCTGTGTGACGTCTGTGTGCCAGTCATAAGCTAACCGCTGGTATGCCTTCGAATGGGTTGTCTAATATCCTTAATTGCTATAGTGTTATTGGAACCGTTGGAAAGGGGAAAAGTCACTCGTCGCAAGCCTCATTCCACCCCTTCCATGGTTTGTAAGGGAGACGCTCGAGGTTTATATGATTGTTATCAGTTTTCTCCCAGTCTTGCCTTTATTTTTGCTCACCATTTTTTCGTTATACTATCATTATACTAGAATAGATTAGAACGGTGAAGAAAAAACTCTTTTTGAGTTTTGGGGAGAGTTACGTATTTCTGCATGCGTTTGATAGTTTTGGGTTATTGGTTTGCCATTTGGCTTCCGGGAAGTGGCTGCCATAGGGCTCACCTCTTCCCATATCTTATCTCAACTTGGGGTGTTTGGGAGTGGGAGCTCCTGGTGAGAATTTATTACTATTCTCACTGGGAGTCCTCATGGACAAACGCCCCTAATTAGCCATGTTCTAAACGAGCAGGGGACTGGGTACGAACATATTTTCTCTTCGGTACAAACATTCAATATCGATTGAATTGAAAAATGGAGCTCATCATCTGAAAGAGCATCCAAAAATTAGTAAATTCACCAAATTTGACGGTTATTGGTTTAAACCCAAAGGCATGGTACACTTAGTATGGATTGGGGGGACAGGCATCCTCCAATCCATACTAAGCTCTCTTATTTTAAAAGTGTACCATGCCTTTGCGTTTAAACCAATAACCATCAAATTTGGTGAATTTACTAATTTTCTGATGCTCTTTCAGATGACGTGCCCCATTTTCAATTCAATTGATATTGAATGTTCGTACCAAGAAAAAATATGTTCATACCCAGTCCCCTGCTCATTTAGAACATGGCCAATTGCGTTGAGATCCCACTTTCTCATTCCCGTACTTCTGTATATCCTCTAGGGAATCTGCTATGCATATTGTTTATGCGAGTTTAGTAAAAATAGTCCTGTTTTATCCTTTTTATTCCTCTCTTCGTTAAAACGGACACCATACATCAGATTGTCGCCCCACCCTCCTCCCCGCAGCGATGGCTAGTCATTGTGCCTTAGCTCCCACTCCTTTCTACCTCCGGGCTCGCCTCTTCCCATATCTTATCTCAACTTGGGGCGTTTGGGAGTGGGGGCTCCCGGTGAGAATTTATTACTATGCTGGCAATGTGTGGTTGGATATAGGACAGTAGGATAAGTGCAACACCCAGTTGGTCAGGTGCAGAATGGTATTGCAGTGTGAGCCAATAGTATCCATGGATTTATGGAACTCTTGGCAGAGGCTGTCATGTGATTATAATAAATAATTCTCAATAATTGAAGTTAGGCTAGTGGTCAAAGAACATTGAAACTTGCAGGTATTATAGTATTGTCATGTTGATACAAAATTTTTATAAAAATATGTAGAATTAGATAGTTTGCCCTCAGCTGGTTAGTTATCAGCAAGATTTTTCTCTTCACAGGTTTGTTTCAAACAGTTGCTACAGGAAGCTTGCCGTGGAACGAAGATGGTATAGAACTAGACTACAGCAAGAAATTTCACACCCAACTGCTGGTGCCATTGCGGGACTTTATTCAGGATGGCATTAATTTCACTGTCATAAAAACCAAACATATGTATGTTGTGGAGGATCCTAATGCAACACAGAGTGTGGCAGAAACCAAACCACCAGCCTCAGCAAAAAGTAAGGCAATTTACAAGTATTTTTGTCAGAAACTACCTGTTAGTGTTTTGTCATGTGAACAGATTGCAAACACTACACACTACATGCCTGTACACAGCTTTTCCTGTGCAGTGCAGCAGCCTTGGAAAACTGTTTCACTTTTGTTTCAACTCATTTGCATGGTGTAGGCAAAGAACTGCAATGCAAGCTTAAAGAGTTGCTTTGAACCCCAACTCCACACAACACATGTAGAAGCCATGGCTCTAATGCTCAAATAAGCTTTGTTGGGATATTTATAAGTGCCTGTAATGAATATAATTCTGTGATTGTTACATTGTTACAGTATTGGTGATTATTTTTAATAGGAAACTGCATCTGAAAATTCTTCTTTTATTTAATTAAGGTCGGCCAGGAAGCAAAATGCAAAAAGCTTCAAGTAAGGAAAAGCGCAAAGACTCTGGAAAAGGAAAGGACAAGGTTTGTGGAACAATGTATTGTTTTACAGACTGCAATGCAAATATAAACTCCCTCTCCTCTCTCTGTTCCCTTCTGAAATGTTTCAACTACTCTCTCTTTCAATTTTCAGGCAAAGGATGGTAAAGGCAAGAAGAATAAACAGGAAGACATTGAATTATTTGAGCTTCCTCGAACACGTTCAGTGCTTGGTTTCTGTCAAGTTCCTTTGGCTTCATTATTGGAAGGAGAACTTGAAATGGAAACTGAGTGCATCTGTGAAGGAGGAGAGGAGACTGGGGACAGTGACAAGAAAGATGCAGGGTCTGGTGCCAAGTCTGATACTAGTGACAGAAAGAAGCCCAATAAAGGTCAGTACTTGTAATTTTTGTGAGGTTGTTAGGTTAGGTTATTGTGAATTAACAAGGCTGTGCTCTAAGAAAAATTACAAGGAGCCCAAAGGTTCCAAACTGTGAGATCCAGGGTGCCCAGCATAAAGCTTATATGAAAGAAATAAGATTATCTGGTTGCCCAAAGGCAAAAGTTAGTTGCCTGAGGCACCCAGGCACCCTTAGAGCACAGCCCCGGAATAGTTTAAATATAACATTTTAAGATTACTCTTACATGCTTCTTCTTTAAAGATCCTAGTGATAAGGCATCCAAAGGTAACCTACGAGCAGCTACTCCGGGAAAGGGCAAAGCTGGCCGTGGGAAATCAAGCAAAGATGAAAAGAAGGGAAAAGAAAAGGAAAAACATGAAGAAAGCATGGAAGACGAGGAAGATGCAGCTCCTCTGCCACCACTGACAATACAAGTGCATATTAAACTGCACTACTGGAAATCAGCAAGAGAGGCTGCACAAGAGTTTTTACCACAAGGCATACCATCACATTCTGAGAACAACTAGTTTAACTGCTTTGTCTGCCAGGTGTAACGAAAAACTCTACATTGTACTTAGGTCACATCCCAGAGCAAACATGCATGTAACATGTTTCCTGTTTTTAAAGCAAGACTCTCAGGTGAAAATCTAAAGTTTGTTTTATTTGTACATCAAACAATACACTGTCTATGCAAGATAAGTTCAGAAATGTACATACAAGTTGTTAAATTGTAGATTTTGTACATAAAAATATCTCAACTTACTGATATCTCCTTTCTAAATAATATTAAGAAAAACTAACAGCAATAATGTTGTCTTCAAAATGCAATGTATATTTTAGTTCTTTAACAGAAAATTCCCAAAACCATTTCTAACAACAATGTTGGTTGTGATGGTCTCATTCAAATCAAATCTCCAGTGTAACTAGGTTCTTCAAACATGTAGAAGAAACCTCATAATAAAAAGGCCTGCTTTACTAGTTTGTTAACAATATTACCAAGTTTGAGATACGGAAATAAAAAGCTAACAAGGACTGATTAAATGTTATTTATCCAAGCAAACCTCTAATTCAATAATTTATATCATTTATTATCATTGGCCATATTCTTTTAAAAGTCTTCCAGCAATCACAATTCTCTGTATTTCACTTGTTCCTTCATAAATCTCTGTGATTCTAGCATCTCTATAGTGCCTCTCTGCTGGCATATCAGTCACATAACCCATACCACCAAGGATTTGGATGCACTACAGAAAGAAAACAATAATTTAACTGAAGACCAGACGACAAACAGAACGACTTAATTTGACTAACAATAGATGGATCAAAACTGACCAAATTTACTGTTGACAAACTTAACATGAGTCTTACAGCCAATAAAATCACGGCTACACTGACCAATAAGCATCAATGGACCAGACTTACAACACCATCGACTGACAAGAACCTTTCACTTGAGTATGAAGATGACTTCCCCACAGGTTGTTGAAATGTCAGTCACCAAAAACAGTTCTTTTCCGAACCACTCTCACCCAGACAATCGCACTATATGAACTTATTTTTATTAACAGGTGCTGTTTGAGTTTCAGTCAACTCCAACTTTGAACTTGGTGCCAAAAGGGCTATAAGGTCTGAACAAAAAAGTTCAAAGTTTGAGTCCTTTTTCTCCATATTTGTTGAGAGGAAGATGACTAGTGACATACATGTAATATGTTGCTCTGTGATAAAGGAAAATACCTGATGTGAAATAAATGTAGCGGCTTCAGATGCTGCAAGTTTTGCCATCGCTGCCTCCTGTGAAAAGAAAAATGGAATCGATTTGCTGGTACAAGGCTAAAAATCTCACAAGTGTCGGTTACAACAGGACTAGCCACTTACCCGAGATAACAACACAAGGGTGGCAGTCGGGCTTTAACTAACTTCAAGCCTGATACACTGGGCATTGTTGGCTGTTACACAGATTGGAATTATACAACAACAAATAGTTTACGTGCCAGAGTAATTGACCCTGGCTCAGTATATCAACTGAAATTTTACAAGGATAAACAAACAAGCACTGACAGCAAATTTGGAAAAGGTGACATTTTGCTCACCCTTCACTGGAGCTCCTGTATTGCCCACAAAAAGTACATTTATGGGTGATCCAGTCTTGTGTATTCTGATCAGAAATAGGTCAGTCATGACTCCAAACCCTGTACATCTCTAGTTCAGAAAATTATCTCAATAACACCCACATGCAATATCTAAAAGTTTAGTTTCATTTGTAATAATTACATTATCGGACATTACACTATTGTGACACAGTACCTTAATGAAGTTCTCCCCTGCATCTTTAAGCATTGCTGCTTTCCAAGTTAGTAGCCTGGCACTTTCTAACTTGAGTTCCATATCAGCCAGCTTCATCTGTAGTGCACAATAACGTACAGCAAGTTAATACATTGCAACACAAACTAACTGCAAAGCAGGAAGACATTTTCTGTATTGTTAGTGATGAGTTCATTTTCTGAAGGAACTATTCACAACTGTGATGGTTTAGTAGGCTACAAATCTGCTATTAATAATGGCGCTGGAAGAGAATGAAAATTTGTTAAGTGAAAAATGCCATGTGAGTCATTGTGGCAAATTTATCCATCTTGGGGATTTTGCTTTTGTAAACTTCTTTACACTGCTAGCTGCACGCTTGAGCCTTATGTTACATCTGTTAAATAAAAAACCTGAACACAGTCTTTGAAACATTTCATGATAATAAACAGGTGTTTGTTTCTTGGCTGTTTTCAGGAGGAACTCTACATAGTGTACAAGCAAGTCTCTTGTCATAGCCTGATTTTCACTTGAATGTGGAATGTAATTCGTGTTTGCTCTGGTTTTGCATTGATTGACTCAGAAAGCTCGCACCACTTTCTCACCAATGAGAAGCAACCAATTGTGACTCACTCATACACATTTTTCTGCACTTTATGCAGGCCACATGCATTTGCTTCAAGTTTTCATTGGTTCACTGGATTTTTGCGTCCTTTGTGATTGGCCAGAGTGATAACTTAGCCTTTGGTTTTACAACACTGAATTGAAAACTGCTCCAAAGGTCAATACCTGAATTGCTTGAAAGGTTGCAATTGGCTGATCAAATGCAAATCTTTTCTGTGCATAGTCAATGGCACAATCAAGGGCAGCCTGAAACAAAAAAGTTACCTCAAAATTCAAATTCACACCTCTCCTTTCTAAGCCGTTTTAAAGCAATAACAAGTAGTCTGTATGTGAAGATAAATGCCATTTACTTTTTTCAAATATCTCTTTTCTTTCCAGAGAGATTCCAGTTTTTAAAATATGCAAATTAGCAAAATGATGATGTCATACACTCAACCAAATTTTGATCAAATATGAAGAACAAAGCCAATTTACATCAGAAATGTTTGATTCTTTGTAGTAATGCTCTACTAGTTGTGTTCCACAACATAAGCTTAACAATGTTGTTGCCATGGCAACAAACTGGGTTCCAGACCCAAAAAGCTTTTCTGGCCAATTTTGGCCTTCCATTTTGATACTTGCCAATGATGCCTCATAAGCATGATCTGGCAAACATATAAATGGATTTGGTAGATGTCTTGGCCTGGTTTAATTTTTGCAGGGTGAAAATTACCAAAATATTGAAAACAGATTGCTGGGGACTGGAAAAGAGTAAGTTGCCATGGTAACATAATTTTATTATAATGTAAGTGTGTCACCTGTAGACTGCCAAGTTTCATTGGTCTTCGTAGCAATTTGCCTAAGATAACTCTATTTTTGCACATTGCAAATTGAGTTGAGTAGATGAGATCATCAATTCCCTAATTTGCATATTTTACACATGTTTAAAGCTTAAATATCTCCGGATTTAATACAGATATTTGAAAACAGAAAAAGGCAGTTTAAATCCTTAGCAGAATTCTTTATGATACGCCTAAAATTGCAAGGGGTGAAAATTTGATCACAGTAGCACTTTAAGACATTTGCAAAAGCATATAGCAAGAACATCACAACCATATGTCAAGTTGGAATGAAAAATAATACCTGAGCTATTCCTAATGCTTGACCAGCAACACCAATACGACCTGCATCAAGAGTGGCCTGACAAATAAAAAAACAACACAACCAGTAGAATACCGTAAAATTCCGGTTATAAGCCCCCCCCCCCGGTTATAGGCCCATCTAACTGGAAACAAAAAAATACATCCGGTTATAAGCCCCCCGAATATAAGCCCCCCTCTCCTGGATGACAGTACTGAACAGGGCTAAATGTTGCTTTATTTTGACTTTTTAAAACCCATTTCGATCAACACTGCCGTGACTCGTTTCGAAACTTTTTTTATTCCGCTTATAAGCCCCCCCCCCAGATATAAGCCCCTCCGCTTATAAGCCCACCCAAAACCCCTTACGAAGTTGTATAAGCCCAGGACTTATAACCGGAATTTTACGGTACTGAATCAACACACATAAATTTCATTTATCTTTAGGTTTCAATATTTCCCACCATCCTGATCAAAATTTGCAACAAAAGCATCAAACAACTATTGTTATGCATAACATGTACTAACCATTGCTATTTTGAATCCAAAGCCAGGCTCTCCAAGTAAATTTTCATTTGGAATGTGACAGTTTTCAAAAATTAGCGAACAGGTAGAAGAGGCCCTTATTCCCAACTTATCTTCCTTCTTTCCCAAGCTGAGTCCTTCAGTTGGTTTGGGTACAATAAATGCACTGATTCCCTTGTGCTTCTTTGATCTGTCAGTTGTGGCAAACACCACTGTTGCCTCAGATTCATAGCCATTAGTGATCCAAGCTTTTGTTCCATTCAAGACCCAGTGATCTCCTTCTAACTTAGCAGTAGTCTTAGCAGCACCAGCATCACTACCATTGTCTTAAAATATCAACACAGAAATATAATTTAGCATCATTATCTCAGTTGCAATCACGGGGTCACTGGCATCAGTGCTTAACTCTAGTTTCTATTGGGAATTAGTAGCATTTTCTCAAATTACCCCCAACAATTTGCTGGTAGCTCCTCTCAGGAGAGAGGGTGTGAATGACTGTTTTACAGCTTTGGGGCAAACACCAGAAGGTTGAAGGGCAAGAGGTAGACCAAAGAGCTCTAATGGAGAAGGACTGTTGAGAAAGGGAGAAACAAGGCAGGATGGAAGAGCTCGGACGTGGCCAAAGCAGTGGCATGGAACAGAAACTGTTGGTCCGGAAACGTGACAGCCTTATTTGCCTACATGCATGGGGAGAAATAATGATAATCATTTTATACCCCAGGTCAAAATCCAGTTTTCCTGTAGAGTTCATTTTTTCTTTACAGCCAATATGTATAAATCTGTTAAGTGTGTTTGTGTCAAAAACGTGAAAAAATGATGTGTTCAGAGAGGACAGCTAGGGAATGTGAAAAGATTATAATGTGCAGTGCAGATTTGTACTGCTTTAGAATTTATCCTTTTGTTGTTGGAACATCAGTTGTTGCTGTTAAATTCAGGGTCAACAAGAAAATGATGTACATATAGCTTTTACTAAACACTCAATAGATGGAAAATATATTAACAATTAACCTGGTTCACTGAGAGCAAAGCAGCCAACTCTTTCACCAGAGCAGAAAGGAGTCACCCATTTCTTCTTCTGTTCATCTGTTCCATACTTGAGTAGAGGGCCAAGGTAAAGAGACTGCAAAAATACCAATAGAAACCAATCAATACACTCACATTAGCTTCATTCTGGATATTGTATAGGATGCTATACAACATTCTTACATGTGCATAGAGAAAGAGCCAGTACATTTTGCTTTTTATTGTTGAAAATAATTTTAACTATTTTAAAAACACAAAAGTGTTTCAGTCATAAGGTCTGTCTAGAATGTTACATACTTACATTATTAACACTCATGACAACTCCAGTTGATGCACAGCCCCGACTGATTTCTTCCATTGCTATGGCATATGCCAGATAATCCAATCCTGAACCTCCCAATGATTCTGGAACTTCCATTGACAATAGGCCTAGTTCTCCAATTTGTTTAACCTGTTTAAATTGTTCAACATTGAACACTGGTTAAGCAATTCCATATTGAAATAAAACAAATTGTTTTACTCCCTCTCATGCAACTTGTACTTCAAGAGCATCCCTCCCTTGTGGGGAGTGAAGAGACAGACAAATAAAATCCGCTTGCTTCCTGTACTCTAAATTCTCCATTCCAGCACCTTCCTTAGTGGCTCAAACTCTTTATGCCATTTCTACTTCAAAATATCATACAGTTTCAATTACTTTCCTATATTTCTGCTGGTTCCTGTCACCCCATGACTTCTGTTTCTTATTCTCTTTTTTCCTGCGTCACAAACGTCCTGCTCTTGTTTCCTCCCATGTACCCACCCCTCCCCTCTGCCACTCCCATTTCCCTGCCCACACCTTTTGCCTTCGATATAGGTTTTATTCATTTGAGTACTAGTGCCTGAGCACCGACACAAAATGATGTCTAGCCTGTAAACAGGCTCCCAGGTGGGGCAGGACGAAAAGCAATTGGTGAGCAAAGTGAGCTGAGCAGGGCCTAGGAAGATGGAATGCCTTAATATCATTCCATTGAAATAGAACCTGCAATGAGATTGTTGTCAAACTTTGATTATCGATTGTTTCTATTATAGGAGCTTAAATTTTGAAATAAAAATGGGGAATCCCCATGCTTGTTTAGGAGCAACAGTGCCATCTTTTAGTGCACACATGCTAATCACACATGAAATTATGTGCAGTAGGGGATGCACAATGCAATACTGGGGAATGGCCTTAATCCTTCCCCTCCACCTTAATTCTCCACCACCTCT
The DNA here is from genome assembly GCA_963693305.1 of Meandrina meandrites. Classification (NCBI taxonomy): domain Eukaryota; kingdom Metazoa; phylum Cnidaria; class Anthozoa; order Scleractinia; family Meandrinidae; genus Meandrina; species Meandrina meandrites. Next base: position 555,977 of record OY855913.1, on the reverse strand, counting down.
CCCTCCTTTCCCTTCCTCAACCAGAGATCCTGTTCTGTGTCACAGGCATAATGATGTCTTGACAAAGGGTATCCAAGTTCCCTTTGGTGCCTATCCCTTGGGCCATATCCAAATTCTGGCATGGATAGTTGAAAAAGAGCATTATCGCATTTTTTACCCAACCAACCATTGCACTTGGGCATTGTGCTTAGCTACCAAGTATCAACAGTCTTGGGCCTTATTTATAACAAGGGTGTGGTGGCTGATAGGATTGGGGTGGGGTGGGGGTCATTGGTGCCAATGATGTTGAAGTGAGCAGTGTCTTCAACCTAACCTGGAGAGTGAGTATCTGAAGGATATTATTATTGTTTTTTTTAAACCATATGCATGGTAGTGTAATTAAATTAGATAAGAATAAAGCTAGTATCATCATGGTTAAAACACACCAAATGTCTAAAGCCACAATATTATCGTCATTATTCAAATTATTCCAGTCACAGATTTTTTACCTGCTCCTGTGGATATTTATGCTCTTTATCCAAATTCGCGGCAATAGGTGCGAGTTCCTTGTCAGCGAAATCCCGACACGTTTTTCTTAGCATTTCGTGGGTTTCAGGAAGTTTAGCGAGGCTTGATACATGCCTTCTCGCTCTTACACAATTTTTACTTGTTAACCGAGGCAAAAAGCAGGAAATATAACTTTTTGGAGAAGTAAAAGAAGACAGTACTTTGCGTGACATCCTCGTCGCCATCTTCGATTTTTGTTGACCTTTGGAACCAGGCAATACTGAAAACGATTATCACTTTGTGTAAAAATCCATTTGATGTCCTCCAGTAAGTGATGCAATTTGCAAGTTGATGCTGTCTTCCGCAGTTGCTGTAACGCTCTTCGTGTGTCCGTGGAGATAAGTCTTAATAAGAACTACAACATGTTTAGTAGAAGATTTATTCCGATGATCACTGCTTTGTTGCCAACAGGAACCATAAATAATTCGATTTCTCGCTCAAGAAACACATGGCTGCTTTTTGGACAATACAACCTGTATGCTAACAGCACGGCAAGTGAGCGGCTGAAAGAAAGACGATGTTGGAAGTGTAACGCTGGGATCAAATCAGCAGAGTTCTTTTGCCCTTCTTGTGACATAATTCAAAGGCCATCAAAGAAGGCGACGTATTTTGAGCTGCTGAACAGGTTAGCGACTTCAAAGATGGTCTCACATCAGTCAATATAATTCTACTCCACTTCCTCCACCCCTACCCCCCCCCCCCCCCCCACTCCCTTTTGGGGCAACAACGTAACGGGCATTATTATCCAACAGTGCTTGGTAGAGTACAAATAACGCGTGAAACGAGTACAAATATCACACAATATTTGTACTCGTCTCATTCCCCCTGACCGCGCGAAAGATTAAAAACCTTGGCAAACAAATCCCTTATTAGACATTTTAGTGTGTAGTATTGTTGTAAAATTTCACTCATCATTTGTATTTTGACTCGCCCTTCGGCCTTGCCAAATTACTGCATGACTCGTAAAAATATACAGCGATACTACACACTAAAATGTCTAATAAGATATATTTACTGTAGTTCCCAAAATGACAGGCAAAAGCAAGCTGTTGAAATGCCCTCACCCCACCCAAAAAATTTAACATCGATATTTGTCATACTGAAAAAATTGACCATGTTCTAAACGAGCAGGGGACTGGGTATGAATAATTAAAATCGATTGAAATGAAAAATGGATCCCGTCATCTGAAAGAGCATCCAAACATTAGTAAATTGACCAAATTTGAGAGTTATTGGTTAAAATGCAAAGGCATGGTACACTTTTCACAGGCGTCCCTCCAGTCCATACAAAGCTCTCTAATTTTAGCAAATTTGAAAAGTGTACCATGCCTTTGCGTTTTAACCAATAACTCTCAAATTTGGTCAATTTACTAATGTTTGAATGCTCTTTCAGATGACGGGATCCATTTTTCAATTCAATCGATTTTAATTATTCATACCCAGTCCCCTGCTCGTTTAGAACATGGTCAATTAAACAAATAACTATTCTAGAGAATATCCATACGCCTCCCACAGAAGATTTTTATGGTTTGGACAGCCTACCCCAATGGAAATTCCAGTTTAGCTTCATTCCTTCATTTAAACCAGTTCTTCATCACAATTTCCACTGGCCTAGCTTTGGGTTGGTATGGAATTATTTCCTGGATTTGGTTTATTAGGTTATTTCATGTTATTCTCTTGATATAGCCCCAAGACATTTGATGTCAACACAACACAGCTGACACAGCAATATAAAGCACTGCAATGGAAACTACACCCTGATAAATTTAGTGACCTGTCTAAGGTATATATTTTACATACTATGCAGATCAAATGCAGCCTATTTTTAAAATGTGAAATGTCAGTTAACTTGGCTCCATCTCAGGGAAATAAAACAAAAGGAACCACATGATGGTTGAACCAGCACATAATTTTGTTGTTTTATCCCCCCGAGTCTCAGAGCCAAGCTTTGAAAATTATCTCATTTAAGATTTAGTCCTTAGGCATGAGTGGGGGTGAGAGCACTTGAAAATTTGAGGAAGTGCTGCCGAACTCTTTAAAACCAAAACAGCATGCTATATTTCTTACAACCCTTAGTCCATACTAACTAAGTATAGTAAAAACACACATTTCCAGACTACATGTACTAGCAAAACATCCAATTCCACACCATTTTCACCTCTGTGTTTTACATTATTAACTGAAACAAAAGTTAATGGAAAAATGTTATTCAATAGCTTTAAGGGTGTCTTTTGGTAACTTTTCAGGTTTGATGCTTTCTTGATGTACTTAGAGTTAAGATAAAATCTACATCTGCTCAAACCAGGCATATTTCCTTGCTCAGGTTCCAGAAATTATTACACCCTTGTAGGCCAAAATAACAGGATTTTGTATACATTGTTCCAGACTGAAAAACTAAAAATCATACTCTGTCCAGTATGTAGAGTATATAGATTATGCTATATTATATTGTACCAAAAACAAAATTCCTGTTTCTTTTCTTTTTTTTCTGATTGGATCTGACCATGTGCTTGTTTGTTACATAATTGGAATGCAATCATGTAGGTGTCCAATTACAGGTATCCAATTTACACAACTTCAATTTGGATGCTTTTAAGATTGGACACATCCCTAATTTATGCATCAATTACATGCAGTTAAATGGGTCCTATCTTGCTTTCTCTGTACTGTTTTGTAAAACTGTCTGAATAAATTGTTGACATTGCTACTAAGTTTCCCTCAGATTCCCTAACCTTGATTTTTGTTATTGATATGATCAATTGTTAATTGGACCTCCTGATGTACAATTAAGGGAGTAATCATGTAATTGTTTTTAAGTTTGAAATTGGCCTTACACTGTCCACGTGGCTGTTTTAGAAATTACTCATCCTATTAGACCATGGATTGTACTCCACTCAGTCCAATTACCATTAGTTACTGTTGTCAATGTTTTAATCATGCATAGAAGGAGAAAAGTCTGTCTGAGGAACAGTCATCACTGGTCAATGAAGCTTACCACACTCTTCTGAAGCCACTCAAAAGAGGCCTGTATCTTGTAAGTCAGCTCATCATTAAGTGTACTTTTGATAGACCTGTCACATTTGCCAGTTGAAATATAACTTGTTTTTTAATTTGCTCTTTACACCAAGCTGAGATATTCCCAATCACATTTATTATATAGTTACCTGTTGGTCCCGCAACTTGAGCCTGATTTCAACCTATGCAGGATGGGGGGTTGGGGGGGGGGGGGGGGGAGGGCCTGGTGGGGGGTCTGAACTTCCCACTCCAGATACCTTTTACTCCCAGTCCCCTCCCCATCCCCCCTCCTCTCTCCTCAGTGTACTTACCTCTTTGTGGTATTTCTAGTGTAAAATAGTATGCAGTGTTGCAAACACTTCCAGTCTCCACCACCTTTGCAATCCCACTTCCCTCACTCCATTCCTTCTCCCACCTCTCATTGAGTTCCCATGCCTTTATTTCCAGGTTCATGCCCCCTGTGCCTCCCCTCCCTCCCCCCTCCCCCCTCCCCCCTCCAATGCAGGCTATCTTGCAGCTAAACATTGACTAAGAAATGTGGAATTCTTAGAAAAAGATGAAGTATTGAATGGGTTTGAAAATGGTTTTAGAAACAACTAATATATTTATTTATTTTGCAGTTGAATTTAAACGGGGTACCAATTACAGAAGAAGAGGCAATATCAACAGATGTAACGTTCTTGGATGCAATAATGGAAAAATATGAACAAATTACATCAGATGAGAAGAAAGCAAAGGAAGTCTATCAAAAAAATAATGGTATATTTGTAGCTTTTAATACAAGTAATATTGTAACAATTGTCTAAAGAATCAAGCTTAGTGTTTTAATTTAGAAAACTACAAAATAACTAATGGAACTACTGGATATCTCTCACATTCATATTTCTAGCCTTGCTCCAAGTTGATTAATTTTAATAATACTCGCAGAGTGGCACAGGGGTTTAATGTATTGTGTGCAAAGCAGCATTGTTTTCTCAACCAGAATGTTGACTCTTATAAACCAGGGATAAACTAGGGCAAGCAGCCTCCTTCTGTCTTGGATATGAAAATTAAAACTAGCAACTTGGAGCAAGTGTAGTCAGTTACTTTTAATCTTTATTTTTAGGAGATCTGAAGAACTGCCTTCAAAGTGTTTCAAGTGCTTTTGAGAAAGGTAAATAAATGTTCAAAGGTGGTGTTAAAAAGTTGGAATTGAAAACGTAGAGTGATTTTATTTAACCCATGAAACAACATCTAACAATTACTGCATAATAGTCAAAACTAAACTAAAGAAAACAATGGAATTAGTGTGTCATACTATCTGAAAGATTTCTAACTATTTCACAGGGTAAGTAAAACCACTATACCTACAAACGACCTCACTTTGTTGCTTTTAAACCCACCCAGTCAAGGTACAGCTTTGTAGAAAACAGTTGTAGAGTTCCCAACAGTCATTCTCCGCTTAAAAAGTAGCAAGCTCATGCACAATTCTCCTTGTAGCCTGAATTTGGCTAAAATTCGGGCTATGCATGGTGCCTCGTGGATATGCCATGTTGCTTAGCAGCCACTGAAGAAACGAAAGCCTTATGTAATGTGACGACGTGACCGACGACGTGACGTGAGGGCAATATCGCAAAAGGTCTTCTAAGTTTTTGTGTAAACTATGCTGTCTTTTTTAAGGTGCACTCATTGATCAACAAAATAACCTTTATTAAACGACAAAAAGGCATAAATTCGCTCTCTAAGATGTGAACATATTATAATCATTGGGTTTTTAGTGATTTTTCTCCAAGTAACACTGTCAAACTTGAAAACGTCGGTCCGTTTTCAAATTTTGGCCCACTTCTTTCTTACCCGTCCATAGCAAACCAGTTTTAAACAACTTTCGCGGCCAGTACAGTGCATATTAGTAAGGTAAGGCAACAATTAATGGATTTCCAATTAATACCAACAACTTCATTTGATTTTCAAGTAGCACTAAATCTTGGTGAGACTGCCCCCTTAAAGCATAGCGTGTGTCATGTATACCTGTAACGATAATAATCCCATCAAAGGCGAGATTCAGGATAACAAGAAAATTCTTATTCTCTTTGCTGGATACATTCTTTAATTTAATCTGTAAATTGTTTGTTTCTTTCTCCAGGAGATTTGAAGACAGCTCGTCAGGAGGTGGTAAAACTGAATTATTTTTCCAAAATAGAAGAATTCATCAAGGAGAGAGAAAGCTGGGACTAGCACGAACAACCGACAAAACAGATTATAAACCCAACACAAGCAGTCTGTGTTGAGAAATTGCACGGGAGTTAACTTGAACGGCCCGCGCACAATCAGATTCTGTTTTGCGCCATACGGGACTCGCACTTCCGCCTCCAGCATTCCTCCTGTCGATTCCTTGTTCAGAGTATAAGAAGCACAGGAGACTTCACCAAGGGCCAACGACTGTTTTGGAATTTGCTATTCAGCATTGGCACAGGCATATATAACTAATAGCGATCGGCCGTAAATATGAGGGACCTCGAAAAAACCATTCACGCCAAGTAATACGGGCAATATTTTATTGAAACTTGCCGCGTAACAATGATGCATTCCAAGGTGAAAACCGTTGTTGCCCTTATATTAGGGAGTTTAAGAAAACCACAACGGCAACGGCAACGGCAACGGGAACGTCGCTAAACAAAAGGTTTAATTAGTAGAACAATGGCTGTGCACATGCGTTTTAATTCCTGGTACATTTCTTTGCCGTCCTCTGCAAAATAACAGAGACCTTACGCAACAGGACGGTTCCGACGTGGACGGCGACCTCAGATCGCGCGAGGACTGGGCTGAGCACGCGAGCAATGATGTTGCCGTCCTAAACGTAAACAAACCTTACGCAACACAACACGACATGGAGACGACTTGAAGCTAAAATGGCTACATTTAGGGAAGCAAGAGAAGCACTTTTACTCGCTAATGACCTGAATTTGATTGATGACGAAGAACTACTGTTGCTTTACGATGTGAACACTTCGAAGAACCTCGAAATCCCGTACTGGAAATACGACAAATTTGATCTTGACAGTCTTTCCGACGACGAGTGCAAAAGCGAATTTCGCTTTTTGAAACATGACATATACGCTTTAGTCGATGTGTTTAATCTTCCGGACAAAATCACTTGCCCAAATCGTTTTTCCATGTACAGCGATGAAGCACTGTGTATGCTTTTACGTCGATTTGCGTATCCGTGTAGATACGAAGACCTTGTACCGCGTTTCGGAAGACCTGTTCCCCAGTTGAGCATGGTGGTGGGAGAAGCGATGGATTTGCTTCATGTGCAGTTTGGACATTTACTCTCACGTCTGAACCAACCGTGGCTGTCTCAAGCACAACTAGCTCAATTCTCTGAAGCAATCTACCGGAAAGGAGCGGCCCTTGACAACTGTTGGGGATTCATAGATGGGACGGTTCGACCAGTCTGTAGGCCTGGCGAAAATCAAAGAGTACTTTACAATGGGCACAAAAGAGTCCACGCAATTAAGTTTCAGAGTGTTGTTGCGCCCAATGGACTTATCGCAAACCTTTTTGGTCCCGTCGAGGGAAGAAGACACGACAGTGGGATGTTGGCGATGTCTGGCCTTCTACCGATGTTAGAAAACCACTGTGTTTCCCCAACTGGCCAACCACTCTGTGTGTATGGGGACCCTGCATACCCACTGAGAGTCCACCTTCAGGGACCATTTAAAGGCAATGCCTTAACACCGCAGCAGCAACAATATAATTTGTCCATGAGTAAAGTAAGAACAGCTGTGGAGTGGGTATTTGGAGACATTTTGCAATACTTTACTTTTTTAGATTTTAAAAGGGATCTCAAAGTTGGACTCAGTGCCGTAGGCAAAATGTATATTATTTGTGCCTTATTAAGAAATGCCCACTCATGTCTTTATGGGTCAAATACTTCCTCGTTCTTTGGTGTCGAACCGCCTTCATTACAGGGTTACTTTATTTAAGATATTATTTTTAATCAATCAGTACCTGGGGACTCCCATATGAAATTGATTGGAATGCTTGTCATCTCACTTGCATGTACAGTAGGGTGCAAGTCTTGGATGTTGTCTCAATTGGTGATAAACCACAAATATTTTCAGCTATTTTTTAGGATTGCAAACAAAGATCAAATTAAGTTCAAGCAACATCCGGATTTGTCTTCTTTAAGGGCATGGTTTATTACAGACAAGCAGCCTTATTCCTTTCATATGGGAGTTACCCAGGAGAGTTACCCCCTGGTCATCAGTAAAAAAGAAAGTCTGTATACGAGCCTAGTGGCCCATCAGGCCGGAGCTGATCTCGGTTTCTGTAGCATGAAGGGACTAGGAGTATTTCTACTCCCCCCTGGATAGGATGCTAGTCCATCGCAGGGTTACCCCCAAGCAGTAAATTCGCCGATACCCATTTATACACCTGGGTGGAGAGAGGCTCTACGAGAGTAAAGTATCTTGCCCAAGAACACAACACAGTGCCCCAGCCAGGGCTTCAACCTGGACTGCCCAATCTGGAGTCCAGCACACTAACCATTAGGCCACTGCACCTCCCACCTTGGCTAATACATGTCAGTTTGAAGAATTTTTAAGCCATGCTGATTGTAGGCTTTACAAAATGAAGCATCCATTCTATTTGTTTTGAGGAAGTTTATGGACTGGGGTTACAACTGAGTTATGTCAAAAACTTAAATGTTCTCAGGTTTTCCTGTAATTTAATTGCAAAACATTGGTGTTTCATTTTCTTTGCTGTCAGATTTGTGGGTTTAGTCTTTTCAAGAAATAACAAATGTAACAAACTGGAATTTCAAATCGTTTACCAGGCATTTCTTTTCTTATTTCATTGTTTGAGGAAAAGTTGTACAAGGTTGCTGCTGTGGGAGTTAAGTTTTTGCACCCCCCCCCCCCCCTTCCCCCTTTTGATAATGTTCATATGAAGTAATGGCATAATTAATTGCAGAGTGTTCTTAGAACCATAGTTGATTATGAAATGGCTTTGCTGTTTCGTTAAATGCTGTGATGTTACAGTGAAATGAGCATCAAAAAAGTTTGATATTCAACTTGTCTTAAATTTCAGTGTGGCAAGACTATGGTTTGCCAGATCGAGAGTACCCCAGACACTCAGCCCCTTCCCCTGTACGTAGAGAAGGTTTTTCTGAACCTAAATTCTTACTTAAAGGGTATTAAATTCCCTTAGTTTTTTTTAACTTTTCCCCTATTGGAAAAGTTTAATTGACAACATGATGAAGGTTTTTATAAGGAAATATATATTTTATTGTATAAATATGTGTTAAATAATGATCACAATGTTCAGAAGCCTTTTATGTGTATGAATGGCTAAAAATTATGAAGGTGAACTTGTTCTTAAAGAATATTTGAAGTTTAAAGAAAACACCAGTCTAATGTCTAAATCCGTAAAAAAAATTGTTACAATAGAGGATGAAGACACATTCAAAGCATTGTACAATATTACTTTTTAAACCTTCAAATTATTAATATTAATTAAATAACTGATTCACATTTCAACAGACATTCATGTTTGTGGTTCAATCAAATCATAAAACAATTGCATGATATGAACCAATAAAAATGTGTACCCAAAACAAACCTTATCCATGTCTTAAATTATGCACTTATTTATTAATTTTTTCAATAAGTGTCATGAGAAGTTGATTTTGAAGCTGCTGTTGCTGCTGTTGTAATTGCATTTGCTGCTGCTGCTGTTGTTGCTGTTGCTGTAGTTGTTGTTGCATGAACTGAAACATCTGTAGTTGTGCAGATTGTTCATCTTTCTTAACTTCCAGTTCTCCTTTCCTCAGGTCAAATTCCTTTTCAGCCTTTTCTCTCAAGTACACAATGGTTTCCGACCCTGATGCTCTCTTTCTGGGTGTTACTTCACCATCCTCAGCCTTTCTTTTCTTGGTCTCTCCAAGTTTCTCCATGGAACGCTTCCTCATCTCTTCTGCTTTTTTTCTGTCATTTTCTTTATTTTTCTCGCCCTGTTCTGAATTCTCACAAGCCTCCCTGTCGCTCTCCTCAAATCTCTCAATAATCTGGTCAAGCAGCTTGTCCGTTTCTGACATCTCGGGTGAAATTCCACTCGCACTTTCCTCTTCTGCCATTCTCTTCTTAAATTTCTTGGCCAACAGGGCATACCTGTCTCTCACAGCTCTTTTGTGTCCAAGTCGATTTCCAAATGCTTCAGTGGCATTCAACCTTTCTGTGATATCTTCCCATATCTTTCCTCTCTCCCTTGTTGAAGCCTTGTACTGGTAAGGTTCGGACACAACTATTTCTTGCAATAGAAGTAGGTCACATTCTGTTTTCCACTCCATCTTTCTGTTCTAGGTTATGAAGAAACAAACATGTTGAAATTCTTGGTTTTTAATTATATAAAATGAAGATAAGAGGTTGATTACTTCACATGCAACGGTCTTTGTGATCAGAATTTCTTTTGCGAAAGGCACACTGCATTATTTTTGAAGAGGATTGAAGTACAGTATGTTGGCCTTATAATTCCGGACACTTTTTGCAATAACCACAATATCTTACCTCAACAGAGCACTAACAGGGGTATAGCAAGCGGGGTCCTGGGGTGCCCATGACCCCCTTTTGTGAGATATTTTTTTTCAGTAAACAACAAACAAACCTTATAATCCAGGTGGCAAAAAGTGCGAATCCGAAGAATCAACATGCCATAAATTTTTTCTAGTGCTAGGTAGTTATATACTCCATTTTCAGGAGTGAACATCTGCAGTGGACTAATTGTAAGTACCCCGGGCGTGACATAGTGTGACCCCAAATCCTAGCATTACGCCCCTGATTAACGACCTGAAATTTACTCACAATGTAGCTTTCACTGCTGGTAAGTAAGTCATGAAGTTTTATCGCCTAAACCTGCTTGGTTCCTTAGTAATTAGGGAAAAAGTTGGCCAAATTCGGTGCCCTAATATTTCTGACGATCGATTCGCTTCGAGATAAATACTCCCTTTTTCTTGGAATTATTCTTTTCGATCATTGCAAAATACGTCTAATAAAGTCAAATGAAAAAAGATTCACTTAAAATATTACCTATATTCCGAAGCTTAAAGCATTTTCTTTCGATTTTAGCGAAGAAGTCATCAGTGTAATTCGACGTGCGATACGAATCACATTGGAAAACTTTTACATACCTCGACAAAAACTTGAATCTTTCTGTCTAAACGGAGCCCAACTCAGCCACGAAACGAAATAATGAAAGCAGACTAATCAACACGTCTTCGAAACGTATCGTTCAGATTTCTTTTTATCTTTACTACGAAATACAGTATCGTAAGAGTGGAAGTGTCCGTAAATAGGGCAACATACTGTACAAATGTAATTAATATTTCAAAGTTGGTTTACAACAAATAAAAATATATCCCGCACTTACACTGCTGAAAACAACTCTCAAAGGCGGAAAAAGATTAGTTTACACCGGAATTGAAATTCGGACGATAAAGATGAAACAGAAACTGCCATAAAACTGTAAAATTACAGAGAAATAACTTAGAAAGAAGGAGAATTAAATTTTCACAAATAAGCCAGTCTGAGCGCTTCGTCATGCGTTTACAAGTAGGCTTCATTTTCGTTTAAAAAAAAGTTATTTCCATATATACAAAGGCTGGTAACTAAAAAGGTAGACTGTTTCTATCGTTCAATCCAAAAAATTAAAGGTTAAGATGAAAATAAATGGATAAAAATACTCACGTTTTCCTCAGAACTTCAAACTCCTTGTTTTCACGTCGTGAACGCTAAGAGGACGGCAGTGACAAACCGGAAATAGCGTCAAATAGCTTACGAAGCAAGCAGTCACGCACGTCACACAATGAAATTTTGCCGTCCTCTCCTTGAGCCGTCCTGTTGCGTAAGGTCTCTAACAACGTGAAATGACCGAATTCTGCGTTGCCTGGAGAACGTGAACCACGACAGCTAACTTTCTAAATTTCTATTTCGAATTTATCGCTGTGTTCCAGATTTAGTTTTGAGATAGTTATGACAGAGAGAAACAAACTAAATGACTTTCGAGTATCGCGATATTCGTAGCTAAAATATAATTCATTTTTTAATCGACGTTGTCCTCGCCGTCGCCGTCGTGGTTTCTTAAACTCCCTATTATAACCAGCCGCTGTTCAATTTAATACTGGAAGCTGGACTTACCAAGCGGCAAGAATTCAGCTCGACACATTTGATGTATGTTAGGAAATTTTACAGTGTACTTCACCCGACGAACGCTCTCGCCATAATTTGCCGTTTTGTGTATGCGTACTGCTTTTAGATCGTTACAGATCTCGCTTTTTTCGCAAACCAAAAGAGAATTTCATGATAAAAGCAATATAGCTCACAGTAGCACAAAATTGATTGTTTTTAAATCAATTGAATGTTTTTTTAACCGTCTCTAAATAACGTTTGTCTATGTCTAATTAACAAAAAGACCGCGAGTGGTGCTCGGTGCGTTTTTATTGAAGGAATTCAGACGCTTTTTGAAAAAAGAATGCGTAAAACCAAACACTTTGTTGACGCGGTCGTGTACGATCCGTCACGCCATTTCGCGCGCGCGTCCTAGGAATTTATCTACAAATGTAAAGCAAAACTTTGTCATAAAACAAATAAAAAAGCGTTGACCGTGCTTTGTTGTGTTATGAAGCACTCAAAGCCAGTGGCTCGTGTTTAACTCTACACTTCCTTGCGTGCTTTTTTAACAGAACAAATCACAGTCAAGGCTTTTTTATTTGGTAAGTTAAGTGAGCAGATTAGCGGATCATATACTGTTTAACATACCAGACTTTTCGTTAATGCTGTTTACTGAATTAAAAACTCGTATAGTCTTAACAGCTTGTTGCTGGACTGTGTATGTTTTATGTTACTCTCAAGAGCACAAGCTCTAGTTTCAAAACTCAGTCTTCCTTTATAGGGAGCCCAAGCGAAGATTATAAAGATTTGTATGGAAATGATCCACAATCAAGAAATGTTGGAACAATTTCTCAACTGTATATCAGGCTCCCTATGTTTAAACTTGCCCCATTGCGCTTTTCCTTTGAAATGTTGGAAGGTTGAAGTTGTAACTGTTCACAACCATCTTTAAAACTGTCCTCTGCTTTGAAATGAATACGATATTGTAACTGGTAACATGGAAAATTATTTGAAGTGTTGAAAAAAAGGATAACGTTTCTTCTTGTTTGCATAATTAAGTGAAAGTTTGGGACAGTTTGAAACAGCTGAAGAAACAATGGCCTACGATTTGTATTGGTTTGTACAGCCTTTCTCGTTCTCCCAAACATGCACTCGTATTTGAACAACACTACGGGATGCGCGCGCCCTTTAGTTATGTGGATATTGTTTGTTTGCTTGCTTTTTATTAGGGGCGGGGATATAACTCAACACCCAATAAAAAGTGAATATGAAAAAGAGCCTGGGGTTCCGTTAATGGCAATCAATTTTCCTATCATGATTTCTCGGTTGTTAAATCATTTCCACCGGCATGGATGTAATTAAGTGATTATGACGTATGACTAACAAGTTAGTTTCGTCAATATCGAGTGTCTGGCGTAGCAAAATGTATTTGTGCAATTATGATGCGAGTTTTCCCTGGTTAACGCCTTAAAATGCAGCATGGGTTGTGCTCCGAGCTATCCCATCACAAGAAGCCCGATAATCTACGAGCCAAATGCTCATTTTCACATAACGGGTAAGAGCTACTTTCTGTTAAACGTCTTTTTTGTACGAAACAACGTTTTTACACTATGAATTCCTCCGGTTTATACATAAAATCCCTCGACTAAGTAAAAACACGATATCGATTCGCATGTTAGTAATATTTTCTCCTTTTGCCACCTTGCAATACTTCTCCATGGCACAAAGGGGAATGCAATATTTTTTCCTAAAATGGGAGCGAAAACAATTTATAGTACAAAGTATATGGCTGTTCCAAGCGATGAGCAACGGAAAAATTTTCAGTTACTTTAGCCACTTCAGAAAACCATAGGAAAACTACACATACAAATACCTTAATATGGCCTAGATTGAAATATCACGAACTAATTAATACATCACTGAAAGTTTCCGCTGATTGTTACAGGAACAAGAAAGACACATGGCGAAAATGAATTAAAAAACACAGAATTTCAAAAAATCCAAGAGCACTATTGGGGGAAATTACTTAAAGAAAGAAGGCAATCGGCAATAAGCAGAAGAAGATTTCAAGGTATGGAACTGTCTTTCTCTTTATCTGCATGCCTACAGTTAGAAACAACTATTGGGACAAATAATGTAGTAAAAGCACAAATTGTATTCAAGCAATAGAGTATGCTTGCAATGTTTCAAAGCTTGAAAAGGGTAAATCTCTCATCGTGCTCCCTCAATAACTCATGTTGTTAATTCAGTTGCGGACAGTTAGTAGAATCACACTGTTATCACTATAACCATTGCGATTATGATTGCAATTTATGTCAGTGTTACTACAACCGTGACTTTCACTACTCAGGTGATTTCTATGTAACCATTGGCTGACGTCGGCCTATGTTTTTTGCTTACTTTTTTTCAGAAATGGGTGAAAAAGATTTTCGATCTTTAATAGAAGAATTTCCAGAATTTAAAGAGAGTGACATAGTGGATTTAAGATTACAATTCCAAACGTTTGATTTGAATCAAGATGGGATAATTGATTTTAAAGAATTGTAAGTATCGCAATCATTTTAAAAATATATATATATATATATACCTTCACAAGAGATCAGGCTTCAGGAGTAATCATCGTTTTATTGCGACAGCTCTGTTTCGTATGGACCAAAATAATAAGGTCCACACTCATCAGGCAACTTCAACGACTGACCGTTAAATCATTTAGCTGGCAGTTAAATGCGAACATTTGAATGGTTTCTTTGGGCCAATTCGCACTAGCGAACAAATTTTGTAACAATTGGTAGATTTCATCACTTCTGTGTCACTTGTTACAGAAAACAAGTGCGAATACGTTTTTTGAGACCTAGAATTTGTCCAACAATTCAGGAAAACAAAGAAGCAGTTGTCTTATGATTGGTCCGAGTTGCACGCGCGATACATTTTGTCAAACAATCGCAAAAACAAGTGCGAACGACTTGTTGGACAAGTGCAAATTTTGTCAAAACGGACAAATCTTCAAAGGGGCCGATGTCCTGCCTCAAGGCAGGACAAGTCATGACAAGTCGCATTCCAACGCCCCTCGTAATGCCAGATAACAATACGTTGTTGATTGGCTATTGTGTTTGGTCTGGATTGTACTAAAAAACAACACGCGAAATTTTTCCGCGATAGGCGGCAAAACATGTTTGTGTGCCGAGGTGAGATCGTGGAAGGACGGTAACACCGGGGTTGGAACAAATGAATGCGGAGGGAACCAGTTTCTGCCGGTAAATGGAGGGGAAAAGAAATAGTTTACTTGCCACATTTTCCCCGCACGAGCACAAAAACATCACTACACGCGCACTTCAAATGCAAATCGTTTTAAACTTTTTCACTACGTGGACCTGCCTGATTATTTGATATTTGCACAAGACGACCGTGCCGAGAAATGTACCAGGATGCCAGAAGCACGTGCAGAGCTATTGTAATAATAATTACACCTTTTGTTTTCTTCAAAATGTCTCTGACTTGTCGCGACAATTTTGTTTTTGTCAAAAATGTTATGACATTTAAAACTTGTCCGCTAGTGCGAATCGGCCCTATGGCAAATGCGTTACACAAGAAAGAAATAATTTATATAAATATATACATACAGTTGAATCCTGATTACTCGAACTGTTTTTGGATTCCCCTTCAGGCCATTTTCTTACTAATTTTAACCTCGATTACTCAAATCCCCCAATAACTCGAGCCTTGAAGGTTCGAGTTATCGAGAGTCAACTGAAAAGATGTTGCTAATGGACCTTACTGTTATTAATTAGTATAGTGCCAAGCTCTTTAAACAAGTTCGTTTGAAAAGTAATAATTTTATAACGCAATAATTATAATCGTAGGCGTACGGGCCAGGGGGACTGGGGGGGGGGGCTATAGCCCCCCCCCCCCCCCCCCCCCCCAAATTTTGGGCAACTCAGATTCTTTGGGCAGCACAAGAAATTTGGGCAAAGCCAGTTTTAAAAGGAGTTTCCATGTTTTTGTTTTTTGAAGAGATAGATATTTTCTATTTTAACCTGAAGTCGGCGTGGTAAAGCCAGTTAAATTCACACGAGACAGTGGTTGTCCAGCACGTGATGAGTTTCTGGTTATTAATGTAGTACATATGCTTGCAGTGATACCTGCTACATCGTGTTCAGCAGAACGATCATTCAGTGCGATGCGCAGATTGAAAACGTACCTGCGCAACACCATGGGGCAACAACGTGTCAGTAATGTTCATCGCACTTACTAACATTAAAAGGGCATATGCCA